>OZ029915.1:4232984-4882984 GCA_964023275.1 Norana najaformis
AAGTGTATGGTGTTCAGAATGGGGTCCTCCTATAGATCTCGACTATAGTTGTGCTGTGTAAGAGGTTTATGATTTCGGAATTCTGTTTTGCTTAGAAGTGACCATCGATTGATGCCTTGGGTGTCACGAAACGGCGCTTTAGAGTGCATAGATTAGATTAGATTAGATCAATTCAGAACATATTAGATACTGTAGGATCCTATAGATAATTCTATTAAGATTAAATCAGATTAGATTAGATTAGATCAAAACAGAACATATAAGATACTGTGGGATCCTATGGACCATTTTATTAAGATTAAATAAGATTAGATTATAGTAGACTAGACTAGAGTGGACTGGACTGAATTGGATTAGATTAGATGCAGTGGAAGTCATTGTGGGGATTCTGAAGCGTCTAATTGCTCGCAAACAGGTGTTCTGTAATCAGATAATTTCTGCCAGTGAACGTTCTTGACACATTAAGTCATATTATAGTGTAACCATGAATTCAAAACACGTTGGCTCTCTGCGTGACTTTGCTGGATCTCCGTTACGGCCCATTGACCCTGAACATGCAAGTCGTGACATTGCGCTGTCCTCCTTTATGTGGTGTCAATAGTATTAATTGGCAGACGATCCACCAATGCAACCTGTGCACGTGTGAATGGACGACAGCCGTGAACCTTGACACGTATACCTATAGGATTTATGGTTTAAGTGGCCTATCGTAATCGTAATCGTATTCGTAAATTTGTAAAGCGTCGCTTCAAGGTAGTTCCATCGAACGCATCTACGAGCGCACTGTTAGTAAGCCTGAATCCTGGGCGAAAACACTCTTGCCTATTCTGCGAAGAGCATCTGCTCTAGTTCGGCAAAATGTCCCTTCTGGGAAAAATCCACTTTTGCTACCAGTTTCTCTGTATCTCTCCCTTCCTTCCACATAACTGTACTAAATGGACCAGGGTCCACGGTTACACGTGTCTTAATATAAAGTATATTAATGCATTTATATGATGTGTGTGCGTGCGTGCGTGTGTGTGTGTGAGTGTGTGATACATTAAGAAACAATAAGTTAACAATTTCGTTGGTATCCATCGAGTATCATTGCTGTTGATATTTTATTCACAAATCAAGTTCACAAACACTGTCACAGGACCAAGTATCATGAGTTTTCATTTATGCACGAGTCAACTCAAGATATATCTCTTAGCGTCTGAATTGAACGAACCCAATCACAATGCTTCCTCGATCAGTTCCATATTTTATAATTTGTGGATAACCCAACTGGAATTACCGGAGATTAAAGCCTACCTAGACCCCTCAGCCCAAGGAGCTACTCCTGCCAACGATTGTTGAGTGTTTCAGAGTAATTTGTGCGTAAACCACTTGGGGTCGCCAGAGGTTAAATCTGACGCCTATGACAGCTTGACTTTTGACCTGGGTTGAACGTTCCCAAGATTACAGGTATATCCAGCCCTGTAGGCTGGACCATTTAGGGTCCTACTCTGTAGGCAATTAACACCACCTACTCTGTAGGCAATCAACACCACCTACTCTGTAGGCAGTTAACACCACCTACTCTGTAGGCAATCAACACCACCTACTCTGTAGGCAATCAACACCACCTACTCTGTAGGCAGTTAACACCACCTACTCTGTAGGCAATCAACACCACCTACTCTGTAGGCAATTAACACCGCCTACTCTGTAGGCATTTAACACCGCCTATTTTGCAGGCAGTTAACACCACCTACTCTGTAGGCAGTTAACACCACCTACTCTGTAGGCAATCAACACCACCTACTCTGTAGGCAATTAACACCGCCTACTCTGTAGGCATTTAACACCGCCTATTTTGCAGGCAGTTAACACCACCTACTCTGTAGGCAGTTAACACCACCTACTCTGTAGGCAATCAACACCACCTACTCTGTAGGCAATTAACACCACCTATACTCTGTAGGCAATTAACACCGCCTACTCTGTAGGCAATTAACACCGCCTACTCTGTAGGCAATCAACACCACCTACTCTGTAGGCAAATTAACACCGCCTACTCTGTAGGTATTTAACACCGCCTATTTTGTAGGCAGTTAACACCACCTACTCTGTAGGCAGTTAACACCACCTACTCTGCAGGCAGTTAACACCACCTACTCTGCAGGCAGTTAACACCACCTACCCTGCAGGCAGTTAACACCACCTACCCTGCAGGCAGTTAACACCACCTACTCTGTAGGCAGTTAACACCACCTACTCTGTACACTATCTCGAGAAAAACCGGGTATAAATTAGCACTCTTTATGAAAATTTTTCTGTATATATATATATAATATAAACTCAATATTTGTAATGTATAATATATTATCCAACTGTCAACTTTAGATGGGACTCCGTTGGCTGGCTCCATGTGTCGGCGAGGACCCGCCAGTGGTGATTTTTCCAGTTATATGAGCATTAGGCCTATTTGCTTACAGATGAACTTCTTATCCTAGTGAACTTCAACCCCATCACTTAGGTTAGTGTATAGGCAGCGCTTTTGTGAAAAAGGCGCTACATTAAGTGTCTGGATACATGCATGCATACATACATACATACATACATACATACATACATACATATACACATAATACATACATACATACACAGATACATACATACAAACAGATGCATACATGCATACAAACATGCATGTATGCATACATCCTTACATACATATATACATACATAAATACATACACCCACATCCATACCTAAAACATAAATACATACATACATACATACATACATACATTTTGATGTCTATTACAGAATGCTCATGATGCTGTTTCTTGTCGCTGGCCAGCTGCAGCAGCCGGCTGCAGACGGCGGCGTCCCATTCAGCAGCATGTCTCTGATGAGCATCTCGATCGGCGTCTTGCCGACGAGACGTACAAAGAACATCTGTTCAATGAGCTGTGGAGAGATGGCGCGAAGGCCGGGCAGCCTCAGCAGCAGCCTCCCGAAGCGATAAGGATGGCTCGGGTACCGGAAGCGCACGTACTCTTCGAGGGCGCTCTGAGAACGTTCTTGAAGGCTGTCCACGTACGAAGGGTCGGAAAGGCTACACGTGTCTGAAAATGAAAACCACACATACGTCAGTGGACAGCAATAATTGTTGCCTATTTAGGCTATAGTGTATAAGGGTTGGGTTAGGGTTAGGAGTTAGGGTTAGAGTTAGGGTTGGGGTTAGGGTTAGAGTTAGTAAGTGTCAGTGTTAGGCTTAGGGTTAGGCCTATAATCGTAATCGTCATCTTATCAAGAATTGTATGTTCACGAAACGTCTGTTTTCCCCCGACATGGACTGCCAGGATCTTTCCTGGCCCAACTTCTAAATAAATAAGTTCCCTTCTTTTTAAATCACACTACTGCCATTTTAACTGCACACGTTTCCCTTCTATCGATTCCTCTCTCTCTATGTCTCTCTCTCTCTCTCTCTCTCTCTCTCTCTGTCTCTCGCTCTCTATCTCTGTCTGTCTGTCTCTGTCTAAGTCTCTGTCTCTCTCTTTCTCTCAGACCGACTAGCCCTTTTAAAGCCCAATACTTTCAGACACACCTCTCATTCAGTCGTACCCTGAACTCACTTAAGCGTGACCATAAACCTGGTACTTCTTTTATGTAGCGCTATATACACTTTCTCCGCTACACATCTCGAGATTTATATAGCGCTCAAAGAAAGCAAAGTCGCGGGCACCAGGTTATTCACAGACGCTCAGTCAAAACAAAATCTGTAGGCAGGTATGGTGGGGATCAGTTACAGGTTGAGATCCAAGGGTCAGGCAGGTAGACAGTCATACCGCTGTAAAGGATGGTGTACCGAACAGAAGTGGTGATCGAGAGAGTATACAGAGGAAGAGGACTCAAAAATCAAAGGCATGCAAATCAGAATGAAAACCGGCCGAACAGGTACATGACTAAAAAAGTGACAGAATCATTTGCGTTCACTTGAAACATTGCAACGGTTCTGCGAAAGGACTGAAAATTGTCAAAAGAAATTATGGCGACTTGAAAGTAATCTTTCGGTCCCAGGCTAACGAGATCTTTAAAATTTTCCACTATACTAGGCCTCAATTATGGTAAAAGTGCCTCCTGCCGGGTTTCTCCAGGGCATGGTATGTCTAAAGAGTAGCAGGTATACCCTTACCGTAATACGTGTAGTTTCGTACTGTTTTCGACTTTAGTTTGTCTAAAACAAGAACATACAGCTGCATCGTTTGAATACGGTTTAGAGTATCGTAGAGTATCGTAGAGTATCACAGAGTATCATAGAGTATCATAGAGTGTCACAGAGTATCATGTAGGCAGTGTTTACATTTATCTGATGCATAAGATACACGAATTGTGTTATGTACTTAAGTCATTTGTGTATAAAGCCAATGTAAACTATACAGAAACAGTGGAATGCCGCCTGCAAGCAGAGGCATCATAAATGCCCTATGCGGGGATTGCTAATGGTATCAAAAGGAATGATGTCTGAATGCTCTTTAAAGGAAGTAAGCCCTATGTCTTATGAGGCCAGTGAGACTGAGTTGCGATGCTGATTCAGCAATTCTGCCCAAACCACCTGGAATAGTCTCCCTATTAATAAAGTTAGGCTTTCAAAAAATAAACTGTGCATAACATTTAATCATGCTTTTCGACATTGTGCTCTTTTCTACTGTTTTGTGTGCACTATTGTTGTGAAATGTGCATGGGTTTTTTCCTCGCGCTAATAAAGATTACTTCCTTACTAACTTACTTAGTTACTTACGTACTTATTTAGTTGCTTTTGTCAAACCGAGTTGTTATCTTTCCTATCCTGGATTTCGTCAGTAAATTTCAGCAGTTATTTGGATATGAGCGGATCCATAAGTGTAGGTTACAAATGGAGCCAAGTGGAGAAACGCCGTATCTAAAATAGGCTTTGAGGGTTAAAACTGTCTACGACAATTTTCCTATTTTGCCCTGAGACACAAATTTGACTGTGTGACCTCTATATACGTGCTCTGAATCTCTCACTACAGCTACTGGTAAGATGTCGACTGGCACGTTGGTTAATTGATGTTAAAATTTAAGAACAAAATAGAAACGGGTTTCTATTGTAAATTTTATATCTATTTAACGGTGGGTGCTTTACTAAGGACAGCCTTCGCTGTACGAGTTTTGTCGTCAAGGCTGGAGGGGATGACCTTTAACCTAATATTTAAGATTGTTTACCTGAGCTGAAGAGGACGATGGCTTTGAGACAGCTGTACTCCGCTGGATCTACACGGAGCGACTTCAGCTTTTCCACCTGTTCTTGGAACAGCCTGATCTGGTCCATGAGGGCTACAACCCTTTCGGTCCCAGGGTTTCGCGATGAGTGGACATTTGCCGCTGCTGTCAACAGTGGCGCCACGTGCAATGGCGTCACCGACTGGGCGGCGTTTAGGACGAACAGTTCGCTCCAGCTCAGCCTCAGCAGGGCGACCTGGTCCGTCAGCTGGAGTTCGGGGAAGACCTGGACGTTTCGAGCCCATTCGATTGCGCTGAAGAGCAAACGGGCCGCCAGCTCCGATAGGCTGTCAAGGCCGCCGACACCGCCTCCAACTTCTCCTCCGACTCCGCCCCCTGCACCGCTACACGACGGTGATAGACCAGCATAGTGTCCGTAGCGAGGCAGCTGGAGAGGCGGTTCGGCGCGTAGAAGCATGGAGATGAAGCCTGAGAAGAAGGCGGGTTTGTTGATTAAGACGCCTGCAGAGGAGGCGGAGCATGAAGGGGAGGAGCAGGAGAAAGGGGCGGAGTCTGAGATGGTGTTCACTGGTAACGAACTGCAGTAGTTGTTGAATGTTGACTGATGACCGATTTGAAGTAGTCGGCCCCATTGCACGGCTGTTGGCCAAACAAAAGCATCGACATTGCAGCTCTTGAACCGTTTAAACATTTAGAACAATTCTTGGGGCTTTATAGAGAATGTTTGCCTCTTACGTAGCAGTAAGTAGACCTGTAAGAAACAAGAGTTTGGTATAGTTTGCTAGAGAGCCCAAGTAAAGCAGTAATCTTGAAAATGTTTCTGCCTGGCAAGGGTTTATTTTTAACCCATGACCCTCCCCTAGGGGTATGTCCCAGATGCCCGTTTAGGCTTGCGCTCCGCGTTCTCCGTGTGCCCCTTGCTGAAATCCTGGGTCAGCTTTTGTCCGAGGAGACACGGAAAGAGCCTATACGAGTCTAAGAATAAATGAGTTTTAGTCGAGGTCTGAAGTCCACACAGACTTTGAAGAGTGAATGTTTGTGGGAAGAGAGTTCCAGAGTCTAGGGCCAGCGACAGCAAAGGCACTTCTGTCAAGAGCTGTCCTTGTCCATAGAACAGTCAGAATAAATCAGTCAGAAGACCTGGTCGAGTAGGAACAAGTGCTTAGAGTCAGCATAGAGTGAACTTCAGTGAAGATAGCAAGCTTAATATCACCTCAGTTATCCAGTTAATAGCATCAGTAGCGGACCTAGGATTGCTTGCGTGGGGTCGGGGATTTTCAGAGGGGCGTCACGTTCTGGCAGCCCATCATGGAAGTATCTGGTCTGAGGGGCGTCGACATAATTATAATCAAGAGGGGTGTAAAGGACAACCGCCTCCCCGCGCTTATAGTTAAATCCGCCACTGAGTAGTATATAGTGCATGATGATGATGATGATGATGATGATGATGATGATGATGATGATGATGATGATGATTAGTTCTTTGGCCGAAGGCAGGTCCATTGGCTTTATGCCACCTGGGGATGAGGTGATTGAGGTGGTTTTCCGTTGCCTTCCTCACAGACGATCGTGGGTGAGCAACTTGTCCAAGAGCGCTACGCAGTGGCTTCAGGCAGACTCGAACCCACGACCCTCCGATTACGAGGCACCGACCGTGCATATGACCACCTGTAGTGAGTGGACTTACCTTCTCTCCTCATTCCGACGCGGAGGCACTTCCTCAGGCGACACGACTGGCACTGGTTGCGGTGCTGTTGGTCGACGGTGCAGTCGTCACTTCCGGCTCGACAAACGTAACTCAGGCTGCGTCGGACGGATCTCTTAAAGAAGCTCTTGCATCCCTCGCACGTCAGCTGACCGTAGTGCTTGCCAGAACTATGGTCTCCGCAGACCACACACGACGAATTCTTACTACCACCACCCTCACCACCTACCCTCTCTCTTCTGCCACCTACTACTCCTCCGATTGTTTTTCCTCTGCTTCCAACTCCTACCATTTCCTTTTGTCGCTTCCCTAAGCCTCCTGCTCCTTCTACACCCACATCTCCTATTCCACCACCTCTTCCTACTCTACAACCTTCTTCCTCTCCTCCTTCTCCTTCAACTTCAACTGCCCTTCTTCCCCTAGGGCAATGGGGCTCCCTCTCGACGATATCTTCGTTGTAATTTGGTTCTCCTCTGCATAGGTGTAGTGGCCCCTGCACTGGCGTCACGGTCTCTTCCATGGTCCCTGCTCTTTCTCCTTTACCTTGGATACAGTTTTTCGGTTGGGATGGAATCGACGGATGATGGATATGCCTGGCAGCAGCCTTATCCCTTCGGAGTGAGGAAGTCTTTGGCCATCGTTACCTCAGCGCAAGCGTTATTTTTGCATCAACTCTTAAGCACAATTATGGCTTTGGCATAGTACTATAATACTTTGGTGTAGTACTATATGTAGCCTACTATACTTCTGGTATACTGCATGCCGTACAGCTGTGTAAGCAGAAGCAGCATAACGTAGGCCTATAGGCCTATTTTATAGTTAGATAGGCCTTGTAAGACTGTATGATTAATCAAGGTAATGAAATCTTTTGCACTGATTAAGTAGGCCTACTTAATAGGCATAGACTGTGATATTTTTCACATTCCCAGATACTCGTAATCGTAATCGTATTCGTAATCCCGAGATTTCTACAGCGCAGGTCAAGATCCAAAAGTCGTATAATACGCTTTATCGATTAGCCTGACTTCAGAACTATATAGCTCACGTATGCCCATCCCTTTCTGTGAAACACAGTCTACCTACCATCCAGTAGCACACTCTGTCACAGTCCTCGCATAGCTTCGTATCTCTTTATATCTAAACGGAAACCAAATGCATGTCAGAATTTGTAACGGATTAGCCTCGCAAATCTGGAGTATCACGCCTCGTATTATCTGCAGAGGCGTGGTTTTAGAATCTCCACCAGTCGCAACCGCGGAATGGCTAAGCAACGCCCATCCACGATACGTGCCTGTCGCGCAATTCTGATTGGACAGAGCCGTCGTCTGAGTGACAACTGTGGTCAACAGTATACACGCGTCGTCTCCAATGCTTAGGCTATGACAATGTGTGAGTCTTCGAAAACAACTGATTCACCAGTGCTCTACAAAATTTGGGCCTGCGAAAAGACAATGTACTGCATATCCATAGAAATTAGACAATGTGCTTAAAATGCAATCTGTTAGAGGGAGGCAACTTCCTCCTCTGATTCGGTCTATCTCCCATTGAAAATACATTTCTCATGCATTTTACTTTTGCCTCGCATTGTCTGTCTCTCATTGGTTCAGACTGTTTAATGCTGAAGATGCATTTCACCATAGATTTTGCTTTTGCTTTATAAACTTAGGCCAAAGACGCACCATGTTACATCTGTTAGATAGCCATGTTCTATTATCTCTAAGCGGTTATCATAAAGCGCTATATAACTTTTCAGTTGCATACATAATGTATTTAAGTAGGCTTAAGTAGCTTTCTTTCAAGACAAAGCGTAGGCTCTGCCTGCCTATCTGTCTGTCTGTCTCTGTCTCTCTGTCTCTGCCTGCCTCTCTCTCTCTATATATATATATAGTGTATATATATATATATATATATATATAGTGTATATATATATATATATATATATATATATTTCAATCTACAGACAACAGGTTTTTGATCCCATTCTAATCCAATGTATATATCTCTTCTATTCTACACGTATACATTTATTTATGCATCATTTTTTTGCATTTGTTAGGCTCCACTGTCTAATGACTAAGCATCAGTTGATAGCGCTCAGCAATTGTGAGTGAAGGACTTGCTCAAGGTCCATGTACACAGTAATCGTCTCAGAGGAGGAATCGAACTCGTACTCCGTGTTACAAGTTGAGCACTCTAACCAATCGGCTACGGTGTCCCCTATGTAAAATAATTATGAATGCATATGCGTTTATCTGCATTTTCATATAGCGCCTTTTTGGAACCCTTTGAAGACGCCAATTAATAGGCACGTGCGGGTTCCTAACATCTGCAGACTTCTTAAGAACGGTAATTAATTGCTCGGTTCTTTCATGCAGCGTCGATCATCTGTCAAAAGGAAAAAAATTGAAAGACACCTCTTGCATGACAGACGTCAAAAATCAATCACGAATCCTTGATGGAACTGTCTATTTATTCAGTCTCAGATAGGAGTGTACACACACACACACACACACACACACACACACACACACACACACACACACACACACACACACACACATGCAACGTAACAGCCTTTTCACAACCCCCGTGATTTCTGTGATTTCATCCAGCACATTAATCGTGATCAAGGCAACCGCCAAGAAGTTCAAATTAGTGTGGAAGCACATGGAAAGGCTTGGCGGCTGGAGTTTTGCAGACTGATCATGTGGACTGACCTTCTGGATACTGACCTGATTGTGGCTTGGCTTTGGTGCGCCATCAGCTGATGCCCTGTGCATCAGACACCGGCGCATTAGAAGTTACTAGTTATTATTTGCCCAAGATTTGGCCTATGGATTAACACGCCCCCAAAACGCCTACACCGTTGAGGGTGTTAATTCGAGATTTGGTTAGATTTTTAAATCCTCTATCGATTAGTATTTAAATTGTTGATCAATTATGCCATCAAATTAAACACTTCTTTCAGTTAGCTTCGGATTTCTGTCTGATGAATGATTTTCTGTTCGAAATGACGATTTTGTCAATCATTCAATTTCTGGTAGATTTGTCTTCAATAGGAACAGTTCTCATATCGAACTTTCGATTTCTGCTTCTTTCTGTTCGATGATTTTCTGTTCTAATGACAATTCTATCCTTGAAAATACTTTTCGACTTGTCTGTTTCCAGTCGATTTTCCAACTGAACTTCGTTTCCAAGGCACGAAACAATAGGACCAGAGATGACGTCATCTATGTTGCGATGACGTAATCGGAACAACAATTGCAAAGTGTTGCCTTTATCAGAGATGTTAACATCTTTGGCCTTTATTATTATAATATGCGTCAAGTAAGCAAGTAAGTGATTTACTTACCCTCACACCTGTACTTGTTATTCTTCCAAATTTAATGGTATTGTTGGGCATAAATTGCCTCGTAAAATAGTAATGATTGCGGCCTACAGCGAACCATACCTTTTTCAAATTGCTTATCCACCGTAGGCTGCCTCTCTGTCCTGTGGACTGACCTTCAGGATATTGACCTGATTGCGGCTTGGCTATGGTGCGCCATCGGTTGATGCCTTGTGCATTAGACACCGGCGCATTAGAAGTTTCTAATTATTATTATTATTATTATTATTCATTATTATTATTATTATTATTATTATTATTATTATTGTTATTATTATTATTATTATTATGCTCTATAAATATTATTATTATTATTATTATTATTACGTAATTTTAAATTAACACAAGAATCGAATTATGTGGAGACGGTGGTCGCTGTCACTCAAACTGCCGGTGGAGTCAGCTTGACATGTATCGGTATTTGGCATCGTCCGAATCACTTCTCCGTTGCCCCGGACACGGTTGTCATGACATTTCCGGGCAGCTCCTTCACCTTCGTCGTCAAGTCGTCAAAGTTCTTCGGAAACACCGACTGTTGTTCCGATGCTTCGTCTGGGTTTCCGTCACCCATATCATCCGGGGATTTCTTCTTCCGTCCTAGACGACTTTCGAGACCCGGATCTTCCTTCGGAACCTCTTTCTTCTGGATGCCATACTTATCACGAATGCCCTGCCGCACGACCGCTCGCTCCTCTTCCATCTTGCGGTATTTATCGTTGCGTTTTTCCTCCGCCTCTCGTATCGCTTCAGCGATTTCTGGATCCTCCTCCTCATCTCCATATTATTATTATTATTATTATTATTATTATTATTATTATTATTATTTTTATTATTATTATTATTATTATTATTATTATTATTATTATTATTATTATTATTATTATTATTATTATTATTATATTATTATTATATTATTATTATTATTATTATTATTATTATTATTATTATTATTATTATTATTATTATTATTATTATTATTATTATTATTATTATTATTATTATTATTATTATTATTATACAGAAAACGAAGGCTTATAGCAGTTAATATAGCATAAATGTGTAAACAGGCTTATCGCAATCAATTTAGCATCTTACATTACGGAAATATAGGCTTATGATACGTATTAGAGCACTTCATAAGACCGACATAGGGAAAAATTGTGTTACGGTACTTAACTGTTGCCTGCCATTGAATTAAATGAATCATTTGCATTCGCCAGGTGGCAACACCTTTTGAAACGCCCAAGCCACATCTTACGTTAATTCACCTAAGATTAAATTCCACATAGCTTATTCGTGGCTAAATTCTACTTTTTCATTTGCGGAACATTTCACAAAATCAGTGACCAGTAGTTTTCTCCAGACTTTGAAGATACTTCTGGCTGCCTTTCCGCGCATGCGACCTCAGTGACCTTTCACAAATGCTATGCAAATCTGTTACATATTTCTGCGCCAGTTGTTGCTTATTGGAATTTTGGGACCAAGATAATTGTGGCCCTACATACCAAAATGCAGAAATCTCGGAATTACGATTTCTATGCATGCTATAAAACCTTAAATCTAAAGATAGAACTTGCACGCTGGGAGTCCAGCATATAAACTGCAAAAAGAGGTGTCAATTCGTACCCAACATAAAGCTAAAACTTCTTTCCCATTTTATTTTCTCTTATAACTAAAATTGCTTTTGTCATTTTATGCCTCAATTTTTTGCTAATATAAACATGGTTTAAACCAAAAGAAAATCTTTTTCTGGCAAAGAAAAAATCTGTTCCGCAGACAGACTCGTGTGTCTTGACAATATTTCTTTGTATTCGCCAGGTGACAGCACGTTTTTAAAAAAGCCCATTAAGCTCAAGTTCTGGCATTCGTTAGAAGGATACTAACCACATATTGATCCCTTTGTCCATTCTCGGTCTGAATGGCTGTCGGTCTCTGCTTGTCTGCCTCTTTGTCTGTGTCCATGTTTTTGTTTTTGCCTGTGATTGATCAGGTGGAAACTGTGCCGTACTTAATTTTCTTCCCATCGCAAAGTGCATATATTTTAAGATTTTGATGCAATTAAGGTGATGAAAGATTTTGGGTAGGAGCTAGATGAATGAGCAAGTATAGGCCTATCTGTAGTGAGGAGATGGCCTGAATTCTTCAATAATTTAGCATGCATAGATAAAGATTAATCAACAATGTACAGATAAAGATTAATCAACAATGTACAGATAAAGATTAATCAACAACATAGAGATAAAAATTGATCAACAACGTAAAGATACAGATTAATCAACAAAGCACATACAAAGATTAATCAGCAATGTACAGATAAAGATCAATAAATTCTGTACAGCTAAAAACCAATAAACAATGTACAAGATCAATCAACTACGTACAGATAAAGATTAATCAACAATGTACAGATAAAGATTAATCAACAACATAGAGATAAAGATTAATCAACAACGTAGAGATAAAGATTAATCAACAACGTACAGATAAAGATTAACCAACAACGTACAGATAAAGATTAGTCAGCAACGTATAGATAAAAATAAATAATGCATAGTTAAAAATCAATCAACAACGTACAGATAAAGATCAATAAATTATGTACAGTAAAAATTGAATCTGAAGTCAAAACAACAACAATATTGTGAAATGTAGGCCCCACAAAAGGATCACATAACATATACAGGTGCAGATTCGTTCCAAACATCTAGGGAACATGTCTTTCCCTTTATAGCTTTCCTCCCTACTTCAATCGATTTTATATGTCCAACATTTATTAATAAAACTGACCCGAAGAAAAAATCTTCCCACATAGGTACAAGTAAAACATTCTTTTATGATCGCTGGCGTAAAAAGACTCGTGCAGCTCGTTTTAAACAGCTCATTGTGTCAAATACCAAATTGGTCATGCGAATCCAATAATACAGCTCCTGTACATCAGTCAGTCTGTGCATCGTTCAGTGCCTGTTACCTGCCCGATTATCTATCTCCCATAGCAAACTTGGCTATAAATGAGTACACTGACCGCACACTATTTCGAGCTGCATGCTCGACATGCTGCTGCTGCTCTGGCTCCCACTTGAGGACACGATCGCATTAAAGATTCTGCTTCACGGTACGAGCCTCGATAATCGGCACTTCGTAGCATTTCTCATGCTTTCTCATATATACAACCAAGTATTCGAGGTTCTGGAACAATCTTCCATGAAAATACGTACATTTTCCTCTACAGAAAGCTCAATAAACAATTTGAACTCCGATCAAATCGCACATTGTTAGATCTATCATGTTTATGATACAAATCTTAAATGTTTTGCGCATTTCTCAGTCTCTTAAGGTGCTATATAAATAGCCACTTAGTCCTACACGCATACACAATCAGCCAGCGAGAATGAATACTGGCCACCCGCCTTCATCTGCCGAGACTAGGAAAACTGAAGTCCTTAGCACTTCATACAATGGCTGCTTCTCAGGGCCTTATGCGTGTACGTTGATTGTAAGCGTTTCCTTCTGGCTAGGGAGGCTGCAACGCTCGCCTCAGATTCGAGGACACAGCGCGCGTTATAAGTGTTTTAAACGAATCATATAAATAGCATCTTTCACAAACGCTTCAAAACTGCCCACTTATGATTAAAAAAGAAATGAAAGAAAGAATTAATGAATATTTGCTTGTTTTGTAATCTATTCTAACTATACATGTAATCGTCGATATTAAATTATGTGCGCTTGTCGGATGCGAATAAAGCTTACTTGCGTATTTCCTTAGATTATCAACAGACATGATCGGGGTTCGACATTTAAATAGGCCTACATACCCTAACGGAAGCCACCCCATTTGCCTTTAGAGTGGGGAGAATTGAAGTTGGAAGGTCACGATATCTCCCGCCAAAAGCTTAGCCACATCCGTGTTTATGCCACTCCTACATGCGAAATCACTCTTGCGTGAAAGAGCGTCTAGCGCCCTTCTGGCTTTTCCACGTTATCCCCGAGCATTGCTCGGTTTACGCCAGGAACAGTAGCGATCACATCATCCAGGGGCTGGTTACTCATTCACGGCGCTAAAGAAGTTTCGCATAATGGACTGCATATCCGCCATTTATCTCTGAAATTAAGCCATGCATATTAACCCAGCGCTTTTGAGAGGCGCTATATTGGGTGTCTTGTTACATACATACATACATACATACATACATACATACATACATACATACATACATACATACATACGCATACAGAAAGATAGACATACATACATACATAGGTGACAGACATACATACAAACAGACAGACAGACAGACAGACATAAAATCAGGCATGCATTGATACACAGACTAACATTTTAACATACAAAAACATGCACATGCATACATGCATGCACACGTGCATACATACTTCCAAACACATATACAGACAGACACAAGTAAATACATAAAAACATGCATGCATACACAGACACATACATACATACATACACACCGAGCATGCTCGGAGCAAAGGTGCTAGAGCCCTTGTCAGAGCAAGAGCCCCTTTGCTTGTCCGACACGTGCTGGGGTCATCTAAGCTACGTTCGACTGTACACATCGCATACGGCCCGTAGACACTTGTACACCAACGTACACAATACTCAGCTGCCTATATAAATTTCACAAATAAATAAAAAAATTACCACGGCCCATTAAATTTCTTAACACTTCAAAAAACATTTGTGCTCGAGCATCCTAGATTGAATCTTGTCATAAAATAATGAGTTTTTATAAAATTAGAAGCTGAACGGGCGTTAGAAACATCCCGCTACATTCGCTAGGTGGCAGACCAGTTCCATAACTGTCAATTAAGACAGCTTCCAATGATCCAAATGCATTCGCTAGACGGCGACAGTGAAGAATGAAATGTCCATAAAACGACAAAATCCGTTCTAAGTGATTTTTACGCAACACGTGTTATTCACGTTTTCGACAAATTTCATCGATAATATGATCTGAAATGGACTTACGGCGTAGGAAGAACATCTACCGTCGTCGGAGAACAGGTAATCCATGACTTTATCGCGCTACGTTCAACGTTAACCCGACACATTGACGGACTGTTAACCTATCTCTGCCATGTGTTTCAGCCGACTGCCAAACACAGCGAAATTCTTTGCCAGATTTGACTCTGAAAATTTGAGATTTTCAAAAGTTTTCATCTTTTCGTCAAAACTTGGTGGATCTGATGCAGGACCCGAAACTACATGGGGCATTGTGTTTTTGGGGTCTGGGGATCAGAAATAATTGAGAAAATTGGTAAAGAAGTTGACGAAGTTACGTACGTCCCGCAGCCCGACCTGTGGATCCGCTGATGGCCATGCCATTTAAGATCCCCTTGTATGGACCATACTAGCCCGAGAGTCCAATTTCTGAAATAAGCCAGGATCGGTATGCCAACTGACATTCTCGTGTGCCAGGAACCTTGACGTACACTTAACCTTCATAGCTAACTGTGTCTATCTGTATGATGTCTGGAATCTCTTGATTGCTCATTGTCATTCATTATGAAATCCAGTAAAGCAGTTCATGAGAACAGAGAAAGAGCCTATGTACGGCAAAAGGCAACTTAGGAAGGTTTCTAGTTATGATCTGAAGACTTGCTTTATCTGCATTGTACATTATTGCCATGGTAATTTAGAAGTTGTTTTTGGGCTGTTGTTTAAAGGGCCGTGGAGGAACTGAACCTCAGGGAAGAAGTTAAGAGTGGGTGTTCGTTAAGGCAGACAGTGGCTGATACACAACAGTTTTGATGCCAGGTAAATGATCGATTGATTGATTGAGTGAATGAGTATTTGAGTAATTGAATCATTTGATTCATTTTGTCCTTTCATTGTCAGCATAAAACTTACCTGTTTCAAATTGCTTATCCACCATAGGCTGCCTTTCTGTCCTGTGGGCTGAACTTCTGGATGTTGACCTGAGTGCGGCTTGGCTTTGGTGCGCCATCCGTTGATGCTCTGTGCTTTAGACACTGGTGCAATAGAAGTTATTAATTACAATTACTATTAAAATTCATGTATTTTTTGTTTCATTTAGAGCAGTTTTAATAAAAGAATTGCAGTGAAATGCATTCATTCATTTAGATGATTTTCATATTTCAGATTACAGGTTCATTCATTCAGAGCATTTTTAAAATAAGTTATGGTTCATTCATCCATACTTTATTCCTTCATTCACTGATTACTTTGTTCGTCCATCCAACCATCTGCTTGTCTATCCTTGTCCATCCTTCAATCCAATATCATTCAACCATTCATGTTGGCAGTTTGTTGATGCCATATTTTTTACCTTTGACCTGCTCTAGATTGGACAGAGTCCCAAGCAATGCAGTCAAAAAGTTCAGTGATTGGACGTTAAGGCTCAGCCTGCGGAGAAGATATTTGATCTGCAAGTCAGACGCAGTGGGTGAAAAAGATTTTCAGCAAGACAGGATCAGGTCCATTATCTACGGTTCTCTGGAAACTGTATAGGTCTTTCTTATCATAATGCATCAACTGATGGTTGTTTTAAGCAAAGCTGCCTTCCAAACCACTGGAGAGAACCAATTGATATTCATGAAGCCTCTGAGACCAGCAGACAGGATGTGGAGTCTGAAATGGATGACGATTCAGACTTAAACAACATCGCGGAATTTGCAGAGCGGACAGAATTTCCGAGTCTTGGGCTGGATTTTCTAGAATATTCTTTTCTTCCTTTGCTTCTTTCTTGCCTTCTTTCTTCTCTTTTTTCTTTCCTTTCTTCAGCTCTTCTCAGTTAACAATTTCTCTTGCATTTCTGTTTCATCTGTTCTTTCTCTCTTTTATTACACCACGGCCTTGATATAAAGGGGTTGAGTTTTTGAAGTTTTAGTGGAAAATGCAATTTCTAGATGGCCTTTCACCAGCTTTTCACAAGTTTTTATTTTTATTAGGGCTGTATTTATTAAATGCCTCTTTCTAATGAGTAAGCATCAACTGATGATCCTGTTGTATCTGAAGGACTTGCATAAAGTCTGTGCACAGTAAACCATCTGAGAGAAGATTATGATTCTATGATTTCACTTGAAGTGGCCATCGATTGATGCCTAGTGCATCATGATAACGGCACTACAGAAGTGAGATTCAGTTACATTGTATTAGAGAAGGAAGCTTCATTTGTATTTTTTAATCAGTAACTTCTAATGCGCCAGTGTCTAATGCATGAGGCATCAACCAATGGCGCGCCAAAGCCAAGTCACAATTAGGTCAACATCCGGAATATAAATAAAATTTTGTTTTGCTTTTGCAGCATGTGTCCTTGTGGAAGGGCTGATCCAGTCATTTAATTCGGGGCACCTCACTGAATTTCTCATGCTACTGGTTTCACTTAGGGTTGCACACTGAAATTCTGAATTCCTTGGTAAAAAAGTTGTGCTTAATTACATTTACAGCGTAACTAAAACTCCACGTCTTTCTGTTAGTCCTCTGCTGCAGGCCTCAGGAACTGTGGTCCGTGGGCCAAATTTGACTGCAGCGTCATTTTCTTTGGCCCGTAGGTTGACTTGAATTTAAATCCCTGCATTCCTCCATAGACCACTTCATTCTCAGTTCCAGTTTGTTTTGGAAAGTCCTCCAGTTACCAAATTAAATGTAAATAAAATGTACACATTTTCTGTCGCGAACCTGCGGCTAGCAGTGGCTCTGCAAGTCCTACTAAAAAGAATCGAATTCATGAAAGCACACATTGAAAGCTGATGGCATAAATTGTAAAAAAGAGTGGACAGAGTTTGTTGTGATGGTGAGTGCTGGGGGCTCATGTGGTTGCTGTTCAAGAATCCAAGATGCTTGAAAACTGCAAAGCCGCAGTGACGCAAGATTGCGGTTTGCAAGGGTTTGCTATGCAGCTATACGAATTATAGCGATGCACAGTACGTTGTTTGAACTGCATGCTCTCATGCCATTCATGTTAAGCCTTTTTCTGCAACTTGAGTTACTAGTTAGCTTGACGTTGGCTTTGGGGAGGAGCCCACTAGGTCCCCTTCATAAATCCCACCTGGCGCGCAGAAGTTTTCCCAGACGTCTTTTGCTAAAATCCCACCAAGATGCAGATTGCTAGATCAGGGCTACATGTGTGGAACGTATTTTGCATTAATTGGTTAGATCAACAAATTAATGATGAATTCTGAGTCATTAATGAGTTGCAGTTTGTTTTGTGAACAGCAGGAAAGGTGTTTGTGGGAGTTCCTTCAAAGGCCCTAAACAGATGCATTGGGTGCATCCAGCTGAGATCGCAGAGCAGCTGGTCTCGAGAAAGAGCCAACAGACACACACAGAAAGGTTATAGAAGGAAGACCTGGAAATGGAGTTGAAGAAGAGAAGAGGAAAAGTAGTCCCTTAAGGAGGATCTTGAAAGCGATCCTGTCCTCAACTTGGAGCCAGTTCAGCAACTCTTGACATCTTTAAAGTTCTTATTTATTTACAGTTTATTGTTAATATTTTTCTTCTGTTGATTTTCATTCATTTGTCTTCATATTTTCAAGTTGTATTTTGCTGGTTTTCCGATGAAATATGAGTTTGTTTAAAGTGATTCAGCTATTTGTATGGTGTTATTTATATCTCGATTTATATGTATATATTTGTTTTTATATGTTTATTTATCAAAATTTTGATATGTTCATTGAAACAGTGTATGCCTATGTGCTTATTTTACAGCTGAGTTCCCTAGGGATTTGAAGCCTCATTTTCTGCCATGGTGGGGATTTGAGGCCGTGACCTCCAGCTGACAGTCCAACACATTAACTGTTAGACTTTTGCAGACACATCCATGCACAACTGAGAAGAGACGAAGACCAGTCCCTTAAGCTGGTCCCTGAGAGACGGCCATGGTTATAAAGTGTTAGCGACTTCATATTTCTTGCCCTAAGCTTATGGGGGCAGGCACAGGGTGGAGAGTCCCCTCCCTTACCACCTGATCTTCCCACTGGCGGTTTATGGCCAGTGTACTCATTATAACCGAGTTGGCAAGTGGAGCCAAAATCTTGACACAGATTTCTGCCGTGGCAGGCATTTGAAGCCCTGACCTCTGGTTGACAGTCCAATGCACTAACTATTAGATCATCGCAGACTCCATCACTTGATGACTTGGCGTTAAACGATGCTTTAAGGTCCGAACTGGTTCAAGGTCCAAACGTAGAGACTGCCTTAGGGAGGCAGAGGGATCAGATCTGTGCACTGCACTGTTTATCTGGTTACTGTAAGTGGCATTGTGGCACCATATCAATCTCAATATCAATTGCACAGTTGCGTTTCATTTCAGTCATTTCAGAATGTTGTATCTGGACAAAGTACGACGCATTCTGTGTCTCTTGGCCAAGTTTCATAGCATAGTGCTCTTCATCTGCTCGGGAAATCTGTGTGTTGCTTTCAAGTTCAGTACTTTGACCTCATTCCTAAGATGATGGCGCCATATAAATAGATGAATCAGTTTCAATTTGGATAACACACAACTAGCCTTGAGTGTATCTGCAAACTTTCATTATTCTGTGACTGTCATTCATGCTTCCCTTATTTATAATTTTCATTTTTGTACGTTACCCTCATTTCTAACGTAATGTAAAGCTGATATTTAATCCATTTAAACTGAAATTTCAGAAATGTTTAATATCCACACAAAAACTGTTAAAGGAGACCAATTTATTCTCTTTGAAGAGGTGTTTATCGATTTGGTCCCTCTTCTTTAAAGAGGATGTACCAAATATTGAATGAACACATATTTCCCTTTAAGTTTTTTCTTTGTGAAATACTTTACCTAATTTTATGCCTCAATTATTAAGAAAGTGGTTTGAATAGGAGGAACGTCTTAGAATACAGGGGAAGTGAAATAATAATTTACCATCGCTGTTGTGAATGGATCAGTGCATACAAATGTTTCATTTGCATTCGCTAGGTGGCAGCACGTTTTTTAAAAAGCCCATTAGATCGAATTCTGGCATTCGTTGCGTGAAACCCATGCGTAATAGCCTACACGATATATTAACAGCTCACTTGCGCTGTCTGGGTCTGTTCGTTCGTCGCTCATTCTATCTCGCTTTCACTGTCTCTCAGCTTTTCTGTCTATTTTATTGTCGCTCTGTCTCTGTACGTGTCTGTCTGTGTGTCTATGCCTGTCTGTTGGTCTGTCTGCGCACAGTTGTCGAGGTGTTTGTCTCCTTGTAAATGTCCGCGTATGTCTGTTTGTGTGTAATTTTGTTCTGAAAGGGCGACGAGACTTCATCTGATCAGTCTGTGCTCAGCATACGATGCTGTCGCCATTAAAACATGAAACGTGCTCAAAAGAAATATTTGGATGATTGTATAATTCTATTGACGTTTGACCCTAGAACTTTGTGGTTGATTTACACATAGTTTCAGTTCAAACTCTAGGAAATAAACACGCACATATTGGCCTGCAGCTTTATTGGAGACCAAGACAGAACATACAGCCATACAAATTCAGTGACAGATGCAAAACTGGCAAAAAATGGTTATAAGTTAGCAATGATTACGCATGTATTTATGTATGCATCCATGCAGGCCCTATGAGCGGGGGCCATCAGGCGTTGGACGCTGTAGAAATCTTGGGATTACGATACTATTAAGTGCTGCTGTTAAGTTAAAGGAGGAACGCGCAATGGGCAAGCTCAGAGCAACTGACTAAATTTAATTCTTTGACTTCTGTCCATCTAGGCATCTGTGTCGTACAACGCAACTGTTCAACCCACAATTTGGGTGTTGTATTTGACTCCAACCTGTCATTCAATGAACGTATTAATTCTTTATGTAGGTCTGCCCACTACCACATCCGTGATATCCGTAAAATCAGGCACCACATTCCCTTCTCTGCCCTGGTTTGTTTGGCTAATGCTCTAGTCTCCAGCCGTCTTGACTACTGCAACTCGCTTCTTACTGGCATTTCTAAAGCTAATTTGTTGAAGCTTCAAAGAGTCCAAAATACAGTGGCAAGAGCTATCACTAACACTCCAAAATATGAGCATACATCACCAATCTTAAATCGTTGCATTGGTTGCCCATAGAAAAGCGCATATTTTTCAAGACTGGACTAATTGTATTCAAGACTACATTTCAGCCAACCTCGCTATCTTCGCTCTTTTCTGACTCCCAAGACTTATCTCTACTCGACCAGGTCTTCTAGCTGTGTAGATCTGACTATTCCGTGGACAAGAACAGCTCTTGGAAGGCGTGCCTTTTCTGTCGCTGGTCCTAGGCTGTCTCTGTGTCTTCTGGACTCCTCTTAGGCTTTTCGACCCGGATTCACCATGGAATTTGACTTGGACAATGATTTTTTAGCAGCGACCATCGAATGATGACTTGAGCATTATTGCATTGACGCTATAGAAGTTCTTAGATTAGATTAGAGTGATAAAAACTGAAGTAGATGACAGGCAATCTGAAACCTACAATAGCGGCTAAGTTTGCTGTAAGAAGCACAATCAGGAAGAACATTTTGGGCAAGTTCATTTTCGAATAATTATGTGCTCATATTGCGCTGCTTTAGCATTACTGCCATATAACTGCTGTGTATAGGCCTACTTAAGTTGACATTCCATTGTAAATAATATCAGCGACATTTCTCATTGTTTGTCTTCCGAGCTTTGGGCTTTTGCGTCTGTCTGCATTAGGCCTACTTCGATCTTGACCCCCATACCAGGGTCTTTGTCCCTGAAGCCAAATAGGGCTTCGCATCCAGACCCCATTACTGGCCTGCCTCCCCCCAATGTTTACGACGGATCGACACCTCTGGGAACAATCATTCCACCCCGAAGACATGGGCGGCGGGCCAGACCCGAAACAAAGCTCGTCTAAGTAGGCCGGCTGTCATCACCAGACCCGCAATAATATCTTTAAAAAGTATTGTGTGGGATGGGCAGTCAGTGAAGTAGACACACGTGCATGCAAAGGATACTGCCTAAATTTAGAAATACAGCCAACAAGGCTTTTACACTTGCATAAAGGCATACGTTCCAGCTGTCTAATCTGCCATAAACATAGATAAACAGACAGACAAACACAGAGACAGACAGACATCCAATCAGAGAAGCAACGAAAAGGAGTAGTCAATAGCTTACGTGTTTGGAATTCGTGTTGAAACTGCCAGCTCAATGGGCTTTTGAAACCGTGCTCCCACCTAGCGAATGCAAATGAACCATTTTCAAAAGGCAAGCGTCTTTTCACAATCAATGTAGAAGACGCTGTTTAATTTCTACTTATTTTCGAAGATATTTCTTTTTGCTAAACCATGTTTTTATTAGTAAAATATTAGGGCATAACATCAGTTAAAGTAATTTTATAAGATGCGAAAGTGGTAAAGAACAAACTTGTTCATTCCATGTCGGATACACGCCGACACCTCTATTTTTAAGTAAGTTAGCTGACCTCCCCACGCATATTTTGTGTAAACGCATGACTTTAATGGTAAAGTAAGGTAAAAGTCGACGTCAACGACCCTGGCAGCCATAAGATGTTATACACTGTAAGCTACTGCAATAAGGCTACCATGTCCAACATTAGGACGTAGGGGACACGTTCATTCCAGCTCCGTTGATACTCTTGAGCCGGCAATGGATGAATCCCAAGGTCCTAGACACGGGCCCATTTACTTTCCAGCATAAATCGTTACCAAATTTGACTGCCATATGACAGAGTTGTAATCGTAATCGTAATTCTGAGATTTCTACAGCGCCCAACGAAAGCCGCGCCGCGAGTACCAGCTTATTCACAGGCGCTCAGTCAAAACAAAATCGATAGGCAAAAGGGTTCAGTTCCAAGTCAAGATCCAAAAGTCAGATGGAGAGACAGGGTGGCAGCTACGGGTGGTGGTGTTTGGGATTGAAGAGGAGAGAGAGATGAGGAAGAACGGGGTGTCAGGATAGGATCTGTGGAAGAGGAATGTTTTCAGTTTTGAGTGAAAGGCCGAAGCAGAAATTGCAAGCGGTGGAGCATCGATGAGTTTGTATGATGGGTCAGAAAACTGTGGCAATTCTGGGGGGAGTTTATTGCAGAGTGGTGTGGCACGTGTGTGCAAATATTCTTCCCTCCACATCAGTTTTTTTTCTATATTTCTCACCGAAGATTCATTTCCTCCAACATTTTGTTCCTGCCCTTAAGTCTTCCCCACTTAATAATAGTAATAATAATACTAATAATAATACTAATAATAATAATAATAATAATAATAATAATAATAATAATAATAACAGCAACAACAAGAACAATAACCAACAATAATAATAATAATAAAATTTATATAGCGCCGTAGCACAGCCGAGGCCGAAGAAAAGGGCGCTGTTCAGGCTTTTCCCATTTAATAAGGGATCGGTGACCAGCCAGATCCGAGAAAGGGCGGCAAAACTATTTTAAGTAGGCAGGTGTATTACGTATGGATCTGGCAACGCCACACTCACAGCGAAACCTTTAAAAGCAGGTGCTCAGCGGGATGGGCAGGAAATAACATACATGACTAATTATATGCAAACAAAGAAATCAAGCGTCCGAAATGTAGTAATAACGTCAACAATCCTTCTCGTATCTGCAGGCAGCACACTTTCCAGCTGCCTAATCCGCCATAAACACAGACAGGCCGACAGACAAGCACAGGGACAGCCAAACGTACAGTCCGAAGGAATGTGAAGGAGTGGTCAACACGTGCATAGGATTCGTGTAACCAGCGCGCGATTTGATCTAATGGTCTTTTTCAAAACCGTGCTGTCACCTAGCGAATATAACTGACATTAATGAACCTGTACTGCCATCTTGTTAATGCAATTAAAACATTTTTGAAAAGAATTATGGTTTTACTTTTGTCTATGCTCAAAGAATTGTCTTTAGGTCCAATCCAAGGAATCTATATGGGTCCAATCCAGTCTTTATTAACGAAAAATTTGGGATCTAGAATTAAATAAGTAATTTTATTAGAGGAAGTAGAAAGGAAAAATGTGTTCACTAAATGTGGCCTATAGTTCGACACCTCTATTTGGGAAGCAGTTACGCTGGTCTTTCTGATGCAAATTTTTTTCTTGCGGTGCTACTTCACAGATTTACATTGACACCAATGTTCCCAGAGGCGTCAATCATATGGGAACCCGGGCTCAGGCAATATTTTGAGCATGAGAGCTCGGCCATTGGTTGGCCAGCAATATTTTACCTGTAAAATCAGTAAAAGGCAGCTATGTACTGATAAAGTTCTCATTCTTCCTGTATTAGGCCTATTCTTGACCCCCATACTAAGGGCTTTGCCTCTGGAACCCGACAGGGGCTATGCGCCCAGACCCCCCACTTTAGGCCCGGGCCCCTCCAATGTTTACTACCGATCGACGCCTCTGGGGAATATATAATATAATAGAATATACGAATACGGGAATCTTAAATGGCGCGGCACCCATTCAAACGGGCAGCGGTGTTGAATGGTCTCACCCGATAAATTCATAGCAAAATGAGCAGAATCGAGGCCATATGGTCGCTATAGAAAACCGTATACATTTACATTTATACGCTGTACTTGGAACAAGCTCTTCTCTTTCAGAAGATGGCCTTCTGATTTTAGAAAAGGTTTGAAACACTCAGCAAAGTCCCTTCCAATAATAGGCAAAGAAATCTATATTTAGATCTTGCCAGACGTCTCGTACTGCACCGGAAGTTTTGAAATTTTGAGAGCGTGACACGTGAACTTCCTTGTTTATGAAAAATTACGCTCAGATATTTCAAATTCCAGCGAATTTATGTTGTTCTAAACTACATGCTTAGTAAATTTGACCGTGGTAAACAGCGAGTCTTCTTTCTTTGTTTATACTTTGTAGTTTTGCATGACAGGCTCTACGCGAGAACGAGGTGCAACGAATACCAAATCCTTTTGCCTAGCGATTTTGTTTTGACTGAGGGCCTGTGAATAAGCTGGTTCCCGCGACTTAGCTTTCGTTGGGCGCTGTAGAAATCTCGAGATTACGATACGATTACGATACTAGTGCGACCTAAACATTATAGGACGAAAATATTAGTTGACGGAACCATGAACCCGTTAAGCGAGAGGGATGGTATTGGTAAACTACCGCCTGGAAAACACAAACATCTCTGTCGTCTGCTGACGATTGGCGATGCTTGGATTAGTCTGGTCGGGGTAATACCGAACCGGAAGAGGACTGGCTGCAAATTTACTGGAGATGACGTTGAGTGAGTGGCCAATTTTTCAATTTTAAATTGATTAATTTCATTAGGTGTAAATCAGTAAATGGCACTTGAAACTGCCCTGCGAGCATATCAAATGTATATATACCTCAATGCATCAAATATAATTAACAATTCAGGATTTGCAGTAAACAGAATCCGTGTGTGTGGGAGCCTACCAGTTGTGACTTTTCTAGTTATCTGAGCACTGCTTGCTTATTGATAAACTTTTTGCACTTAATGAATGTTAACATAAGCCCAGTTTTAAGTTTATCTAGAACAGGCCCTGTAAAAATTGAGATTTACAAGTAAAAATACCTTACGTGTTAACGTATCCCCAAATTTTTCTTGTTACAGGTTGTTTCGGCGATCCAGAGATCCACCAGATCAGGTTCTGCGTCAGTGGAAGACGGATGGTGTGACGATAGGTGACCTGATTTCCTGTCTCAAAGAGGCAGAACTGCTGCGTCAGGCGGCTTACGTCAATCAGATTATTAATCCTACAGAAACTGTTCTCGTTGAAGTTCCAGTATTGAGTAAGAATGAATTCAGGAGTAATTTTGAGCAAAAAACCATGCTCGATGAATGTGGATCGTGTTGGCTATTGAGCAGACTTAGTTATGGTTGTTAAAACAGATTATTTGAAAATAATATTTTAGAATTTTATGTACCAGTAAATTTATGCGTTTGTATGTGTGTAAGTATGTATATGTGTATCTGGTTACTTATATATAGCACCTTTTAACAACCTCTCAAAGGAACTAAGAACCAGTCAGTAATGTTTTTGGTGCAGTTGACTGACTTACTGACTTACTCACTTAATGGCTGACTGTATCTGGTTTTTCTCTGCATCTATGATTTGAATCAGAAGGAACTTCAGATGTCATCAGAGTTGATGTGTCGTGGTGGTTGAGCAGCTAACACATAGACTTTCCACCTTTGTAAAAGTAAAGTGGCTGGAGTTCAAATCATGGGCCTGTCATATGAAATCAGTATAGATCACATTATTGAACTCACTATGACCTAAGAGGTTATTATCTTTGAGTTGAGTGCATCCTTAATCCAATCACATATGGATTCATCTCTGTTCCAACATATGTTTGTTGTTTTGCAGTATGTAACACATTACTGTTTACTATTTACTTGGTTTTCCATTAGTAAGCAAGCAGTCAAGCAAGTAATGCATTTGTTAACATGCCATATGGTCATCGACTGAGTGAGGAATAGTAGGCTTGGGTGGGTGGGTTACTTAACCAATAAAGTTTAATTGTGTCTCAGAATGTGCTCTAACTTGTACATGTGTATGTGTCTAGACATGTAATATAGGACCTTTTAAAGACCTCTTTCTGGTTACTTTCTGTCTCTCAGCATTGCCTAAAAATCAGTGTGAAATTGCTTGTAAACTTTTGATTGCAATGTGAACTTTTGAAGAGACCGCAGCAACATCACTGTGCAAGCAAACAGGTGAAGATGCCACTTCTGTTGAAAATCATCTACCGATTCCATCTTGTGAGTATTTGTGTCTGCTTTCAGTCATGGTGTAATATACCGGTATGTTAGCAGGGGGAACATTCCTGAAATTGACCCTGACTGTCACCCATTGTAATCTTATTTCCAATCATTTAGGTCCTACCTTGAGATCTTTACACGAACTGCTTTCAACCATTACTTGCACTCTGTCTTAATTTATAGCCCTTTTTGACACAAAGAATTTCCTAGAGATCATGAACATAAACATTATCGGCATACGGTGAAGTCTCTCAAGAAACCCAAGCTCGAATGATTAGGTGTCTTCATAAAAACTTCAGCTCGTAGTTCTGAACACAAAGTGTAAAAGTTTCGACCACTGAGGATTTGCTTCTTTGCTTTATTTTAGGCTAGTTTCTTCTGTCTTCCAATGAAACTGATTATCCATGATTTCTTGACTAGCCACTGCCGATTGATGGTGCATGCATTTTTAAGTTTTAAGAAGTTTTCAGATTTGATTAAATTTGATTAAATTTGTAATGTATCCTATATACTGGAGATAATTACAGTGTATATACTAGAAATATATATATATATATATACTGGGAGAATTTAAATGCTGAGAACATTTTACTGAAGATGAGGATCACAAGGAAACTTGGTGGACCACAATGATGAATTCCCTGAAAGATTGAAGAAGACTAAATGGTCGACCTGGTACAAAGTTAGTCATGGACGGACCTGAATATATACCTTCATGCCTTTTGGTAGGATAGCTTGGTACCACACCACTGATATGGCTGTGCTCGGCTGATTACTTCACTAAAAAGAGAGATATATATGTCGAGAAAAACAAATTCTTGCAGTTTTAATAAATAACATATAGCTGGCCGTCCAAATTCACTTACGATGAACTGGTCATGTTGTGATGTAAAATTAACATTTTTGTTCTGCAGTTTGTTATTATCGATAATGGTTCTTGTAGAATTTCTTAACTTATTCACTAATGCTTATTTTGATAATTGTATTTGGTTTGTTATCTTTTGTCGTCAGTGCCTTTGGAATCACTTGTTGCATGGACGCATAGATTTGATGCTCGAAGCACAGAACAGGGCGGATGCCTAATTGGTCGGGGTGGCTATGCTGACGTTTTTCGAGGTATTCTGTTTTATTGGGTAATGTTTCAGTCTCTGATTATATATGTATGTATTTTATCAAAGCATTTATATAGCACCTGCGTAAGAACATCACAGGAGCACTGCTTACGTGCTACCTGACTGGAAGTTTCTCAGATGACAGTTTCTTGCAACTGTTTTTATTAAATGTCCCACTACAGTACGTTTTCATCCCAACTGTCCCATGACGAACTGGGAACATAAATTATAAAATTATATTGAGACTTTATACATAAATTATATTTGGTTAAATTAACATTTGGTCTCGGAATGTAATCTGTTCACAAACTTACAGTTTTAGTCAGTAGCTGAAATTAAGTTTACAGGTAAATTTTTTGTAATGTCTGTTGTTCAGTTTCTGACATCATTTGATATTAATTGTACAGTTGCTTAGCACCATCAGTTGATAATAACAATAACAGATAATAACAAGAAAATAAAACATTTATTAAATGCCTGCTTCAAGAGTAGTCTTCAGAAGAGTGGTTATGGAGTTGATTTGTCAATTTTGCATTAAGTATTGGTTGCATTTCAACCAGTTTCTTATTTATGATGCTTGACACATTTCTTTCATTGATGCTTGACTGATTCATTTCTTTTTGTGATGTTTCACTGACTAATTTCATTTTTAAATGTTTGATTGACTCTGCTTTTGATGCTTAACAACTAATTTCTTTTTGATGCTTTACTGACTTCTTCTTTGATGCTCGACTGATTTTGTCTTTTTGGTGCTTGACCTTAATTTCTTCTTTGAAATAATTGCAGGCACCGATGACTCAGGCAAAGTGGTAGCCATCAAGAAATTCCGAGATGACTCAACAAGTTGTAAGAGACAATTTGAGAATGAGATCAGCGTGCAGTTGAAGTAAGTGTTAGCTTAATATAATTCTAATTATATTCTATATAAACTGTAAAAACTAGCAATTTCATATGATCATTTTGCTAACAGTATATTATATAGTTCCCTAGACTTAGATAATGTTATAATTGCTCTAACTTGTTTATTCAGCTGCAATCTTGTCGTCAAAATTGACGTAACTGGTTGAAAATATAATAACTTCTATAGTGTAATTATTATACACTCGTAAAGCATAAAACATCAATATGTAGTTATATAGTAGATCCAACAACATGGAGTCTGCTATTACAGTCCTACAAGTTTCAAATTATTTTTGATGTCTGGCACGTTAATCTCTTAATGTTCATTCATTCAGTGAAAATTCAGTTATAGATTTTGTTTGCAAATTTTGCTTGTAAATTTGTTTTTTATGCAGTGGTTAAATTCAGCTGGATCCCCGAATTTGAAATCTGGCACCTCTGAGATAAGCCATCTAAAAGAAGAGTCCCTTCACCTAAATCCTGATCTAAGCCTTCTCCTTTGTAACGTGTTATTTTATGCTTTTTGGTCAGCGTGTTTTTGGTTACAATAATTGATTATGTGCTTCATGTTTCATGCAGTTTATGTTTTATTCAAATTCTGAATAGCGAGTATCAGATGTAGATTCCCCAAATAGGCTTAGGTTTTAGATTTGCAGAAATTTTGAGGTCCACCACATCTGCATGGAAGAGCATTTTAACTGCTGCATCTTTGTAGCTGGATATTTATATAGCGCCTTTTGTGACCTGACAGGTGCTGAAACATGGCTGCCGCATAGGTACAAAAAGCTGCGACTTAAGCTGAAACTGTCTGGCAGTAAAAGTCGGATAAATGACGATAGATTGTTGTTTTTCATCCATAAAGTATCAGAAGCTGAATCTAACTGTCATTAGGTGTCGTCATGAAAACATAGTTTCGATGATTGGCTACTGCAACAGTCGGACTGCCTGTTGTTTGATCTACGAATATATGTGCAACGGATCTCTGGAAGAATTTCTCGAGTGCAAGGTCAGAGTCTAGAACATTAGTATTGAAACAGTTTGAAATTCAGAAGCATTTGTGGATAGTAAGGTGGCTGATGGGTAATGTTCCCAACCCTTGAACTCCGTGACTAGGGTTTGATTCCTGGTGCATCATGTGGAACTGTTGATGAGCTACATAATTCATAAAGTTTGTCCCTTTGGTGTCAAAATACAAATATGAATTTCTGTGTAGAAGATTCAGAATTTGTTCTTAGACTTAATTTGACTGGAATACTGCAGTTTGCTTGCTTTGTTGGGTGGTTGGTGGTGCATTAAGTGGTGTGGATGTGTGTATGTATGTATGTATATATGGGTATGCATATGTATGTATGTATGTATGTATGTATGTATCTAGACACTGAATATAGCACTTTTTAAGTAGTACACATTTAAGTAAAATTATAATAGTATTAATAACAACCCTTCCCTATTTTTTGTCAGCCCCTGGAATCTGAATCTGAAGTAAAAAATTTATAATTTTAACATTACCATGGTAATAAGAAATAAATTTGTAGTAACAGTTGTGCCAAAATATTTCTCTCTGACCGACCACTTTCTTTTTCTTCGGAGTTTAGGGTGGAAGACGAGCACTTACAGTTGCTCAGCGGTTGTTGATAGCGAAAGATGTGGCTCATGGAATTGCTTATCTTAATGAAAACAACTTGATACACAGAGACATCAAAAGGTCTCTTTTCCGCTCTATTAAATTCTGTAAACTGTAACAATACACATGACACTGTTGGTGGCAAGACAGTTGCTGAAATAAGTAACGATGTAAAGTAGTGAGCTTGCTCTTTGACGTTGCTAGACTGCTTCGTCTGCGTCTGAAACTCGAGCAACTTTGAGTGATGTAGAAACTAGTCTGTCACTGTCTCCTGTGGTTTCACATCTCTTTGTTTGTCTTTATTTGCCTTTCGTTGCTTGTTGTTTTGTCTTTGTTGACTTTGCAACAGACAGGACATAGGGAAACCAAAGGTCAGGGAAACTGACCTCTCTGACCTCTTGGATTTCAACTGGGCTTCTCCAACAGATTATGAACTGATACAAGAACTGACCATTGCTTGATGCCTTGTGCATTATGATAACAGTGCTATAGAAATCATTAGATTAGATTAATAATTAGTAACTTCTAATGAGTCGGTGTCTGATGCAAAAGGCATCAACCGATGGCATACCATAGCCAAGCCGCAATCAGGTCAACATCTTGAAGGTCAGTCCACAAGACAGAGAGGCAACCTACAGTGGATAAGCAGTTTGATACAGGTAGGTTTTGTTCTCGTTAGATATATTGGATATAGACAGACAGGTGGGCCTGCAGTCCGTCTGTCTATTTTTTCTTTGTCTCTCTTTGACTCTATAAGAATGAATCTTTTCAGTGCCAACATCTTGTTGGATGATGCAATGCGAGCCAAACTCGGTGACTTTGGTATCACACGATCTGGACCATCAACTCCACTGAGCACCTCAACCGAAACGATGGTTCTAATTGGAACAACACCCTACATGGCACCAGAATACCTGATGCATGGAAGACTGTCGCTTAAGACAGACTCCTTCAGCTATGGTGTTGTGAGTAGCGTTTTAACGTAGATCACACTTAAAAGGTTGTCACAGTAAAAAAACTTGACACTTTGGACCAGGACCATGCATCTACAGCTTTTATTATATAAATAACATATTTTATCATATAAATAACATATTTTATCATATAAATAACAAATAAATAACAGACTAGCTTGTGTGTATCTCCACCTCCTATCCCTATTTTGTTTGCTCTTCCTAGCCAAGTGTAAAGAAATTACTGCTAGAAATTACATTACATGTTGCCTTGTGTGAGTGCACTGAATGGAGAATGAACCATGCACACAGCCAAGGCTATCATCATGTAGCTTTTTCTGTATATAAACAATATCCATTGACACTGCCTTTGTGTTTTTATGTGCATTTACCCAATACCAGTGCACATAGTAGGGCTTTTGCAGCAGTTGCTCTGGAATTTCAAAACCAATTTCTGCTTCCTGGCCTTCGGATTTTATAGAAATCCAAATCTGACCCAATCTGCCTTGTTTACCTATACTGATGTCACTGGTGTACAATTTTACGAATAGTTGTATTACGTTATAAGTACTGGCACTGTAAAAAATAGCCTTTTGGCCAATTTAAATATTTCTTCAGTTTACTTCAAGTGAGCTTCATGTTAAGTATCTGGAGTATAATTACTCAGGAATTTGGGAAAATTTCATGTTAGAATGATCAAATTTACTGCCATGTAAGAGTAGTTGTCTGGGTATATGATGAAATGTTATCTGATGTATTTTAGGTTTTACTTGAGATATTAACTGGCCTTCCTGCTTATGATACTCGCAGAGAGGAATGCACATTAGTAAGTATTATACCATAAATCTAATTGAACGACTTCTAAGCTCTGTCATCATATTACACAAGGCATCAGTTGATGGTCACTTCAAGTGAAATCAGAATCAAATTCATTATCCATTGGAGAAGCCAGGACAAATTCTTATAGGTCAAAGAAACCTACAATGGAAACACCATACTCTATCATAAATTATTGTTGCATGTCAAAACATCAGTATGAAAAAATTATTTTGAAGGTTTATACTGTAAGAATACATATCTTGGCTAGTTTTGTTTTGCTTGTGGAAAATTTGTTAACTCTAGTTCTTGAGAGTTGGAGAATACATGTGCTATTGAAAGTATTGGTTGATGGGTAACTATGGGCTGTGGATTGGGTTTAATTATAATTTTCCAGCTTCTTCACCAGTCAAGATGGGTTCTGCTTTTGCCATAGTGTGACTGGCCTGTTCAAGGCAATTGGAATCAGCTGTAACCCAAACGAGGCGACAGTTCATCCAGTACAAATTAGGGTTCTGCTTTTTATTATTTTTAGCTCAAGGTGCATTTGATCCCTTAAGATTTAGAAAATTAATTAGGAATTATAATTACATAAGTATTATTATAATTACTTTTAATTATTATTCTGTAAATTTATAATACACAAAAAGTCACATAGCAGTGTGAATCTTGGGTGTAGACACAAACAGTGGCACTTATCGGGGACAGACAATTTGTTTGCCCTCTTAATTTAACTGAACCTTTGCAATTCGTTACAACTGGTTTCAAACCCTATGACATTTTTTATTTGAGTTGGAGCACGTCAAAGAGACGTATGATGAAAATAATTTGTGTGCAATGGCCGATGCAAAAGCAGAATGGAACAAGGAGCTCATCAAAAAAATCTACAGCATGTCAATGCTGCTTTGTGGGAAAGAAAAGACACGACCCTTTGTCAGCAGTGTACGTAACAACTTTTGCAATGTGCAATGCAACAGTACTTGTTCTACTTTTATTTTGTGATAACTGATATACCAGTTAAAGTTCTTAGATCTAGTCTTCTTAGATCTAATCTTATAAAGTATAAAGATAACTGATATACCGGTTAAACTTCTTGGACCTAATCTAATCTAATAAAGCATATAGTGCCATTACATGTTTCTTGTATTTTATTTTACATTTATCTACAATTGGAAAGAGATTTACTGAACTTGTAAAATTTGTTCCAGGTTCTAGAAGAAATCAACACATGGTGCTGACTCAAGTACTTACCAAGTGCACCAGACAATACACAGAAAATGGCTTCTTTTCAGTTCGTGTACAGTTGGAAAACTTTCTCGATTGTTCAGAGACTACAACACTTGCAGTTTGTCTGAACCAGCAATCAATTTATATAGTTGACTTTAGCACCAGAGTCTAATTTTCAACGTTGATGAATAAATAAATTGTTCAAATTTGCAGCAGTTATTTTGGTAGTACAAGGCAAAATACAGAGCACTTTCAGAAATGAATTCAGTACCTTGAAATGACATGGAAACATAACAGAATAGCGTTCGAAGTGGCACAAGGAAAAATATAGGATACTTCCAGTAATAATAATTCAGTACCTTTTCATCTGGTTCTATACAAAAACTGTTATAAATCTATACTGGTAATTATTTGCTAACTCTGGCCAAACATTTGAAACTTTCAGTCTATTTATCTTTTTCTTCTGGTTTTTGTGGTTCTTTCTTTCCTTCTGGAAGATAGTCTTCTTCATCTTCTGGCTCTTCATGCGTTTTTGTAATTAACTTCCCGACATCTCCATGACTTGTAAATATGTCGTCGTCATCGAGATTGTCAATGTACGCCGGAGGAATGAATGCTCCGGCCACGTATCGCTTCTCCGCATTCAGGAAATTAAACGTTGCAAGTGCTTGATCCTTCAGAAACACAGTCAAAATTCATGTAATTTACTCATCAGTTTCAACACGCTCATCCATTATAGCCTTACTTCCCAACCTCCAGGATTTCTTTGATGAATGCACGTTAAGTCAGCATCACAAGTTGATTTCTTCTAGAATCTGACAAATTTTTGAGTATGGTTTCACTTCAGGCAACCATCACTTGCTGGTTTTTGCATTTTACCTGTACTATAAGAGTTTTGAGCGCCTCTGAGGATTTCTCTCAGAGATGCTATACGGATTTGCGATTACAGTTACTACAGAAGACGAGTAATAATTTAACCAGAAATCTCAACATGAACTAAAGGACTGATTTGTTTCCTATTATTTTCCAATCACGTGTGCCCTGCAACCTTTCAGATGTTTCTAAAAAATGCTGCACAAATTTTCTGTTGCATGCGTCCCAGGCCTCACCAGTTAATTTGACTTGAAAAACTACTAAACTCCACTGGACTTGAAAAATGGATTTAGTTGGTTCTCTTGTTTGAGGCCTCACATACATACACATGCAGTCAGGATTTTACATTTGTACATCTCAATATTCACATAGCACATTTAAGAACCTCTCATCCATACTGGAATAAAGATAACTGGCAAATGGGGTATACCCGTGGTTTGAAGATGGGGTAAAATATTAGTCGGGTCTGGGTGTAATGAAAATTAATTAGGAAAGATGCCATTCTGCAAAGCTTAGGGGTGCATGTCCATTGCACCCATGAATCCACTATTAGGTAAATATTAGGATGACAATTATGTTCGAATTAAATTGAATAGCTGTTTATTGACTTATCCACATCAACATTAAATCAGTATAGTTTGGAGATTGGTGCAGAGATCAGTAGGTCAACCTAGAAGGGTCCAACAGACCCATACGGAGCTCTGCTGGCCTATTTCCAAACTTAATTTATTGCAACTATACATGTTTCAAATTTAGTTTTATGAATAACTGCATTATGTCATTACATCAAATTAAACATTAAATCCTTGACACTTACTGTTGGCAGCAGCTCCACGTTAATTTTCTTTGCTCGCAGATGGCTCACGATTTTAGCATCAAGTTTTTTCATGTTTTCGCGTTCTCCAACACCCAAGACTAAAATGTCTGCAACAGATTTGGAAATCGACACAACACACTAAGTAACTGCATATCCGCATGACATCTGTCATGACATCTGCTGCCTCTGCCTTAGTGGACTGATTTTCTGGATACTGACCTTAAATTTGATGGTTGATGCCTTGTGCATTAGACACCGATGCTCTAGAAGTTTTGAATTAATAATAATAGTAATTAATAATAATAATAATTAATAATCTATGTATACATTAGTTCTCAACTTGTGCTCTCATATGTTTTATATTATACGACGATTCCATTAGTTGGTCTCTATGTGTATGAATCGTAAGCAAGTACTTAATGCATAATTACTTTGCATCAGCTGATCGTCATCATTAAGTTGTGCCGCTGTATAAATATATTAGAAGATAAAGGGTTTGATGAAAGCTATCTGTGGTTGGCAGTTGACTCTGTTCAGTTTTGTTTTGGAGCCACTGCATTCGGTTCAGGGATTTGTCTCGTAAACAAACAGCAGGGTTATACCTATCTTAGGTTCCAACATTGTAAACAATGACAGCGAGTCCTCGTTAACGTCTTGAACGTTGCGAACCTGCAAAAAAACAGCATTCTACAATTTATGCATACACAGTATAAACGGTGGCATACATATGTTCAGGTGACTCACGCGGACCATTATGTAAATGCAGAGGAAGAAACATGCAAATTGTAGGGAAAGGTTGTCTAGTGCTTGATCGCTGTTGACAAGTCAGCATTTTGGGTGATGGACCCTATAAACCTAGGACCACACACCTCTTGAGACTGTTGATCATATGAGCACGTTTTATTATACGCAAATGACTGAAAGATTATTTTATTTAGCCTTACCCTCAGTCAATAGTGCATACATATATTACAATTATGAATCTGGATAGTGCACATTATATATATATATATATATATATATATATATATATATATATATATATATATATATATATATATATATATATATTATAAAGCGCCTTTAAGGAGCTCTAAAAGGTGCCAGGACTAGAGATATATACAGTATGTATATATATATGTGTGTATGTATCTGGATGCTGTATAGTACCATTTGAGGAACTCAAATATACTTCGATTTTTCAAATGCACTGCATGATAGTAGATCAACAAACCCTCTATCTAGTCTTTCCACACAAGACTAACATTCCACCTACTCAAAAAATCTTACCCTTGTCCACCCAATCTACCGTCTTCCCATTTTCTCTCAACCGAAACACAGCCCACTGGAGCAGTTCCCCCGTTCTGTTCCCTCTGGTCTATCAGCATCCGGATTTTCTTCATACGGTAGCTCTGGGCAACCGCTCTTACTTGACGCAGCCATCGTGAAGAAGCTAATGCCCTGGGCTGAGCTGTAAGTATTGCTTTACAGATTTCTGAGTTTATGAATACGATAGACAAAGAACTGTTTTCCACTTACATTCCAGTGTAGGACAGACCGAGGAAAGACTGCACAAGGCCCAAAAACTCTGATTCCAGAATTAAGGAGGAAGCCCATGTTGCTGTATGAATCAACAAAGATGCCTTGCTCCTGTTCTTGATTCAAAATGGTTACGGTTGTTTTATAATGCGTCAAATCCCCATCGTCATCCACTGCATAATATCTTCGTGGAGTGACTCTGCAAGTAAAAAACCACCGAAACATATACACTGCTTAGTTTATTCTACTTTATGTAAACGGATATTCACATGGTATCATCGGATATGTAAAGTACCTATCAGGTCACTGATCTCGTATATGGTTGAACATTTATCTCCATCATCTTATATAATATTTCCCAAACTGTTAAACTAGGATTCACTTCAGTGCTGTTTTTGGGAGCTGTATCAAGAACCGGCTAATAATAAGGTTATGTTATACCGAGGTCATTTACCATAGTGCACTAAGTATGAAATCCTGGTGCATGACTCTTGTTAGCGGAAGCAGTGTGCAGTCAGGGCAGCCATAAAGTATAGACCTGCAGCAGTCAAGTTTTTTCAGAATAAAACTGTATATCGGTGTTCTCAACAATTCCAAGTACAGCAAAGCTCTTGAATCCTTCTTAGGTTAAACAAACATGTTTGAGAAATTGCAGCTATCTCGAGCTTACAAAGTGTTGAGCGGAGCATGACTCTGAGATCATGAATAGTACTGGGTGTGACGAGAAGAGGTTGTAAAGTGTGTGAGGTCTGTAAACTGTAGGAGCTTAAAGGAAGGGCTAAACAAAATGAGCTCAGTTAAGTTTGAGGCGCATGGGCAGACTCCAGATTACGGTATCATCTATGGAGGCGCCAAGTCTCCTGTTAGCATCTGTGACCCCATTCAGCTGAAGATGCACAAAGAGTTGAAGATGCAAATAAATGTGGGTATCGCCAGCATAAAGGTGCATTTAGTACCGTCACAGTCTAAATGCCACAGATGCGCACTGTAACGGATCAACTTCAATGACATTTACATCCATCAGAAACTTACTATTTATTTCCGAGCTCCGATACACATGATAGTCACCTTGGGTATTTCAGCTTTAATAATGCAGAGACCGATCTTCTCAAGAGAGATTCCATTCTAGAGTCCAAATTCAGCAATAATGTTATATTTTAATCTTAATTTAAATACAGGTCAATACGCTAATTTAATATAATGATAAGTAATTATTACAACGATTTGCATTTGGTCACCGCGGTGTTTCCTCGCACTTTATAAATGGAATATTATTTTAGGATTCCACACGTTTCTAAACGTCATTGCACAGCCGTCAAAATTGTTTGCTGCTATCTAGCGGCGGGCTAAATAAATAAATAAATGTAAATCTCTGAAATTTCTCAGCGCCCCACAAAGAAACCAAGTCTTTTCCCAATTATAAATATGCCAAAGGCACTGGAACATTATTATCAAACAAGGTGCGTCTTAGTTTAGCTGAAATTGTGTCCTGTGATTAGGTTATTATCCGGTGCAATGGACGAGTTTGTTTTGACTGAGCGCCTGTGAATAAGCTAGTTCCCTCGACTTAACTTTCGTTGAGCGCTGTAGAAATCTTGAGATTACGATTACGATACGATTACGAGAATTAGCGTACTTACAGGTATTAGTAGTAGTTCCAACTTTTAACGACATCTCTCGGCATCAAAGGCCTTTGACGTCGCCCTCCTCCTTTATCCAGGCTTGGGACTGGCATTATCCCCAAACAAGGCAGTGGCGGAGTTAAAATAACGCGTAGTAGTAGTTCCTCAGTTTAACGACAGATTATGGCATCAAAGGCCGTTGCCGTTGCCCTCCTTTATCTAGGCTTGGTACTGGCACTACCCCCCAAGGCAGTGGCGGAGTTAGAATAACGCGTAGCAGTAGTAGTTCCTCAGTTTAACGACATCTTATGGCATCTAAGGCCGTTGACGTCGCCCTCCTCCTTTATCCAGGCTTCGGACTGGCACTACCCTCAAACAAGGCAGTGGCGGAGTTAGAATAACGCGTCTTCGATTGCGAACCTCTTATAATTAGCACGAAGTCGGTTAAAAAGGTGTCCTTGCGTTGGTTTGCTATAGAAAATTATTAGTGTTTCTGTTCTTCTTAGGAGGAATTTTCGAAGCATATACTGTAATCAAGACAAATGAAGACACCTTTACTTTCTTCTTGTTCAGCTTATATATAGCAAAGCCTGTTTGGCATTGCACCAATGTGAATAGAGTACAATGCTTTCAGCCACCATTGTTGAACTCTCCGCTTCGTAAACGAAGACAGTTTAATCAGATTCATTTAATTTTCTAATTTTCATCAAAACACAAATAACTCATTACAACAATGACGTAGCAGCAGCATCCACTGGAGCGATCGGTTCAATCATTAAACATCAGCTGACAAACTATGAAAATTAAACTAAGCATTTAAAACAATTTAGGATACAGGCTACATCTAAATTCTCAGAATTCACCAATACAGATACACACAGCCTGAAATTCTATGTCATACATCAGTCTCTTAACATTTCTGCACAGATAACAGTAGCACACATAATGGTTGATTTTTAAAACAAATGGCAGATGATATTGCAGTTGGAGACTATTTCTTTCATTGAGGTCCAAATCCATCTTGCGATTAAATCAGCTGAAAATGGATAATTCATTGCGTGTGAACAGGCCGAGCTCATGGAAGCGGCAAAATCCGTCTAACATGTTCAAATTCATTTCAAGATATGAAAGTAATTACTTGACGAAATGCTGAGCCATTGTGGCAAATCCATTTAATTTAATGGCTGATCCTCCACTGGTTGAAAATATAATCCATTTAATTTACTGGCTGATCCTCCACCGGTTGAAAAGATAATCCATTTCACTTACTGGCTGATCCTCTGCTGGATGAAAAGCTAATCAATTTTGTGAACTAATAATTAAAATTAAAGAATGATATATTAAACCATCATTGCTTCATTTCGTGAATACACATTTTGTGAACTTCTTCGGATAAGTCATACAAATGTTGAGAATGCCGTAGGAGAAGAGAAAATTGGTTCTACTTCTTTCTGTATTCCACCATACTCGCCGATAAACGATCCGTCTTCCAAGAACCGAGCCATATCCGCGTAGTCTTCGTATTCCCTTAAACTCCCCGACTCGCTGTCAAGTGACTTGTTACGATGTAAAATCCTCCGACTGAGCCTTCGCCTTCGCCCCATTGCAAATCTAAACGCAGAAAAATACACAGGTTTCATTTCTTTAGCTAATAAATTATTTTATTAATATTATTTAATCTCTTTAGCTACAAATTATTTTATTAATATTAATATTTTAGTAATAATATTTAATCTCTTTAGCTATAAATTATTTATCACAACTCTTTATTCCCTTCATTAATTTATTGGCTGACTTGCAACATGCTCTACGAGTTCGTGGGACAGGAAATCAAGTTTTGACTCCACGATTAAAGACCATATACAGTACGCAAGAAGGCTGTACTGGATAACCTCTGTGGAGTCCTGTGGATGTCACCTCAAGAAAAGTGAACTGCAGTTGACCTATATACTTGACATTCACTTGGCCCACAGCTGACTGCAGGTGCAACTGGTGGTAAACTGTGGGCTCACTTTGGGTCTACTGAATATGGCTGTCTGGGTTAACAGCACATCACATTTTCATACAAAGTGTTATTTGCATCAGTATGGCCAAGTTGTCAGATACTATCATACATCAGAAAGCAAAAATTTCCCAGTCTTCATTACTTTCCCTTATCTTGTTTCGCATACGGACTATAATGTAACATTTACACAAAAAAGCTAAAGTGCAAAATATTGCCCAACCTTCTCACATATTCGACAATACTCATGTCACTGACTGCTCGCTCTGGCTCCCGGCCCTGATATCTCTCCTTTTCTTCCACTGCAAAAAAAGCAAACACTGGCTCTATTAGCATATATCCCCGGGAAAATATAGTGTTTTTAGAATATATAAGTTTTTTTTAAAAAGACATCTAATAATACATATACATGTGTATCTTCATGCTTATAAAGTTCCTTTTAAAAAGCCCTCAAAAGCACTGTTATAAAACATTGTACGATCCTAGAGTCCAATAATTATTTACTGATATTCCCTAATTGTTATTCGTTATTTCATAAGGTTCACTGGTTGTTATTCACCGACTATTCACTAATTCTTATTCACTAACCTGGCTCTTGCAGACCTGATCTGACTAAGCGCCAGGTTAATAAGCTCGTCTCATTGTTTTATGCGGCACTCAGAAATTTAAAAGATTTACATTTACATTACAAGAATAATGAAAGATAAAAGGTTCTAGACTTCAAGTGAGTATTGAGGCGACACTGCCAAAGCATAAACAAATACACAAACGTGTGCTACGAAAAGTAGCAATCAATTAATTAATAAGTAATTATTAACCTTAGGTTCATTGTAAGAAGTCCTCAAAAGTACTGTTATAAAACACTGTGAATAAAACATATTACATTTTACAAAAACATGTTATAAAACATTATGAATGAACCTATAAAAATAATAATTAATAATAACACTCTAGGGGTAAGCACTGAACTGTCAACTGGGAGGTTAGGAGTTTAAATCCCTGCCAGGACAAAAAGTATTTTGAAATATCAGCTCAACTTGCACCCCTAGCAAAATCAGCTGTAAAAACGATTATATTGACTGCACATTGTTGGTGGGCAGACCAGCCAACAAGGAGAGGACAGGTCACCTGGTCTCAGGCCGAAGCTAAGAAAGTCAAGTCAGCAACACTTTATGCCCATGTCTGCCTCTTAGGCTAGCTTAAGTGATACCTTCTTCATCTTCTTCTTAACGTAACAAACTGTTAAGCAAAAGAACCTGGATACTGTTGGCCTCGACTTCGTTTTAAGACACAGACGATGATAAGAATAATTAGAAGGAATGTAATTGCAGACATCATGCCAATAAACCATTTGGCCGGTCGAGGAATTTCTGAAACAATACACCAACCAGTTATTAATTCAAAGTCCAAATCATACGAACTCACCAACACTTCACCTCTTTCAGTTTCTGTGCAGGTCTTTCACTCAAGACTGAAAACACTTCTTTTCCAAATATCTTATCCTGATTCTTCCTCTTCCCCTTATCTCTCTTCTCGCTTCAATTTCAAACATCATCCACCGTAGCCATCTGACTGTCTGACTCATGGATCTTGACCTGGAACCGAACCCTTTTGCTTAGCGATTGTGTTTTGACTGAGCGCCTGTGAATAAGCTGGTTCCCATGACTTAGCTCTCGTGGGGCGCTTTAGAAATCTCGAGATTACGATTACGATATATACCATAACAAACACTAACTTACTTCTCTTCCACTTTTTCTTCCATCTCTTGTCCTCTTTTTCCTCTTCATCTGCTCCTCCTCATATGCTTCTTTCTCCTCCTCCACTTCCTCTGCCTTCACCTCCTCTTCTATCTCCTGCCCTTTCTGTACCTCATTCACATATTTTCCTTCTATTCCTCATCTTCTTCTTGCATGTATTTATCTGGACAGTAGCGCCTTTGTGAGGTTCCCCTACCAGCCCGGCCAAATGAGGCCCATATGAGACCTATTTTCCCATATGGAATGCATATGGAATGCATATAAGGCCCATATGGTTCCCATCAAATTTTTATGCGCCATTTGTGTCAGGGTCTTTAGTGCCTATGTGGGTTTCTTTAAAGACACTAAATAAATAACCAGATACATACATACATACATTTATATAGCACCTCTGAAGAGAAGAAACCTCTGAAACATGGCCCTCTAAAAGATTTCAACAGGCAAAAATAAGCTGAAAACAAATGTTAGCCCAGATCTCTGCAACTTTCATCTCTGCGAATACCCTCAATAACTGATGTATTTGTTCTACACAGTAAAAAAATAAAATTAACTAAATCAGGAATATTATAATTAAGAAGTTACAGACTGGTTGAATTTTAAATTCTGCACTGTTTTTCTTTGAAATTAATGCACCTTGTCTTGGTTTTCTGCTGCCCACTCTTCTCCCTGAAGTCCTTGAAAAAACTGCCAACAAAGTAAGAAATTCAGTCCAGTGAAAATAACTCAAAGATAAATAGAACAAATTAATCTTACTTCTGACAATCTGAGGCAAACTGACAGGATCATTAGAGCAGAAATTCTTCATTGCAAGCGTCGTGGACTTATTGAATGGTCTGCCTATCGATTTTGTTTTGACTGAGCGCCTGTGAATAAGCTGGTCCCCGCGGCGCGGCTTTCGTTGGGCGCAGTAAAAATCTTGGGATTACGATTACGATCTGGACAACATCACTGTTTCAAATCAACACTATCAATGTTTTACAGAGGATTCTAAGAAGAAGTAGCCTAAGAGGAGTATGCCTTATAAATTGCAACGAATCTAATACAGATGAAATTGTAATTGTAATTGTAATTGTAATCTGACATTTATAAAGCGCCACTTCAAGAATAGACTCATCAGAAGCGCTCCCGACCCGAACCAGTGAGACCACTGGCAAATAATACAGACTTCAGGCGCTTGCGAAACTGCGGAAGAGACAAACTGAGGAATACTAGCCGGAGCTCTCGGGAAAGGCGATTCCAGCTATTGGGTCCAACATAGGCAAAGCTTCTAGACTGCGCTGTAGCAGTGCGCATACGAGGGACAGTCAGAAGTCCAAGGGAGGCCGACCGGAGAGTGCTACGGCCTGGAACCAAGGAGACCGAAATGCAGAAGTCCCTAAGATATGATGGAGCAGAGCCAACGAGACAATTACGCATAAGCGTTAGGATCTTGAACTGGATCCGCTGCTGAATGGGAAGCCAGTGTAGAGTGTCCCGTATAAAGGAAGTTATATGGCCATACCTGGGGACGCCTCCAATAAGACGGGCAGAAGCATTGAGAACAGATTGAAGCTTGGAAATATTGGCAAGTGAGAGTCCAGCAAAGATAGCGTTACCAAAGTCCACCCTGGTGCAGATAAGGGCATGAATTAGAGTAGTAACAGCATGAAAGGAGAGGGAGCGGCGGATGGTACGAAGCTGACGAAGGTGGTAGAAGCATGAGCGGGAGACACTGTTAACATGATCGGTCAAGGAGAGTTCCCGGTCCAGAACAACCCCAAGATCACGGACTTTGGAACAGAATTGAATGTCCGGAAACCTCTGGCGTAAGGATGATGAATCTATCTTTGCCAGCTGAGCACGACCACCAAGCCAGATGAACTGGGTCTTAGCAGAGTTCAGTCGGAGGCGATTGGAGGACATCCAGAGACCAAGGGCAGATGTTGCGTCAAGAATACTCTCAACCAGAGAGGAAGCCGCTCCCGCTGGGCCATGAACGAAGGCCTGAGTGTCATCTGCATACTGATGGACAGCAACACCCATGGGAAGGAGAACCCGTGCCAGGTCGGCAGTGTACTAATACAGAAGAAATGTCGTCAGAATGACTTAAAACCCATGTTGTGATAATTATGTTACATTAAACCAACAGTGCCTACAATGATAAAATTTAAGTTGAAGTTCCCACGTCATGATATGTTACATTAAATTGATAGTGACTAAAATGATGATATTAGGTTAAAGTTCTTCCTGTTTGTTACTGTAAAGAAATTTATTTATTTACTTCAGTTAATAAAAGAGTAAAATTATTGAATGATGACAGTCTGTTTTCTAAGAAAAACAGATTCGTTATTAGATGAGTTCACAGAAGCCTTTCCACTTACCTGGTAAAACTGTTTGTACTGAACGACTTCCAGCTGAAAATTGATCACATTTATGTTAACAGCAGTTGTTACTAGTGGCCAAATAACATCAGGTAATAAAGAAATGTAAGATTAAATGTAATTAAAATCATAAATCCAAGTGACCATCAGACTGAACTAGATCTCTATGGCAACATAAGCAGGATGAATGATAGTAGAGAGATCAAGAGCTGGGAATTGAGAATAGCACAAGAAGAAGGGAAGAATATATTGAGAATGGCTCAATGACAAAGAAGACTGGTGCCAAAAAACGACCACAGATTGACCCTGGCAGCACAGGGCATAAAAGTGTGGAGGTTAGTGATTAACAATGTGCTTTGGAAACCTATGGGGCTTTAAGCCTACGCACAATGATGAGAAAAGGTAAAGATGCCATATCCATAGTGGAATGTGGGGGTGCTCATTTCCTGCCATGTCCTGAGCTGGCAAAGGACAAAGGTCTTGGATACAGGGCCAGCAGCATTCCCTCAGTGACAAAGAGAAAGCCTTATTCACAAATAACAATGCTCACACACATGATAAAAACTCAAGTTTAGAAAAAAGAGCTTTAACTAAACATAATAATGTTTTTCCCAAGTCTAGTTTCATTATCCTTCAGAGTTTTTTAAATCCTGAGGAGGAATTATTGCTGTGCTGGATAAAAATACCAAATTAGAAAAATGCAAAAAACCATAGTTCATTTACTTACTAAATAAATGCAAACTTATAAGCAACACAAGTAGAAATCATGCAGGTACCTTGTGTGCTGTGGTACCTAATATCAAATCTTGTCCCTTGCCTTATGCTACCATCCACCAGCGGTACAAATGTTCGACGTTCCTCTGCACATAAACAAAGCCTAATAAAAATGAGTACTGGTAAATACACTACAGAATTATTATGATAAGCAACTGGATAAGTTCAAAGCATAAACACCAAACAACAGTTGTAAGTAGAAAAACGTAATGTTTAGTGATACACAGAAACCTGTAACGTAAATCTCAATGTACATGGTTTTATACAGAGACCGTATGGTCTTGACCATGCTCATTTTTCAATGAGTTTATCAGGGAGATCCTTCAACACCGCTGCCTGTTTGAAAGGGCGCCACGCCACTGAAGGTCCCCGTGTATGGACCATGCTGTCCCAAGATTAAATCTCTGATATAAGCTAATGTAATGCATCTCTCAAATTTCTAACTGCGGCACAAAAGCTGCATTACAGATACCAGCTAATCACTGGCGCTATATCAAATAAAGTCTGCAACAGGCTGTTTGGTCAGCTTCAGTGTCAGGTCAGAACCAGGAGGTCAAATCTGGGAACATAGCACTGTGCTACGGCAGAAAGTAGTTACAGTGGTGGTCGTAAGATGGTGCAGGAGTGTTAGTAGGATACCACAGTTTGAAAAGTTTCGTTAAGTCTGGAGTGAAATGCTCCGGCAGAGAGGGCAAGCAGAGGACAGCAGTTCACTTTGGCAGGTGAAAATGGAGGGCGAAAGAGGATGACTTGCTTTTCCATGACTCCATCATGGCCACTAGCAAACATACCTCCGTACCTCAGATTCTTGACATCATGAGAGTTATAAGTCCTTTAATAAATAAATAAATAAATAAAAAGAAATAAATAATGCTACCTAAGAAGCCACATTAAGTACTGTGTTGTAACAGTAACTATCTTAATGGAGTGTGACACAAATTTTACAATAATAGGTACATTACATTGTCAGAGTGACTTAAAACCTTATGAAACTTACTCTCAGTATCTAAGCCTTCTGTAAACGCCTCTGTGGGTCGAACGTCAATTTCATCAGTAGATGCAAAATCACTGGTCACTTCAGCGGCTTCGTCAGTCAAATCTTCGACGGAGACTGACTCTATAATTAACAGTTTAATTAACTGTTTCTATAATACGAAAACTCAAACAAAACACATCTGCTACTTTCTAATATACTTGGACAGTTTGTGATTAATAAACGATGTTTTCTAGATCAATATCCCATAAATGGAGCTTAATAATAATAACTGCTTTTAAGATTACCGGCAGCCGCCACAAAGGAAATTGTCATAATAATTACTTTCTTTACAGGTTTCCAAACCTGTAAACAAAGTAATTGTGTGTCACAATGGTCTGTTCGGTAGCACACTAGGTCTGTGATCCAACAATTGTGGGTTTGAGCCTGCTGAGAGGACTACGTGTAATGATACCGGAAAAGTTGTTTGCACACATTCGTCTCGTGTTTTGGATTCAGATTTACTGACCTTCAGCATATTAAATCAATTTAATTATTATAACATTATTATAACATTGAAATCAATAATAGTGATTTCAAGCCTGGCAGCGTATTGTTGAAACAGCAACACTCCGTTGCGGGGCAGAGCATAGATGAAGATGATAAGAGCCCACCAAAAATGCAATGAAATAAATAAATGAAATAAATAAACCTGTGTCTGTCTCGAAGTCAAAGCAGTCAGGTGTTTCAAACTCAATTGTTTCACCCAGGTCTCCAGTTAGATTTCCGTTCTGGACAAGAACACCGACTGTGATCCTCGTCTTGGGCCGCAGCCTGCGGATCTGACCTTTGACCGGTGAGGTATTGTGGCGAAGGTGAGCACCATTGCTGAGAGTGTTCGAACAAAGCAGAGTCGAGTTCCTGGTCTGTAGCTTCACCTCCTCTAGGGGGCACGATGACGAGTCACACTCATCCGTCTTCCAGAAACGAATCTAAACAGGAAATAGGTTGCACGATAATTCTATTATGTTTGGACTAGTACTGTGTTTGAGGGTGTGCTCTATAGTCATTTCTTCTGTATGATTACATGTTTTTTGATAGTATCGTAATTGTAATTAGTAATGATGGCGCACCAAAACCAAAACCACAATCAGGTCAAATCAGGTCAAATCAAATCACCACTTTTAGCTGGTTGACCTTTATGGGTCAGACTGATTCTTGATTGGATGGTGTTGAGCCCAAATTCACCTATGCTGTCTGCAACTGGGAGACCTTGGATTCAGTGAAGCAGTAGGGTGACAGTCTTTGGAGTCTGCAGAGGCTTGGTCCTCAGATTGAGGATAATTTGGCTGAAGCACATGCATGACAACAGCAATCAAACAACCAGACAACCTTTCACACGGGTTCCAGTGACCAGCAGTGAATGAGAGCACTGGTCTTGACCTAATAAAGATTAACATACTTACTCACCGCTTTCTAATAACTCTCTGCTAATCGTTGTCATGCTACTTTGCAACAATAACATATCTTAAATAATCATAATCCCAAGATTTCTACAGCACCCAATGAAAGCCACGTCACAGGGACCAGCTTATTCACAGGCGCTCAGTCAAAACAAAATTGATAGGCAAAATTGTTCAGTTCCAGGTCAAGATTCAAGAGCCAGGCTGAGAGACAGCGTGGCAGCTATGGTGGGTGATGTTTGGGATTGGAGCGGAAAGAGGAATAAGAGGAAGAAGGGGAGTCAGGACAGGATCTGTGAAAGAGGAAAGTTTTCAGTTTTGAGTAAAAGGCCAATACAGAAATTACAAGCAGTGAAGCACAGGTGAGTTTGTACGATGGGTCAGGTAACTGTTGCAGTTCTGGGGGGAGTTTACATAATAGGACCCACATTTTCAGTTTCTGCTCTTGCCAATCCACAACTGTTCAGTTTGTTTTCCAAGAGAATAAGCATTCAAACGGCCACTGGTATCTTAGAAATCACATGATCTTATAAACTTTGACCCTTCCCATCTTTACCAGCACTGCCCTTGATGTTTCATCTTTATTACCACTGACCTGGTATCCTCTTAACACTCCACGCATGAGTTCCGGTTTGGGTTCAACTGGATCCCACATGAGCTCAGCACTTGAACAAGAAAGCTTGTTGTAGTTCACACGAAGATTTACTGGCCTGATCAGAGGCTCTGTCACACGTCAACAGATAAATAGATAAATTAGATAAACAGATAAATTAGATAAATAGATAAACAGATAAATTAGATAAACAGATAAATTATCTGTTGACGTGTTACAGCAATGACTACAGTGGTTCAACAATGTAATAATAACACTGACAATAACGACAAACAGATGAACTTATAAAAATAACAAAGGTGCTTATAACAATATAATCTTTCGCTATTATTACTGTTAAATTAACATAATTACTGGCATCGTCACCACTATCAGAATCATCATTACAATTGTTCCAATCACTGCCAATATCATCAATTCATCATTTCTCTTGTCAATCGTAATCTCTAGATTTCTACAGGGCCCAATGAAAGCTAAGTCGCGGGAACCAGCTTATTAAGAGGCACTCAGTCAAAACAAATTCGATAAGCAAGAAGGGTTCAGTTCCAGGTCAAGATCCAGGTTAACATCACCAGCAGCCTTTGCAACACAATCTACTCAGCAGCTGAATGGTACCAATGTAAAGTAAGTGCTAGACATTACTTCCTGTGACTTAGCTTTTATTGGGTGCAGTAGAAAACTTGAGTTTACGACTATGATTACGATAAGATGGAGGCATCGCTACTGCCCCTTTGGCCTTCACTTGTTTTGGACCGTCCTTTCTGAACAGTCTTCCATTCTATATGTTATCTTAGTTAGCTACATCGTAAAGCGCATGTGCCAAGGAGCCTCTGTGCATGAGGATTCCCGGTTTGTGTTCCAGTCGTGGCTTATTTCAGAGATTTGAATCTCGGACTAGCACGACCATTCACAGGAACCTTAAATGGCGTGTAGTGGTGGTGAAGGATCTCACCCGATAGGGTCGAGGACATACGGTCGCTATAGAAAAATGTGTACAATTTACAATTTTATGCAAACTGTTGCACTTGACTGTTCAGCGTACATTTACAAACTTCCTGAAAAAGCTCTTGTTCAGATGAGTAAGTTAGTCAGGTGTGCAGGTACCTAGAGGTACTCCGGGGTACTAAAACGGCTATAATAAGTGTTTTGGTACACAAATACATAGAAGAAGATCATTTAGACTTTGTGAACATTGTAATTGCATTTGTAAACTTCAGATTTCCACAGCACACTACGAATAATGATAAAGATAGAAAGGTTGGGAGGATTGAAGTGTGTTATAGGTAAGTGATTAGGATGTTGTAGGTATTAAAATGGTTATGTTAAGTGTTTTGACACATAAATACATAAAATATGGGTGACTTTGACTTTGCAACGTGCAAGATGACTCACTGCCTTCGCCAGAATATCCTCTCTTGACATCGAGTACATTAGACATGGAGAAACCTTCGTTGTTGACAGCTTGAACGTAAATGAGATATTGTTTGAAAGTGGAATCATTGTTGAAAATGACAACTTCACCGATTCTCCAGTCCCGCACAACTTGCTTCAGTTCAGGAGCACCAGGTATATCGATCCGTTGGTAGGTCACCAGGTAATAGAAGCCTGCACCATTCAACTCAATCCTAGCCAGCGGCTGTGAAAACAGAAAGCAAAACACATGATTTGATTGTAGGAAAGTGCAATGCTTCAAAGTCTCTCAGCTTCTGCCAAGTTAAGAATCACAGTCCCTTGAGCATGGAAACCGACGGGATAACGCCTCGGCTTCTAACGCAAAGGGTAGGTATGTTTTCGAGCCTCTTCCCCAGGACGGTCACCGTGTAGTGACCTTGAGCAAGTCCTTCACTCATAACTGCTCAGCACCATCAATTGATGCTTAGTAATTAGGTAGTAATTAGATAAAAACTCTTCCTCATTTTTTTAGAAATAATCATTAAATTGTTCTATGCAAACACTATAATTATCTACCTTCAAAACTATAAGAAGATGGTAAATGGATACATGCTGTTTGTATGTGGCCTGAATAATAATAATAATAATAATAATAATATCTAATCTGGCGAGCTTTAGTGAAAGCGGTTTTCCCTTCCTCTAAAGAACCAGTTGGACTTTCAAGATCCGACTGTAAACGCCCAGATGGCGCTACTCTCATTCCCTAGCAGGCGGGCAGGTCTATGATCTGGGATGTTACTGTTGTCGACACTTTGGCCGATTCTTACTTGCTTCACACAGCCACAAATGCAGGTACAGCGGCAGAGTTGGCTGCTCAGAGGAAGATCACCAAATATACCGATTTATCGGCTTCCTGTCATTTCATCCCTTTGGCCTTCGAGACCCTTGGCCCAATAAATTTACAGGCCCTGGAGTTCTTAACTAATCTGGGTGGTCACTTGACCAGGGTTTCCGGAGACCCAAGGCAGACCACTTTCCTTTTCCAACGCGTTGCCTGCACAATTCAACGTTTTAATTTGATTGCCTTCCAGGACACTTTTGAGGAGCCTGACATCAACAAAGATTAGCCATCTCAGAATGCAATTCTTCATCCGGATAATTTTTCAGCTTCCTGAGGGATCATAAATATCTCGGGGCAAAAAAACAAAACAAAACAAAATAATAATAATAATGATAATGATAATTATAATAAAAATAAGCCATGTGATCCACGTGAAACAATGGCTTTCAGTCTGCACACAGCATTAAAATGCTGTTGCTTTAAAAGGCACATCTGCAGATCTCATTGGAGTCGATGACTGAAAACAAATTGCTCACTTGTTTTATTTATTATAATAATAAAAATAATAATAATAATTAATAATAATCATAATAATATTAATGATGATAACAATATATTATTATTATTAATACTAACATTATTATTAAAATATAAATATATAAATAAAAATATAAGATAATAATACTACTACCACTACTAATACTACTGCTAATAATAATAATAATAATAATAATAATAATACCTTCCAAACTATAACAAGGTGGTTACTGGATCTGAGGTCACTACAGACGCCCGTCGGATTCCGGAAAGGCTTTGACTGTGGGGTCATACAGTACGGTTGGGTGGGGTCACTGCGGTCACTCTCCCCCAAGACGTTGAGTGCGGTGACAAGAAACGTGTAGTTGAGCCACGGCAGAAGATTAATCGCAGCATGACGTGCAGCTCCATCAACTGTGATTCCCTTGTGGTAGACGCCGGGTTTGTCAAGCGAAGTACTGTAGTAGATGATGAAGTACTGAACTGGAGCATTGTTGTCTTTGCCTGGCTCCCAGTTCACCTCAGCGACAGTGGCACGACAGGCAAGTAGCTGGACGCTTCTTGGAGCAGCTGGCCGATCTGTACGAAAACAAGGATAACAATTCAGTTCAATATTCAAGGATAGCAATTCAATTCAATATTCAAGGATAACAATTCAATTTAATATTCAAGGATAACAAATCAATTCAATATTCAAGGATAGCAATTCAATTCAATATTCAAGGATAACAAATCAATTCAATATTCAAGAATAGCAATTCAATTCAAAATTCAAAAGACAGGTCCGAAAGGACACCGTCCCACTTAATGGAGCCGTCTATAACCTAGTACAAATGTGCATATGGCAAATGATCAGCTTAAGATATATTAACTAAAGTATGTCATTTAAGACATTTAGAGCAAAACTAAAACTAAAACATACCAATAAGCATAAAAATGACTATAATTCGAGAACTTCTATAGTGCCACTGTAATAATGCCCAGAGCATCAGTTGATGGTGGCTCCTTACCAAAACTGGTGTGCATGCCAAATTCCAGAGTTTTATAAAAGATCAATTATGCATGTAATTATGCATATACATATATATAATTGTGTATATACATATATATAAAGCTTAGTCAGCTCGTTGTTAAAAAATGTTCTTATTTCCCCAAGGTTCTCATGCTGGAAGCGCCTCTGAGTAGTTTGTTCTGTAAGAAGCACTATATAAGTTATCAAACACAATACAAATACAATATAATACATAATAATACTGGTACATACATACATACTCCAGCTGTAAAACAAAAAGCAAGCAGCAGATGTCAACCAGGCATCACCATCTTTAACACAACTGAAAACTAAAAAACACCTGCAAAATAGAAAAAGAATTCAAACACGAGATTAAAAAGTTTTCTAAAGTAATAGATTAAGAAACCCTGAATGGTGAGAAACGCGATCGCCTGAACCGTGTCAACTCCATTTGAAGCCTGGCAAGTATAGGCACCCGAGTCGGACACAAGGGTGCGAACGATCCGGAGGGCACCATTGTCGACTGAAATGCGAGGATCACGGTTGCGATTTAGGAGGACTCCATTCCGGTACCATTTGATGATGAGATGGTCAAATTCTGCTGGATCAGTTAAAGCGCTGCAGTCAAATACTACATTTGACGAAACGTTCAGGGTCTGATTCTGCGGAGGCCGCACTATCTGAGTTCTACCTGCAATGAATTCACCATTTCATGTGAAAAATCTTTTAACTTACAGATTAGACTTTCTAGGAAATAAAAAAATTATAGAATTTAATTAAAAGGCCATCCCAGCGGCTGAAAATGATCTATAAATAGAAGGTGGTTACAACAATGATCTATAAATAGAAGATGGTTACGATAATGACAATAAAACTAAATACAGGGAATAATGACTTACTCCTTACAACTACATGAACAGAAGTGTTTGCGCTGCCAAACTTATTACCAACGTGGCAATAGTACGTGGTTTCATCTGCAAACGTGATGTTCTGAGAAAAACAATACAAAATTCATTTAAACTCCATATTATGATGATTTTCAAAACTGCAGTCACATGAGACAAAAGTTAACTCATAAAATATTAATACAGTTTTATTCTGTCCAAACGCAAAATAAAATATGTATGTATTTAGATTGCTGGACCTGTCTGCTTCACCCATCTTTTTATGACTTCCCTGCTTATATATTCAGTTCAAAGTCAACTCAAATTCTTGTTGGACATCTGCTGGACGTGCAGGTGTAGTAGTATGTTCATTGCCTCATTACCGGAGGTTGCAGGTTCGAATCTACCTCAAGTCGCTGCATACCGACCTTGGACAAGTTGCTCACCCACAATTGTCTGTGTGGAAGGCAACAGGAAACCACCTCTCGGGTGGCATAAAGCCAATGGACCTGCCTTCGGGCAGAGAACTCATCATCATCCTCAGCATCTGTTACCTATATCTATTACAAACCCTATTAAATAAATACTCTTAAACTATTATAGCATTTTATGGGATAAACCAGCTTATTTTAGCGATAGTGCTTGCCATTACGTAATAAAGCTGACAGCACGAGACAAAATCAAACCAAATATCCACAGCAGAAATAAAACTGTATTACCATTATTATTATTTCTGTATTTATCAAGCACCACTATCTGCCGATAAAGTATCAAAAGAGTGTGCTGAGCAGTTAGGCTTGAAGGGGTTGCTCAAGTTCCTTAAATGTAAATGTACATGTTTTTCTGCAGCTAACATATGGCTCATTTTTCAATGAATTAATCAGGTGAGATCCTTCAACACTGCCGTCCATCTGAATCGGCGTCACACCATTTAACTTAGGGTAGATAGTAACAATTTCGGGGAGGTTCAAACTAGCACAAGGCTTTAGAGGTAGTCCAGTGCTTTTGAGAAGTTCCTAAAGGTGCTACATATATTTCCAGATACAAACAAGTATACATACAAGGCAGGTGCTTAAACCAAAGTCTTCCTTGACACGTATCTCTACTCAACCATGTCTTCTAGCTGTCTAAATCTGACAATTCCGTGGAAAAGAACAGCTCTTGGCAGGCGAGCCTTTTCTGTCGCTGGCCCTAGACTCTGGAACTCTCTTCCGACAAACGTTCATTCAACAAAGTCTGTATTGGCCTTCAGACCACGACTGAAAACTCACCTCTTCCTGAACTCAATTCCTCTGTAGGCTGGCTCTGTGTCTTCTGAACTCCTCTTTGGCTTTTCAACCCAGACTCACCATGGAATTTGGCTTGGACAATGATTTTGCTTAGCAGCAACCATTGGCTGATGCCTTGAGCATTATTACAGTGGCGCTAGAGAAGTTCTTAGATTAGATTAGATGGAACACAGTAACACTAGAAACTACATAATACCTGGATTTCCAAAGAACCCGATGGCAGCAGAATGAACCGACCTCCGGTGACGTTTCGCAGGGGGTGTTCCCCTCTACTCCACATGAGGCTTGGTTTTGGTGCCCCAAAAACATGACATTTCAGAAGAACCGTCTTTCCCTCAGTAACCTTAATCAGCGTGGGAGAGGTCTCGATAAACTGTGGAGGTTCCGCTTCACAAAGAAAAGAACAGACAATACCCAACATACAATACCCAATTAGACTGCCTACATGTGCTTAACAATTTGTAATTGTAACTGCAAACTCAAAATTTCTAAAGCACTACTTAAAAGCTAAGCACAGGGCACCAGCTTATTTATAAGCGCTGCATCAAGTCAGCAGGGTTGTCCAAAGATGCCATGTCAAGAACCAAGTCTGGCTGCCAGAAGACCAGAGAAAGAAGAGGAAGAGGAGCTGTTAGGGTGGGCTATGTTTAAGCTCAGAGAAATGAGAAGGCAGCAGATTCGATGGATCAGGGTGGGATTTCTTGAAAAAGCAAGACTTCAGGATACTTGGTTTAAAACAGTAAAAAAGAAATACCGAGAACAACGAATATGTATAAAAGCAATGCAGTGCAACAACATTTATTCAATTTTATACAAATTTCTCCAATTACTGTACAGTTACGTTTGGGTTCAGTTACAGCATCTTACAGCATTGAAGAACTGTTATAGTATGGTACTATGAGGTAACTCTGGTGATCATACCTAATACGTTCAGGTAAGCATTAGACAGCAAGTAGCCATGTTTGTTGCTGGCGTTGCACTGAATGACCTGGATGTCTGCCTGAGAGACACTCGAGAAGATGATGTAATTGCTTGCGATGTGCCTGAGCGAATTTGGCGGAGTTTCTGAAAGAAAAGTTCACACAATAAAATCCCAAGAGGCACATAATGCCAATATATGCTGAACTTCTTGGGTCAAGACATCCATTTCCACACTACTGCTGAATAAGGCATATAATCTCTTACTAATGAGCGAATTTGATGGAGTTTTTACCTTACCTTATGTAACTTACCTTAAAGTCATGCCTACTGTGACAGACTGATTGCCAGACTTTATCTGCTTTTATAAGAAGGGGACTTTCTCAGTTCAATGTAAATGGAATTAATATAGCATCACTTCATGAAACTAATTAATGTATTATGTGTCATAGTTAGAGCAAAATACCAAAATCATTAGACAGATTACGTTCAAATCTTCCACGTGCTACGATTGCCAAAATGTAACAACTGCACTATAGCACAGTAAGATGTAAAACCAGATATGGAGCTGATATTTAACTGAAAATGCACAAACTTGCTTAAATGAAGTACCGACATCACAACTTACGATATTATTATTTATTATTTCTGCATTTATTAAGCACCACTATCTAATGACTAAGCATCAATCAACAGAGCTTAGCAAGTGTGAGTGAAGGACTTGCTCAAGGTCCCTATATCATCTCAGAGGAGGCTTGAACTCCAGACTGCACTTACTGTACCTTCAATGGGAATACCGTTGCTAAACCATCTGATAACAGGAGGCGGACTACCAAGAACGTTGCATTCAAATTTAACGTTGTCCTCATCATGTGCTGTGACGTCCCTCATCTGACGATCCTGAGACCAGTAGGGCAAAGCTACAAAGCAAACACAACAAAGTGCAAAAACAACCAACCGGAACGTCTGATCATACCAGAAAAATGGCTGTGGTATGTCTCAATATTATTACTCAACTAAGCATTGCTTAAGAAATTTGTGAGTTTACAATTATGATTACAAACCTAATCTAATCTGGAAACTCAGATTAGAATATATCTAATCTGTATAACACAATCAAAATGCACAAGGTATCAATCGATGGTTGCTTCTAAACAAAACCACATTCCAAAAGCACAAACCCATAATCTTAAAATAACTTTCTGCCCTCCTAAGATCTGAACTTCTGACCTTTGGGTTGACAGCCCAGCACCAGTCAAGATCCACAAAGCCCTAAAGATCTAATCTAATCTAATCTAAAGACTTCTATAGCTCTGTTATCATAATGCCCAGGGCATCAGTCGACGGTCACTTCAAGTGAAAATCGCAGTCAATATCATAATCCGTTGGTGAAGCCAGGTCAAATTCCGACAGGTCAGAGAAACCAGAAGCCAGGTTATGGTGGGTAAGTAAGTTGAAACAGATGCGTCTTAAGTATAGACCTAATAGAAGATCACAGCAATCCAGAATCACAAAGCTCTATTACAAGACAAACAACGCAGGACAACACTAAACCTGACATATTAAAAGTTATCTTCATAAGTTAATTCACAGCACTAACATTCGACTCTGAGTTGAATGACTACAATGACTGGAGAACCGGAGTTCGTGGCACTACACTGATAGTAGCCAGCATCCTCAAACTGAGCATCGCTGATGAGGAGTTCCTGGCCGAAACTCTCAGGCGGCATCGTGATGCGGGCATTCATCCGGCTTCCAAGACGTATCCATGAGATCTTGGGTGTTGGACTGTGAAACAGCAATCAGATCCTTCAAATTTATCAGTAAAGAGCCAATAATTGGAGGAAAGATGCTTCACTGCAATAAGCCAGTGCTGTAGACAAAACTAAAAGATCATCAGAACCACAAATTAATGCAAATTAATTAGCTAGTTAGTTAATTAATTAATTAATGCAAAGTCATAAATAAATAAATTAATTAATGCAATTAATTAAACCAAATAACGACTTAATAACCAAGAAAAGAAAGATAGGAGCTTTATCGCAAAAAGCTATAATATTAATCTATCAGTTGCTAAGTATGAAATAATTAATAAATATTACTAAATATTAATCACTTACGAAGGACGAAATAATTATGGTTATTCAATTACTCACTATCCAGAGAAAATGCATTTAAGTTTCTTGTTTTCTCCTTTCATAGCAAGATCTGAGGTTGGAGTTGACCACATCAACGACGGAGCTCGAGTTTGGAGCAGACCGCCTGCAAAAAATGGCCTTGAAATTCACCCAACCAATTTTTAAAAAATGATGCAGTCACATAAATTTCATGTATTAAACTGAAGAAATATTTAAATAAAGATTGTTAGATTATATATATATATACTTAGGTAATTACGTTACTTTACAAGGCATGTACCTGGTGGGTTCACCGGGTCAATTTTCTGGTCATCTCCGTGAGAGAGAATTCGGAGTTCTGGATTCTGAAGGATGCACAGGTAACTGTGTCCAGACAAGGTGTCCTTTGCAACGATGTTCGAAAAATGAAGATTACCTAAGAATCATCAATAACACCCAGGTTCATGGCAGTTACTGATTAGTGTGATGGTCTGTTAACCAAAAGGTCAGGGTTTAAATCTTGTAGGTGTGCGAGTATGTGTGTGTGCATGTATACATGTATTTATGTATGTATATACTGGTATGTATGTATGCATGTACATATGTACATATGTATGTATGTATATACATATGTAAGTATGCATGTATGTATATATGTATGTATACATGTATGTATGCATATATGTATGCACATATATGTATGTATAAATGTAAGTTTAATATGTATAAATATAAGTTTAATATGTATGTATATATGTATGTACATATGTATGTTTAACATGTATGTTTATATGTAAGTACATATGTAAGTATGCATGTATGTATATAAGTATGTATGTATCTACGTATGAATGTATGTATGTATATTTGTATGTATGTAAATATGTATGCATGTATGTATGCGTGTATGTATGTATGTATGTATGCATGTATACATGTGGTAAGAGACTTGACTTAATATAGCATCATTTAAGTAACTCTCCAAACCACTCATGGGAGCCCACAGAAATTTTTGCAAGCAGAGCGAATCAAATGGCATAGAAATCCTGCACACGTTTACCACTCAGTAAATTCTTTATTGGCCTTAAGGTCTCGTCTAAAAATCTTCTATTCCTGGACTGATTTCTGTGTCTTCTTGGACACGCCTATTGGCTTTCAGCAGAAGTCACTCTGGCATTTGGCTTGCACATCGAATTTGATCATTACCTGACATTGCATGCAGGCATTATTACAATGGCGCTATAGAAGTTCTCAGATTCTTACATTACTACGCAGTAAGTTTTATCTCTACCAGAATAATCTAAAGAGATTCGGTCATTGGTTTCGATGCGTTGGAGTCCGTGTTTGTCTTCAGCCCAGTAGACTGTTCCGGTGGGATAGCTGTTTGGTGGACGACATTTCAGAGTAAGGGGAGTGCCAATCAACGGCTGATGTATACGTGGCTCCCTGACAGTTGGAAATGGCTCAAGAACTGGAACATGAACAAATGCGTTACAACTGTGATGTTAGTTTACCAAACTTTCTAACGTTGATGTTATTCAAGGATAGCAGTGAATATGATAACAATGATATCAGTCATGATTACAACATAATTAGGTCACTAGTAGTTGATAATTCTGAAGATGCTAATGAAGTTGCAACCATATGGATCAGTTAGATATTATTACCCATGTATGCATGGATTTTTGTGAACTGTTAAAGTTGCTACATAAATTCTTTGATATAGACATTATGCTAATGTCAAAAATGGTGACGACAAGGATAACGATAACAATCAGAATAATGATGATGATGAATATGATGCTGATGAAACAATTATTATCATGACAATGAGGATGAAGAGTTGATGATGATGATGATGACGACGACGGCAACGATGACGAAACTAATGATGACAAAACTAATCAAGAGGCTGTGATGATTGTAATCATTTTGTAATCATTGTGATGAAAGTTGAGACAACAATGGTGAATTCCAGTCCAAGAAAGCAATCAAAACAGAAAACTTATTGTCCAGAGTGGCATATTCCTTCACCTGCTCTTCTCAAGAATGCTGTGCCACTGATTGCCAATCCAAAGTCGTTTCTGGCAATGCACTGGTAGACGCCTTGGTGCTTATTCTGAGGATTTGCTATCACCAGATTCCCAGATGCTGCTCCCTGATTGAAATCAGAAGTGTCCTCAACATCGAGGTAACTGTCATCTTTCTTCCAGATGTACCTTCATCGAAGACAAAAACACTGATTACACTCTCATCTCAACATAACTATGCCAAAACTGATAGGCTCGTAAGAATGAATACCCATTCCTTTAGGTACTATGGCACCAAATAGATATTAGTATTTAGTGTTTAAGCACATTATGGCTACCAGGGCCACTGATGGTTGATCTACCCATACATCATTATATATATATATATATACACACATTATATATATATATGCATTATATATATATATAATCCAAAAGGTTATATATATATATATATATGGATTTGCCAAATTCTGTCTTGGTTGGTTTGAATCTGTAAAATTTCTTTGACCCCACTTACTTTTCTTTAAAAGTATTACTCACAATCAAGCATTTAAATTTTTTTAGTTTGTTCAGGGTTAATTAGCGCAGTTGTTACCAACTGACAGCTACAGCCTTGCAATCAAATTCTCACAGACAGCTAGACTAATCTAATCTAATCTAAGAACTTCTACATCACCTCTGTAATAATGCTCAAGGCATCAGTTGATGGTCGCTGCTAAGTCAGGGTCCTACAAAACAAAAATTTCAGGAGCAATCCAAATGGTGCTATATAAATGTACCACTACACTGCCCATTAATATAGAGACGAAATGTATTATTACCTTGGTGGTGGGTTACCAGAGGCCAAGCAACGAATTTCTACTTTAGTTCCAGATTTAAAAAGAATTCGTCGTTCTGGAACTTCAAGAAAAGATGGTGGGATGACATCTACAAAATAATTACCACCGTAAAAGGCGTAAAGTAACACGGCAACATACAACTCTGGTTGATGCCTTGTGCATTAGACGCCAGCGCTATAGAAGTTTCTAAATAATAATAATAATAACTCTGAATAACACTGTTCAATTTTCAGCCCAGTTTAATAACATAACAATATCAAAACTTCGTTAGAAAATAAAAATATTTTGGTTGGCACTTATGATTTCACAGAAGTTCATAAATACGACATTAATATGTTTAGCTCCTAACTTTAAGTTTAAAGAAAACTAAAATTATTTTACACAACAGCTAAACTTTTTGTTATCTTAAGCTAAAGTTGCCTTTTAGAATGCATACAAATTCCTAGTAAAGTAAAGCTTCCATGTACCACTGACATCGATAGCAGAGACACTCGTTGCCCGCTTTAAAGCCCTTCAGCGACCAATGGACGAATCCAAAAGGTCCTGGGCACAGGGTCTCTGCAGACTGCATCGCTGTACGTGTCATTTACTTCTCTACGTCGACACCAAGCTATAAAGCTCGGCGACAGAGGCAAATGTTTGCGAACAATATCCCTGGGTCGTAACACAGAATCCGCTAAGCAGATTCAAACCAGCAATTGTTGGATTACAGATAAATCGCTCTATCGGACTGACCACCGCGCCGCACTAGTGTAGGTCTAATTTGTAAGAGCGCATCTACGAGGTAAATGCACATCATTAAAAATCATAAAAAACTAAGTCTATAGGGCCTACTATAAAATACGCATTCGTCTTTAGATATGAATCTTAATCATTTTAAACTTCTAAGCCGAAAATATCACCTTGCACAACACATTCTTAACTACTTAACTATTAAAATAAAATTGTTGACTTTTGACCACAAGAACAACAGCGCTTGACCACAAGAACAACAGCCCCATTTTTTCGGCCTCGGCCCAGCAGCGGGTCTCTATAAATTGTGTTGTTGTTGTTGTTGTTGTTGTTGTTGTTATTATTATTATTATTATTATTATTATTATTATTATTATTATTATTATTATTATTATTATTATTATTATTATTATTATTATTATTATTATTATTATTATTATTATTATTATTATTATTATTATTATTATTATTATTATTATTATTATTATTATTATTATTATTATTATTATTATTATTATTATTATTATTATTATTATTAACTAGAACTTCCTACGGTTATCACAGAGACTAAATATACGGCTGACTTACTCTTCAGCCTAACTGGTGCTCCTACAGCTGCTGCTCCAGCTTGTCCTCCCTTTCCAAACCATCTGAATTTCTGCTGCGGCTCAGAATATCTTGTGGGAGTTGAAGTCGACATCAAAGTAGCCTCAGACGACGCCAGTGATGACGACCGGTGCGTTGACATGGCGTCATACATCAAATTCTGCTGCTCTTCTTGATGACGATGGTATGTGACATTCAGCGATAGTAGGGTAACGCTGTCTGGTGTTCGTACTGCCAGCGAAGTTGTCTCGTCTGATGCCGACAATGATTCGACTGGAGGAAACAAAGTAACAGGCGTAGTGTAACGTAATAATAATCGTAAAGTCTAAAATTTCTAAGCGCAGGGCACACACTTACTCAAGACATAGGTCTACTCCGGCAGTTAACTGTAGTTGCGCCCACATTGGGCACATAAGTTTCCAAAAGTGGCACAGTGTGGGCCAACTGAGGGCCCAAAACGTCACTGTCTGGGGAAGAGTTGTCCAGATATCATATGAAGAACAAGTAAAGGTTCGATTACCGGGAGACCAGTGATTGAGACAGAAGCTGTTACGGTGGGTTGAGTGAAGGAAATTGGAAGGCGGCGGATTAGGCCTATAGTCTACAGCAGTCAGTTCTTAGTCTTTCCGAAAGGAGGACAAAGAGGGTAGCGAGGCAGGTAGGGAGGAAGGGCAGGAAGCAGGGAGAGGGAGAGAGGTAGGCAGGAAGGGAGAGAGAGAAAGGCAGGGAACGAGGGAAGAAAGCAGAAAGGGATCGATGCAGGGAAAAGACATATACTGCAGCATTTTCATTTTATGTATGCATATATAATACTTGCCTTGAATTGCAATTAGAATAATTACTGTGGCTGTCATGGAAACAGGCAAGAGTCCATTCGTTACCACAGCCATTTTTGTCCCTGAAAAGAAAATAATAGCATTTGCAAAACTGAAAGTTAAAGCTTTTACCTCTCTCTGCCCGAACTGCTACACGGTTCAATCATCGGTAGTTTCCTGAGTCCTAAATTTGAATAACTTGGAGCTATTTTAAGTAGCTATTAACCGGCGTAGGTTAGTATGATGTGCCTACGAAGCGTTCAGCGTGTGATAATGTAAATGTAAAATGTAAATGTACATGGTTTTATATAGCGACCACATGACCTCGACCCTGCACATTTTCAATGAATTTATTGGGTGAGATCCTTCACCACCGCTGCTGCTTTGAATGGACGCCATGCCATTTGGGGAATGTAGCGCTTAGTGCAACCTATAGGATATGTGTAGGACATATGAGGCTTATATGCGACATTCCCATGTGGGCTTCACATATCCTACTATATGGGACCATATGCAGGACATATGAAGCCCATATGGGAATAATACAATGCAATACAACTTATATTTATAACGCGCCTTAATAAAACAATGTCTTACTCAAAGGACGCGTTACAACATAATAATTAGTTATAGCAATGAGAGAATAAAATAATGAGTCTTAAGTTTTAATTTAAAAGTATCTATGGATAATGTGATAAAATATTATAAATTGTATAAATTATAACAACCTCCCAGTGGTATTGTGTTGTCAGATCGGGAGAAGTTGAGGAGTTTTCTTGAAAAGGCGCTGCATAAATTCATGCACAGGTACGACTGTGCTTATCTAAAAAGCCTATGAATATCTGCATAAATGCATTTATTGAAATTTGTAATTTTAATCTCACAAATACATATAGCGTTTTCCAGAGAGAGAGAGAGAGAGAGAGAGAGACTCGCGTGTGTATGAATCTGAACATTTGTATAGCGTATTTTAAGTTCCTCATAGTAGCTCTGAAACAAGGCTAGCTAGCAGTTCTTAAGAGGAAAATTTTCTTGAGCTGCTTGTCGCGTTTTAGTTCGAATTAATTTCACTGGACAACAAATTTTTACAAAAATCATGTTACTGAAATGAAATTAGTCAGTTCTTATCAATTTGTATGTGCTGAACACGAATATGACAGTGAAAATGTCGAATTGGCTCTAGTTTTTTTGTAATCTGAAACGAAGTAATTTTATATCGCACAATGCATGCCAACAGTGATACACTTACAGTTAATATTTGTAAAAACCAGGTCATAGACTAGTTCTTAGATTTTTTTGCCTGTCTCTTGTACAGCTGTTCGGGAGCATCTCTGCGGAGTGTCCAGCAGTAGTCAGCCAACATTGTAGTGGACCATTTTCCCTGGTACCTTTGCTCCATTGTTGCGATATCTTGATGAAAACGTTCGCCATGTTCGTCACTAACCATACCACAGTTGTCAGGGAAGAAATCCAGATGGGAATGAAGGAAATGCATCTTCAGAGACATATTGCAGCGAAATTTCTGGTACTGCTTGAGCATGTCTTCTACTAGTTCCTTGTAGTTTTCTGCCCTAACATTCCCCAGAAAGTCTGTAGACACTAGACGAAAAGCATTCCATGCTTGTTTCGCATCACCCTCCAGCAAGTTGTTGAAGCGGTCATCTTTGAAGAGTTCTCTAATCTGAGGACCCACAAAAACTCCCTCTTTAATCTTTGCTTCGCTGAGTCGAGGGAATTTTTCATGCAGGTATCGGAAAGCTGGCGAAGTGCGGTCCATGGCTTTCACGAAGTTCTTCACCAAACCTAGTTTGATGTGAAGGGGTGGTAGTAGGATTTTGTGAGCCTCGACCAGAGCTGGGTGCTGGATATTCTTCTGTCCAACTGCCATGTTTTGTCTGGGAGTCCATTCCTTCCGCACGTAGTGCAACTCTCTTGCTCGGCTATCCCACTCACACAAGAAACACATATATTTTGTATATCCTTGCTGCAGTCCCATTAAAATGGCAACTACCTTCAAATCACCACACAGGTGCCATTTGTACCTGTTATAGTCAATGGAATGCAGTAGCTGTTTTAGGTTATCGTATGTCTCTTTCATGTGGACAGCATGCGCTAATGGAATAGATGGAAGACGGTTTCCATTGTGCAAAAGCACAGCCTTAAGACTCAGCGTTGAAGAGTCTACAAAGAGTCTTCATTCTTGTGGGTCATGAGTGATCTGTAAGGCATTCATGAGGTCGTCAATATTGGAACAGAATACCAGATTACCTTCCTTCATAAAGAAAGGTTCCAACTGCTGATGGCGCTTTCTATATGAAGTAATTGTGACATCTTCTTCTAGAAGATTCCATTGTTGGAGTCTTGATCCTAGCAATTCTGCCTTGTTTTTGGATAAGTCCAAATCACGAACAAGGTCATTTAGTTCTTCCTGTGTTATTCTGTGTGGGGTTGATGATGCACCGCAGTGAAAATCGGGATCACTGCACGCTGACGGACCAGGAGAAGAACATGTCGGCTCACCCTTGTCCTCATCAGATGAATCAAGGAAAATATATTCTGCTGGAGGTTCTGGAATAGGAAGTCCATCACCATGTGGAACTGGTCTCAATGCTGACGGAATGTTTGGGTAGACTATTGTCGACTTCTTTTGCTTCGTTATTCCACCGGAAAGAGGAGGAACCAAGCAGAAGTAACAGTCATCTACGTGGTTGCTTTGCTCTCTCCACACCATGGGAACTGCAAACGGCATTGATGGTCTTTTGCCATTCAACCACTGTGAAACCTGTGTTGTACATGTAGCACAGCATATATGCGGGGCCCATGGCTTGTCTTGGTCACCAACCTTGCATTCGAAGTAAGCATGATATGCCTTCTTGACTTGATAAGTGATACTTTTCTTCTGGTTGGCAAATGTCACTTCCCCACAAATGTAACAAAAGTTGTCCACAGTATTTACGCACTTCCGAGGCATTACTGTTCTGTATTGTATCTAAATGGATAGAGTAATAATAGTTTTATAAAACAGTAACTTAAACTGTCTCGCACAAAGTCTGTAATATTGTAAATGCTCAACCGTTCCGACTCGCTTTATATAGTACACTGCTGACGTCATCTTACGTCAGCAGCCGACTGGCTGTAGTTTTACATTGCATCAGAAAATGACGTAATCAACTGTGCATGATGTGTCCATGATGGGATTATGCAATGAGGTGGAATATTACATCATTCTAGACTTATTTAGGATATTGTCGCAGTCCTACTGCATAAATTTACATGGTGAAACATAAAAAATGAACTATATGAAATATTTTCAAAACGAGAGCCAATAAAAAAATTTTATGGTTATATTCGTGTTCAGCACACCAAGATGCTACACATTAGGGCCTTTTCCAGTCAGTAACGATTTCTATGTTGACCAGTGTTTTCAATGGATGAAGGTCAGTGTATGGTCAGCGTTTGGTGAGGTCAGTATATGGTTAGTGTATAGGCCTATTTAAAGTAGTTTCTTACCAAGCAACGTGACCGAGATGTTCCTGATACGTCGACTAATATCCTCAGAATTAAGCAGCTCCAGTTGCCATCGTGTGAAGTGTTGACCCCAGATTCAAATTCTGCTGCAATTTTTCCTCTGGAAGACAAATAGCATCACGGCTGATGCTAACAGCAACAGCAGTAGCAGCAACTGAACTTACAAGCACAGTTCACGCCAAACGCTTTTGTCCAATTGAGGTCCATTCCCCGAGGCAAATGCACAAAGCTTCAACACCCTGCCACCCTTACGATCACTAACTATAATATGCACATAATATACACACCACACACGCATCGACATCCTAGTGGAATGATCATCGGTGTTATGTACTTATGCACTGTATACTTATACAGAATATTTATACCTATTCACAGCAATCTGTAATTTTATGTAATATTTCTATGTGTCACGTATTATACTAATGTCTACTTTCCATATTACGGTCACTGTCTATGTCTTTATGTCTTTGTCAGAGATTTATGTGCAGTCTGTCTGTCTGTCTGCTTGTCTCTCTCTCACTCTCTCTCACTCTCGCTCATTCTCTCTCTCACTCTTACACACTCTCTCGTTCTCATTCTCACTCATCTTTTCTCATTCACCTGCTCTGTTCTCTGTCTCTCTCTGTCTCTCTCTATTTTTCTGTCTTTATCTCTGTCTCTCTCTCTCTCTGTACCATCATTTGTATCTGCTATTAGCAACAATCAGTTTAATATTCACAGCAGCGCATTAACGCTGAGAAGCCTAGAGCCACTGGACCGTAACTAGGATGCGCTGGTCCGTGCATGCGTATTAGTGTGAGTGGAAGGAGGGGAATATGGAAGGGAGGAGAAGGAAGGAAGGTTCCGAAGGGATGAGGATGATTCAGGAGACGAACGAGCCGTCAATTAGCTCCAGGGAATAAGTTGGTCTCCTGGGTGGCGACGAGAAATTCTGGAGATTTACATTTTTTATATGTTACATTACTAGAGTGAGATAGACACCGAGGAAGAGACATAGAGACAGAAGCAGAGATAGTGACAGCGAGCGAGACAGTGACAGTGCCGAGGGAGAGAGATGTAGTAGAACAGCCATGTTTCAACGACTTTGAGAGGATCGCAAAAGGCGCAATATAAATAATAAGATAATCACAGTGACGGACAGACATACAGACAGACAGACAGACAAACAGACAGACAGACAGATCTAATAAATGGTTCATCAACAGTCACTTTGAGCTCAAAACATATAGACTAAACATTGCATCAAAAGTTTCAACCTTAAGATGGTGTAAAATAGTGAAAATGCAAGCTTTGACATACATACGCCGTTAAGTGGAGGTCACGAGGCCAACACCAACGAGGCTAAGACCTACGAGGCTAAGACCTACGAGGCTAAGACCTACGAGGCGGAGGCTGAGACCCATTTTATCGGTCGCTGAATAATATGCAAAGACAGACAGTAGTGCATCATAATATTCTGTCCTCGTTATTCGGTGATGCATATCTAAAACTCCCAATGTTCTGGATACGGGGTCAGTGAATCGCAGGACTTGTTGTTTGCTTCCCAACTGACACAGCTACCAAATTATACTGGCACGGTGTGCGCAAACAACTTGCCCACGGTCGTTACGCGGAGTCGAACCCGCAAGCGCATGAACAATGACCAAACCGATAGACCATCGTTCCGCACATATATACATAGGCCTGCTCAGTACCAAGAAAAGGAAATGAGCGCCTCCCCTCACTGGCCTAGATAGCTACATCGGGAAAAGCGTATGCCAAGAAGCCTATGTGCAACCCGATCGTGGCTTGTTTCAGAGATTTAAATCTCGGGCTAGCACGGTTCGTGCACGGGGACCTTATTTGGCGTGGCGCTCATTCAAACGGGCAGCGGTGGTGAAGGATCTCACCCGATAAATTCATTGCAAAATGAGCAGGGTCGAGGTCATACGGTCGCTATATAAAACCGTGTACATGTACGTCTCACTTGTGGGATAAGGGAGGCTTTATATCTAAAACTAGTGATACTGTTACCAGCCATTCACTCTACAAATGTTCAAACCATCGCAAGTGTTTACAGTGCTAGAAATTTATTAAGAACGCATACTTCGCTTTTTCACCTTAAGAAAACAAGGATGCTTCGTGATAACATTTGGCATCTGTCGTAGGCTTTGCCACAGCCTCTGCTTCGGCCTTGGTCTAGAAATTCTGGTTAAGTAGGTGTTTATCGTTATACCAGCCAATGAAATGCCGCCAAGCTGTGGGCGAGGGTTCGTAGACCTTAAGACCTACGGGCCTCAGTTCACCATGCACAGGTCTGGTCTGAGGGGGATCGCCATATAATTAAGAGGAGCGGGGGCCAACCGCCCTCCACACCGACAGCTAAATCCGCCATTGTCTGTATCCACTAATTCCACATATCAGCCGTTCCTGCAATGCGATCTTCTTTCGCTAATTTTCTTTAGAAATTTCCCTCCACTTTCTTCGTCTTCTGCAGAAAGATCGTCGACAACATACTTCACCTTGAATTCACTTTACTTTACCTTACCTAACTGTACCTTACCTCTCCTTATCTTACCTGAATTTACCTTACCTTACCTCGCTTTATTTTACCTCATCTTACCTGACGTCACCATACATTACCCTACTCTATGCTTTGCCTTACTGTAAATCTTAAAATATGCTGCATTCGGTTTGCTTGAAGCGGTTGGGAGTAGACTCATGGGCATGAGCATTGGGGAAATGCATCTTGAGCCAGTGAGGGAAGGTTAGCACCCACCCACCAAAAATTGCATCCCGACTGTAAAGGTTAGAAGAGAACGAAATCTTCTCAACTTAAAACTTAGCTTTTTCAAATTGATTATCCACCGCAGGCTGCCTCTCTGTCTTGTGGACTGAACTTCTGGACGTTGACCTGATTGTGGCTTGGCTTTGGTGCGCCATCGGTTGATGCCTTGTGCATTAGACACCGGCGCATTAGAAGTTTCTAATTATTACTATTATTATTATTATTGTTGTTGTTGTTGTTGTTGTTGTTGTTGTTGTTAGAAAAAGAAGATGGAAATTCACCAGAATGAGGTCACTATGCCCCAGAAATAGTTGAGACAAAGAGCGAAACCAGAGTTTAAGCCATAAAAGCGAAATACAGTTTTACGATTCTGCTTACAGCAAAGAAGTCGAGCAAATTTGGAAGTCTCAGGGCTATCTAGAGATTTAGAAGTTTCAGGGTAATCTAGAGATCAGAGAGTAGTGCTAGTTCCCAGCGACTGAGCTGAATGTAAAGGCCAATACTGTTCTCTTTCACGTTTCAAGACTGACCGAATTCTAAGACATGTTGTTGCTAGTCCAAGCACTCGCTTTGCTTTCTTCGGTTCAGAAATGGAACAGAAATCAACACAGTAGCCCTGAACACAGGTCACTAGTGTCAACTGCTGTTGTTTAGACATAATTTATATGCGTGTGTGTATGCAAATGTACATGTAAATGTATATATGTATATACATGTAGATGTAACTACATGCATATGTAGGCTATATACATGACGTTTGCTTTGATGGCTTCTATCACTGTGTCCTCTGTTCATGAACAAAAGTTACGACTATTGCCTCATTACATATAATTCTATGGTTTGCGGACATATTTATGCCAAATTTGCTTGGCACTCTGCATTTTCTTGGATGTTGTTAACAAATATTTGTTAGGGAGAGCATTTTACACGTGTTTCAGCTATTCTTTCTCTGACCTATCGGAATTCAACCTGGCTTCTCCCAGGGATGGTGATTTTGAAGCGACTATCGATTGATGCCTTGGGCATTATGATAATGGCGCTATAAAAGTTGTCAGGACTAAGGGGTGGTCAGGTTCCACTTACTTACGTGATTGCTAATATTTGGGGCAGGATGACAGTCTAGGGAGAGTCGAAGTTATGGCGGTATGAAAAGACTCCTGAAAAGACGCAACAAGAGAATCGTAATCGCAATCTCAAGATTTCTATAGAGCCCAACGAAAGCTGTCGAGGGAACCAGCTTATTCACAGGCGCTCAGTCAAAACAAAAGCTGTAGGCAAAAGGGTTCGGTTTCAGGTCAAGATCCTGGAGTCAGGCAGGCAGTCGGACGGCTACGGTGGCTGGTATTTGAAATTAAAGCGAGAAGAGAGACAAGGGGAAGAGGAAGATTTCGGATAAGACTTTTGGAAAAGTAATGTTTTCAGTTTTGAGTGAAAGACCAGTGCAGAAATTGTAAGAGGTGAAGTGCTGGTGAGTTCATATGATGGCTCAGATAATTCTCGTAATTCTGAGAGAAGAAACTTGTGAAATTTTATTTATGACTTGTTTCTGCGCTTTGACTAAGCGACTAGCTCGCAACAGAAATCAGATTAGATTAGATTGCATTGCCGAACTGTGCAAACCGTTCGAGGCATCATTTAAAGTAACACGTATATGAACCACGTGACTGTCTGTTGCTGAGGCGAGTGTGACGACCTGTAACCGTTGTTTATGTAGAACAGACCATCAAACAGTGACGAAAGCTTCAACAGAAGTAAGGCAGAGGGCACGATTTTTATTGACACGAACTTCACGACTAAATATTTTTAAAAATTAATTCCTATCGCTGAAAAGGCAAGTAAATGGCATCAGTAGAGCCATACTCTGGCGGAGTCAAGGGGCAAACCTGCTATGTTTCTTCTCATCTGGCCATAGAGCGGAGTGCATGGGCCAAAGCTGTGGCTCTGTTGATCCAACCGTGGCCCCACTCGCAAACATGGGGCTAAAGGTACGCACCCAGATGTTATTGTCACTAAACATGATAGGGGCCTATGGCCTGTGATCAGTTTTGTTCCAGCGTAGTGTGTACCAGGCCAGAGCAGACTAATAGTAGTAGTGAATTAGATCTCTCTCAGCGCCCAATGAAAGCAAAGTCCCAGGAACCAGATTATTCTCACGCGCTCATTGAAAACAAAATCGATAGGCAGAAGGCATCAGATTCGGTTCCAGATGAAGATCCAAGAGTCAGGCAGGCAGACAGCAGACGGCTACGGTGGATGGTGCTTAGAGTTGGAGCGGTAAGATAGATAAGGGAAAGGAGGAATTAGGATAGGATTTGTGGAAGAGAAGTGTTTTCAGTTTTGAGTGAAAGACCTGCGCAGAAATTGCAGGAGGTGAAGCGTTTAGATAAACATCCTTCTAGAAGTGTTGATGACTAAAAATGAGGTGTCAAGCGTAGACCAGAGTTGTCGCAGCAACTGACTGATGCTTTGACTAAAATTTCTTGTGTGTGTAACATCTGAACATGAGCTCTTAGTAATGACTGGCCGTTATCAAGAGGTGTTTATTTGTAAGTTCCCTCGAACTTGGGAACCTTTGTTAATGATGTCTCAACATGCTGACTCTGTCTGTCTGTCTGTTTGTCTGTGTCTGTCTGTCTTTGGGTAGCTATCTTCGCATGCTCACTTGTCACTCTCTGTCTCACACTGTCTCTGACTCTCTTTATCAACCTATTTGTTTGTTTATTTGTCTCTTTCTCACTGCCTCATTCTGTCTCCTCTCTGTCACTAGATCACCCACGCACTCACCCTCCCTCTCATACTCTTTGAGTCTGTGTCTCTTTCTGTCTGTCTGTCTCGCTCTCGTTCTCTCTGGCTCTCTCTCTCTCCGACTCTCTCTCTCTCTCCCTCCCTCCCTCCCTCTCTCTCTCGCTCTCTCTCTCTCTCTCTCTCTCTCTCTCTCTCTCTCTCTCCGACTCTCTCTCTCTCTCTCTTCCAGAAGAATCGACTCGAAATTGCGAACTCCGACCTTCTGCATGTGCTTGCTAAGTGTTTACGAATCTGTTTATTCAGCTTTTGTTCAAAGGTCTGTGATTCATCAATCGCGTTTCAATCAAACTTCAGCGTGATGCCAATGGAAGGCCTACCCCGCTGCCAAGAAGACCAAAATACTACCCTATATATCGACACAGTAGGACCTAAAGTGGCAAAGCGACTCAAGGTACGATACTCTGTGTAGATCTACTTTGGTCAGAGCATGTAAGAATCGGAAAATATTCTTACTCTAGAATATTCAAAAGACAGCTACTGCTCAATACGGTATAGCAGAGTACACTGGAAAGCATCGATCTAGTTAGTATACAGGACCCAGACACTGACGCTCTAAGCAAGATCAAAGCGTGACTGCAGCGAATCCAGCAGGTGTTCGTGATAATAACCGCTATAAACAGTGCACCCGTTAGAAAAGAAAACTTATAACAGGTGGGATATATCTTTTTATTTACTCTATGCTGATTGTGGGACGCGGCGGTGTAATGGTATGATCTGTGCCTCGTAACCGGAGGGCCGCGGGTTCGAATCTGCCTCAAGCCGCTGCGTAGCGAACTTGGACAAGTTGCTCACCCACAATTGTCTGTGAGGAAGGCAACGGGAAACCATCTCATTTATCTCATCCCCTGGTAGCATAAAGCCAATGGACCTGTCTTCGGGCGAAGAACTCATTATCATCATCATCATCATAATTGTAGACTAAGTCTAGTAATATGTCTAGTCATATATCTTCGCATGTTGTAGTAATTTCTACTTCATTATCTGGAAAGATCTCCCTAGTGAATTTCGCAAGTTCTCTGTTCCCCTATCCATCTCGTCGTTCACCCACCATCATCCGTCTCAAGCCCCTCTATCTAATATTCCTCAGGTATTCCATTAAAAACTGATGTCTCACCTTTTCAAGAAATCCCACCCTGATCCATCGAATCCGCAGCCTTCCCATTTCCATCAGCTTAAACCAACCCACCCTAACAGCTCCTCTCCCCCCTTGTCTCTGGTCTTCTGACAACCGGACTTGGTTTTTGACATGACATCTTTGGACAACCCCATTGACTTGACGAAGCGCTCGTCAATAAGCTGGTGCCCTATTCTTAATTTTTAAGTGGCGCTTTAGAAATTTTTAGTTTACGTTAGGATTACGAACCGCTTGAGCACAACAAGAAACTTCTAGACATCGGCTTAGAAATCAAAAGATTAAGAATTTGAATTGTTACAGGAGCGCACTAGAAATTCGTAAGCAAGACATCAAGAAGATCAATAAGTTGCAGTAGAATCTGACGAAGTCATGAAGCTCTGCGTGTTAGTGAGAGGAGACTGGCTGGCGATCTCTGTCGAGGAGAAGCGGACAATTGGATGGCTGGCAAGGGAGGTCTTGAGGCTCTACTGTAAGAAGAAGGGCATCAAAGACTCGGAGTCGCTCGTACTCGGGATATCTCGGATGCGTAGAGCCAAATGTGGCACAGAGCTAAATCCGGAAGACACGGTTGGATCCATACTTGATGACGACGACATCATCTCTGTCGGTAAGAGGACATACATCGGTCGTCTGTATGGAAATTTGTTTGTCTGTCTGTGTAGTTCTCTTTCTGCCTGCCTGTCTGTCTGCCTATCCGTCTGTCTGCCTATCCGTCTGTGTGCCTATCCGTCTGTCTGCCTATCCGACTGTCTATCTATCTGTCTGTCTATCTATCTGTCTGTCTATCTATCTGTCTATCTGTCTGTCTGTCTGTCTGTCTATCTATCTATCTATCTATCTCTGAGTTCTCTCTCTCTCTCGCTCAGAGTACACCTGGGTGCTAATCGTGGGAAAATTGGGTATTTGGCTCTGTCAGTGGGTTTGTTAGGTTGCGATTTGTTGGGTAGGAGCAAAATATGTAACATACAGATACTTTAATAGACACGTTTCAGTGCCTCTGACTATTCTGATGGGTTCAAAAAAGCGCTATATAAATGATCATATTACATACATACAAAATATAGGTTTAAGGGTAAATATGTAACTTTAATAGAGAATTGTCCGAAGCAGTGAAGGGAAGTTTCCACTTGGGAAGTCCTTATAAAGGGCGTCTATGTGCATTTGTATGCATTTGTCGTATTCTTAATAACTTTGTCATTTGCCAATTGTTCTACAAGTTCGCTGGAGTCGCTCAGGTGCGGACTAAAACATCGTGTTTTTCTGACTTCTTATCCTCTGTTCAGCCTGTTTTCTGTTCGCTGGAACATCATGAATCTCTACTGGTTCTGCTTAAATTTAGTTTCCCCCGCCTTCCAGCCCAGGCTGCAAGGGCGGTGAAAAAGGGGTGACAGGGCGGTCAAAGGGCGGTCAAATGGCGGTCATATGGCGGTCAAAGGGCGGTCAAAGGGCGGTCAGAATGCAGTAAGAGACCGTGAATTTAAAATGCGGCTTTCCTTAGAAGCGATCAAACGACTAATGAATGCCTTTGCGTTAAAACTAAAGCTTACGACAACGGCATTCTAAAAGTGTACCTAGATGGTAAGGGATTATATTAGATTAGATTAGATTAGATTATACTGGATTAGATTAGATCAATTCAGAATAGTTCAGCTAGGCATTTAGACCTGTCGGATTTTGAGTTGCTTTAGATGCTGTTTGTGATATTTGCAACAGAATGCGGCAGCTGTTTTGATGATTCGATGGAGAAGAACCACGTGTCTCAGGACCAGTTCAGTCAGTCGTCGAACTCCTCCGAAGATGAAAAGTAACTCAAGCTTCTTCTTCGTTGTCGTTATCGTTATAACTTTCGTCATCACAATCGTTGTCATCACTATTGTTTTCTTTGTAGTCGGCGTGAAAAGTTAATTCAGCAAAAGCCGATGAAAGTAAATGCCACAGCGTCAAAGACTAGTAGATTCTGATCTAATCTTATTCTTTCCTTCCTGCCTGCCTTCTTTCTTTCTTTCTTTCTTTCTTTCTCTGAACCTCGCAAATTGATCGACGACCCTCGCCAATCGATCCCTGACTAGTAAATCGATCACTGGTCCTGTAACTTGATTCCTGACCCTGCAAGATCTTTGCAAATCACTAACTTATCTATCAATCGGTAAAGGCAGAATAGCCAACGGCTCCCGATGGGCAGAAGGAAGACGACTGTGGCGGATAGTGTTTCAAACTGCGGTGACGAAGAGGAAAATGGAGAAGAGTAAGACACCCTGAAACGGGTTGAAGCTGTCGTTTTTACAAATATAGTATTTACATTTATATCCAAAGTATCCAGTTATCCGATTAGTTACAATGTATATACTACTATGTTTGTGTTCACGTTCTTGTTTTAGGTTTCTCGAAAAACATTCGCTAAACGAGGTAAACATCTGACTTCAGCCACTACCTCCCCAAGTTCACGATTTTCTTCCTGAGACTCTTTCGCTCTAAACTAAACACTTACCTCGTCTGTTCATTTATGGCTCTTAATTCTTCCTGTTGTCCGGTTATAATGTGCACTTCTAAACACTGTAAGGGAACATTATCACATTCCAGCTGAATTGTATTGCTGGATATTGTACACCTCTGTTGCTCAGTTTCATACGGAAGCGTGTCCAGAATTGCTGCCAATGCATAGGGCGACATGATTGCAAAATCTGAGGCGTTTTAAAACAATTACGAAGCACGCAAGTCCTCTAAGCCAAAGGGGCGTATTTCCACTATTCCCCTTTTGAATTATCTATCAATCATTATAATATAATGCATAGTCAGTAGCTTAACTAGGGGTCCGAAAGGCCCGCAACGGCTGTGGGGCTGGCCCCGAATCTGAAACAGAAGGACCCACTAAGAGCCTGATAAAGGACGAACTTTGACCAGGGACCCCTAAGTTTGAAGTAACGTCATCGTGTATAGCAGGATAAATACAAATGAATATATACGTATATACATACCCATATCTATGTATGCATATATATGTATATATATATATATGTGAGCGGAGTACATATCATGATTGTTCTGCATATGCGTGATTAAAATAGAATGACACTTTTAGGTAATTCTGGATGGACGGAGTCTGACCTGCGCTGAGCTGATGCGACTTGACACGGGCCTGTGTAAGATAAAGGTAAAATACACCGGATACCGGTAGATCGTAGTCGTAATCTCGAGATTTCTACAGCTCCCAATGAAAGCTTAGTCGCGGGAGTCACAAGCGCTTATAGCCATGTACAGGCTGAAAAGATGTAAATGTAAGTGTAATTGAATTAATACAAAAAGAAGGCCCTAATTGTAATTTAATTGAATTTTTGATGATGTACTTCTCTTCTTCTTTTCAACCGTCCTCGGTACGAGGGTTGGTCGCATTGTAGACGATTCTTCTCCATCCACTCCTATCCTCGGTTCTTCTCAGCAACTTCTCTGTGTCCATGCCCGTCCATTCACTGATGTTGTCCATCCACCTCTTCCTTGGTCTTCCTCTTGCTCTTGCTCCCGGAGCTGTTCCTTGCATGATCTCCTTCTCCAAACAATCACCCTGTTTCCTCATTATGTGTCCAAAGTACGACATCTTTCTTCTTTTGATTAATTCAAGCAAACTCCTTTCCACACCAGCCGTCTCTAGAACCCACTCATTTGTTCTTTTTTCTGTCCATGATATTCTAAGTATTTTCCGAATGCGATGATGTACACTGTCACTGTAATTGACCCAAGCCTGAACATACATACGGTACATACAAGCAGATAAAACAAAAGAACATATAAACAATTGCATACAGGCACCTGAAGACTGTCCTGTTTAACAGTGGTTTTACTTTTTCGGGTCGGAAGCACCTCTGTTGAGTTTATCCTCTAAGAAGTGCTTTATAAATCTCAAATTACAATTACATAAACAATTTTGTCTATTGTCTCTCGATCATGTGGTAAGAGCTATACCCCTTATAGTGAGTCCCGCTTATCAAACATAAATCTAAGACCGCTTCTCTGTAGTAAGCCTTCTTTGTTCCTAAGCCTGTGAATTTCATTTGCAGTTATCTGAATCTGCAGTTGCTAACGTCAACCGAGCCAGGAAAATCGTTGAAGATATCGTCCGAGAAAACAAAGGTATAGAAGCAACCGCAATTTCACCCAGCGCTATATAATCCAGTAAATGCGCTACACAAGTTGGCTATTTTAATCTTAGGTGATATGCTCTTATTAGTTGTTTAGGCATATAGATGTTATCTTGTCAGTTGTAAATTAACATTGCTCGAGTCTATCTTGTACCCAGAAACTACACACTAGATCGCCAAAACTGTCCCTTATAGGGAAACCTCTGTTTCTCTCCGTTAGCTTCGAGCCATGTAAGCAACTGTCAAAAACTGTCCGGATTTTCAGAACTTTCTCCAGCATACCGCCCTGTTAAAACAAGCTTTTTGTTATGTTATTCGCCAGATAGCGCCATCACATATACAGCAGGACCAAAGATATCTTTGGCAGGACTATGTACGCACGCATGTGATACTATTATTATTATCTAGATGATGCAGCAAAATTACTCGGCTCTATTTCAACCAGCCAGCCGATTAGTAGGTCATTTCGAATATCATTCAATCAGTTTAAATCAATGAATCAGTAAATCAGTCGGTGAAATAGTTGGTTTTGTATGTTTTAGTCGCTTACGGAATAAATACAGGATTCGGAAAGTTTGCCAGGACAGTGGTTGATAAGGAAAATCTTGAGTAAGTAGGCCCTTTATATAGGTACGTGTGTTGTGTTCTAACCAATCTGTTTTAACACGAGTTTTCAGTAAATAACATTCTTTCTGCTTCTCTTATCTTTCTTGTCGTTCCAATTATAAACACTCTGCAAATTAACATTTACTATACTGTGCATGAGATGCAGAGCTCCTTTTAGACACCTTTAATACGTATGCGTTCTAAGCTATAATAAATTCTTCAATGGCGTTCGATTGCCTAACATCCCTCCAATGTTTAACAGCGAGAATAGTTAAAAAATTTCCTATCGACGCCAACGGCCTTTGATGCCATAAGATATGTTTAAACAGTGGGCACCATCGAATCGCCTAGGATTGACGGAAAGAATCCTATTAGGAACTGGCCTAATTAGCTACATCGGTAAACGCGTGTGCCTAGTAGCCCCTGTGCGTGAGGATCCTCGGTTCGCAACCCGAAGGTGGCTTAATTCACAGATTTGAATCTTGGGCTAGCACGGTCCGTACACGAGACCTTAAATGACGTGGCGCCCATTCAAACGGGCAGCGGTGGTAAAATAAATTCATTGAAAAATGAGCAGGATCGAGGCCATACGGTCGGTATATAAAAGCATGTACATTTACATTTACTATACACGAGATGCAGAGGTCCTTTTAGACACCTTTAATACGGATGCTTTCTAAGCTATAATAAAGTCTTCAATCGCATACCATTGCTTGACTCTCCCCAAACAGTAAGTGAGAACTGTTAAAAAATTTTCCTATCGACGCCAAGGGCATTTGATGCCATAAGAACGATATCCTTAAATGTGGAACCCATTCGATCGCCTAGAATTGACGGAGAGAAATGTTGTAAGGTACAGTAAAGTCGGCATCAACGGCCTAGGCAGCCACCAGACGCTGTTAAAGACTAGATATAGGCCCCTACTTCTATGAGGATGCCGGTTCGCGTACCGATAGTGGCCGTATTTCAGAGATTTAAATCTCGGGGACCTTAAATGGTGTGCCTTCCATTCAAACGGGCAGTGGTGATGAAGGATCTCACCCGGTAAATTCATTGAAAAATGAGCAGGGTCGAGGCCATACGGTCGCTATATCATCCGTGTACATTTACATTTTACATTTACTATCATTCAAATTATTTCTAGCCTACTAATCTAGTATTATAAGTACAATTCCTGCCTTACAATATTTTTTGATCTCGCAGTCTAGTTTACTCCTCTGATATCTTGTTGAACCATTTAGGGGCCTATATTCTTTAGAAATGAACCTCTGAGGAGGCAGCCGATTTAGGGTAACCTTACTATTTAGGGTAACCTTACTATTTAGGGTAACCTTACTATTTAGGGTAACCTTACTATTTAGGGTAACCTTACCCTTTAGAGTAGCCTTACTATTTAGGGTAACCTTGCTATTTAGGGTAACCTTACTATTTAGGGTAACCTTACTATTTAGGGTAACCTTACCCTTTAGAGTAGCCTTACTATTTAGGGTAACCTTACTATTTAGGGTAACCTTACTATTTAGGGTAACCTTACTATTTAGGGTAACCTTACCCTTTAGGGTAGCCTTACTAACCTACTATTCCAGTCGTTTTGTAATTTTTGCGAATGGCTTTTATTCTGAATGCACGGCTTGTTCTTTCTAATAATATTTCATTAATATCAGTGTAATATTTAATTGTAAATTAAATTTGATTAATTAATTGAGCTCGGCGTAATTAATTTTAATTAATTTTTAATAACATTGCAGACAGTTGCAGGAAAACTTGATTCGCTCTCACGCTGCAGGTTGGTTTACTTAACAGCCACAGTTGCATGACAGTATATGATAGCATTCATGTAGAGCCATAATGAAAACCGTAACTGAAAATTTATAGGCTATAGTCTATTTTAGACACCACTTAAAAATCTCCGGCCCCTTCGCCTTCCCATTTTTTGGATGAGTGATAACAGTAATGACCTGAATGAATTTAGACTTCTACGCAAAAGAACAGAGCGATTACTTACCTTACCTAAGTATATTACCTTACCAAAGGCCTTACTTTACTATGTTATCTTCTTTAACTTACCACATACTATGTCTTACCTGACCTTGGTTAATCTTACCTTACTTGCCTTATCATGTACCTTAACTACAGTACCTTGTGCCTCATTACATTACATAATTATTACCTTACCATAACATATCAGATAACTTACATTACCTGATGCCAGCTTATATTATCTTATACTTTATCCTACCATGTACCTTACCTTTCCAAATACCATGCCATAATTTATACTTACCTCACACCTTACCTTATCAAGGATAGGCGTTCTAAGCTATAATAAATTCTTCAATGGCGTTCGATTGCCTAACTTCCCATTAATTTTTAACAGCGAGAACAGTTAAAAAATTTCCTATCGACGCCAACGGCCTTTGATGCCATAAGATATGTTTAAACAGTGGGCACCATCGAATCGCCTAGGATTGACGGAAAGAATCCGGCATACTTTACCCAATCTGATATTTCAAACGAGGTATAGAGCCGCATTTGTAATGACCCTAACGTGGTTTTGTATCGGATGTGTTTCGCAGGTGTTGGTCAACCTCTGAGTCCATCACACACCCGTCGTCTGTTGGCGCTGCGTATCAACGTCCTTGCGAAGGGCTACAGCGGCATCAGTCTGGCCACACTCAACCAATACATCGACGCGTTCAACGGTATACACTTACTATCTGGGTAGCGCTGAGATTTTCTATCGCCTGCGACTCGATATACATTGTTGTTGCTGTTATTATTATTATTATTGTTGTTGTTGTCGTCGTCGTCGTTGTCATCGTCGTCGTTGTTGTTGTTATTATTATCAGGATTTTGCTTAGTAACGGCCATCAGAATTCTAGACGTATTCGAATTTCACTAGAAATTTATCCCTACAGCGCCCAACGAAAGCTAAGTCGCGGGAACCAGCCTAGTCAAATCGGCCTATTGTGTGTACGTAATTGGAGAGAGTCGTGTGATTCCGCTTGGACACACCTTGTTGTTCTCTCGGCTTTAGCAGTCTTTGCCTGAACATCGGAACTATTCCGCAAGGAAACGTTTCTCGTTGCAGTAACATTACTTTACGTGTGATGAAGGCCATTTGATGTGTTGTAAACATTGTTGTCATCTTTGCTTTCCATTACCTACTTCTTGTTACTGTTCTTAATCTGTGAGAAGTCCATTTACACGTGCATTGAGGATAGTTGCTTGAATATCCGTTGTTTCCTGTGTCTTTCTTTCTGACGGAAGCCAGGCTTACCTGTGGCTTTTTCCCTGAGGACTTCTTGACTTTTTCTGGGCTGACGTCTGACCGATCTGTGGGCAGAGATTAAGCTAGGGTTAGGGTTAGGGTTAGGGTTGGGTTAGGGTTGGGTTAGGGTTGGGTTAGGGTTGGGTTAGGGTTGGGTTAGGGTTGGGTTAGGGATGGATTAGGGTTGGGTTAGGGTTAGGGTTAGGCTTAGGGTTAGGGGTCAGATTCGGTTCCAGGTCAAGATCCAAGAGTCAGGCAGACAGATAGTCAGACGGATATGGTGGATGGTGTTTGGAATTAGACAGTGGAGTAGCTATCCTTCCGAGGGCCCTTGTGCAAACTGAACTTTGGCTATTTTGCTTTAAGTAATTGAGCAACCGGGTTTTGTGCGTTGCACAACCTGCACAACCTATTGCTACGCCCCTGGAATTGGAGCAGAAACATAGATAAGGGGAAGAGGAGGAATCAGGATAGGAGTTGTGGAAGAGGAGTCTAAACCTTTTCATATGCATGTATATGGACGTCTTTTGTCGTCTGTGTTGTAGCGTCCTGTCTGCCTTGGATCCCTGAGAAAGGAACTGTGGGGGCCAGCGGGGATCTCGCTCCCCTTGCCCACCTCGCTCTCGGGCTGATGGGCGAGGGAAAGATGTGGAGTCCAGAGTCAGGATGGGGAGATGCAAAAGCAGTGAGTAGATACACAGCGGCATTCAATGTCTGATGTTATTTTCCACATCATACAACGGTCCACACTCAGTGCAATTATCTATAGCAATAAAATATTAAGACCGTGACCCGGGTTAAGTAAGGGGTAACAGCACATAGACTTTTATGTAAAAGAAAAGAGCGATTACTTACCTCATCTAAGTTCGTGACCTTACCAAACGCCTTACTATACCATATCATATTCTCTGACTTACAATAAACCTGGCCTTAGCTCATCTTACCTCACTTACTTATCATATACCTTGCCTTCGAACGATATAAGGTAAGAGGTCTCGGATGAAGCCATAAATGGCAGGCTATTATGTTCTGCGTGACCAACCATGTTTAGTTTAGCTCCTACTATAAGTGATCTTCCTTTCCATATTTTCAGCACTGCTTCAGCCTACGATTCCTCGCTCAGCCGATGGACAAATGGCGTGTTAACAAATGTCTTACTTACTTACTTCCTTACTTACTTACTTCAGCGAATTTGCCGCTGCAATTGTAACTGTAATAAAAAAAATTGTATAGCGCCGCCGCTTCAAGAAAAACTAATCAGAGGTGTTGTCTCTGTTAACCTAAGAGATGATAAAGTACTTTTAAACTGAGTAGTTTGTTCTCTGTGAGTAGCTACATAAATTGTACAAATGGCCTACATTACAATACGGTATAAAAGTTCACCAATAAACTTAGGTAACTATAAAAAGCACAATTGGCAGACTCCCGTGCACACAGAGCCTGTGAATAATAAGTTAAATGTTGTTATTAATATTTTGCATAGATTTTGGAGAAGAATGGACTGCAGCCATTGAAGTTGGGTCCAAAAGAGGTCAGTCGAAATGAAATGGTTGACCATAGTCTATTTCTAGTCGTCGGACAAATAAAAAGTGAACGAAACATTAAAATATTTTAAACAGACATTCAAAAAGCATTAGGGATATAGGATCACGGCTACGCTATTTCTAAAGTCTGTTAAACCTGATAAACCTGATTGTTATAGTTGATTGTTATAGTTGATTGTTATAGTTGATTGTTATAGTTGATTGTTATAGTTGATTGTTATAGTTGATTGTTATAGTTGATTGTTATAGTTGATTGTTATAGTTGATTGTTATAGTTGATTGTTATAGTTGATTGTTATAGTTGATTGTTATAGTTGATTGTTATAGTTGATTGTTATAGTTGATTGTTATAGTTGATTGTTATAGTTGATTGTTTGAACAGGTTGACTTAATTGAAGCGATTTTTGCACTTATTTGCGTAAGGTAGCTAGGTCTTACTAAGGCATTTAATAATACAATTGGATTTGCTTAACCTGCTGTTACTGAATGTTAGATTCTGTTTCCTCTTATTACTTTGTTCTATAAGAAGAGCCACACAGATTGCGAAATACAGCATAATATATAACATACAATATATACAATATATTGCATGGAATGGATGTTATACAGAAGAGATATTAACCATCGTTTCCCTTAGGGACTACATCGTTTCATTTGATGGCAACATAATTTCATGATTTAATGGTTTTTTATAATTAATCTAAATGGCTGACTCCTTTGATTAACCCATTTTAACTAAAACGTCTTTTCTGTGATTTTAGGGCATAGCGCTAATTAACGGAACTCAACTGTTAACTGCTCTAGGAGTTGAAGGTAATTTAGTAACTTAATAATAATTAACGAGCTTATTCACAGGCGCTCAGTCAAGTTGTGTGAGTATTCACATGTTAGAGTTTTAATTACTGGCTTTCACTATCAGTTCCATTAACCGATGCCATGCGAATTATTGCAGCAGCGTAAGCAAACCTTACATTCAGTTTTTTAATTAATAAATAACCTGTTTTAATAAATCAATAATCTGTTTTAATAAATAAATAGGTCTATTAACTTAGAGGACGCGAGAATTTGTATAACGGAATACAATAGTAATCGTAAACTATAGATTTATACAGCGTCTAAAGAACGCCAGGCGCTCAGTCAGAACAAAGAAGGTGCAACACGTGAGGTCAGGTTCAGTTCTAGATCGAGGCAGACAGACGGCTACGTAGGGTAGAATTGGAGCGGTGAGGAAGGTAAGGAGAAGAGGAAGAATCAGGAAAGGATTTGATGAAGAGGAATGTTTTCAGTTTTGAGAGAAAGACCTGTGCAGAGATTGCAATGGGTGAAGAGTTGGTGAGTTGATCGGATGGGTTAGATAGTTGCCGTAATTCTGGCGGGAGTTTTTCCAGCGGGCTGATCAGCTTGAGCAGCCTAAGACTCTGCCTTTGCAACACAGTGGCAGCAGAACACTTTTTATGTGACACCTGTATTACATTATATATTATATTACACCTATATATGGTCAGCACTGAACATCGGAGCATCGCATCGTCAGTCAGTATTTTTTGTTTTTCTTTCTCTTTGTGAATCTAATGAAATCATTTCCTTTTTTTGGCCAAAAGGTTTGCAAAGAGCAGACGCCATCTGTCGACAGGCTGACGTCATAGCTGCGCTGACCATAGACGTCCTCAAGGGATCCGTCAGGGCCTTCGATTCAGGTACTAACTATATATACGCACACATTATACATATATATGATATTATATATCCAATATACACTGTGACATATATTTATATACACATGTGATACCTTTATGTTACAGTGTTGTTATATATACATTCTATAGGCTTATATTGATACATTTTTACTCATAGGTCCTATATCAGCGCAACAGATTCAGATTTACTGAGTAATAAATACTTTGAATGAAACAGTAAACAGACAACTTGCAATGTTTTGCTTTTGAACACCTACGTGAGTGGTGCTTCTGCCTCTGCTTCTCTGCCTCTGCCTCTGTCTCTGCCTCTCCCTCTCCGTCTTCCTTTCCTGTACACGTGTAGGTCTACCGTCATTTCGTTCTCAACTTAAAACTTACCTTTTTAAAATTGCTTATCCACCGTAGGCTGCCTCTCTGTCTTGTGGACTGACCTTCTGGATGCTGATCTGATTGTGGCTTGGCTTTGGTGCGCCATGGGTTGATGCCTTGTGCACTAGACACCGGCGCATTAGAAGTTGCTTATTATTATTATTATTATTATTATTATTATTATTATTATTATTATTATTATTATTATTATTATTATTATTATTATTATTATTACTGTTTTGATGTTGTGTGTTTGTTTGTAGACATTCACATGACCCGTCCGCACAATGGACAGATAAAAGTGGCCGGTCGCCTTCGCTCACTCCTGCATTCGGATGCCTTTCCATCCCAGATCTCAGGTATAGGCCCCCACGCGATCTCTATACATGAAGCAAACCCGTATTCAGCGCCACCGCTTGAGTTTTTGTCGTTGTAACACAGGCTCCAAGTTACATGATCGTAATTGTAATAACGATAATTTATACAGCATCATAAGTAGCGAGCTTTGCAACAAAGCTTGTGCCCTTTTACTCGAGGCGCTGACTTACCATTGTTGAGTTGCCCACTATGGTAAATGTAATAGTAAAAATGTACTTGTGTTTCTATAGTGACCGTATGGCCGTAGTCAACACCACCAGTTGTTTTTTTGTCGTTGAAACACAACTTACATGACTGTAATTGTAATAGCGATAATAATTTCTACAGCTTCGTAAGTAGCGAGCTTAGCAGCAAAGCTCGTAAATGTAAATGTAAAATGTAAATGTACGTGGTTTTATATAGCGACCGTATGACCTCTACAATTCACCTTGCTTTATAAACGAATGAAAGTTTGTCTAATGAGGCACCGTCCTAGGAATTGATTTACCCCTAGAGTGGCAGGGATAAAGTAACGGAAACACTTTTGCTTCAAAGGACATCATGCAGCGGCGCAGCACAGAAAAAATGGACAGTAAACAAATAAATACAAAGAATAGAAATTAGCGAATGGAAAATAAACAAACGAAAAGGCCTAATAAATAATAGACAAACAACTGAATGATTTTATAAATGAGATAGGGCCTAAGCTTAGCGTATTGCGTTGTATCACAGATTATCTCTAGTTTTCATTTATTTTATGATATTGTTTGTCTATAGTTGTTGTTTGTTATGTTGTTTGGTACTGCAGAGAGCCATACAAACTGTGATCGTGTTCAGGACCCATACAGCATGCGATGCTGTCCACAGGTAGCTTCATCTACTTAAAGGCGCCTATCTTAACGAAGATGAGATGCTAAGATGCTATAAGAAATTATGATATTTACAACTCTAATTGATGTTGAAATAATTCGTGAAACGTTCTGGATTTTAACATCGTTGAACTATGCACGTTTTAGGCCTTAAGTAACAAAATAGCACACAATTATTTAGCAACTTTAAAAACCTTGTCATAATGTGAATGATCTTAACTTTTCTCCCATTACGCAAACAGCCTACCTTTCTAAATAAGTCTAAAAATTATGCCCCGCTAAGATGTCCTGTTCTGACATCTTCTTCCAAAAGGCCAATATATTACTTTTAAAGTGCATATAAGCAATTTGTTATAGCCTCTAACAGTAGGCCTGTTTCATGCTCATATTAATTTAACAGACAGTTTTTTTATGTTTTTGTCGATAACGCTAGATAATCGGTTGCTCGCTAACCGTCGTTATACGCCTTACCCCAGGACTCATCTCTCAGTCGATGGACTTATGGCGTGTTAACAAATGCATTTACTTACTCGCTTACTTATTTACCTAGAGCCTCGCGCTAGACCCAGTGGCAGGAAAGGGTAACAGTTACAGGAAACGAAGGTCTTTAAGCGTTTAAGGGATAGAGCTGCCAAAGCCCGTTTTCTGTCGATGGGATTTACAGTTCTAGTTCATTGAGCTGGTGTTGTAGGTGCATGGAATCGTCAACGACACGGTTGATTTCGTTCGCGGTATTTTGAGCATCGAGATGAACAGCGCCACAGACAATCCGGTATCCTTTCTGATGTTTTAGCAGGTATTACGCCTTCAAGGACACAAATAAGACTTGTATTCTTCTTACTTTTAAGCTAAATGTCTGTCTATAGGCTATTTATAAACGCATGGTGATTGATTAGCCTTAGAAATCGATCGCTTCTATAGAATAAAACAGGCAGATTTAGCTATAGGCGTGGGGAGGTTGCCCCGCCTCTCTTGGTCACATTTAGCTATAGGTGTGGGGAGGTTGCCCCGCCTCTCTTGGTCACATACTGGCGCCCCTCAAATCAGACCCGTGCATGGTAGACCGCCAGAATGAGGGCGCCCTTCTGGAAATGCCTCGCTCCCCCACGCAAGCAATCCTGGAGCGGCCAATGGTTATAGTACAAGAAGCTTGACTTTTCAGCAGCTTCAGGCTATTGTCTCAAGTATACGGCACAAGAGGCATCTATTTTTGAATGTCTATTATTGTCATTGTCTGCCTGTCCTTGTCTCGAACTGTGTCTCTACTTCCTTTCTACAGCGGTTAAATGTAGAGCAGAAAGTTTGAAATGAACTTTCTCACCGAACTTTGCCCTACTGCTTGCTAACTTCTACAGGGTGCTTGGGTTTTGTTTATTTGCATTAACCAGTACACACTGCCACTCCACTTTATTTAGTATATAAACATATATATATATATATATTATATAAAGACATATAAATATATATATATATACACACTAATAAAGTGGATGTGCGTATATAGGCCTACATCTACTTCTTCAACGTATGCGGAAGTTGTTTGCGGACACGATGGCTCTGTCACCAAGCAGTATAATTTGGTAGCGGCGTAAACTGTGAAATCAACGGCAAGTCCTGAGATGCATTGGCCCCGTTTCCAGGACCTTGGGATTCGTCCGTTGCCGGCTCAAGGGCCTAAAAAAAAGTAAATGAACGCATCCCCTACGTCTCACTTGTGGGATATGGGATATTTTACTTTATTTACAGTTGCAAGCGTCATCCCCAGCGAGATGAAGAGCCAATAGCCCACCATTGAAGCGTGTTTGCGGACAGACAACGACAATGTGCCGACAGTGTGCGCCGTTGTCTGCACTGCACCATAGCTGCATGAAGGGTCAGTAGCTTGACCCCGTGTGACAAGGCGATTGTATGTACAGCAGCCCTGACCCGTCCGAAATCGGTTAAGTTCAGACCACAGTCGTAGAGGCAAGTTGAAGCCTGGAGGACAGACAGACAGCTCAGTCATGAAGGAGTGGTTAGTCACATTCGCTGGTACCCATTCGTTCCTTCATGCAGGAAGGAGTAGGAGTCTTTTCAGTGTTTTCTCAAGTTCCCTTAACGAGCGACTCTGAAACCCAAGATGTAGGCCTAAGTCATCGGAGTAGATGAACTTGCGTGACTGTTTGGGGTAGGCCGCTGATAAAGCCTAAATGTCGAAGAGAAATGGAGAGAGAACAGAAGCTAAGGTTTCTTCTGTACTCTGTAAGAGCTACATTGATCTCCATATGTGCTCTTCAAAGTCTGTTCCGATGGAAGACTTCAGTTATCTCTACTACCCATCGGGGCAGAATACTCGGGAGCTTCATCAATAGGCCACCATACCAGACCGTATATATATATATATATACACACTAAATAACATTAACTATATTTTACTACTATACATGTGTACATGCATATATACTGTATTAGTAATCTATAATAAGTTCTGTTGGAATTACTTGAAGATGGCATCTTAAACGCTTGATTTCCTTAGCAGAATTTCTGCACAGATGGTTTTTGCCGATCGGGGTGAAATTATTTCAGGTGGAAACTTTCATGGAGAATATCCAGCTAAGGTGAAGCTCGCTACATTTTTAAACACTTCAACTGTAGGCCTTTGTATACAATATCTATAGTCATATATTCACAGTCATCCATACTTAAGCGATTCATATCGTCAGATGACTTTTTAGACTTAACGAAATTTTGACGCAATTAATTATCGCTAGGTTGGATTGAATTTAAGACTTACGCAATTTATACAGCCATAAGATGTCAAACTTATGCAATGTATATAGCCATAAGATGCCAGACTTATGCAATTTATATAGACATAAGACGTCAGACTTATGCAATTTAGATAGGCCTAACGATACATGAAATTTAGACTTGCGTGATTGATATCGTTAAATGAAATGTTCGTAGGCTTTGGATTATCTGGCGATTGCTGTCCATGAAATTGGAAGCATAAGCGAGCGGCGAATTGAAAGACTCATTAATCCAGGTGAGTCAACCTGTGTTGCAATAATTGCTTCCTTAGTCTAGCGACTGTTTAATTAGAACTCTTTTAAAACTTCTAAATAAGCCTTCCTATAAACACTCTCCAGCGGCTTGAGAGACTCTTAAATGTCTAGCTATACAGTAAAAAGTAATGGTAAAGGCAACGCGTCTTACATGGCTCTACGGAAACTCCTGAGAAAGTTAAAGGATCACTCGCCTAAGTTTCTGCAATCACAACTGCAACAATCCCAGAACAAGACAAATTTATCCCCACGAGTCTTCCACTTTAAACCAAAGCTTTAAATCCTGATCTGGCTAAGCCTTCGAAATGTTCTGAGTTGCTTCCGTCACGGTCCTGCAAACACCCGCCTCAGATTGGCTTATAACAATTGTCATTGTTTGTAATTTGGACGATAATTGCAGCTTACAGCGATCTTCCAGCATTTCTGACCAAAAATGGTGGATTAAACTCTGGATTCATGATGGCTCACTGCACTGCAGCAGCTCTTGGTAAGAGTCGTTCTCCGCTGTACATATATATATATACATATATATATATACATATATACATATATATAGTAGGTCTAGGATAGGCCTCAGTTCAACTAGTAAGCCTATGCATGTATAATTTACTTTAAGGGCTATATGTGCCGTTCCTACACTTGGCTCTATAAATACAGGTCTAATGACGTTGATTTTGTTAATTTGTTTGCTATTGATGGCGAGGAAGCGGTGGGGTGTTGTTGTTGCTGGTGGTGGTGTTTGTTGCGGTGGTGGTGGTGGTGGTGATGGTAATGGTGGTAATGGTGATGATGGTGGCGTTAATGTGGTTATTAGTGATGCTGCTGATGATTATGATGATGATGTTCACAACTTCGAATGATGATGGTAGTGGTGATGATGATTATGATGACGATTACGGCAATATTAGAGTTGCTTTTGCGGTTGCTGATGACGACAATGACGACAATGATGATGTTGCTTCCTTCGTTTTTGTCAATAATTTAATGCGAACAAGGTGACGACGATGGTGTTAACGATGACAACGTTGTAATTGTAATTATAATTGTAATCTGACATTTATAAAGCGCCACTTCAAGAATAGATTCATCAGAGGCGCTCCCGACCCGAACCTGTGAGACCACTGGCAAATAATACAGACTTCAGGCGCCTGCGAAACTGCGGAAGGGACAAACTGAGGAATGCAAGCCGAAGCTCTCGGGAAAGGCGATTCCAGCTATTAGGTCCAACTATTAGGCAAAGCTTCTAGACTGCGCTGTAGCAGTGCGCATACGAGGGACAGTCAGGAGTCCAAGGGCAGCCGACCGGAGAGTGCTACTGCCCGAAACCAAGGAGACCGAAATGCAGAAGTCCCTAAGATATGATGGAGCAGAGCCAACGAGACAATTACGCATAAGCGTTAGGATCTTGAACTGGATACGCTACTGAATGGGAAGCCAGTGCAGAGTGTCCCCCCCATAAAGGAAGTTATATGGCCATACCTGGGGACGCCTCCAATAAGACGGGCAGCAGCATTAAGAACAGATTCACGTTGTTGCTGTTGATAAGGATGATTATGATGATTATGGTGATGGTGATGATGATGATGATGACGACGATGATGATGTTAGTGTCGGAGAACAAGGTGCTATGCCATCCGTCTTCCGTTGATTCGATTCCAACGAGCGCCGGAACCGAGGACCACGTCAGCATGGGTGGATTCTCCGCCAGGAAACTCCTACTCGTCGTCGAAAACGTCGAACAAGGTACGCAATATGCCATACCATACCATACCATACCATTAATCGGCTCTTAACAGTTATGCAATGCATAAGGGGACTTGTCTCTTCATTTTAGTATAACAGTTTAGTTCAACTGAAAACCAAGAGCATTTTCAGTTGGGCAGCTATAGGCATTGGGTGTGGGGCTCGGTAGCGTATTGGATAGAGCGCTCGGCTTTTAACGCGTAGAGAGTACGGGTTCGAACCTCTTCCGAGACGGTCACTGTGTAGGGACCTTGAGCAAGTCCTTCACTCACAATTGCTCGGCGCCATCGATTGATGCTAAGTCATTAGACAATGGCGCCGAATAAATACAAAATAATAAGTATTGAGTCATATGTGGTTTCAAAAAAGAGCTTGACAGTTGGATGCAGACATACAGGCACTAGAAGCAATATAACTTACTTAGCCTATTAACTGTAACTGTAATTGTAACTGTAACTGTGGTCTTCTGGTCGTGTTTCAGTGATCGCGATTGAGCTGTTGGCCGCCTGCCAAGCTCTGGAGTTCCTTCGTCCGCTGACAACAACGAAACCACTCGAAGCAGTCTACAGCCTCGTCCGCTCAGTCATTGAGTAAGACAGACCAACGTTGTCTATGCACATCAGTCGTAATCGTAATCGTAATGTCGAAATTTCTAAAGCGCCACTTAAAAAGCTAAGCGCAGGGCCCCAGCTTATTCACGAACGCTGCGTCAAGTCAGTGGGGTTGTCCAAAGATGCCATGTAAAGAATCAAGTCCAGTTGCCGGAAGACAAGACAAGACAAGACAGACAGACAGACAGACAGAGAAAAGGGGAAGAGGAGCTGTTGGGGGTGGGTTGTGTTCAAGCTGAGAGAAATGGACGAATGAACAGTAAACCTACATTACTACACACTACATCTCGCCTCTGGAGCGATCTCCCACCCGAACTCCGCAACTTCTCCGTTCCTTCGCCCGACTGTCGGACTTCGACCAGGCTCCTCCAACGGATTATGATTTTGACTGCGATTATGACTTGAAGCAACCATCGACTGATGCCCTAGGCATCATGATAATGGCGCTATAGAAGTCATTAGATTAGACTGGATCAGACTGTCGTAATCACCGACATCTTTTTTCTCGAGCCTCTCTATCTTTTTCCCCATAGGCTTTCCCTTTCAAAGCTAGTCAGACCTCTCCAAGAAATCTCACCCTGATCCAATTTTGCTGTCGATCTGGTTTTGACTGAGCGCCTGTGAATAAGCTGGTCCCCGTGACGTGGCTTTCGTTTGGCGCTGTAGAAATCTCGAGACTACGATTACGAACCCATTTTAAAAGTTCCTCTGCCTCCTTTTTTCTCTACATGGTCTCCTGACAACGCATTTTTTGTCTTTGCACAATGTATCTGGACAATCCCTCTGACTTGACGCAGCCCACGTGAATAAGCTCGTTTTCTAGGCTTAGCTTTTGAGTAGCGCTTTTGAATTTTCGAGTTGACACTTACGATTACGTATATTAGCAGTACGTTGCATATGAGCAGTAGGCTACAGAACAGAAGAAGGCATAAGTGCCATCGAATAATCTAGATCTTTCCATCCGATTAATACCGTTGCCTGTCTGTTATGCAATCTCTCCGGCATTCGCTCTTTGGTCTGTGGATGCTGCTTCTCGGGCCCACTGGAATGTGACCAATGGGCTTTGATACACGACGTCTGTCTGTGTGGATCGTGGTGGCGTTGGACGAAGTGGAAATAGGTAAGCATTCTGTCTTTCTGCGTGTCCGTCCACCTGTCAGGGGTGTGTGTGCCATGTCATAGTATTCTTAAATACGCTTAGAAATCGTCACTGACTTCGTTGTTGATATTTTAGCGCATGGGACCAGGATCGAATAATGGCGCCGGATCTTAGCATCGCATCTCAGCTGATCAAGGAAGGAAAGGTAACCACTTTAAGATCGATGGGTTTCTTATCTGTCTAGATGTCTCTCTTGTTCCCTCTCTCGCTTTCTCCGTCCGTCCGTTCCTCTCGAGCTCTGTCTCTGTATAGCTGTTTATCTTTCTGTCTATCTATTATCTGTCTGTCTGTCTTTTTATTACATCTGTCTGTCTAACCATCCATTCCTTCATCCATCCATCCATCCACTCATTCCATCCATCCATCCACTCATACCATCCATCCACTCATTCCATCCATCCACCCACTCATTCCATCCATCCATCCACTCATTCCATCCATCCATCCACTCATTCCATCCATCCATCCACTCATTCCATCCATCCATCCACTCATACCATCCTCTACCCACTCATTCCATCCATCCATCCACTCATTCCATCCATCCATCCACTCATTCCATCCATCCATCCACTCATTCCATCCATCCATCCATCCATCCACCCACTCATTCCATCCATCCATCCACTCATTCCATCCATCCATCCACTCATTCCATCCATCCATCCACTCATTCCATCCATCCATCCATCCATCCACCCACTCATTCCATCCATCCATCCACTCATTCCATCCATCCATCCACTCATACCATCCATCCATCCACTCATTCCATCCATCCATCCACTCATTCCATCCATCCATCCACTCATTCCATCCATCCATCCACTCATTCCATCCATCCATCCATCCATCCATCCACTCATTCCATCCATCCATCCACTCATTCCATCCATCCATCCATCCATCCACCCACTCATTCCATCCATCCATCCACTCATTCCATCCATCCATCCACTCATACCATCCATCCATCCACTCATTCCATCCATCCATCCACTCATTCCATCCATCCATCCACTCATTCCATCCATCCATCCACTCATTCCATCCATCCATCCATCCATCCATCCACTCATTCCATCCATCCATCCACTCATTCCATCCATCCATCCATCCATCCACCCACTCATTCCATCCATCCATCCACTCATTCCATCCATCCATCCACTCATACCATCCATCCATCCACTCATTCCATCCATCCATCCACTCATTCCATCCATCCATCCACTCATTCCATCCATCCATCCACTCATTCCATCCATCCATCCATCCATCCACTCATTCCATCCATCCATCCACTCATTCCATCCATCCATCCACTCATTCCATCCATCCATCCACTCATTCCATCCATCCATCCATCCATCCATCCACTCATTCCATCCATCCATCCACTCATTCCATCCATCCATCCACTCATTCCATCCATCCATCCATCCATCCATCCACTCATTCCATCCATCCATCCACTCGTTCCATCCATCCATCCACTCATTCCATCCATCCATCCACTCATACCATCCTCCACCCACTCATTCCATCCATCCATCCACTCATTCCATCCATCCATCCACTCATTCCATCCATCCATCCACTCATTCCATCCATCCATCCATCCATCCACCCACTCATTCCATCCATCCATCCACTCATTCCATCCATCCATCCACTCATTCCATCCATCCATCCACTCATTCCATCCATCCATCCATCCATCCACCCACTCATTCCATCCATCCATCCACTCATTCCATCCATCCATCCACTCATACCATCCATCCATCCACTCATTCCATCCATCCATCCACTCATTCCATCCATCCATCCACTCATTCCATCCATCCATCCACTCATTCCATCCATCCATCCATCCATCCATCCACTCATTCCATCCATCCATCCACTCATTCCATCCATCCATCCACCCACTCATTCCATCCATCCATCCACTCATTCCATCCATCCATCCACTCATACCATCCATCCATCCACTCATTCCATCCATCCATCCACTCATTCCATCCATCCATCCACTCATTCCATCCATCCATCCACTCATTCCATCCATCCATCCATCCATCCATCCACTCATTCCATCCATCCATCCACTCATTCCATCCATCCATCCATCCATCCACCCACTCATTCCATCCATCCATCCATTCATTCCATCCATCCATCCACTCATACCATCCATCCATCCACTCATTCCATCCATCCATCCACTCATTCCATCCATCCATCCACTCATTCCATCCATCCATCCACTCATTCCATCCATCCATCCATCCATCCATCCACTCATTCCATCCATCCATCCACTCATTCCATCCATCCATCCACTCATTCCATCCATCCATCCACTCATTCCATCCATCCATCCATCCATCCATCCACTCATTCCATCCATCCATCCACTCATACCATCCATCCATCCACTCATTCCATCCATCCATCCACTCATACCATCCATCCATCGGCCTTTCGCCATCTAGTCGTGTTCTGACCCGTCTTCTTGTAAACTGTGATAACATACAGTATCCTGCATATTTGCCATGTCTTCTGTGACAGGTCTGGGAGGCAGTGAGGATCTATGTAGAGCCAGAAACCGTACGATAAAAACAACCGCACACAAGAGCCATGGACGAACAACAGCAACAGCTAAACAACAGAGAATATCATTATACCAGAAACTGACTCTGCTGTTGTTAACTTTCTAAAATCCAGCTTAACGGAGTAAAATAATGGTTACCGTAGACGCCAATCTAAGGGACAGTGGAATAAACATTTTTATATGCAGATAGTGGTTTGTTACAGAACGAGCTGAACTGCGAGCAGAAAAGAATAAGTTGGAATTTCAATTGTGTAACTCGGGTTCATCCGCTTCGGAGACCTTTAGAACTGCTGCCAATTATTATCGAAATGCTCAGAAGCCAATTCTGTCCAGCTTTCTTGTAAAAGCTATGGTAACCTCCACTGTGACAGTTTTTTCATCCAACCGATTCCACGTCTCCCAATCTTTAAGAAATTAATTAATTGTTAAAACTATTGCTCGCAGAAATGACGCAAGTGTGTTCACAGAAGTAATAATGTATAGCCATGCTACTATCAATAAAACTGTGTTGAGAACAAAACATGGCCACAGGGAATGGTAACATTGTTATGCAAACTGCTCCGCACGGAGTAAATTTTAAGACATTATCTTTGGTGCGCCATCAGTTGATGCCTTGTGCATTAGATACCAGGACGTCCGCATTGAGCACTGCTCCTTCCACTTGTCCACCTCTGGGTGATTCTCCTTCCTTCTTTTGGCAGACGTCCTTAATGGACAACTCTCACCTCTTTTTCTTGACTTTTCTAACTATAATAGAAACAAAACACTAGTTGTGAAGAAGCAGTAATCCTCTGAAACAATTCTTTTTGTCTCTAAAAACCTCGCAGCAGAGAAATGACAAAAGAGCTAGTTTATTTTATCAAAGCAAGTCTTCCACACAGTTCCAAATAGGTTTCTATAGGAACATTCAACAATGTTCACTGCGATAAACTCCACCGCTAAAACTGTCGACAGCCACACCAGGCCACGCCCCTTGAAGACCTCACATACCGTGAAGAATCAAACATTTATAGCTCTCCAACAAAAAGCCTCTCCAACTGCTTATTTCATCACACAACTTCGAATTCATTCCAAGGTCATTACACAGACTACCCAGTTCTAAGGAACGGCACTGGCTGGGTTGGTTTCGTCTCTTTTTATTTCCTGTACCACATCTGAACAGTTTTCATCCTCTTGATTTTCTTCTGCAGTTGCAGAACTGCATAGAGCAAAGCCTCAGCGGTTGGAGGGCAACCTGGAAACAAACAGCAGCACAATTTCTGCTTATATTGCTGATAATTTAACGCATAAATGTTTTATTATTAGGATGTTGTATGCATATTAAGTTTTTCTTGTGTTCCTAAATACTTGTAAACCGATGTGCAATTAGCTATTGGTTAATAAAGAATATACTTACTTATTCTATATTTGCCAATTCTTTCTATAAGCCGCAATAAAAGCTCATACGAGATGATACAAAAATTCACGGAAAAGGTTTCTGTATAGCATCAGACTCAAACTGACAATCTGATTAGAAAAAGACTGGAAAAGCAGATAAAATAAGAACAATTTATTGTAATTATTTAAGAGTATTTAACTAAAATTAATGTATGAATTACAAATATTTTGGTGGCAACATTCTTCCAACGTTATTTATCAGTACCTTTTAATGGTCATAGTTTATAAACAGCTTAATAAGAAAGTAAAAGGGCAATTAAAACAGAAGAGCAATGAATCGCACGTCCTTAACTGCAGAGTGTAACAGACTTAACAGTAAAAACTTGGTAACAGATACAAATGCTTGCTTTCCAAGAAAAATAAAAGTCAATTGCTGCATTTTCTTGTGCAGTCTTCCTGAATAAAGAAATGGCCTCTAATTTATGAGAGTCTTATTAAATGCCAGAAGGAATAAAGTATTTAGAAAAAATTAGGCACTGCCAGCAAAGCAGAGGCACAGGTTAGGTACCAGTCAAGATTATATATATATATATATATATATATATATATATATATATATATATATATATATATATATATATATATATATATATATATATATATATATATATATATATATATATATATATATATATACTGTGTACACCTCATAAGCAACTCAAATTTTTAAAACAAATATACCCTGAATTGTCTGTATCCTGCAAAACTCTAAAATTCTGTTTTAAGGGATCAGGAAATAACCTGCTGACCTTCGACGGGAGCGTCTCTCCCTCTCCCCTCCCTCTTCCGCAAGCGCTTGAAGACCGTATTATTCCCCAGTTCTGGGACAAAGGGCCAGGAGTGCCTCTGATGAGGCTACCTTGAAGCAGCACTTTACAAATTTCTTATTACAGTTACAATTACAAGCCAGGCACTTGTTCGGAGAGGAGGTTTTAGAGGAGCGGACGATACCTGGTACGTAGATATCGACTGGTATGATTCTATCACATCCTCGAACAACAGAGTAGGAATAGTGATAGTATCCTCCTCCGTTGGCACAGCTGCCCATAGAAATAACCCAGCGCGGCTCAGGCATTTGGTCGTAAATCTAAACAAAATCACGTCTTAACAGTTTAAAAAGCCACGTTTTAACGAGTAACAGAACTTGCAAACAAATTTCCATATCAGCAAATCAAATCTAAATGAGAAGACTGAGTACAACTACAACAAGTACAAACATCCATTTTACCAATATTAACAAAGTTTCAAAGAGCATTATGTCATGCAACACTTTTTAAATGCATACAGACATGCATGCATACACACATACATACATATATAAATACATATACATACGTACACACATACACGCATATATACATTCATACATAGATACATACATACATGCATATATAGATACAAGTAGCAATTAAAATTCATTTCAACAATATCGAATGAAGCAATGTTCGAACCTAAATGAACAAGTGATCAACCAATGATTCACAGAAGCTTAGCCATACAGCCATCTAGTTAATTCCAGGCCACTGTGATTGAGACAAAAGGGCATCCTGGGAAGCATTCATCACTTCTGAGAAGTTCTTAAAATGTGTTACATAAATGCTCCAATAAATACATACATACACACACATGTATAAAGCAAGAAGCACGGACTGTTTGACTCACCTTTCTCAAAGCCGGAGCCATTTTGTTGGTGACGGTTCCAGCAACTATAATGCAGTCCGCCTGACGTGGACTGGCACGAAACACTACTCCAAAACGATCCATGTCGTACCTTGGAGCGGCGAAATGCATCATCTCCACAGCACAGCAAGCCAGGCCAAAGGTCAAAGGCCAAAGGGAACTCTGACAAGCAAAACAATCAACACAACGGCTTAGACACAAATAAACACTCTCACTGTGGCTATGACAATAACTATTTAAATGGCTGTAATATTAACAATAAATACTCTGGAACCTCCTCATAACGCTGTGTTTAATAATAATAGCAATAATAATAATAAGACAATTTATATAGCACCCTAGCAGAGGCAAAGAGCGCTGTACACAAGTTCAAAAATCAACAATCCAAAGATAAATTTTAAAAAGATATGTGCTGAGCCATGAGTCATACAGCTAGTCATACAAGAATTATTACACTTTAAAACTTAACAACCAACATAAAAGTTATTATTATTTTTGAAATACAAAACCTCAGGAATGAAATGTCCTGAGACTATTAACAACATCTAAAATCACCATGTCTTCTAATTTCTGGCAGGAGAAAAGATATAGTGGAAAGCAACAGCTAGGAAACACTGAATAGTTAATGCAAGATTTTGCAACAGTTGTTGGTTTCAATGCCTGGCACTTATTACGGTTGCTTTTATTAGCTGATTAGCTACCATTTACGCATTACATTACATGATTCAAATTTACACAAATTAATAACTGAATAAACGTACCTTACGAGCCCAGTTAACCAGATCGTCGATTCTTGCCAGCGCGTAGTCAGCAGCATTGTCTAGTTTTGGTTGAAATGGAGAATACGGCTTGCGCTTGGTAACTGCTGACCCAGTTGATTCTGTGGCTTTTTCTCTGTACGGCACCAAACTACGTGGAAAACGACACAATAAGCTGTAACTTTCATCAGTAACTCTCAATTGGCCGTCTGTTTTCAAGGGTCCATATTAACTAAAAATTGCAACATCATTCCTGGCTGCAGTACTCTTCACTCTGCTTCGCAGTGACCAGATCCCACCGCCAGTCCAAACATCCATGGTAAATGCTGCATGTTTTTATCACAGCTAGTCAAAAGGTTATATATGCTTTAATATGTATGTCTCTGTGCAAACACTTTAAAAAAATCAAGAGTTAAATTTTAATATAATTTATTGTGCCATTGGTTGATGTCTTGTGCACTAGACACAGGCACTTTGGAAGTTCCTCATTAAAAATAATAATAAAGGTGTTTGGTGTAAATCAAATAGATTTTCATTAGCTAAATTAATTTTATAACCAGAAGTTTATCATTGCATCTTTTGAGTGATGAAGATTATGCAGACCTATTTCATCCCTCATCACCTCCTGAGCGCTTTTCTCGCATGCTGATTTTCTGACTTAGGCCAAGTTTTCTCACAACTGGTCATGTTTAATCATACACATGACTGATTATCTGGTCTTGTCTTGTCCTGTCTTTAACTGTCCTCGATCCGAGGATCGGCTGAACCACAGACAATTTTGTGTCATCTGCTTCTGTCCCTCATCTCTTGTAGTAACTGGTCAAAAGATAATTCAGTCCACGACTTGATGTTGTCGATCCATATCATCTTGAGTCTTCCTTGAGCTCAGTACCCAGGCATTGTGCCTTGGCTGATCTCTTTCTCTAAGCATTCTCTACTCTTCTGTAGCACGTGCCCAAAGTATGAAAGCGTCCTCTTTTTGATTAATCCAAGGAGCTACATCTCTACTCCTGCAGTCTCTAGGGCCCACTCATTTGTCTTCTTGGCAGTCCACAGTACTCTAAGACTATCACCAAGCAATAAAATCTGCAACTTCCGTGTACACCCCACAACGGTACAAGAAAGACTTTCTGACTGCCCAAACAACAGCAATGCTGACAGTTTTCAACAAGGGACTTACCTTGTACAGTGGGTGTTGAGGTCATCATTGGCTTTGTTCAGTGTGTGCAACCGATTCCAAAGAATGCTGACTGCTGGCAGTTTATTAGATGGCAAGAGCAACGAGATCTTTGCGAGTGGAAGTTTGACGACTAAACATTGCAAATAAAAACGCAACAATGAAAATTAGCTCTATAACAAACATAAAGAAAGTCACTCTAAGAATTTATAATAAAGTGCATACAAGATTAGAACTCGGAATCGTTATGCTTTCCTTACTTAAACGATTGCCACAGAACTGTGACAACAGCCCACACAGTGCCTGTGAGCAAGTTATTTGGAAAAAGTATGTCTAAAGTAATTAACTAACACAGATTGAGACAAGAAAGACATAGACAGACACATACCACCAAAAGCTTAAAAAATTTTCAAAGAATTGTATTGCTTTAATTTGTGCAATTCCTTCAAGGATGCAAGTTCCAGTGATGTGCTTGAGTGTGTACTGGTTGTAATGATGAAATGCACTAAGCTACATCACATCCCAATTGTTATCAATTATTTCTGTGCAACTATTGGAAACTACTGCATACCACATTTTCTTGTTAGTTATATGAAAATCATTTTGGCAGGGAAAGCATAAAATTACTCAAATCTGACCATGAGTTACAACGAATTTATTCTACAGAATTATGAACTCCATGCTTCCTTGCTGAAATTGTTAATGCTGGTCGCTAAATAACATCTTGCAGAAAGTTACGTAAAAGACAGAAAAGTTATCAGGTATTTATTAAAAGTTATCAGGTAATTTAGCCAGTTAATTTCACTCTAAATTACACCATCAAACCAGTCAAAATAAAAAGCGAAGTTTCTGAAGAACGGGGTCAGTGTACAGCAATGTAAGCAAACGCGCAGTCAGACTAACACAGATCTTCACGGACTATCAATTATGCACTGTAGACTGATTAATGTATTGGGCGCAAACGGCGAAAAACGGCGCTTCGTAAATTTGTTTACTAAATGCCAGTACGGCGTACTCCATTACGAAAACCAAGGTCAAATACAGTCAACGCAGAATGCAATCCACACATATTATCAATATCCCATATTTTGCATAAAATCTTTCAGTTAAAAGATACAGACACGATGAAAGCATGATATGATGGGCTTAACAGGCAATTAATTAAAAAATTTACCAGCCATTTCACCAGAGACAACCAAAGAACTTTAATTAGTGGTAAGAAACCTCTTCGCCAAAGACGACATATCAGTTTGCCTAACTCGCGACTCAATTGCGTCTTTTCACTAATTAGCGTCATCTAGCAGTTAGTGAGATGACATAATAAGTCGTACAGGCTGGCGAAATCTCGAATCCAGTACTGTTGTAAGAGATGATAAAAATTTGACCACGTATATATCACAAAATGTGGACATTGACCTGATTGTGGCTTGGCTTTGGTGCGCCATCGGTTGATGCTTTGTGCATTAGACAACGGAGCATTAGAAGTTACTAACTATTATTATCATCGTTGTGTGTTAACCGAGATTTATCACGATTTACAAAATAATTAAAGAAATTAAGAATTTGCATTATCGAGACTTATTAACATCTTTACTATCTGTAAATTTAATAATCAAAATAGTAAACTCGAGATATCTCCAGCGCCTAAAGAAAGCTCCAAGCCCAAACACCACCTACTTTAGCTACCATGCTGTCTCTCTGCCTGACTTTTGGATTTTGACCTGCAACCGAACCCTTTTTGCTATCGATTTTGTTTTGACTGAGCGCCTCTAGTCCCCGAGACGTGCCTTTCGTTGGTTACTATAAATCATGGGAACCAGCTTATTCGCAGAAGGTGTTTGAAATTGAAGTGGTAAGATAGAAAAGGGGATGAGGGTTTTGGATAGGATCTGTGGAAGAGGAGTGTTCTCAGTGTTGAGTACAAAACCTGTGCAGAAATTGCAAGTGGTGAAGTTTTGGTGAGTTCGTAGGATGGGTCAAATAACCAGTCACGGACTGGTGGAGAAGTGTTAGGGCGGAAGAAGAGTAGCTGATAAGCTTTACACATATGCAACTGATTGAAATTTTGATGCTGTTTTTGAATCGTCATAGGCACTGGTAGTGTCCTTGTATGATTTTCGAATTAACTAGAAATGTGCTAATTATACTGTTTGATACTGTATGTAAATATTAGATCAAACGAACTAAGCTAACAAGTTAAAATAGTCACATACATACTTATGAAATAAAAATTATTTTACTTTAGTAGGTTGCATTCTATTCTATGCATAGAAATATACCTCTAGCAGTCCAACCTCGTGTTTAGTGGGATTTGCTTTTAAGAAGTTGTTTTATTTGTTTTGTTTTAATTCATAATCCTAAAAATGGTACGGAGTGTAATTTATTTGTGTTGTTTGTTTTTGTGCTTACTTTAGGCAGTTATCTGCTTGAATTGCTCCGGTTTCTATATAACAACCTGAAACGACCCGCGGTATTAACTAAAACTCGCAAATGGGAGAATCTTACATGTTTCAAAATGTCAGTGAAAAAGCGAATGACAGCAGGTCAGATATTTGTGCAAGAACGCCGGTACCTCAATGGTCATTACTTCTCAAGAACTCGAGACATTTTAACAAACAAAGTTTTATTTCCACAAAATTTCTGTTATGATGCATTGCACCTCACGTGTAAATTGTTGCATATTAGTGCAGTTTTAAATAGTTCTCCTTACCAGTACTGTTTATAGATTGAGTTCAGAAATGGCCAGTTTCTAGTTAGAAGTGGAGTTGTGTAATTATTGGTTATATGTACTTCTGTGTATTAGACGAAAAGATTGAAGACGAGTGAGAACGATTACGTTGAGACTGATGCTTATGCACAGTTTGAAAATGAAGCAATGGAAATCAGGAAAATGGTTCAGAGCCAAAACCGAAAGAAGAAGTCTGGTGGTTTCCAGTCAATGGGTAAGTTCATACAGAAACGTCATATAATGATCAATGTTTATTGATTAATTCAGTAGCAGAAATAATCGGATCGTCTTTGTCGCTTTTATGTATTTATCAGGCTATTTTTAGCTCCTTTTAAGTACCTCATGAGGGTGCTAAAAACATGATAAAGGCCACAATGCATTGATATTACAAGACAAATTCTGATAGATTGCAGTTAGGGATATACATTCCAAAGTTTATTCAGCTTTAGAACTCTACCTTGTTATTTCATAAAGTATTCATTGACACAACACTAGAACAGTTCTGTGATGTTTCAAGGCTGCCATTTAATTTAAATGTAGAAATTGGGTTGGGATTAATCATGTTTGTTCTGATTTGTTTTCTAGGCTTGTCTGCTTACGTTTTTAAAGGCATTATGCGAAAAGGATATAAAATACCTACACCTATTCAAAGAAAGGTAAGTAGGACTCTTAGGCAAAACTAGTCAGTATTGACCTTCATGATAATACCGATATTTCTCATGCTATGAATTCGTACTGTTCCAGTCCAAGTACACTTTAAATTTTATTTCTAGTTTTTCTATCTTTCTAATAGCAATGCATACACTGTTTTTCAGAGTGTCTGGATTTCTCTAATAGATAACGATTTTAGACTGTGGTTTTACTTGAAGTGACTAGCGAATGATGCAACAGAAGTAACTATTTCATACTAGACATTAGAGGAGCTAAATAAATGTCTTGTAGTCTCATGTTCATGTGTACATTACAGATTACTGGATATACAAAGTTTTAAAGCGACTGCAGGTGAAATTTTTATATATTGTTTGAACAAATTTGTTGTTGTTTGAACTTTGTTACAGACAATCCCTGTCATCCTAGATGGCAAAGACGTGGTAGCAATGGCAAGGACAGGAAGTGGTAAAACGGCTGCCTTCCTCGTTCCGATGTTTGAGAGGTTGAAGACACATTCGCCTGTTGGAGCTCGAGCTCTCTTACTCTCCCCCACAAGAGAACTGGCCATACAGACGCAGAAATTCACCAAAGAGGTTAGTAAAGAATTCTGCTTTGACTGTGCCTTGTGAGTTTCCCTCCGTCTAGGAGCCGACTCAAATGATAACTATAGCCTCATCCACAACGTTGCACCACACCATCTCTTTCTGTCCTGATCGGCCAAGAATTGTTCCAAGTTCTTTTCTGCTGTCCTCATGAAAGTGGTTCTTGTTCTTCAATGTGCTGTGTATGTATGTATATGTGTATGTATTATGTATGTATGTATGTATCTGTGTATGAATGTATGTATGTATGTATATGTGTATGTATGTATATGTGTATGAATGTATGTATGTATATGTGTGTATGTGTATGAATGTATGTATATGTGTATGTATGTATATGTGTATGTATGTATATAATGTATGTATGTATATGTGTAGGAATGTATGTATGTATATGTATGTATACATGTATGAATGTATGTATGTATATATGTGTATGAATGTATATCCAGGTATGTATCAAGACTTTTAATATAGAGCCTCTCAAAAGCAATGCAGTTTTGCTCTTAATCTAATCTAAAAATTTAAAGACTTCTATAGCGCTGTTATTATGCCCAAGGCATCAGGTGATTGTCGCTTCAAGTCAGAATTGCAGTGAAAAATATAAACTGTTGGAGAAACTGGGTTGAATTCTGATAGGTCAGAGAAACCAGAAACCTACTGTCTGTAGGGGCTTTATTCATTGCGGCTGATACAGTTGTTCTTTGATTCTGTAAACATCGAAGTTTACTAATTTATTTTTTAATTAATTGATAATGATTTAAGCATTTGCAGTTTTATTTGTGCTGCAGTTTGGATAGCTCTGTAAAAGTTGTGTGTTACTGATTATTTTAGTTGGGTCGATTTTTGAAGCTAAAATCCGTTGTCATGGTTGGAGGTGGAAGGTAAGAGGACTTGATTGTAACTGTGGTTACTTTGGTGTAATGTAACGTAACTGGTTGAGCATCTTTTAAAAGTATTTTACTTGTATGACTATGCATTTATTTGTAACTGTTTCAAAACTTATTTGTAACAGTTTGAAAACTTAACATGACACTGGATTTTTATTAGAGGATTTGTTGCAAAAGTTGCATGTATTTCATCTCAATCTCACCTTGTCTAATCTAATCAGATCTACTATTGTGCCATGTATTGTTTCAGTGTATGATGCTTCACCTGTTTAGATCAGTTAGATATTCATGCATGCAGAGCTTTTGAGAGGTTCTAAAAGGTGCTATATAAACGTTTTGAAACGTGGATTTAGAACAAAATATACCCTTGATATGAATGATGACATAATAGAGTCAGCAGCGTGGATGAAATACTTTATTCAGCTTCAGAACAGAACCCTGTTGTGATACAGCCTTAATGTCGATTGTGGTACTCACTGGTAATATGTCTCGAAAAGAAAACCTGTTATAAGATTCCTGCATATCAGTCCTGTAAGACAATTTCAGAAGGGAAGAACCATGGTTAACACACCAGCTGAAATAGACTGTTTCAAGCCTGGTTCTTCAATGGTGACAGTTTATTAAGAACCAACGTAAGAATGCATTCTTCAGGCCAGAAGGTCATTTGTTGACCAAGAATATTGGGTGAGAATAAATAGTTTTATCTCTGTATTTGCTTCTTTTTCAGAATTGATGAGGATTTTGCTGCAATGCATGAAAATCCAGACATGTGAGTTGTAGTTTTTTTTTATAAGTTTACATTCTTATTCCTCATTTTGGTGATTCATTCTTGTTATTTGACTGAATAAATTCCCTGAAGACCATAGTTTTTAAAGTAACACCTACACACATAAATTTAAATATAATTTTGCTTGCCATTTCAATACAAGTACACGTTGAGTAGTTGCTTTGAGATAGTTTATCCCGTATAGTTCTTACTATCTGGCAGAAGGTAAACTAGGTATGCTGTGGTCATTCCACTACAAAGACCACACTGTGTTGCTAGTTACTACAGTGTAGACCTGTTTAAGCGCGATCGTTGGGAGCCTGTCACCTTGACCGCATAACAAACAAACCACAGGTTAAGAAAGCCATGCTAGTCTATGTATAGCTGAGTTCACGAGGGGACCAAGTGGAGCAGAAGTCTCGAGACACCTTTATGCCCTTGTGGGGATTTTAATCCCCGACATCTTGGTTGACAGTCCAGCGTACTAACCACTAGACTACGGCACACCTTGTCAATCCAGTGGTAGGAGATTAAATTCCCTGCCAGACTGAGAAGTATTTCAAGATTTGTTTGCTACTAGGACCCTGCCTCATAAAGACGTTGGGTTGCGCATAATGGCAGTTTAGGGAGTAAGTGGAATACTGACTTGAGGTACTATAGTAAAGTATATCTTTACTCCCATATCCTGCAAGTGAGACGTAGTGGAGGCGCTTGTTTCTTTTTCTTTAGGCCCTTGAGCCAGAACTGGACGAATCCCAAGGTTCTGGACACTTGCCGTTTACTTCCGAGCTTACACCTTTACCAAATTATACTGCTTGGTGACAGAGACACGGTGTGCGCAAACAACTTGCCCAGGGTTGTGACTTGAGGTACTGATCTTAAAATTGATGATGAATTTGATTGAAATTGTAGCATCATTGCTACTCCTGGTCGACTTATGCAGATCCTCGCCGAGATGAACTTGAAACTGTCCCATGTCGAATATGTCGTATTTGATGAAGCTGATAGGTTAGTACGAATCTTTTCAGATCTGATTTTGTCTTTCCTTTGCTTGCACGCTGACAGTAGTAGTAGTTCCAGTGTTTAATTAAATCTTATAGCATCAAAGGCTGTTGTCGTCGCCCTCCTCCTTTATCCAGGCTTGGGACTGGCACTACCCGACTAAAGGCAGTGGTGGAGTTTGCTTGTTGACAGTTCAACATTGTGCCTTTTATGTGATTGAGCCATCTATCTTGATTCTCTGGATCTCTATGTCCTTCTGGCAGGGACACTATAGTACTTGTAGCTTTTAGTAATACTTAAAAACTCCTCTCTTGCCACATTTGTACTGAAAGCACTTCTGAGTAGGTAACTTGATGTTGCACTATATAAATGCTCTGAATGAGTGAGTGAGTGAATGAATGATTGAATGATCTTAGCCTTTCTGCTCTAAGGATTATTATCTCTCTCTAGTCTGTCATATGTTGATGCTGGAGTGGTAAAATTAAGACAATTTTTATGATTGTGATATGCAAAACTCTGGTTTTACCATACAGCTAATGAAATGCAGATGTTAGCTTGTGGCAGCTTTAGCTGGAAGCCGATAAACGTGCTCTTGTAATGTTCTTCAGGTTGTTTGAGATGGGCTTCCAGCAGCAGTTGCACGAAATTCTTGGCCGCCTACCAACGACACGTCAGACTCTGCTTTTCTCAGCAACTCTGCCGAAAATATTGTTGGATTTTGCAAAAGCTGGATTTAACAATCCCGCCCTGATTAGACTCGATGTTGACAACAAGCTTAGTCAAGAGCTAAAGGTTTGGTCAGAATTTATGTTTTTCTGGTACAACTGAATTAAATCAGCTTATTTAAGATATTTGTCTGTAGCATGGTCATAGGTAGATGATTATGACTGTGATGGCTGCTGGGTCCTTTACAGATAGGCACTAAAACCTCTTTATCACACCCATTGTTATAAGACAAATTCTGACTTAAAATAGTTAAGGAAATAGATTCTGCATTTAGTTCCTAGACTGGTTCTGTTGAATGGATTGTGGTTGAGGAATGTGGTTTTTTCGTTGAAGTTACCTTTGATTGATGCCCATGTACATTTTGATAATGGCACCATTTCCAGAGTAGGATTAGATTTTTGTTTTTAACATAACATAAGACATTTATTGAATACTAAGATTAGAGTTTTGTGTGTATTAGATTTTTGTGTGTAACATAGCATTACATAAAACTCTTGTTGAACTTCATGAAAGAGAAGCAGTTGATATCACCCGTGATCGCACTTGGAGGTTCTCCACTGAGCTTTGTTCTGTTCTTTGTTGACAGATGGCATTCCTTCTGTGTCGGCCTGACGATCGAACAGCTCTGCTGCTCCATCTGTTGACGAACGTCATTAAGCCTTCAGAACAGACTGTTGTGTTCGTTGCTACCACTCATCAAGTCGAATACATAAATATGGTAATTATTAGGAATCCTATTGTAGCAGTTATGTTATAACTGCCTTCTTTAAATTCACTGGCAATTAATTATTTTATTTATTATCATTTATTTCTTTAAAAAATTGAAGTATTTTAGTTTGGTTTTAAATTAAGTTTATGCTTGAAGCTGAGAAGTTGAAGTATCGATATGCAAATGCTTGTGTGTAAATAGATGTGTAGATACAGTAGGTAGGTAGAGTATGTGTGTGTGTGTGTATTTGTGTGTGTGTGTGTGTGTGTGTGTGTGTGTACATGTATGGTGTTGACAATTTAGCAAAGTAAACTCTACCTGTTTAGTTACTACATGATGTCGTTTTTCTTTGCAGATTGCCACTGAAGCTGGCCTAAGCTGTTCGTACATATACAGCGCTCTCGATCAGACTGCCCGAATAATTAACATTGAGAAATTTCGTCATAGAAAGACGACGATATTAATTTCAACCGATGCGGTTGCTAGAGGAATAGACATTCCACTGCTGGACAACGTCATCAACTATAATTTTCCTGATAAGTCAAAGCTCTTTCTTCATCGAGTTGGTTAGTCTGAAGGCTGGCTTTTTGGGCATAATTTAGCAACTTTTTTATTTTAATAGTTTTTCCATGAACCACTTTTTACACGTGGAATGTCAGTAAATCAGAACCTGAGGCAGAGTCTGAAACTTTGAATTGATTTGAATAATTGATCCAGTTCTGATGCAACCTCTTGCAACAACTATGTTGTTCCTGGACAGATCAAAGTTTGTGGTCCTTTTATTGATGTTAATTATTTGCTCCTGAACAATGCCTTGTTGCTTGGCATATCAAATCTTTGTGAATGTTTTTTCTAGAGTCAGACTGCTCAAACTTCTTCCTTTTAACCTGTAATCTTGTTTATGTAGTCGTGAGAGTTACTTGTTTTCTATCTAGCTGTCTGTTTTCAGGGCGAGTTGCTCGTGCGGGTCGTACGGGAGCTGCATATTCGATCGTCTGCCCAGAAGAAATGGCCTATGTTGTTGACCTACACATGTTCCTTGGACGACCAATTAAAATGGTTCAGCTGGGTACAACTGTTCAAGGTATTTCCATCAGTCGGATTTTTTGCTGGTGGTTACAGGTTGAAGACCATGAGATTTGGCTGAAAAATGTATAGCGTTCAAATCTTGGGCAGCCAGCATTTCATTTTAGAAATTTTTTATTGTTTCTTAACGACGAGGATGAAGCGACCATCGACTGATGCCTTGGGAGCTATGATGCCGGCACTACAGAAGTCATACACGATGATTGCCTAAATAGTTTGTATAATCAGTTTATCAGTTTAGTTAAGATTATTACGGAATGATTGTTCATAAATCATGTGTTAAAATTGCAGATGATGACAGTTTGTGTGGTCGAGTTCCTCAACCAGTCATTGATGACCAGAACGATAAACTTAAGTTTTGGCATCAAAAGACAGACATTGTAAGTGCAGCATGTTTCGACAGTGCTCAGGACTAAATTGCTGAGTAACTTTTATGCCTCAAAGCGGAATTTGTTCGATAACTATTCTGTGTTCTGACTGCTACAGTGATTGATTTGGCTTTTCAGAGTCTTTTAATTGAGTTTGACATGGATTTTCAGTTTTCCAACAGTTTTTCTGCTTGTAACGCCCTTCTAACCTTGGAGTAGATCTCTGCTCGAGGGGATATCACGCTTACAGACCCATCTGCACCCTCATAAGACCAGGAAAGGCTTTGGAATGACATCAACCATCTACCAGAAAGGGATTCTACCATCAGTCAAATGCCTGTCCATCACTGATTGACCTGGTGGCTCGAGTAATGTCTGGATACCATGTCTTCCATTACCTACGAGGGACTGAATTGAAAGGTGGTGCTATTGTGTGCCAAGTACACTACCTCTTGTCATTGTTCTGCTTGGTCCAGGAACTCCAAACATGGTGTCATCTGTCAGCTCTGGATATGAACCTTTGGTTGGGCTTGGCGCATGCAAGTGACTCGGCCACTGGTGACATTTCTAGTTTTCTGGCTATTGCCTACTGACTGCTGAACACATTGTTCTTAAAGACATTTGACATCTTTTTAGCTAGTGTGGAGAGCACCACCGATTAATTTATCTGGAGGCAGCACTATATAAATGTCCAATTACAATTATTCTGCTTATGTAAATTATGTTTTAAGTTAAATTTAAAATTTTTAGCTTTAAAGTTAAAGCTAATAAAGTCAGTTTCGAAAAACAAAAGATATGTTGCATATGCTAATTGCATGAAACTTGGAGATTTATGATTCTGTAAATTTAGTTCCAAGCAAGCTATTAGAGTGAGATTAGAATATGAGGAACCTCTCGTGTCAAATTCAGACATCGATGGGTTATCTACATTAAATATGCTTTATATCCTCTACATTTAGAAATTTATTAATCAGATTTATTTTCATTTAAATTTCTTATATAAGGGCTCGGAATGAATGAGTGCATAGGGTGGCTTATTTTGTTTGAAATGATGTTTTATTTCAAAGCAAAACATCAGAAAAGTGGCTACGAATGCATACGGTCGTTACTGCAAATCTCGGGTTAATCCTTCATCCGAGAGCATTCGAAGATCAAAAGAAATTGCAAACATTGCTGTCGGATTTCATCCAATATTTGGTTAGTTTTTGCCAAAATTATATGACACTAGTTGTATTAACAGATTGTTTATTTAAATGATTGCTTTTCTGATGTATTATAAAGCCTTGGCTTTGAGGAAGTTTCCTGAAGAGTTCCTGTATAGATGTTACTGTTCTTACTGCATTTAACGTAGGTAGCGAGTGCTTTTGATCTATTGACAATTCTTTGTTTAGAATATATACTCCAGTGAGATGGAATTTACTGCTGGCCACTGTAGGTGTGTGACATTAAAAATGTGCTTATGGCCAGAAGATGCACTGACATAATTTTCTGATGGTTATCTGTGAGATTTTTGTCACATTAGTGTCTGCTGTTTCTAGATGTGACATTACTTTAACACAAGTGCCGATGTGCCTTTATTAAACTGTAAATTGTGCTTTTGCGCACTGTAGGCATAAAGTCTAATGAAATGGAAGCGAAGTACGACCAGATGTTAGAAGCTATCAAACACTACAAACCAAAGGAGGTCAGTTCTTGAACTGACCTAAGCGATGTTTGAATTGATTATTTTGGTTGATGATCACTGGAGGTCTTTTGTTTAATCTAAACTGATCTGAAGATTTTCATGCTTGCATTATCACATACGTGAAATATGAACTTATGGTAATTTCAAAGTGTACTCCATGGGAAAGATTCTGTTAGACTGGGTGCTGTAATACTGCAGGGCTTTCGTACCAACAAGCAATGCATTTCATACGCTGCTTTCAGAAGTAAATCTAATGAGTCTGTCTTGGCCTCAAGTGAAGATACCGCTATCCTCAGATTCAGTTTTACCGACTGCATGCATAATAAGTGCTTTAAATAAAAATACTGATACCATACTTGAGGTACTTTGTTAAGAGGTGACCACTTTGGATTTGTTGACAAAACATGGTTAAGACAAGTCAAGCCAAGTTAGTACTTGAATGGGTGTATGTCAGTGGAATGCTGCAACCCCACTCAGTCCTCCATCTTTTATTGGTTGGTAAATGAGCACCATGGAAGTTAAGGGGTTAAAGAGAGGTGTTTTGTCATTGGATTGCTGGGGTCATGTTTGTGCCTCATCCAAATGATCCTTCAAATGCAGGGTTATGATTAAGTAAGTAAGTAATGCATTTGTTAATACACCATATGGTCATGAGCTGAGCGAGAAATCGTAAGCAGTTCTGAGGTAAACAAATAAGCTTTGTTACATAATTAATAACTCATGAGCTAATGACTGTGGATTACACCTGAGCCTCATTAAAACGTGGTTCATTTTAACACAGATTCTGTATAACTTGGTGAGAGACTTCAATCCAAAACTTGTTCAGCTTCAGTTCTTGATATAGTCTCAGAGACAGTGTTGAAGCAAGTTTCCATTGTAATATATTTACATGAATTACACATAATTTAGTTGTATCTGACAGACTGTCGTCTCGAAGCAGCAGTTACATCTCGCATCGGGCTCAGAACTAAAGAAAGCAATAACATCAAAGTACCATCCGAAGGTAACGGCTCACAAGGTGGTGGAGGTTTCACTGCCTTCTACCAGCGGACCGTTGGTCGTTGAGACGAAGCATGTCAGTAGCATCGAAGCAAACAGTATGGAAATATGGAAAGCGGATAAAAACAGCGACGAGATCTGGGGAGGCGGTGGAGATGACAATCTGACCATCTGGAACACGGATGCCAGCAGCTTTGAAATTGGCACGATTGCCGAGAACAAGGATGATCGGCCCAAGAATCGTCTTGTGTGGTAAGCAACTTTGAGTTGATTTGGATTGATTCTATATTCAGATCTGAAAAAATTCTCTGTGTTCCTTTATATTGAATAGTGTTTGTTGCTTTTTATTGGATGACTTTTGAACCAGTTGATTGGGGCAAGAGTTTTGCTAGAGTCTGATCATTATATCATGAAACGTTGTACAATTTTTTTGGTCAGGAATCTTTTTCACTGCGTATTCTTATGTTTTCTGTTTATTTATCTTTTTGTAATTTGAAATGCTATACTTGTATTTTCTTCTGAAAATATTACTGTACTGGTTCTATGATGAGTAACTATACTAGCAGAATTTTGATTTCTTGGTATTCAGGTCGAGGAAAAAGAAGAAATACGTGAACGAAGCTGAAATAAGAAAACCCGAGAAGAAACAACTCAAGCTGAAGCCAAACCTGTATTCAATTTGTTTCTGTATTGTAATCATTTCAGTAATTTATTATTTTGGTGACTTATTAATTTGCAACTATTATTAATATTGTTTATTATTTTTAACTTTGTTTACTGCTACTTATATTTTACTTATTATTGATATTTACTATTATTTTTAAAATTTTCTATTATTTTTAATATTTACTACTAATACTGCACCTCACTTCATATTACACCTGCACTTCAGAGTTACTTTGATGTGATTTTGTGTGTAGTACAAAGTTTTGTAATAATAATGATGTTTATTATTATTATTTATTAGTATAATTATTAGTAAATATCTTGTTAAATTGTATTAGCAGTTTCCGGTTTTTGTTCATCAGCCTGATGTGAACGATGAATCATTTTTAATAACAACTGTTGATTGCGTGACTTTGTACGTAGATACAAAACTTGGCTGGAGAAGAACAAGATTAAGGATCCAGAAGACGGTGAAGAAGGCCTAAGGCCAAAGAAGGTTCTTTACAACATCAAAGGAAACCGAAGACAGTTCCGCTACAACAGTAAGTTGGTCAGCTGTTTAGTCATGGAGCTTTTCTAGAGCAGCTGAATGAAACTCCGGACAGGATGACGTCTTGGAACATGCGCTGCATCATGGGTCTGTTGTGCAATAGGTGGTCTACTGTGCATCATGGTGGTCTGTTGTTGGCATGGTGGTCTGTTGTTGGCATGGTGATCTGTTGTTGGCATGGTGATCTGTTGTTGGCATGGTGATCTGTTGTTGGCATGGTGGTCTGTTGTTGGCATGGTGATCTGTTGTTGGCATGGTGGTCTGTTGTTGGCATGGTGGTCTGTTGTTGGCATGGTGGTCTGTTGTTGGCATGGTGATCTGTTGTTGGCATGGTGATCTGTTGTTGGCATGGTGATCTGCTTGGTAGTGTCCTGAGTTTGTAATTCAATTATTGCAGGGTTGTGCCTGACAAGTGGACTTCTGTAATGACCCTGGGCAAGTTGTGCACATTTGTCTTGCATTACAAATGCATTACTTACTTACTTACTTGTGCATAAGACTCAGATTTACTGACCGAGTGCATAGTAAGTACAATAAATAAAGTAATAAAGAAAGTCACTCAGATTTTGCATTTATTTTACATTGCATTACATAATGTGGCATCGTGTGAGGGTACTGTACAAGTAGTTAACACGTTTTTGTATGTGTGTACCCGATATGTAGTGCGTGTGCCCACAGTTCCATTGGCAGCTGTAATCCATTAAAAAGATTGCTTAATAAGGAAGTTCTGCAAAAGACTGAACAATTTGAAAGGGATTACTGTCTCATTTATGAAAATAAATTGCAACTGCTCATGTGTATTTAGAGGAGAAAGGAGATGCAGCTCCAGGCAAAGCGAAAACGGAACTAAAGACAAAGGAACAGATCTTAAAGGAAAGAAAAGAGAAAGCCAAGAAACAGGCTTTTCAGACTCACCAGCTGGCCAAGAAACAGAGGAAGAAAGCTACGAAAGGTCAGCGCTGAGGAGCACAAAGACAAGAACTTTTCAACATGTTACCAGTTGTTTTTGTCTCATTAAATATTGTTGTGTACTACTGCAAAATAAAGCAAAAGTTTCCAAATGCTAAAAGTTGCTTTTATTGTTGGTATTTCTAAAGTAAAACAAAAAACAGAACATTTTGTTAATCTTTCTATTGTTTGTAATTGTAGTGTCTGAATTTCCTCGGTGCCAAAAAACTTAGGTCGTGGGAACCTGCTTATTCATAATCGCACGGTCAAAACAGTATCGATAATCGAAACCCCAAGATTTCTACAGTGCCCCAATAGAGCTAATTAGCGGGAACCAGCTTACTGACAGGTGTTTGGTCAAAAGAAATCGATAGGCAAGAAAGGTCAGATTCAGTTCCAGGTCAAGATGTAACAGGCAGACAGTCGGACAGTTTCAGCGGGTGATGTTTGGAATTGGATAGTTAAAGGGAAGAGGCAGTCAGGGTAGGATTTGTGGAAGAGGAGCGTTTTCAGTTTGAGTGAAAGACCTGCACAGAGATTGAGGCAGGTATGATGAGGTTTGGCTCCAAATTCATATTCAAAGCTCAGGTGGGTATGGAAGATGGGTATAGTGGATGGTGTTTGAATTGGAGTGGCATGAATACACTGAAAGATTGGGTAGCTTGCAATCCAGTCTTGCCTACAGACTAGAAGCAACTATAAACACCGAAAGGTTTGTTTGACACGGAGGAAAGCATTAATAGTTTCAACAGAGTTCGCTACACAACACACAAAGCAGAAGACAAATACTTCGAAACAGTGGATCAGTAATGCATGTGGTACGGAATGAAGTTATTGTGGAATTGAAATAATAAACCTGTATATTGGTAAAAGCAACTGGTGATATGTGCTGTAGTAAAAGATGAGCTCTAAGGATTTTTCTAGCTGCAGTCTGCATATTCGAAGCTGTGTTTAGGGAAATCTTAAGAGTGCTCCATATGGACATCTAAATTCCCTGCAGAACAACTGAGGCAGTATGCACGTGATAAGCATTTAGTGGAACAACCACTGAAAGATACAAACATAAACTATAATCACGTCTCAAGTGCAAATACAACAACTTGTGTCTAAATAAATGTTTTCATTGATTTGTAAATTTGTAGACTGGAGTAAGCACTTCCTCGGCTAGGAAACCTTAGAAGATGAATTTTCTTCTAGGTCGTGCTTCAACTTCACAGTAACCGGGACCACTCGGAGGCTCGGCATTTATTCCACGTCTGGAAAGATACAAAGACACATGTAAACATACCGTTTTGCCCATCGACTTTGTTTCAACTGAGTGCCTGTGAATAAGCTGGTCCCCGTGACATGGCTTTGTTGGGTGCTGTAGAAATCTTGGGATTACGATTACGATATATATTTATCAGTGTCAAAGTAATCACACATATATGCAGAGCTCCATCAAACTTGGTAATCAGGCAGTTATTCAGAACTACTTCAACTGGTTCAAAGCTATGGAATTCACTGACTGGTTACGGGCATTTTGCAAGTTCTTAGACGTCATTGAGGTCTAAACTTAAGACTCAGAAACTGAGCCACGCCGCACTGGAAAAACAACAGTGCAGGAACATAGAACGGCATCGGACACCTACAGGCACTGAGCCAATGGTTTATGATGATGATGATGATGATTAAGATTCTCAAGTTTCCACCTGCTCACCCACACTGTAGCTCGACTTCTGGTTTCCTGACTCAACAGACTTCAACCGGGCTTTCTTCAATGGATTATTATCTTTGATTAAGATTTCATCAGTATACTCATTTTTCTGAGCAGAAGTATTCTAAATATCTTTCTGCCCTGGTAGGGATTTGAACCCCAGCCTCTTGGTTGAAATAGTCCACTCTGCTAACCACTACACTACGATGCAACTCAGTCAATAGACTTAAGTAAGTAAGTAAGTATATTCTTTATTAACCAATAGCTAATCGCACATCAGTTTACAAGTATTTAAGAACACAAGAAAAACTTAATATGCATACAACATCCTAATAATAAAACATTTACGTGTTAAATTATCAGTGGGAGGAATAATACAATCACGGGTGTGGGACTGTAGAGAATAACTGAGGGTTTTAACTGGTGGGAGTAGCTGATGTAAGACACATTGGATTGTTGAGTAGACTTGTAGAGTCTTAAAACAAACTCGACTTACCTGACCATACGACATCTTTGTTCCTCAATTCGAACAGCAGCTGTGTTCACATCTTTGACTTCCTTCGGACTCCACAGTCGCTCAGCAATTGCGCTCGCTCTTGGCCTATGACAAAAGAACAGCAAGGCTCACTGATGGCAGCTGTTTTTCTCTCCAAAACTGTTAACTAACATTTCAACTAACTAAAAAATCACAAAAATTTATGAAATAACCAGCAATAACTAATTTACTATCCTTACATCAAAACTCAGTTAAATCCAAGCGTTTTTGGTCGTCCACAATGTGCCAATTAGAATAAAATCCAAATGTCTCTGAAATGAGCAACAAATTTTGGGCTAATAAAATTTAGTTTAATAATAACTTCCCAACAGCAGTTAAAGCCACGTGTTTTCTGCTGCCATAATCTGATGTATCTGGCTATATATATATAGCACCTTTTAAGAACCTCATAAATGTGCTATGACATCGCTATCTAACAGTTCTAAAAAGGTGGTTTAATATGAGTTGAAAATGTTTCTTGAGCTCTTCCTTTGGGAAAAGTAGGTATTTTACAGAGGAAGATTGTTCCAGGACAGTCAGATACACAAGAAAGCATTGTGTGCCTGCACTGTCACATAGGAGCGCGGGACCAGCAGGTCTCCATGGGCTGATCTATTGACGAAGCAGATGAAGCAAAGACGACTTACCAGAGACGAGATTCCACATTTGTCGCATCCACGTACTCTGCCCACAAACAAGCTTCTCCTCCCATCACAAGATCTTTCTGTGGATCAGTGCCTAAAACAGAACAAAAGAAATCTTTAAAACTGCTAGTTTATTGCATAGATTTTAAAGTAGTTTATCCACACAGTCTGTAGCACTCTGACAAAGTGCTACACGTATGTCTGACCTAAGGCTCATCTGTTCCAGCTTGCATACTCACCAAAGCTCGACTTTTGGTTTCTCTGAGCTAACAGATCCCCAAGAACAGCGTCATATATAGAACACACTAAGCCCATATGAGAACACTGTTGTATCGGCTTCATATGTCCTACATATGACACTGTAGTTGGGGGTTTCACTTCATCCCTCAGATCCTGGACCCCCATTGTCAAGATCCCACGGGACTCTAGAGTGCACCAAGATCATGACATCTTTAACGTCCAATGCTTGTCAAGTTCTGGCAGAGTAAGAGACCACTGTTCCTGCAGATCCTGATTATAGTCATTATTATTAATTAATTATTATTACTACTGCTACTAACCTGCACTCAGCAAGCCGTAACACCCCAAGGGGAGCAAGAGTACATTACAAGTCACATTACCTTACAACAGCTTATGTTACTGTACATCACTTGCACCACCATGTCTCTTAGTAACAACGCAAAATACAAACCATTAAAGTTGAGTGGCTCCACCTGGTAATAAGTGCGCCAGTCGGCACCATAGCTGATGTAATCGAGGTACCATGGTGACGACAGAATTGCTCTCAGTCCAGCTGCAGTTACGGCTGCCATTTCCTTCTGTTCTCCACTCTTCCAGACTTCAACGACGGTGTCTGGGTGGACCTAATACACAAACACCAACGCCCAAGCTCACTTGTACTATAAACAGCCTTACAGGATTAAAATTAACCTACCTTCTTCTGCTCAGAGCTGCTTCAGCAAAATATCCCCTCAGGGGAAAATCCTGCTGCTCCTCATTTTGCTTCATTTTGTCTTGTGTTCACGAGAAGGCACAGGAGCCTTTTCTAGATGTACTAAACTGACCATACACCATGTGTCTAAGGATATTATTATATTGATTACACTGATTCAGACAATCAGATTCACTTACTTCAAAGGCTCCAGAAACCTTCCCTACAGAAACTGAACAGCAAATTAGCTTTTAAATTTAAAATTAAATAAGAAAAAAACAAAAATTTAATAAAATTTTATGAAAAATTACAGTAGTCTTACTTTCACTCCATTGTCAAATACTTCCTGCCAAACAACAGCGCCTGCATGAAATTTATCAACGACCTCAAGTAATCTGCAACATAAGAGTAAGACAAGTTAACGAAACCCTTTGCTAAGCTAACAAACATCAAGTTTAGGTTATGGTAAGGTCAAATCCATATATCAGGACCATTCACAATGTTGCTAGTGTAACAAAACATTTTTAAAGCAATTTTCAAGATGAATACTTAATTACTGAATATAAAAAATCAATTAAGAAGTTAATGCTTCTCATCATAGCTTCTCGACATCAGTGTAGCTGAAAAGTTTATGCTGCCCCATTTCAAGGAATCTTGCCAGCAGTGCACTGGACCCATATCCCATACAAACTGCCATGTTATCACATACGAAAGGCAGTAGATATTAACTAAGAAAGTGCACGCTGCTTACTTAGCCACGTAGTAGCTTTCCAGTTTCGTGTAGTCCTGTCCAAACTGCATCTTTGCCATAAAGTCTGTAATGTTTGGGTTACTCTTCCTAAAGTTATCACACACAACAAAATAAAACTCACAACGAGTAATCCAACAAGCCTATTCAAACCTGACTTCTGAAGTTTGACCTAGGACACTGTATGTAAATTATGCTATAGCATAAACAATTAAATCCTGAACCATTGGTTTAAACCACATTCCTAACTTGGGTTAACTAATACAAAGACAGCCTATGTAACCCAATGCAGAATAAAATATTAATTATTATAAAATATTATTTGCAAAGTATGTATATCAAATGCGACAACGTATGAATACCAAGTGTGACACAGAGGTCTATTCAGGTAGCATGCTGGGTCTACCAAGAGGACTCCATGTAACAACCCTGGGCAAGTTGTTTGCACGCACAAGCCTCTGTCACCATGCAGTATAATTTGGTACTGGCGTAAGCTGGGCAGTAACCAGCCAGTTCCGCAATGCAATGGCCCTGTGTTCAGGACCTAGGGATTTGTCTGTTGCAGGCTCAAGGGCTGAAGAGCACGAATTGAGCACTATCCCTATGTTCCACTATGAGATAAGGGAGCTTTACTTTTTAAAAATCCCAAGGAAGCCTTTGTAACACAGTGAAGATTAAAACACAGGCTTCAAGAACTCTACCAGCAAGAGAAATCAACTTCATCTCCACCCAGATGGAGGTAGTGGTCCTTGAAGACTTCAGTCAACTCGTTGACAAAAGTGTTAAGAAACTGGTACGTTGTTTCAGCTGATGGATCAACTGGGCCATAGTTGCCATTAAACTGGCCACCACTGTAACATTTTGTCAGCAGATTGGTCACTGCTTTGCCCCAAGACTGTGAATGACCTAAACAAAGAGGACCAACATTTTCAATTGTCTTACATCACAACTGTCTTCATTTCTGGTTAGCTAACAAAACTGAAGGCCTTATCAAATGAAATATAGTAGAGCAATATTTTGACGCACTTAAGTGCTCTTTCATCAAACAAGTTCGTAAATGTCAAAATGAACAGGTATGTTAAAAAGAAATATGAATAAGGAAATCGTTCAGGATCAATCGCTTGCTAAGCGAAAAAAAAACAGTAAAATAAACCTTATATAAGCACATGTAAACAACTCCAGAAGTGTTTGCTTCACCTGGTGAATCAAATTCCGGAACAACCCTGATGCCACGAAAGCGTGCGTATTCAATAATCTCATGAACATCAGTCTGGGTGTAGACATGAGTGTATGGAGTATATGCTCCCTGTGCAAAACAATTATAAAACAATGAAATATTTCAAAAAATTATTACAAAACACATAACAGTGGTGTGCTGAATATTCATTCCACACATCCACAAAACTTGCACAGCACGATAAAATTTTCACGGATTTATTACTGAATAAATGGTAATTAATTTCAATTATCTGATTAGATACATTATGTAAGAAAGCAGCATAAATATTATTAATAAATTAGTAATAAAACACATTTGGCTTAAATAACATAATATAACTAGGGTTTTAAGTGGCTCAGAAGACAAATGTGATGACGCCTATGAAAAGGGACCACATGGTTGGTTTTGAGTCATTCTTACCACTATGATCAGCAAACAAACCTGAAAATACTTGTGTATAATATTACATTATTGGAGAATTTTGGCATTTTGTGTAGACTTTAGAACATGCTGCACCTGAAAATGTGATCTTTGGTAAAACTCATTTAAAGTTAAGAAAGCTCACAGGAAATCAGCTCGCAATGTTGTACTTGCAATGTTCCATTTTCTTGAATAGTTGTGCTAGATTGATAGACGGAGGTGTCCCCATGCGAATGCCAGTGAAAACCCAATTTCGACATTTAGATGGGTAACCACATTCAGAGGCCTGTATCTCAGTAAATAAATCCTGTGTTGGTCTGTTCTCATAAGCGGCATCAAATATAATCTCTATCAGAAGCACTGAAAAACACCTAAGATAAAAAAAACCTAAGCCGAAGGAAGAAACTTCACAAAGGTTTCATAAAATTCATATCAAAGTTGCTCACCTTGTTGCTCATATCAGGAAATTCTCGGCTCTGATAGGGAAAGGACTGGTCATCCACAATGTGCCAATGGAATACATTGATCTTGTTGTAAGCCATTGCATCCTATAGCATATAAAAAACTATTTGATCAGCAACCTATAAAAAGAAAACACCTACAAACAAACAAAGCCACAAATGATTTGCAGTTTTGATTAATGAGAAGTCAAAATGCACTGAAGGAAAATACCTGTGGTTGAAGTATTGAAGAACAGAAAACATTATGCATCCTATTTATTCCAATTTAATTAAATACTTCTTTACCAATCGTATCAGTTACTGCTTCCTCAATTCAGCAAAGCATATGCACAAAACTGACAACTTATCATGAAACTTGATACTCTGATGTATTGATGATGATACTTAATTAGCCAATAACAAAGCCATGTCATTAATGAGAAAAGGTTGTCTTACTACTTACTTATTTACTTGTCCTGTTGTTGATTGCTGTTCTCATCCAGTCTGTGCTTCAGCCAGAAACACAGCCCACCCTAACCTGCTCTCCCCTCCTCTTTCCGGTATCCTGGCAACGAGACATGGTTCTTGACATGGCATCATTGGACAACCTCACGGACTCGACACAGCGCTCGTGAATAAGCTGGTGCCCTGTGCTTAGCTTTTAAGTAGCGCTTTAGAAATACTGAGTTTAGGATTACGATTAGGAAAGTCCTACCACCCTAGGACCATACCTCTGAGGATCATTCCTGACCTTCGTCAACTTACGTAACCTGGTATGCCTCAGATAAACAATGGTACACTCAGTCAGTGGAATTCTTTCCATCTGGAAATCTCTATCTCCTCATGATTGCAACTCTCTTACCAAGACAACCTCTTACTCTACACTGAAAACTCAACTCTTCCAGTTTGTTTATGGTTCTTAACGTTTCTTGTTGCCAAACTTCAATTTGCACCCCATAACATTTGTATGGAAGGCATCATCAAATTACAGTTGTATCATACTGTATTTACATTTACATTACATCTACATATACACAATTACAAATATAAGTGTACCATAAATTGTGCTTAGTGGTGAAAGCAGAAGTACAGTTAGGTCGCATTTTGATATGATATGATATGATATGCTGATACGACATTTCATATCATACCTCATTCTGATTAAAACAACTAAAAATTTAAAATCTCACCAGATTCTGTAGAATGAATTCCTTAGGTAAGAAATGTCGTGATGTGTCAAGCAAAATTCCTCTCCAACTGAATCGTGGCTTATCCGATATTTCTGTGCCGTTAATTTGCAGCTGAAAATATTAAACATCTCCATAGCAATCTTTGCTCAAAACTAATCTCCACAGGTTTATGCTGTAGCTAAAATTGATTTATTTTATTAATAACATAATAATAATATTTTATTAATTTTACTAATAATGAATCAGTGAGGAAAACATCTGCCTAAAATGGCTTAAAGTGCTTAAATAATGAGCCAGTGAGAAAAACATTTGCCAATAACGGCTTAAAGTGCTTAACTAGTAAAAATATTAGCCCAGCGTTGAATGCTTCACAGGAGTGCCAAAAGCCAGATTCAGTAACTGACTTCGACTTCAATTTTAGCTCAGAACTGTTCTGATTTTAATCAGTTGCAACTTCTGATGCCATCCTTATTATCTTACTTATTATTACAGTGGTGCTAAAAAAGTTCTCTTATTTGACTGGATGTTTCCCATCATGTTGCTCAAGCAGAATCTGGGTTACCAAGATAATATTTAATCATAATTTGAGAATTTTAACATCGTCGAAATAATGCAATAAAAATTTAGATCAGTACAGTAAATGAAGCTCACGTATCCATCACTGCCGTAGTAAAAAAGTTGGCTGAATGTTTCCAAGCCTCGCAGGGCTCCCCAAATTGCTGGTGCTGTCAGCTGAGCACCAGTGCTCGAAATGGTTAAGTAGTCTGCCAAAAAAAGATATAAAGAAGTGCAGTTGTATGTATACATCTTTCATCCATTAACTGTAAATGAACAGAGCCATTTTTCGGCCTTGGCCATACTACAGTACTACAGCTCTCTGTAAATTGTCTTATTATTATTATCCACTGGAAATCTCTCTAGTGTTATAGTTGAAAAACACTATCATCAGGGAATCTCTCAGATACCACAGTTAAACACTATAATTGTTCAAACAGTAGATTCTCTCATTTAACCATTATATTTTGTTAATTTCTATAATTTCAACTTCAATTCTTGGGACTTTTGTGCTAAGTAAAATTTTCATCCTGCATTAAACATCACTGGATACCCAGAGTATTTTAGTACATAATGAAAGCATTTACAAGTCTCATTTGTGAATTAAAAAGCACCACTATTCGTATTCAATTTCTTAATGAAGACACAACTGCTCTAACGCTCTCTAATTATCCTCCACTTTAAAGTTAATTATCACCAGCTACATTTTAGATAATTTTCTTACTTGCATTTGCTCTAATTTTTTTTAGATTCAGGAGTGATTACGATTCTAAACGCTTACAAGATTCATCCATTCCCATTGAAGGGTACTTTTCACAAGCATTCTCCACTTTGACATCTAGATTGGTCAGTTTGGGCTGAATTAGGAACCGCAGTATAGTCGCCTTTGACTTTTCTGCAGCGTTTACTCTTGGTCTATCGTCGAATATGATGCGGAAATATCTGACAAGCGCTTCTTCTAGAATGTCGCACGTAACGCCAGTTACACGGAAACGAAACGAATTTCGATCGACGCCCAGAATATCGCCCGTAGTCGTAATTTTCGCTGGCATCGGCCATGGCGACCCTCTGGACAAAGCCTCCGCGTAGGCTATAAGGCCCACAACAAGCAGTCCTGTCACGGCAGTCGGCATCATGACAGCGGAGAAAGCAATCGCAACGGCTCGCTAAATGTATACGCCAACTGTTACGAATTCTTCAGATGTAGAACTGACTTCGATATTGTGTGCGTAAAAATTTCAAGACGTATTTCGTCCGCAGCAATTAGGGGCGTTAAAAAGTTCTCATGTGACTCGTCACGAGACTCCTCTTGAATAATTGTCAACGAGAGCGTCAGCTGCACAAGTGAAAATACTGTACATATTTTCTATACAGACCGTATGCCCTCGATCCTGGTCATTTCGCTGACCGCCGAGTTTTGCCCGCATTAAAAACACAGAACACAAGGATTCTATATTTTTACAGCGGTTCTTAGACAGCGCCTTAAACGCGCTGAATAAATAAATAAATACGGATTACGTGTTAGTATGCGTCGTATGCAGAAGCATGTACACACTCGTTAGGCCATATTTGCAAGGTCATAGAATAAATATAGATTACTTGGCCATATTTTGTAAATATTTAGAGCCATGAGTCACAGATTAGTGCCTTCGTATTCATATGAAGTTCCGCCCGCTGGTCTACGGAGCCCCTAAAGTGATATGCACAAACTGAGCCAAAGTATTTAAGGACATTCGAAGACAGGACTTATGAATGAGTGTTCTCGTAATCTAAATCTAATCTGATCTAAAAACTTCTATAGCGCCACTGTAATAATGCTCGAGGCATCAGTCGATGGTCGCTGCTAAAAAAATCATTGTCCAAGCCAAAGTCCGTATTTGTGCATTAGTCAAAGTAGACCAGACACATCAGTTTGATGTCATATTGATGTGGTTTAGGTCAGTATAGCGTGAATGTGATGTGAATTCTATATAGGCATGTTATCTTGGATACTACCAAGTAATCTTCTTTGTGTGGTTAAACAAATCTCCTCCTGGATGACATCTAATCTCTTATGCCTGATCTCATCTAAGACGGAATTCATACTTATTGGCCTACGTGACAAGCTGAAGAAAATTCCTGACCCTTCTATCTCCCTCACCCTAGTCCCACTGTCTGACTGCCTGACTCCTGGATCTTGTCCTGGAACCGAACCCTTTTGCCTATTGATTTTGTTTTGACTGAGCGCCTGTGAATAAGCTGGTTCCCGCGGCGCGGCTTTCGTTGGGCGCTGTAGAAATCTTGGAATTACGATTACGATTGCGATAATCAATTTTGTAAAGGAATCGCAAAATAATTACTAATAACAAATTAAAAAGAAATATTTATAAACATAACATCAAATGTTACTTTTGCATGCACCCTATACATATGGGCCTAGACCAAACATTTCTTCCTTCATTGCTTGAATCCCTCCCCAAACAGCACAACCACGTTGGGCCAACGTTGGACCAACGTTGTCCAACATTAGCCGAACGTGTGTGTGTGTAGGCTGGATTATTTGACTTCAAACAAGAACTGCCTCTATATGTATAAAGCAGTAGGCCTATTCCAAAATAGGCCTATGTTTCAATGTTGGTATGAAATCTGTCTGTTGCAATTAGGCTAGGCAAAAAACGAAGATAGGCTGCAGTTGCAATCTTTGGCGCACACTACAGAGAAGCATTCGCCGATGGCTAATAACAGTAATATTGACGCATGGACGCTGGCCATAAAATGGCTTCTAGTTATACAATAGAGGTAGTCGCTAAGCCGCAAAGACATTTTTTGATTTACCACATGTGGTTAATGTCTAAGGGTTTTAGGTGCACATTAGTGTATCCTTTTACAAGACATTGCATTAAAAATTAATAAAATACAAATATTCTTCAAAGAGATATAAATATCATAAAATTTTTGTTAAGAAAGATAGGTGACGTAATAATGAAAAATCCAGTCTTGGTTCTAATCTAGAGCGCCTTTAACGTAATTAATAATAGGCCTATCCAATTCTTCCTTTCATTTGGTAGTGTAACGGAAATTCATTTAGCTCCAGGTAAATCTGCACTCAGCAGGGCACCGCCAGAGGAGTGATGATCATTCTATGTTGATCGTTGTCGGCGCGGTCTGTTCCCACGCTTTAGTCGGCGGCTACGAGCGCTTAGGCAAGGCTGGCGGGGGTCGCTGGTAATCATGGCTGCCGCCTGAGTTTGGCGCGCGCCGAAAGACGTGAGAACTATAAAGCGCCGTGTAAAAATGCGGGAAAATCTTCTTTATAAGTGATCCAGAAAGCGCGATAGCAGCAAACTCCGCCACTGCCTTGTTTGGGGGTAGTGCCAGTCCCAAGCCTGGATAAAGGAGGAGGGCGACGGCAACGGCCTTTGATGTCATAAGCTGTCGTTAAACTGAGGAACTACGATAGCAGCAGTGCAGTTCGCGGTCGATTGCGACAAGGGACAAACCTATGTTGTAGGAAACGCCGATTCCCGCAAACTTTGGCTCTTGTTGTCGAATTCAGAGAAGTATTTCGAAACTTTTATTTGAGGAATAATAGATCTTAGCGAATTTCCTTCGGGGTTCTTGCGTTGTTGATATGCTTCGTAAAACGCCGTCGTTGGGGGGGGGGGGGGGGGGGGGGAAGATGTGCCTCGTCTTAGTAGCTGCCAAATATGCAAGAGTTCGCCATCTGTTTAATCAGGGAGTGTTATATATTTTTGTTTATAATTGTGTGCGAATTCTTTGAGCTCCTGCAGGCTGCCAGTTTTCATCTAGCCTCTAGATTTAGAGTTGAATTTGACGATTATTGTGAATCAGAACGTTTGATGCATAGATAAGATCTGATTACTGAAAGATAAATCTAAATAAGAAGCATTTCTTAGTAGTTAAGACTGAGAAACGAAAAACATGACTGAATTTGATGCTAGTTCGCAAGGAGATACGTCTACATTAGGATCAGATTTGAGTGAAGTGGCAGAGTCCTTAACAGCCTCCGTTTCCTCACTAAGAGAAGATTTGTTAGAGCGCCAGAATCATTTAATTGATAAATCTCCAGAATCAGTTGATAGATCAGTTGATAGTTGATAGAATCAATTGATAGACCGCCAAGTACAATCAGATGAACAACAAAAACAACAACAATAATAATAAATTGTTCACTATTTAAGCCTCCGTCGTGTAATTGTTTTAAATAACAATAAAAATAATAAAAATTAAAAAAAAATAATAATAATAAAACTAGATTTGGTAGTAGTAGTAATAATGATAATAGATTATCAGTAATAAATTCCTATAATTGCAGAGAAACATTTGACGTAATAATAGTTTAAATATTAAATGTTTTGTTTTTTGTTGTTTTGTTTACGTCACAAATTTGTGTTGTCTACAGCCTTCGATGGTAATTCAATGCTAATGTGTTCACGATGTTCAAGCGTGTAGTTGATTAACGCAGTAGGTTTATCTGAAGATAAACACTTTGTATAAATACACATTTACTAATTTAGTTTATCATCGTACGTGTGCTTGATTGGCAGACATAAGTGTTCTGAACATAAAAGTGTCTTCTTGCTATGCAGACATAAAATTCAAAAGTATAGATGTATCGTCGAATGAGAATCGCGAAACATGTCAGTTGCTTTCAGGAAGTGCATATGATCAAGTCGATATAGCGCCAAAACAATTATTTCTTACATTAAATTGCTTCAAACGCGGAGCAGACCGAGGGAAGCACGAAAAAAAAAGAAATAGTGAAAAAAGAGTGAAATAGACCCTCGTCTGCGATGATCTAGGCGCATTTGACTTTCTATCTTGTCTATTTCCAATACTAAACTGTAAAGGGGTCTAATATTTCTACTTGAAGGTTTCAAGCAGATATAGCTACACAAACAGTAGCTAAACAAGAAGCAGATTCCCACAGTGACGCCTGTACGTTTAGTAGGCGTTTAGAGTCTGCCAGTCCGGGGTAAAGTTGTGCTTAGTCCTTACCGCACAGGGGCTTCATATCTGCACCTAGAAACCTGATTGTGGATTGAGGTAGGTCTTCAAGATTCCTTCGTGTAAACCTTAGCGAGTGTTCAGACGTATCCTCAGGAAGGCTTCTGACTAGTCGCGTTTCTCATTCAGATTCTTTTTCTCCTGTCTTATTACCACTACATCTAGGCTGATCTGATCATCCGAAGCTGATTACATCTAATCCACTCCTTCCAGTTCCGATGCTGTCCTATGTGATCTACTGGTATCTATTGCGATGCCGTCATAATGCACTCTTAATTCACGGTGCTTTTTCTGCGGCTAGACCAAGTTTCTAGAATGCGCTTGCCTGAAATTAAATAAGTTTTCCTAAACACTAGGCCTATGATAGCATTTGCACTGTATGACAAATGCATTGATTTTGTTGCAACTGTAGTCTTTGTTTCGAATTTGAAAGAATAGGCCTAGGCCTATTATTTGTTTGGATCTGTTAGGCCTACTTTGAACAAGTAAACTATGCAGATAACCAAACACGGATTCATGCATAGGCCTATATTTTGTTGCATGATAATAGTACAAAAGACAGTTAATTGATGTCCAATGCAACGAACGATTAAACAGTTTCGGTAATTTCTTTGACACTGAAAGTAACTCTGTTAAAGCGTTTGACGCTATATATTTCAAGGTAAGCCTAGAGTTTCCACGAGGTACGACGCTGAAGGTGTTTCCTCTTTAAGAAGTTGCTTCGAACGGACAGAAACCAGGACCGCTCGGGGGTTCTGCGTTTATTCCACGCCTGAAATGCAATGCCCAAGAACACAATTAGTACAAATGTGAGACCTAGGGTATCGCGCTGAATTCTGGGGTCTGTGGTCATGTTTCTACAGTCTTGGCTCGAGCGGAAAAGCCAACAGTCATGTACGCATGTGTAGTTAGTTTACAATGACCTCAAATTTGATTATAATATAATACGAAGTAGAGATTGCCAACCGATTCGATGCTTTGAACGCAGCAGAGGAGGAAAGAACGCCGGAGGAGCTGTGGCAGAGCACAAAAACGGTTCTGCTGGAAGTTGGAAAGGATACTGTAGGACGTGAAAAGAAAAAGACTGTTTGGAGAAAGAAATAATACAGGGTACAACATCTGAAGAGGAAAGAACGCCGGAGGAGCTGTGGCAGAGCACAAAAACGGTTCTGCTGGAAGTTGGAAAGGATACTGTAGGACGTGAAAAGAAAAAGACTGTTTGGAGAAAGAAATAATACAGGGTACAACATCTGAAGAGGAAAGAACGCCGGAGGAGCTGTGGCAGAGCACAAAAACGGTTCTGCTGGAAGTTGGAAAGGATACTGTAGGACGTGAAAAGAAAAAGACTGTTTGGAGAAAGAAATAATACAGGGTACAACATCTGAAGAGGAAAGAACGCCGGAGGAGCTGTGGCAGAGCACAAAAACGGTTCTGCTGGAAGTTGGAAAGGATACTGTAGGACGTGAAAAGAAAAAGACTGTTTGGAGAAAGAAATAATACAGGGTACAACATCTGAAGAGGAAAGAACGCCGGAGGAGCTGTGGCAGAGCACAAAAACGGTTCTGCTGGAAGTTGGAAAGGATACTGTAGGACGTGAAAAGAAAAAGACTGTTTGGAGAAAGAAATAATACAGGGTACAACATCTGAAGAGGAAAGAACGCCGGAGGAGCTGTGGCAGAGCACAAAAACGGTTCTGCTGGAAGTTGGAAAGGATACTGTAGGACGTGAAAAGAAAAAGACTGTTTGGAGAAAGAAATAATACAGGGTACAACATCTGAAGAGGAAAGAACGCCGGAGGAGCTGTGGCAGAGCACAAAAACGGTTCTGCTGGAAGTTGGAAAGGATACTGTAGGACGTGAAAGAAATAATACAGGGTACAACATCTGAAGAGGTCCAAGCTAAGAAGGCGTGGCGACATATTGTGGATACGGCTACGCTCACTTAGGCGTTTGCCCTTAGAAAGCGAGAGAGAGACGGAGACACAGAGATACCGAGAGAATGAGAACTAAAACTGATCTTTATTCAATCGTCCGATATTGCAACCCCGACAACAACGCCATTTGTGAGGCATATGAAACCTACACGACAATATTCCTATATGGACTTCATATATTCCCCATATGGGCCCATATGTACGACATACAAAGCCCACATGGGAATATTGTCATATAGGCTTCAAGTCCTACATATGACATTACAGTTGGGAGCTTCGTCTAATTCTTCAGTTTGCGGTCGACATATGACAACAGTAATTTATTGAAGGGGAGATAGACTGTGTTGACATAGACGCCCACTAAATGAACGAGTTCAAGGCCAAGTTCTTATGTATCTGATCGATTGTTTTGGATAAAAGAGATGACAGACTAGACTCATTGACCAGAGCCCACGAATGCTGATGACCTGATTAAGTGCGGAAACGACCACTTGAGTCGCCTAATCACGTGAATGTGGAGTGCTCTACTGTACACCCAAAGCCTACGTGAAAGCCAAGTCACAAGTTAATGCAAGAACTCGCATAAGGTCTGTTTAGAGATGCATGACTATTAACAACGTACACAGAATACTTAAATATCTTATGCAAATCGGAGATAAATTAGACTTGACATAGGCCTACCTGACCATACGGCATCTATGTTCCTGCATGCGAACTTCAGCCTCTTTGACATCCTTAACATCGCTTGGACTCCAAAGTCGCTCAGCTACTGCACTTGCTCTTGGCCTACGAAAAATTGAAAAAATATGCATGCATTTATTAGCAGTAGCCTAAAAGGCTTCATCTCTATGTCTAATACACAGAAAGATGTTCCAGCACGACCAATAAACCAAACAAGCAAAAGAATTATCACGAACATGGTTTTAGATTGTTTTGAGTTTATTTTACATTATTATTATTTATTATTTCTACGTTTATTAAGCGCCACTTTCAAGTGAGTAAGCATCAATCGATGGCGCTGAGCAATTGCGCGTGAAAGACTTGCTCAAGGTCCCTGCGCAGCAACCTTCACAGAAGAGGAGGCTCGAACCTGTACTCTCCATGTTACGAGCCGAGCGCTCTAGCCAATTGGCTATCGTACCCCACTAGCTTAATCCTTTAGTAGAAATGCACTATCTAGTTATGTTAACTACTTCTATAAAGGACATTAATTAAATAAAAGATGTAATGTTATAAATCGAATTAATCCAATTATTGCCTACTAATTAAGATACTAATTACAGCTTACAGGCTTAATCCATTGAAATTAAACTAACAAGTTTGGAAGAATTAAATCAGTATCATGGGCCTACACAGTGGCGAATTTAGCTATAGGCGTTGTGGGGACTATTCGCCTTCTGTCCCTCTTGGTTAAAAGCTGGCGCCCTCCAGGAGGCCAGACCCATGCATGGTGGACTGCCAAGATGTGGCGCCCCTCTGGAAATGCTCTCGTCCCCCACGGAAGCAATCCTGGAACCGTCACTTGGCACTTAGGTCGGAATCATCTTAGAATTTAATTTCTAAATCGTTCAAACTAAGTGTAAATCCGTGACTTAAAATTACCAGAGACGAGATTCAACGTTTGTGGCATCGACATACTCAGCCCAAAGGCATGCTTCTCCTCCCATCACAAGATCATACTGCTTTTCAGTACCTGATAAAAATAAGGAAGTAGCCTAGATACGAAGATGCGAATTCATTATGATATGGATTCAGTAAGCTTCCAGAAGATATACCAAGATATTTCTAAAAGATATCAATACTGAGCTATAATTAAGTTTAAAGAAGATATTCCAAGATATTTCTAGAAGGTGTTTCAATACTGAGCTAAAAGATGTAATGTTATAAATCGATTTAATCTAATTATTGCTTACTAATTAAGATACTAATTATAGATTGCTGGCTTAATGCATCCAAATTAAACTAACAGGTTAAATCAGAATTATGGATCTCCACAGTAGCGGATTTAGCTATATTTAGCCTCAAGCTTAGTCATTTTTATTTCGGCTTAAGCCAAAAACGATAGAAGCAGTTCAACTACTATAGGCGACATTACTTCAGGTTTACTGGTTACAAGGACTATCAATATCGCCAGCGGTTTACTCGACTTTGCTCATTTTAACTGATTTTTTAACGTGTAAGATCCTTCGCAACCGCTGCCTGTTTGAATGGGCGCCACGGCATTTAATGTCCCCTTCTACGGACCGTGCTAGCCCGAAATTAAAATCTCTGCATAAGTCACGATCTGTATGCGAACCGGCATCCTCACGCACAAGGTAAGATGTAACCAGTAGAGCTATAACCAAGCCAGTTTTACTGCATATAATGCCATCGAAATTGACGTACCGTTAAAGGCAAGTGGCTCAACCTGGTAGTAACGACGCCAGTCAGCTCCATAGCTGATGTAATCGAGATACCATGGCGTAGCGTAGAGTACTTTCAGCCCAGCTGCAGTCACGGCAGCCACCTCCTTTAATTCACTCTTCCAGACTTCAATAACTGTATCTGGATGAACCTAAATAAATGTAAATGTACACGATTTTCTATAGAAACCATATGGCCTCGTATTTGCTCATTTTGCAAGAATTTATCGGATGAGATCCTTCACCACTTCTGCCTGTTTGAATGGGTGCCACGTCATTTAAGAAGAATAATAGTCTAATCTAATAGTTTGAAATATTTACTCTCACCTCAAATCCACTTGTTCTTTCGCTCCTGAACAGGTTCAACATAGATATTCACTACGTTTCATTAGAAATAATTAGAAAAGCAGAGATATTATTTACTTTCAATCCATTGTCAAAAACTTCTTGCCAGGCAACAACTCCAGCCTGATATTTAGCGGCAATATCCAGCAATCTGCAACAGTATATAAGCATAATTACTTCCTTGTGTTTTGTCTGTCTGTATGTCTGTGTGCATTTCTGCCTGCATGTCTGTCTGTTTGTATGGCTCATGACGTTAGCTTCCACACTGGCCTGGTTTACTAGACACGTACGTCAAGGCGCCTCTGAGCGTGAGTATGCCGGTTCGCGTCCCGGTCTTATTTCAAAGATTTGACGAATCTCGGGGTAGCACGGTCTGTACACAGTGACCTTAAATGGCGCCCATTCAAACGGGAAGCAGCGGTGAAGGACCTCATATAATTATATCCATTGAAAAATAAACAGGGTCGAGGCCATATGGTCGCTATAGCAAAAACGATTAGGCCTACATTTACATTTATGAGACATCGGAATGTAAGTTAATTGCTTTCAGGAACCAGAGTAAACATGTGGGATCAAATTGTCAACAATTCTCCAGCTTTTGAATAGAATGCATTGTCAAGACTTTTATTGAGAAATGAAAGACCTATTACTTGTTATCGATGCTACTAGGAATAAAAATATAAAAAAATAAAAATGACCCAAGTTAACAATAATTGTTGACAAATCTTGCAGTTTCCTTAAAAAACAAGACATACTTAGCAATGTAATAACTCTCCAGTTTGGCATAGTCTTGTCCGAAATGCATCTTTGCCATGAAGTCCGTAATGTTTGGATTGCTTTTCCTTCAAACAAAATGTGATCGAGGAACAAATTAATAATAGTTTCCATTCTCAGAAACCAGCAGACGTTTAGCTAATACTCTAAATTTGCTTTAATGCTTTCGCATATTTAAAATTTTTAGTGTGGGACCGTCTTACATTGCAACATTTGAAGTGAAAAACGATCAAGAACTCATTTTGCAGGTGAATTATTTATTATTACATTTGAACAATACGGCTTATCATTTGTGCTTACAAGCATTAAACGTTCTTAGAAATTAAGCAATTATTATTACTTAAGGAGTAGACAGTAATAATTAGTGAGCAAACTCACCAGCACGAGAACCCAACTTCATCTCCGCCCAGGTGGAGGTAATGGTCCTTGAAGACTTCCGACAGTTCCTTCACGAATGCGTCAAGAAACTTATAGTTTGCATCAACGGTTGGATCAATCGGACCATAAGCGCCGTTGAACTGACCGCCAGTGTAACATTTCGTCAGCAGATTGGTAATCGCTTTGCCCCAAGAACGCGAATGACCTAAACAAGAAGACATGCGTTATTAAGTAAAGTAAATTAGGATAAAGTATAGATGAGTAGGGTAAAATAATGGCAAAAATAAGGAAATGAAAGCAATTACGATTGGTCAATGATGACTCCATACATTTAAATATTTTACTTCAAGACATATTTTTTATTTATTTGTTTGTTTTTATTTACTTGTTTTTAATTATTCAATGCACTTATTACGCGCGCAAAGTCAGTAATCTGAATCTGAAGCGCAATGTAAGTATGCGCAAACAACTTGTCCAGTGTCATTACATTGGGTCCTTTCAGCAGGTTCGAATCAGCAATCGTTGGATTACAGGTCCAGCGCGCTACCGAATAGACCACTTTGCCGCACGGGTAATACAATTAAGTAAACTACATTGAAATAAAGAACAGATAAAGTAAGGTAAATCAGTGCCAACTAAAAATGGGATAATATAAAAATGGGATAATGGGATAAGGCAGGTTATAACTCGATGAATATATAGACTTAAAAATAGACAAATAGATTTTGTAAAGTGATATTGTCCCTCCAATTCTAAGCATCACCCATCGTAGTCGTCTGACTTCCTGCCTGTATGACCTATGGATCTTGCCCTGGAACCGAATCTGGCCCTTCCTGCCTATCGATTTTCTTTTGACTGAGCGCCTGTAAATAATCTGGTTCCCGTGGCTTAGCTCTCTTTAGGCGCTGTATAAATCTCGAGTTTACGATTACGATTACGATTACTGCGATGGGCTATACACAAATTGGATATGACTAAAAGCGTTAATTCTGAAAACTTCACCTGGCGAATCAAATTCCGGAACAACTCTGATACCACGAAGGCGTGCGTATTCAATAATCTCGTGAACGTCACTCTGGGTGTAAACATGAGTGTATGGATCATATGCTCCCTGTGCAAAACACAATAATTATTTTGAAACAATGATATAGGGCCACCAAACGACTATACATTAATGCACGGGCTTGTCAGCCCGTTTTTGAGATGAGAAGGCCAATGGGGAGTGATGCATCCAGAAATTTTGAATTGGTTAAGTATCAGAGCTAATAAAATCACTGATAGCTACGTTCGTGGGGTCCACGCTAGGCCCTTAGTAGCCATCAGTGGCATAATGCGAGCCTGCTTTGGGCTCAATGAACGTGGTAGTCTGGGATAGAAGTTAAAAATATGATATCAACAAAAAGTATATCCACATAAAAGTAGACCACTTGAAAAGATAAACTATACCACGAAATAGTTGAAACAAATTAAAGTAAAAAAACAAATTGTAGCAGTTGAAGTTAACAAATATATGATTAACAGTCAAGCGTCGTAAAAGATAGACGTAAGCCTGTACTGTAGTCATATTGAAAGATGAATGGTGTTCACCAGGTTGCTCAGTTCCGGAAAGGCTCTGCTTTGATACGGAAACGACTCGTCATCCACTATGTGCCAGTGGAATACATTGATCTTGTTGTATGCCATCGCATCCTATATGTGTAATTATGATAAAACGATGAAACTCTGTAATGTAAATGTAAACTCTGTTTTCATTTTCTGCAAGGAAAGACAGTGACGACGATCCGTTATCAAAATTTGGCACACATATTTCTGATTAATTGTTTTCAGTCTCGAAAGTTTTCAGCAATCTAATCTAATCTATTGACTTCCATAGCGCCATGATCATAGTGCACAAGACATCAAGACTGCAGTGGATTAGTTTGTACCCAGTAATCAACTTTTTCAAAGGAATTGATGCCCTTCATATTCTTTATTACTCATAATAAATATTATATCTTAATTAGTTATTATTGCTTAAGTCATTATTAAAGGAAATACTTGCTTAAGAAGAAACGTTGAGAAAAAAATTATGAATGATGGTGGACCAACCTGAATACAATAATGGCGGGGACATTTGATCGACGACTATGCAACTTAGCTCACTGATAAAATTATGTCAACTATATTTTCATAATTTACAGAATTTTGTCAACATGTATCTAAAGAAAGAACTTTATTATCTGAAGTGAATCATATAAACACTTAAGGCATGTTTGCTTTGTTTACCTATGATAAGTAGTTGCTTTTATTAAGCAGAGTTCTTAGCCATATCTATTCTGTATTTAACAAGCAAATTTCAACGTTTATCGATACATTTCGTACGATTTGTGTAGCTTATATAGATCGTGAGGCCTGCTTTTGAAATTAGGAATATTAGGGAAGGAATGAGTGGGCATTGAACATCTCACCAGATTCTTAAGAATGATTTCCTTCGGCAGGTAGTGTCGAGATGTATCGAGCAAAATTCCTCTCCAACTGAATCGTGGCTTATCCGATATTTCGGTAACATTGATTTGCAGCTGAAATGAAACAAAACATCAATCCACTAGAAATTATCGAAATTGTCACCCTATTAAATCATATTAATCAAACGCAATCATATCAATTTCAAGTTTCAATAAAACCATTCATTTATTTATGTAATCGTTTTACAGATTTATGGCACTTATTATGTGCTCAAGGTCAGTGAAGACAAGTACGTTATGCGCGAACAACTAGCCCAAGGTCCGTAATCGTTAGGTTAGAGACCAAGCGCGCTACCGAATTGACCAGCTTGACTCAAGAAACTTACTGGGACAAAAATATGCGCAGAACAGCATATCATAGTAACAAAGGAAATCAATGAAGACTGCAGCAGATGTGGCTTACATTTCCATCGTTGCTATAGTAGACCAGTTGGCTGAACGTTTCCAGGCCTCTCAGAGCTCCCCAAATGCCAGGCGCAGTCAGCTGGGCTCCAGAACGGGACACGGATAGGACGTCTGAAAGACATGAATTAAAAATGAATTATTATTTTTATTAAAGTGTTAAATAAGAATCTTATTTGTTGATTGTATGTGTTAGATATTGATTGTTTGAGAGTTTTGCTTTTTTACAGAAGGTATACATTTCCAAATTATTTAATAGAAACAGGATAATCTTGGTTTAGCCATAGATAAATAAGCTTTAAATACTTGGCTATGTCTGCTGTTATAAATGTGTTGTTTGAAATACTTAATCTTTGAAAGGGTTCTCATGCATTATTAAATAAAGATGTGTGATTGTCTAGCCCTACGCCTATAAATAACCAGAAGACAATAGTTGATTGTATTATAAATGAAGGTTTAATAAACTATCAATGAACTATCATCTACATAGATTAAAGATTCAATAATCTCTCAAAATGTTATATTACATGTTGATAATTAAGAAATTAGTAACTCAATATATCAATATATGATAGTATATTTTTAGGTATTTTTAATTGTTTTTATCAAGAAATTATAAGACATTTCCTAAAAAATATAGACATTCTTTAGCAAGTACTTTAACTTCTAAATGCATTCTCTGAAATGTCGTCAACGATCTTTGCAATCATATGATGACAATAAAAACGATTGAACTGTGTGAATCGTTTGCAAGACTCCGCCACTGCCGTACTCGGATAGTGCCAGTCCCAAGCCTGGATAAAGAAGGAGGGCGACGTCAACGGCCCTTGATGCCATAAGATGTCGTTAAACATTGGAAATACTACTATTAATCCTCTGCACATATCTTCGTAAGGGTAAAAGTCTAAGGTAAAGCAATATAGACGTCAACGGCCCTGGCTGCCATAGAATGAGGTTAGACACTGAAAAATGAAAACTCACAGGTTTCGTCCATTCCCATCGACGGATATTTTTCGCACGGATTCTGCACCTTGACATCGAGACTCGTTAGTTTTGCCTGCGATCGAAACCTAAGAATGGCGTTCTTCGTTGGACTGTTGTAGAAAATGATGCGGAAATATCTAACAAACGCCTCTTCCAAAATGTCGCACGACCCACCACTAGCGCGGAAACGGAAGGAACTCCTTTCCAAGGCCAGGGTGTCGGTCATGGTCGAGATTTGAGCCGGCATCGGCCATGGAGACCCGTGGAACGCAGCTCCGACTGCACTGGTCACCAAGCACAATATTAGCAATCCTTTCGCAGCGGATGGCATCATGACAAAAAATAAAAACCAAATGATTAAGCTAACGGAAAACCCGGCGCTTAAATATTCAGACACGTAAACAGCTGCCCAATCAAAACACGCTTTGGAAGGTCATGTTATTGTGCTTCTCATATGACCCGGCAGGCCTACTTAGTCATGCGAGATCATGCACTCAGCATAAACCACAGTTTGACAGGCAACACTAAGCATTAGGCGTTCGCAAGCACGGTGCGAATTGTGGGGGGGAAACTGGGGCTAGTACAGATTATTTCCCACTGAGGATACATTTTCCAAATTCGCTGATGCCCATAGGTCTGGTCTTTCCCTCACTGCTGTCAACACAGGGAATCGAGCATGCCTCCAAATAAATTTTTCCGTTGGCCAGAAGTTTGAATCGATTATTTTGAGGGCCTCTTCTGTTGGTCGCAACCCCTTCAGTAAAATTCAGCTACTTTTAAAAAATAATCTGGGCAAATGCGTACCTGGGGTCTAAATGCGTACTGGCTGTGCATATATATATATATATACGTATGTGTCTATGCATGTGTGTATGTACTAATGTATGTATGTCTGTGTTTGTATGTATGTATGTAGTATGAGATATGCATGCATGTACATAAGAATGCATGCGTGTATGTATATAAGTTTGCAGACATGCATGCATCCATGTATGTATGTTTGTATATATGTATGTATGTATGCATGCATGCATGCGTGCACATATATGTATGAAGATGCTCAATGAAGTGCCTTTGCCACCACTTAGGCTAGAGGTGCCTAGCTAGCCTAAATGGTGTCAAAGTTCACTAAGAACATGTCCATCTATAAGTAAATAATACTCAGATAACTGGTAGTCACTACTGACAGTCTCTCGCACACACATAGAGTCTACAAAAACTATTTCGTGTCTACAGAAGCTATGCTTATAGATTCTGAGTAAACAGAAGACTCAATTTTGGTTTCATACACTGAAATACACTTTTAAGTTCACTGTGTTCGAGATGTTCAGATCTCTGTGATAATTATCGCCTACAAACTGACATTTCTGTGTAGTGCTATAGACTCAGCGGCAAGCCTATATCTGTATATAGACGGTTGGATGCCTTTAACTGCCTTGAACCGAATTTATCTAACTATAGGGAGGGGTTCGAGTCTAATAGCTCGTGTACGGCTGCCTTAAAGACTCAAATGAACAACAATTGTTGAGGTAATTTATTCGCATCCATTGCCGTAAAATGAAACTGATGATGACGATGATGATGATGATGATGGTGATGATGATGATGATGGTGATGATGATGATGATGATGATACCTAAAGCGCATGTCTTTTGTCTCATCTTCATACGGAATCAGCTAATGTTAACTAACTGTAATTACTAAAGGTTCTACAGGATAAATATTCTTGTGGCATTGACTCCAAAGTATTGTAGGCCCTAACTGTATTTGTAATTGCAACAGAGCATTCATATAGCGCCTCCTAGGTACCTCGTTCAGGTGCTCTGAACGGGGCTGTCAGTCAGATGGAAAAGGCTCTTCCGCATTAAGAGGACTGGAGCGAATTTCAATGAGAAAACTGTTGTTTCATTTATAAAGCGCCAGTATATAAGGACAAAGCATTAGTCGATGGCGCTACACAGTTGTGCCATTAGAAAATGCTCATGATTAGCGACCAAATACAGCGACCATCTCAACGGAGGTATATATGTATGTATGCCTGTATGTATGAATGTATGTATGCATGAATGAATGAATGTATGTATGTATGTATGTATGCAGAGCTTTTGTGAGGTACTTAACTGGGGCTACATTAAGTGTCTAGATAACTAACTAACCTTGTGAAAGCATGTAGATAAGATTTCATTCAGTATTTTGCATATAAACTCAACCCACCCTAATAGTTCCTCTTCCCGTCTCTCTCTCTTGTCTTCTGGCAACCGAACTTGGTTATTGACATGGCATGTTTGGACAACCCCAATGACTTGACGCAGCACTCGTGAATAAGCTGGTGCCCTGCGCTTAGCTATCAAGTAGCGCTTTAGAGATTTCGAGTTTACGATTACGATATGCTACCGATCCATTTCATTATGATTATTTGTTTTGAACTGTCTAGACCTCTTTCAAATCGATTTCAAAACTGAATGTAGAACTACCTATAAAATCGACCATCACGTGCTCATCATCAAGTACATGGTTAGGAAATGATTCTCAAGCTCAAAAAAGTACACATGAATGTCTTCGTCTGCCATATGTAGGTATCATTTGTTCAAAGTTTGCCTTTAATGAGACGTAGGCGATTTTTCTGAATACGTGCTTCATACGGGCAAAAGCCAGGACCATTCGGAGGCTCCGCATCTATGCCACGTCTACAAAGACACGTAAGGCTAATAGACAACTTTAAGTTTCCAAGTTTAGCGCTGCAAAATTCAACGAATCTTATGATGCAGTTGAAAAAGAGTTACTTAGCGAAGTACCAATGCAGATTCGTAATTAAAAAGTTACTACTTCGGATCTTCGGATCAGCAGCCGCCACCTGCTCGAAGACCATGGATAACAAGAAAGATGCTCTTGGGTATAGAGAAGCGAAGAAAGTGGAAACTCCAGAGCACAGAAAAGGCAAGGCGGGAGTACAGAAGACTAAGCAACAAATTGCGAAGGACAACAACTTCTGCTGAGTTCGATTTGTGTGGCAAGGAGAAACTTCTGCCTCATTGGCTCAGATTATGAGCACATTGGAATGAGTTTTCCCGGATCATTTACACAAATGTCTACGTGTTTCCCCACTCTTCTCAACCAGGGTGCAATTTTTATGGAAATTTTCCCCTCCGGTTCGACCTCTGTTCATGACAATATTTAAGAAATTTTAATCTTGGACTATAAAGGTTAGAACAAAGGGAGCTTTAGTGGTGTGGATATTACACATAGTAAAAGTAAACGGTTTCTGTTCTTCATACCTCACCATTCGACATCTATGTTCATCTAAACGAATCGCAGCGGCCTTGATATCAGTGACTGTCTTCGGACTCCAAAGTCTCTCAGCAACAGCACTGGCCCTTGGCCTAAAATGACAACACACGGTCATGAGCAAGACTCAAAGAGCTGGCCTGCTGTTAATCTACCCTGAAAATATATTCATGCACACCTCACGTTGAATTTAACTGTTTCGCTTGGACGAAAATGAAAAGAAATTTTTAAAAATAGTGTTTAACACTGTCACGACTAATAGAGCAATAATATGATGTACAGTATTAGTCAGAATATGAAATAATTTGGCGCCATACGAGAGAAAACAACTAAAAAGTAACAGCCGATCTCCTCTAACCAAAAAGTAGTTGACATAAGCTGCTTATCACTCAGCTAAACTTATTATAAAGACATGCTACTTGTGCTATAAGAGGTGCTTTATTTTAAACTGGTTATAGTATTAACACAGAGACATCTACAGTGCTTTGTTCTAGTCTTTAAGTAAAACAGCGCCTCCGTATTCACAATTTCCATACTCGACTAAGGGGACTTACCAAAGTCTGGAATCTAAGTTGGTTGCATCTACATATTCTCCCCACATGCACGCTTCACCTCCAATGACAAGAGCTTTCTGATGTTCTGTCCCTGATTTGTACATAAATCAAGCCACTTACATCAACTGCCTCCTTGACAGGTGCAATATTTACTTTACTGCTATGGATGCCTAAACAATTTCCCTCGTGTGCATTATTCACGTTGCTTATTTTAATGTTATATCACTTCCCTAGAACATTAACGTGTAAGCCGATAGCCATACGAGCAAAGCTGAAAAAGACGAGTTAGAATAAAGACAGCTTTTAAAGACTGGGAGATATCGAAAGACGAATAAATTACAATCGGAAAACATTCTGTTGTTTGACCTAAAATCCGTTGCACACTCAGCTGAGGAAAGCTCATAAATTGTAACGAAGACAAGTTCCAAAGCAATTAAAAAACCATGTTCGCCAAAAACTAATTTTTTCGCGCCAGTGTCATAAAAGTGAGACCAGAGCACGCAAACAAAATCCCGTGAATACTATTTGAACAAGAAACTTTACATCTAACTTCTTTATTGAATTTTGCTATTTTCTAACCATTTTCACCAATCTCATATACAACTGATTTTAAGGCTAAAATTCTCGAAATCACAGTTTCGAAGAAGGGCATACAGACCATTAAAATTTTGCGGTTCCACAGCATAATAGTTGTGCCAGTCTGGTCCTAGTGTGATGCGGCTGAGGTACCATGGCGACGAAAGAATAGCTTTCAATCCAGCAGCCGTTACGGACTCCAACTCCTTCTGTTCTTGGCCTTTCCAAACTTCAATGACTGTATCTGGATGGACCTGCAACAATGGAAAACACTGTGAGCAGCGCTCGTGGGGTCGTCCATAAATCATCTGCTTTGGAACCCTTCCTCAGTCCTCCACGTCTATCAAGCCGTTTCTGATAACAGGACGAAGCTAGACTGCTCGTATGAGGATGCCCCAAATCACTGACTAAAAATTACATATACATATTTATGTTGATCATGTAGAATAGATTCAACTCAAGCTAAATATCCATATATATATATATATATTCAACACGATCAACATAAATGCATATATATATGCATTTATGTTGATCGTGTTGAATATATTACATTAAAACTTAGTCTTCATATAGGCCTACCTCCAGCCAGATTGACATTGGGTTTCGCAAAGCAGGGCATCTTAAATGGCCAGTTTCATATTCAAAGATTATTTTCTATCAAAAGAATGATCAAATTTTAAAATAATTTCAACAAAATAAGTAATAGGGCTATACTGTCAATGAATCTGGGTAAAATGGTGAATAAAGCGCTTGCCAAATCGTCGATATAGATTGCTTATAGATTAACTGTAGGTTAGCTGTATCTACTTGATTTAGGTATAAACGCCAACCTTGACTCCATTATCAAACACCTCCTGCCAAACAACCGAACCAGAATGAAACGAATCAATTATGTCTAATAACCTACAACATACAAATACAAGCAGTGTATATTAGTTAACATTAGCCTACTGTAATTTTAAATTTAAATATTTTACCACTTAATGCTTAATTAAACTTTATACCGCTTTATGCTGCAAAGTCAGATTAGTTGTATTAGGCTGATTTTGATGCTGTCTACTTGCTAGACAATCCAAAATGGCCGACGGTCAAAATGACCGACTATTCCGAATGGTCGACTGTTATACGACGGCTGCGACCGAGATATGCCAGGCAAAAAGCTACGTATGAGAATATGTGAAAATCCGAGGGAGAAGTCAGTTGGTAGCTTTCAAAGAATTCTGAGAGTGCAATAGCTTGACTTTTGCTGTGCTCTATAAATATACTGGAATAGTATTAGGCCCCCGGGCTTTCACGGTGGCCGGTCCAAAGCTTTGGCATTCACTGTTCGTTTCAAATCGTTCTGTCAATTCTTTACGTCATTCAGGTCTAAAATAAAGACGCATCTTTTCCAACTTGCTTACCAATCGTAGCCTGGCTTCTGATTTCTCTAACCTATCGGAATTCGACCCACTTTGTCTAACGGATTATCGTTTTGGATTGCGATGTTGACTTGAAACGACCATTGACTGATGCCTTGGGCATTATGATAACGGCGCTGCAAAACTGGTTAGATTAGATTAGACGAGTATCAACTCCAATCAACAGATTTTGTCCATTCAGCCAATAAAGTAGAAAGCGGAAAGCGGCGCCAACAGACAAGACGACGCAGACGACACTCGATCTAATGCAAAGAACCAAAAACTACTGTCTTATGAAATTTCAGTCTGTTTAGAATCGATGAATTCCAGATTTATGGCTAAAAGAAAAGATCTTACTTTCGAATATAGTAATTCTCAAGCTTCTTATAGTCTTGACCAAATTGCATCTTTTCCATAAATTGTGTAATATTTGGGTTGCTTTTCCTGTAATGATCATAAAATCGTTTTTAAATTAAAAACATAATTTAATAAATAAACTGTATAAAATTGTAGTATTTAAATCATGATATACTTTCTAAATTGCCTAAGTGCTGATCAAATTATAATTATAAATGCTATTTATTTATTTGTTTACTATTGTGAAGAGCTGACCTGATTAGGATACAACGCTTACTTGTATGATATAAACAGCCAACAATCAAATATGCCTATTCATCATAATTCAAAGTAGACACGATGCAATTATCGTAGAACATAAGATTTCCATGTCAGAACACCTTAAATAATCTTCTCGAACTGATCTAACTTGATCACAAATTTCTTTGGAAATTGGTATAAAGTGCTAAAATAAAAAACATGCAAATATTTTTCTGTATGTTTTTTTTTCGGAAAGAATAAATATATGTGAATGAATATAACAGTTGCTTAATGGCTGAGATTTGATTGTCATTACCAGCAGCTAAAGTCGACTTCATCTCCACCGAGATGCAGATAATGATCTTTGAAGACTTCAGTCAACTCTTTTACGAAGGCATTCAAGAACTTATACGTGGTGTCCAGAGAAGGATCAATAGGGCCGTAATTTCCTGTGAAATTTCCATGATTGTAACATTTGGTTAGAAGATTGGTTATGCCTTTGCCCCAAGAACTGGAATGACCTAGAAAGCAATCACAGCGAAGAAAACAATATTTTACCTTTCACTGGGTCAAAATGGGTCACACCATGTTTTTATGATTAATCTTCCTGAGTGAATCAATTAAAGTTTCTCGAGCATTACTTCTGGTTGCATGGCTCCATGTAAACAAATGGACATTTTACCTGAACCGTGAGATTGAACCGTAACAGCCTTCAATAACGATTGACCATTTAAATCTCAGCTTACAGGCAATAAACTAACGAACTGCATGCAACAAATATCACAACAGTACACATAAACTTCAGAAATAGTAGGCCTATACATCGGTAATTTTCGGTTTGTTACTACGAACATTAAAACACTGCAATACTCAGCTCTAAAGACACGTCCTCTACAATGAAATACTCAGATTTAAAGACAGATCTTTATGCAGCTAACTGATCACCGTTTATAAAGCTCTTTATACAGATTTTATGAGGAGCTATATAAATGCTCCGTTGCCGTTACAAGGCTATGCAGCAAGGGACAAAAATTGTTGCTGATTTGAGACTTGGGCCCAGCTATCGTTTTTTGACCTGGTGAATCAAATTCTGGAACGACTCGGATTCCTCGTAAGCGTGCAAATTCAATGACCTCCTTTACATCTTCCTGGGTGTAAACATGGTCGTACGGTTCAAATGCACCCTGAAATAGTAAAACATCCACCCAGTTGCAAATTCCTATGTTAGATAAATACTAATTTTATGTTTGTGTCCTTCGTGTATGTATAGACTGTAGACATGTTTCTAGGCCAATTTGTCTAGTTGCATTTTAAAACTATTTTGCATTAATATTCAGGGAAGCAATAACAAATTATGACACTTTGCAGAAAGTTTACAAATTTAAAAACCAGCCCTTGTTAATTGTTTCAAATGCACCCACTTTATCCACCTAAAAGCATCATAAGTTTATCCACAAGCATCGTTTCAGAAGAGTGCCGTCAATAAAAGCCAATCTACCTTGGCGCTCAACTGAGGGAAGTCTCTGCTTTGATATGGAAAAGACTGATCGTCCACGATATGCCAGTGAAATACATTGAACTTGTTATAAGCCATTGCTGCCTAAAACAACACATAAAGCAATCCCAACTGCATCAACTGTGGAAAAACACATTCGCAGTTTGCATTGAATTTGTGTTCCAACTGTTGTTAACTATCAGTGTCTTTTAAAGTTATGTTCAAAGATAGTGAGGTCAAATGATAAAAAAGAGGAATAGGCATTTTGTTAACTAGGGTCATATAACCGAAAACTGTACGGTAGACTAGATATGTCATAACTTCAGCATCAAGTTTCACTCTTTTTAACCCACTGGAACACCACACATTCACCTGATCATATTCTTTCAGTTTTCAACTTACCAGTGCCGCGTTAGCATATGATGTCAAGCATTTTAATACCTTTCTTAAACTGACGTTTAGCAGAAACTTTAATAAAAATTATATATTGATTAGGTTCACATTTTATAATGCACAAAGATATTGATCTCTAATAATAGGCAAATAATAATTAACTCTTACCAAATTTAGGAGAATGGTATTCTTTGGTATGAAATGACGTGATGTGTCTAACAAGATTCCTCTCCAGCCGAACCTTGGCTTATCTGACAATTCAGTTTGATTAATTTGAAGCTGTAAGAAAGCAAATAAACCGTTATGATCCCTGTTTACATTAATATCAACTTTAACGAACAAAGCACGAACCGCATTAAATATCTTACTGCACTAGTTTTCCGCTATTGACGCAGCTTAACACTGCATTTATCTTGTATCATTTTGCATGTCATGCAACGCAAAGTAAACATTCATTTTTAAGCTGCATAATAAAAAGCATGATGGCTACCCCAATTTTACAAAACAAAATCATGGTTTCACAAGCAGAGGTAGTGAGGTACATGGAATATGATGAGCAAGTTAATAAAAATAAAACTCGAACAACTGAAGAAAACTTTAGCTGAACATTTAGTCAAACTTTCGTTTATGTAAATGTATTACCCAACGCATGTATGTATATATGTATGTATGTATGTATGTATGTATGTATGTATGATTGTATGTATGTATGTGTACCTACGTATGTATTGCATCTGGAAATTTATACAATGCCTTTTAAAATCTTCTCAAAGGTGCATTGTAATAACTGGATGATAGCTTAAGCTTACATATCCATCGTCACTCTCGTAGATCAGCTGGCTGAATGTTTCGAGGCCACGAAGAGCTCCCCAGATGGCGTTAGCTGTCAGCTGACCGTTGCCACCGGAAATGGTTAAAGTATCTGTAAAGACAGAAATTTATCTCAAACCCAGAACTCTTCAAATGTTCTATCATATGGTAGGATAACAATACATACAGTAACATTAATAACAAGTCATGTAGTTTAACATCACAAACGCTGTTACCCATCAATTTTAATTATTGGTCTATCTCCATAATACTGGGGCATAACAATATGCTCGAACATGATCTGACTATGGCCTTGCCTATTGAATGATATAAGAACATTTACAATTTCTTTCCTGGCGCATTCCTACCTGTCAAATAATATGAGAACATTTTTGGCCCTTGTTTTCATGGCCGATAGCTAACGAGAGATGGAGAGTGAGGACAGAGGATGTGGCGAAAGGAGACCCAGGTGTATGGAACTGGGTGACAGGAAGTGAGAGAGGAAGGAGTGGGGAGAGGAAGAGAAAGGAAAAGAAAGGAGGAAATGGAAAGGGATAGCCGGGAACAACAAGGAATCTTTCCAAGAAGAACATTTTGCTGAACAAGTGCGTAGATACTCTGCGCGGGAAAGGCTAGTTACTATTACTACTCCCACTCCTCCTCCTCCTCCTACTACTACTACTACTACTACTACTACTACTACTGTTGCTGCTGCTGCTAGTACTACTACTATTTTTATTATCATTATTAATGGATAATGCAAGTTAATGCATTGTAAATGCTGATCTCCCATATCTCATATTTTGAATTGTCCATCGAACAGGTGGTGGTCACGTTATGTGTCTCACTTTGAAGTGACTATCAGTTGATATGCTGTACTGTCATAGCGGCACTACAGAAATATCAAGATTAGACACGAACAGATTTTGAACCACACTTCATAGCTGCTTACAAGATTCGTCCATCTCCACCGAAGGATATTTCTCGCACGGATTCTGGACTTTGACGTCGAGACTCGTTAGTTTTGATATCGATTGGAACTTCAGATTTATCTCCATGGGCGGCAGGTGGTCGAAAATGATACGGAAATACCGGACAAACGCCTCTTCCAATATGTCGCACGAAACGCCAGATGCATGGAAGCGAAACGAATTTCTGTCTAAGGTCAGAGTGTCGGATGTGGTCGAGATTTTAGCCGGTGTTGGCCATGGAGATCCACGAGATACGGTCCCCGAAGAGGCCTTAAGACAGGCCACCAGGACGAGAAGCGTGCCTAACGACACCATCGCATAGGAGAACAAGTTCGCTGTGGGGATCAAACGATGATCACACTTCCAGTTGGCGGAACGTACTCTTCAAAGGCAGAAAATAATAGACTGGCCCTTTTACAAGATAAAAAGTAGTCTAGGATAGTCACACCGCAGCCTATAAAGTTCTGCTCGTCACATGACGGCAATGATTAATGTCTAGGCCTCTATCAAAATAGGTCTTTGCCTAAAATAGAAAACAACGCTTCTCAGCCAGCATCAGCCGTTTTATTATTTTGCTTACGTCCTATCTTGATCGATTATTGGCTTACACATTGCGCCCAAAAATGTAGGACACGCACTGCAGAGTACGGCAGCATAACATCTCTAATCGCAAGCATTGGAAGCCAAGAGCTGCATCTACCATTCTAAATTAGAAAACTAAAAGGTTTGATCAATTTGCTGCTTTAGACAACTATATCCGTGCTCAAATCTTAGACCTGAAACAGGCCGTTTTCTGACTTGACCCAGTTTCTAACACACAGGCTTGCACAACTTAGGCCTACAGCGCTTAGCTTGGGATTTACCTAAGTGGTGTGTTGGAAAATCCCCGTCTAGAATAACATGGATTAAACAATAACGCTAAAGTATTGGGTCATGAACGGCCTTTGATGCCATAAGATGTCGCGCAAACATTGGAAGCACTACTATTATTCGTTTGCACATATCTTCTAAAGGGTAAAAATCTGAGTTAAAGCAAGGTACACGTCAACGACCCTGGCTGCCATAGAATGAGGTTAGACACTGAAAAATGAAAACTCACAGGTTTCGTCCATTTCCATCGACGGATATTTTTCGCACGGATTCTGCACCTTGACATCGAGACTCGTTAGTTTTGCCTGCGATCGAAACCTAAGAATGGCGTTCATCGATGGACTGTAATAGAAAATGATGCGGAAATATCTAACAAACGCCTCTTCCAAAATGTCGCACGACCCACCACTAGCGCGGAAACGGAAGGAACTCCTTTCCAAGGCCAGGGTGTCGGTCATGGTCGAGATTTGAGCCGGCATCGGCCATGGAGACCCGTAGAACGCAGCTCCGACTGCACTGGTCACCAAGCACAATATTAGCAATCCTTTCGCAGCGGATGGCATCATGACAAAAAATAAAAACCAAATGATTAAGCTAATGGTAAATCCGGCGCTTAAATTCAGAATCGTAAACAGCTGTCCAATCAGAATGTCCTGTCGAGGGTCATGAAATTCTGTTTCTCATATGACCCGGTGCTTAGAGTCATGCGATACCATGCACTCAACATAAGCCACTGTCTGAGTGGCTGTACTAAGCCCTAGCGCGTTCGGAAGGCGGTGCGATTTGTGGGGGGTGGGAGGAAACTGGAACTAGTTCAGATTATTACCCACTGAAGGCACATTTTTTCCATTTCGCTGATGCCCACATGTCTTCCCATCACTGATACCAACCAAAAATAACACCAGGGAAGCGGGCATGCCTCCAAATATATTGTTTTGTTGGCCAGAAGTTTGAATCAATTATTTTTGGGGACTCTTCTGTTGGTCGCTTCTCTTTAATTAAAATTATCCTACTTTAAATAATAATCTGGGTAAAAGCGTACCTGGGGTCTAAACGTGTGTTGGCTGTGTATGTACATGTAAGTCTGTAAGTGTAAGTATGTATCTATGCTTGTTTGTGTGTATATGTGTGTATGTATATGCATATATGCATATAAGTGTGAATGGATTGTGTAAGTATGTATGTGGGTATGAATGTATGTTTTCATATATATATATGTATGTATGTATGTATTAATGCATGTATGTATGTATGTGTGTATCTATGTATGTATGTATGTACATATGTATTCAGATGCTCAATGAAGAGTCACTTAGACTAGCGGTGCCTACGTTAGCTTAACTGTCACAGTTCATTAAGTAAAGGTTCGTCTGTAAGCAAACAATGCTCAGGTAAGTGGAAGTCACCGCTGACAGTCTCTCGCATACACGTAGAGTCAAACCAACGGAGTTTCATCCAGAGTTGAGAATTGAAATCATGCTCAAAGTTCATTTAATGTCCAGAAAAACTATGCTTATAAATGCTGAAGAAACAGAAGACTCAATTTGGGTCTCATGCACGTTCACTGCGTTCGAGTTGTTGAGATATCTGGGATATTATAATATGGTCTACAAACTGGCAGCTCTGAGTAATACAATAGACTAAGGGACAAGCCTATATATAGACGGCTGGTGCCTCACATTGTCTTGAACTGAATTCAGTTAACTATAAGGAGACATTCGAGCCTAATAGTTCACGTATAGCTGTGTTAAAGACTTAAAATGACAAACCGCAATTAATTGAGGTAATTTATTCGCATCCATGTCCGTCAAATGAAACTGATAATGATGATAATGATGAGGGTGACGATGATAATGGCAAAAAAATGGTGAAGACGATAATGACGATAATGATAATGACGACAACGATGTTGATGATGACGATTATGATGATGGCGATGATTATACCTAAAGCGCATATCTTCTGTTTCATCTTCAAACGGAGTCAGCTACCGTCCACTAACTGCACTTATTAATCGTCCTTTATGATAAATATTCTTGTGGCTTTGACTCTAAGGTATTGTAACTCTAAGTGTTATTATAACAGAGCATTTGTATAGCGCCTCTTAGGAACCTCTCACAGGCACTCTGTACGTGGCTGTCAGTCAGGTGGAAAGGCGTACTCTTTCACTTTCAGAGGACTGGAGCGAATTTCGAAAAGAAAACTGTCGTTGTATTTATAAAGCACCAGGATCTAAGGACGAGCATTAGTCAATGGCTCTAGACAGTTGTGCCATAAGAATTTGCTCTTGATCCCTATACAGCGACCATCTCTACGGAGGCATGCATGTATATGTATGAATGCAAGAATGTATGTATGTATGTATGTTTTATGTATGTCTATGTATGTATGTTTAATGTATGTCTATGTGTATGTATGTATGCATGTATGGATGAATATATATATATATATATGCAACACTTTTGTGAGGTAACAGGTATTCAACCGGCACTATATTAAGCGCCTAGGTAACTAACTAACAAGCTATATCCTATTGCTTCTGGAACATGCTTACGCATCCGCTTGAATAAGAAATCTGACGTTACGAAAGTATATCGATTCGATTTCATTCAGTATTTTGCATATACTACCAATCAATTTCATTATCATTACTTGTTTTGAACATTCTAGACTTTTTTCAAGACGATTTCAACATCAAATGTAGAACTAACTATATAGATCAACCATCACGTGCTCATCATCAAGTGCATTGTTAAGAAATGACTGTTAAGCTCAGAAAAGTCTTCGTTCTCAATAGGTAGGTTTTATTTGTTCAAAGTTTTTCTTTAATGAGACGTAAGCGATTTCTCTGACTATGTGCTTCATATGGACAAAATCCAGGACCATTCGGAGGCTCTGCATCTATGCCACGTCTACAAAGATACATAGGACTAATAGATAACATTAGTTCTGACATTTAGCGCAGCAAAATTCAACGAATCATATGATGTAGTTGAAAAAGAGTTACTTAGTAAAGGACCAATGCTGAGTCTTAATTAAAAAGTTACTACTTCGGATGAATGAGATTTTTGGAGCAAGGAGAAACAAACCTTCATTGAAACACACTATGAGCACACTGGGATGCATTTCCCAATTCCTCCACGTGTCTTCCTCACTGTTTTGAACTAGGGTGCGATTGTAAGGGACTTTCTCTCTGCTTTTCCCACTTCGATCATGGCAATAAGAAATCTGAATCTCGGACTAGCACGGCTCGAACAGGGGAAACTTAAATGGCGTGGTACCCACTCAAAACGGGCAGCGGTCATGAAGGATCCCATCCGATCAATTTAACTGCAAAATTAGTAGGATCGAGGTCATTCGGTCGCTACACGCCATATAAAAAACGTGTACATTTTGGTTGATACTATGGTTCTACTGAGATGCAATTTCGCCACACACTTAACTTCAACACCTGAGTATTTCCCCCCTATAGTTGTAATTAATAGATTACATCGCGCCGGTGTCTAATGTAGAAAGCATCAATCGATGGCGCACCAAATCCAAATAGCATTCAGGTCAATATCCAGAAGAACAACCAGAAATCACAAACTGCTTCCCGTGTTTGAATTTGCTTTTCATTTACTATGTGCAAATGAAGAAATCTTCGGGATTCAAGTGCACACTTGATAATAAATGGGAGGACTTCTAATGCATTTATTTTATTATTTTAACTTCAGTATTTAAATGTAGTCAGTATGTAGGCTTACAAAGCTATCAATTCGTTGAAGTTGTCTGTCACATAAGAAGAAGAAGAAGAAGAAGAAGAAGAAGAAGAAGAAGAAGAAGAAGGAGGAGGAGGAGGAGGAGGAGGAGGAAAAGAATAAGCTTGATCAGAATCGCATGAGACGCAGCTTGTTAAAGATTGTTTTGGGCAAGAAAAATCAAAACAGCCAAAAATTCAACGCTGGTGCCGTTACTGTTGCTTTCATAATCGCTGATACCAGGTTGCCAATTCTGCTGAAACATTACCTCATACAAATTGCTGGATATTACACATAGTAAAAGTAAATGGGTTCTATTGTTCGTACCTGACCATTCGACATCTATGCTCATCTAGCCGAATCGCAGCGGCCTTGATATCAGTGACTGTCTTTGGACTCCAAAGTCTCTCCGCAACAGCACTAGCTCTTGGCCTAAGATGACAAACGACAGTCAGGAACAAGATTCAAAGGACTGGTCTGCTACAATTCTACACTGAAAATACATTTCATTCACACTTCGTGTTGAGTTTAACTGTTTCGCTTGGACGAAAATGAAAAGAAATACAAAATAATGCTTAACACTGTCACGAGTAACAGAGCAATAATATGATGTACAGTTGGTTCTTTCACGACTATTAGTCAGATTATGAAATAAAGCAATTTAGAGCCAGACGAGAGAAGACAACCCAAAAGTAAAAGCTGATCTCTTCTAATCAGAAAGTAGTTGACACCAGCTGCTTGTTACTCAGTTGAACTTACTGGAATGACATATTGCTTGTGCATTGACAGCTGCACAAATTTTAAACTAGTTATAGTATTAACACAGAGACATCTACAGTGCTTTGTTCTACTCTTCGTAAAACAGCGCCTCCGTTTTTACACTTTCGACACTCGACTCAGGGAACTTACTTACCAAAGTGTGGAATCCAAATTACTTGCATCTATGAGGTTTCCCCACATGCAAGCTTCACCTCCAATGACAAGAGCTTTCTGATATTCTGTCCCTGATTTGTACATAAATCAAGCCAGTTACATCAACTGCCTCCTTGACAGGTGCAATATTTACTTCACTGCTACCGATATCTAAACAATTTCCCTTACGTGCAATATTCACGTTGCTTATTTTAATGTTATATCACTTCCCTAGCACATTAACGTGTCAGCCGATAGCCATAAGAGCAGAGCTGAAAAAGATGAGTGAGAGTAAAGTCAGCCTTTGAAGACTGGCAGACATCGAAAGACGGAAGAATTGTAATGATAAAACGTCCTATAGGTTGACCTAAAGTCTGTGGCACACCCAGCTCATAAAATGTAACAGAGGCGAGTTTCAAAGCAGTTTTAAAAACACGATCGCCAAAAACTAATTTTTTCTGCCAGTGTCATGAAGGCGAACAAAAGCACACAAACAAAATCCCGAGAATACTATTTGAATAAAGAAACATTATATCTGACTTTGCTATCGAATTTTGCTAGTTTCTACACAATTTGACCTATCGCCTTGAACATACTTTTTGGCGGAAATTCTTGAAATGGCATTTACAAAGAAGGTCATACAGACCATTAAAATTTTGCGGTTCCACTGCATAGTAGTTGTGCCAGTCTGGTCCAGTTGAGATGCGGCTGAGGTACCATGGCGACGAAAGAATAGCTCTCAATCCAGCAGCCGTTACGGACTCCAACTCCTTCTGTTCTTTGTCTTTCCAAATTTCAATTACTGTATCTGGATGGACCTGCAACAATGGAGAACACTGTAACAGCGCTCGTGGGGTCCTCCATAAATGACCTACTTTGGAAACCTTCCTCAGGCCTCCACGTCTATCAAGCCGTTTCCGATAAGAAGACGAAGCTGGACTACTCGTGTAAAGATGCCCCAAATCATTGTCTGAATATTACAGGTATATATTTCTGTTGATCATGTAGAATTGATTCAATTCAAACTTAGTCTCCATATAACTTCAACCAGTTTGACATTAGGTTTCGCAAAGCAGGGCATCTTAAATGGCCAGTTTCATATGAATTCAAAGATTAGGCCTACTTTCTATCTAAAGAAAGATCAAAAATCTAAAATAATTTCAACAAAATAAATATACTGTTCAATTATTCTGGGTAAAAGCGCTTATAAAATTGGCGATATAGATTGCTTATATTATTATTATTATTATTATTATTATTATTATTATTATTATTATTAATTATTATTATTAAACAGACATCTATAACGCACACAATTAACAACAGCCTCAAAGGGGCGTGCAACGACCCTGAAAAGCCCTACCGTGTATATTTATCGAGTAATATTATGGTTTACAGTTCAACTGGAATGCACAGAAACCTAGGCAGACCTATTAAACATGTAAGTTTTAAGCTTCCTTTTAAAACTTGTTATTGGCATAGTGATTAGGTTAGGTGTCTCTACTTAATTTAGGTATAAGCGCCAACCTTGACTCCATTATCAAACACCTCCTGCCAAACAACCGAACCAGAATGGAATGAATCAGTTATGTCAAGTAACCTAAAACGTACAAATACAAGTAGTGCATATCTATTAACAACAGCTTAATGCTAATTTTAAATTTAAGTACCTTACCGCTCATTGCTTAACTTGTATACCGTTTTAAGGTGAAAAAAGGATATAATTTATCTTTGGAGATATATAAGTCCATTTCTGGTGTTGTATACATGCGGGACAATCCAAAATGGCGGAACGTCTGGCCGACTCTTTCAAAATGGTCGACTATTCCGAATGGCCGACTATTATACGACAGCTGCGAACGAGATATGCCAGGTCAAAATCTACGCATGAGTATATGTCAGAATATGAGCGAGAAGTCAATTGGTAGTCTTTCAAAGGATGCCGAAAGCGCAGTAACGTGAATCTTGTTGTACCCGAACACAGTGAAATTCCATGTTGAACTCTCGGGCCTTCACGATAGCCGGGCCAAAGCTTTGGAGTTCACTGCCCAGTTCAGTTCGTTCTTTCAAGTTTTGATGCAATTCAGATCTAAATTGAAGACATATCTCTTCCAACTTCCTTACCCATTGTAGCCTGGCTTCTGGTTTCTCTGACCTATCGGGCTTCGACCCGACTTCTCCAACGAATTATGATTTTGGATTGCGATTTTGACTTGAAGCGACCATCGACTGATGCCTTGGGCATTATGATAACGGCGCTATAGAAGTCTTTAGATCAGATTAGATTAGATTTAGACGAGTATCAACTCCAATCAACATATTTTGTCTATTTAGCCAATAAAGTAGATAGCGCCTCCAACAGATAACAAGATCTAATGCAAAGAAACAAGAACTGTTGCCAAACGGAATTTCACTCTGTTTAGAATCGATGAATTCCAGACTTATGGCTAAAAGAAAGAATCTTACTTTCGGAAATAGTAATTCTCAAGCTTTCTGTAGTCTTGGCCAAATTGCATCTTTTCCATAAATTGTGTAATGTTTGGGTCCCTTTTCCTGTAGTGATAATAAAATCGTTGTAAAATAAAAACATAATTTAATATATAAATTATGTAAAATTGTAGTATATAAATTATGTTACACTTTTCAAATTGCCTATGCACTGATCAGTTCCAATTATAAATGTTATTTATTTATCTGTTCATAGCTGCTAAAGGATGCTTGGATTAGGACACATATTTACAAATTTAGTGATACATACATACATAAATACATACATACATACATACATACATACAAAGATTATGATGTAAGTCGCTAACAAATAAAATTTATATTCATCATAATTTAAACGAGACACGAAGCAATTATCGTAGAACATAATGTTTTCATGTGAGAAACTCCGTAAATAATCTTCTAGAACTGATCTAATCTTGTCACAAAGTTCTTCTGAAATTGTCTGTGATAAAGTGCAAAAAATATGCAAATATTTTTCTTTCTTTATGTTTTTTTCGAAATGAATAAATATATGTGAATGAATATAACAGTTGCTTAATGGCTGAGATTTGATTGTCATTACCAGCAACTAAAGTCGACTTCATCTCCACCGAGATGCAGATAATGATCTTTGAAGACTTCAGTCAACTCTTTTACGAAGGCATTCAAGAACTTATAAGTGGTGTCCGGAGAAGGATCAATAGGGCCGTAATTTCCTGTGAAATTTCCATGATTGTAACATTTGGTTAGAAGATTGGTTATGCCTTTGCCCCAAGAACTGGAATGACCTAGAGAGTAATCACAGCGAAGAAAACGTTATTTTACCTTTCACTGGGTTAAACTGGGTCACACCATGTTTTTATGATTAATCTCCCTGAGTGAATCAATTAAAGTTTTTCAAGCGTTACTTTTGGATTGAATGGCTCCATGTAAACAAATGGACATTTTACTTTATACCATGAGATTTAGCCATAACGGCACTCGGCAACGATTATTCTTTTAAATCTCATCTTAGAAACAACAATGTAACAAATTATAGGCAACAAAGCTAACAATAGCATCGATGAACTTCAGAAATAGTATTATACACTATACACTGCTACTTTCGTTTCGTTACAACACTGCAATACTCAGGTCTAAAGACACTGCATTCTAAAACTCAGCTTTAAAGACACAACCATTGCAATACCTAGCCCCAAGACTCAAAAGAGCATTTATTTACGTACACTTCTTCTGCATATTTATGAACATTTGTATCGCATTGAAATACTATACTCTAAAGATACACCCTCACATCCTTATGCATCTAACCGAGAGCCATTTCTAAAGCGTTTCTTACAGATTCTAAGAGACGCTAAACAAATGTTCCGTTACACTAACAAGGCTATGCAGCAAGGGACAAAAATTACTGATGAATTGAGACTTGGGCGCAGCTCTCGTTTTTGACCTGGTGAATCAAATTCTGGAACGACTCGAATTCCTCGTAAGCGTGCAAATTCAATGACCTCCTTTACATCTTCCTGGGTGTAAGCATGGTCGTACGGTTCAAATGCACCCTGAAATAGACAAAAATATCCATCAATTTGTAAATGCCCCTGTAAGATCATTACTAATTACACGTGTGTGTCCTTCGTGTACAAATAGGCTGATAGACTGTAGACGTGCTCTAGGCTAATCTGTTTACTTGCATTTTAAAACTGTTTTGCAGTTTTATTCAGAAAAACCAAAAAATTGTCACTTTGTAAAACGTTTGCCAATTTAAAAACTAGCCGGCTTCAGTTGCTTCGAACGCATCCACCTTGTGTGATCACAAGAAGATCCATTTACATAAAATCATCGGAAGTTTTTCCACAAGCATAATATCAGAAGTGTGCCGTCAATAAAAGCTAACCTACCTTGGCACTCAACTGAGGAAAGTCTCTGCTTTGATATGGAAAAGACGGGTCGTCCACGATATGCCAGTGGAATACATTGAACTTGTTATAAGCCATTGCTGCCTAAAACAACTCATAAAGCGACCCTAAATGCATCAGTTATAGAAAAAGACATTCGCAGTTTGCACTGAATTTGTATTCGGAGTGTAGTTAACTACCAATGACGTTTTACAGTTATGGGCAAAGTTAGTGAGGTCAAATGATGAAAAATAATATTACTGAAATTGTTAACTAGCATCATATGACTCAAAACTATACGGTCGACTAGAAAGGCTAAATGATTGCCTTTAACATCAAGTTTTTACTCTCTTTTAATACATTGGAACACCATACATTCATATGATCATGTTCGTTCAGTTTTCAACTTTCTAGTACCGCGTGAGCATTTGATGTTAGAGATGAAGCATTTGCATACTTTCTGAAACTAAAGTTTAACAAACATTTGAATAAAAGATTACATTTTTATTAGTGCAACACTTTATAATGCGTAAAATAAGATCTCTAATAATACAATAGACAAGTAATAGTTATTCATACCAAATTTAGGAGAATGGTATTCTTTGGTATGAAATGGCGTGACGTGTCTAACAGGATTCCTCGCCAGCCGAACCTTGGCTTATCTGACAATTCAGTCTGATTAATCTGAAGCTGTAAGAAAGCAAATAAACCGTAATGATCTCTGTTTACATTAATTTTAAACTTTAATGAACAAAGCACAAACCGCATTAAGTTTCTTCAAGCACTAGTTTTCCTCTATTGATGCACCATGACACCATTTATCTTGTAACATATTGAATGTCATGCAGCACAAAGTAAGCATTTATAGTGAGGTAAATGGAACATGATGTGCTAGTTAATACAAATGAAACTCGATAAAACTTCAGCTCAACATTTATTCAAACTTTCGTATTACCACGTATGTTTGTATGTATATATATATGTATGCATACATACATATGTATGTATGTATGTATGTATGTATGGTTGTATGTATGTGCACAAACCTATGTATGTAGCTGGATATTATGCAACGCCTTTTAAAAAATTTTCAAAAGTGCAATGTAATTTCTGGTTGATGGCTTAAGCTTACGTATCCATCCTCACTCTCGTAGATCAGCTGGCTGAATGTTTCGAGGCCACGAAGTGCTCCCCAGATGGCGTTAGCTGTCAGTTGACCGTTGTCCCCGGATACATCTAAAGCATCTGCAGAGAAAATACTTTAACTCAAACCCAGAACTCTTCGTGTGTTATCATATGGTAGGATAGCAGTACAGAACAATTAATAACAAGTCATGTAGTTTAATATCACAGGAAAAGGGAAGGGAAATGCAAAAGAAAGGGAAAATGGAAAGGGATAGCCGGGAGAAACAAGGAATCTTTCCAAGATGAGCATTTTGCTAAACAAGTGCTTAGATCCTCTGCGCGGAAAAGGTTAGTTACTACTACTACTGCAGTTACTACTACTACTTCTACTACCATTTCTACTACTACTACTACTATTTTATTATCATCATTATTGGACAATGCAAGTTAATGCATTGTAATTTCTGGTCTCCCATCCCTCACGTTTTGATCTGATCACCGAAGGAACGACTGTCACGGAATGCATCTCACTTCGACTGTCAGTTGATATGCTGTGCTGTTATAACGGCGCTACAGAAATATCAAGATTAGACATGAAAAGATTTTGAACCACACTTCATAGCTGCTTACAAGATTCGTCCATCTCCACCGAAGGATATTTCTCGCACGGATTCTGGACTTTGACGTCGAGACTCGTTAGTTTTGATATCGATTGGAACTTCAGATTTGTCTGCTTGAGCGGAAGGTGGTAGAAAATGATACGGAAGTACCTGACAAACGCCTCATCCAATATGTCGCACGAAACGCCAGTTGCTTGGAAGCGAAACGAATTTCTGTCTAAGGTCAGAGTGTCGGATGTGGTCGAGAATTTAGCCGGTATCGGCCATGGAGATCCACGAGATACGGCCCCCGAAGTGGCCTCAAGACTGGCCACCAGGACGAGAAGCGAGCTTAACCACACCATCGCATAGAAGGACAAGAACAAGTTCGTTATGGAGATCAGATGATAGACTGCATATTATCAAAGGCAGGAAATAATAGACTGGGCCTTATACATTATAAAAAGAGTAGTCTAGGATAGTCACACCGCAGCCTATAAAGGTTCAGCTCGTCATATGACGACAATGATTCAGGTGTAGGCATCTAACAAAATAGGTCTTTGCCGCGCTTATCCTGGAATTTACCTGAGAGGTGTGTTGGAAAATCCCGTCTCGAATAACAGACTATACAATAACATTAAATATACTATTGATCGCATATCACAGACCCGACAATTAGCCGCTATCACCATGCGCTTAGGCTACAATCGTTTAGCGCTATCTAAGTAAGCAAGTAAGTATGAGTCAGAAAGTAAGTAAATGAGGAAGCAAGTAAGTAAATGAGTAAGTAAATAAATAAGTAAGTGGCTTTTATATGGTGATTAACTTGTAGCTGCGTCGACACTTAGGGCCCACAACAACGAGCTCGTAATAAAAGCTATGTATCCCAGTATCGGGATAGCAGCTCATTCATAGACAACCGATCACAATTAAACCGAATTGTTGATAACGGCCTTGATAATAATGGTCTTGTTGATTTTTCCTTCGAATTGGCCAAGAGGTGTAATAAGTGAAGCCTGGACCATCTACTGATTCAGCTTATCAATATATCACGTCTGCAGCGCAGAAAAGAAAGTTTTTCATTGTTTGACTTTCATAGTTTATTTCTTTTTTGTACTATCGGGGAAAAGGTCAAGACTTGTGTAGATAATAATAGCATGCAGATTTTAAAGATTTCATCTTATTTAAGTCTGTCGATGATTTGTTGTATCTTCTGGTTGTATTTAAAAATGAAATTATTACTTAATTTGCACTATATTAAGTTTCTAGATATGAATATAGAAGGCAAGATGTCCGTCATTGTAGCCCACAGGCTGCTAGACAGCGATAGTAGATTTTTAAGGAATTATGCAAAATGATTTCACTCCAGGTCACAATAACTGTGCTGTGTCATCTAAAGTTTGCTATGCAAGTGTCTGATGTCTCTAGAGATTAATCTGAAGAGTATAATACATACATCTGAAAAGTCTAATATATTGAAAATTATTGCATTGGGCAGGTATTTGTCAGTCCAAATCCTTGAACGCGTATCGCTTAAACTGCGGATGATGTGAAACATTTATTTACATACATCATAACAATAAAAATCATAACAATATCGAGATATGCTGTCTCTCAGTAACGTTTCTAAATAATTATACTTCACACAATAGTTTATGAGACATATACCAATATTACACAGAAACTGTTTATGTTTTCAGACTTTACCTAAACCTTTCATATACGAACACAATAATATCAAACCAACAGATTAGTGCCGATCCAACGATTAGAAATAAGAGTGTTTTAAAAAGTCCGGTATTGCACTTTAAGGACGAATTCCCACTTCTTCTCTTCCATCCAGTCAAGCTCCGAGAAGACTAATGCATGAATGCAACTATTATGGGGATTTGAAATTTGAATTTGGTATGAGAGATAATAGTGTCAATTGGGGTGTAATAACAAAACCAATTATTGTCAAGAAATGCAGTCTGGCATCTATTCAGGAGACCGAAAGTGTTCAAGCCTTGAACATGGAGTTGAAATTTTATCCATTAGTGAACTCATTAGTAAGTATTTGCACTGACAGTTGACATTTACGATTCCTCGTTCAGTCGAGGGACATCATGGCGTATTAACAAATGCATTACTTACCTACTGCAAAGCAATCTAGAAGCAGGCCTAGCTCGCCACTTTTTACGCTACAGAAACTGTCGTAATTACAATTACGATTACAAGAGTCAGTCGGCCAATAATTTAGAGGATGTAGGCCCTTGGTCTTTTACGCACCTTGATTCTACCACTCATTACATATCTTTTGCATTGTGAGCCATTGTAGCCGACGTATTATTCATCAGTCTCCTAAAATTTACCTAGTGTTTATTACATAACACTCTACAGATTCAGATTAACAGGAAATATAAATTATATAAATATCCGTTAAATAAACATCCGATCGAATTAATGGGGATTCTGTGGAAGTGAAAAATGGTGTGATCTATATATTTTGCACGTATTTATATGCTTGCGACACCTAGTGTCAGTTTTTGCAACTGCTCAGTGAGTGTATCGTTATAGCAACACCAGCAAACGTATAAAATATGGTCATCATTATCGTCATGTACTTCATGAAGTGGGTGATTGGTCTGACACTTGTTGGTGCTCCTCTGAAGCGGTAGCAAACACTGACACTAGGTGTCGCCAGCATGTAAAGTCGTCCAAACCGTAGAAATCGTATACATTTTCGTCACTTCCACTGCGTCCCAACTGCATTAAGCTAGTACAGTAGATGCATGCGGTGAACAACAGAAGAGAAACACAAATGCTAAACAGAGAAAAGTAAATGTACATGTTTTTCTATAGCGCCCGTATGACCTCGACCCTGCTCATTTTGCAATGAATTTATCGGGTGAGATCATTCACCGCAGCTGCCCGTTTGACCGGGCGCCCCTCCATGTATAGGGTCCCTGTACATACGAACCGTTCTAGCTCGAGATTCAGATCTCTGAAATCATGCCACTATCGGTATGCCAACCCACATCCTCACGCATAGGGAGCCTTCGACGTACGCAATAACCAATGTTGCTAACCAGCCCAGCTTAGAGCTAAGTAGGCTAAGGCCTACCTAAGCCTAGCAACAACTGAACGCCAAATTGTGCACCCTTAGTCTCTGTCGATTTGAAACAGATCAATACTCAATGCGGTGAACAAAAGAAGAGGAAACAAACATTTAAATACATGAACCCCAGCCCGGCTGAGTTTATAATTTCAGTATTATGCGGTCTTATATGTTGTTACTCTGTCAGTAGCTAATTTCTGTTGACTCATCTGCTGATGGTCACTGCTGTTTCTTTCGTATCGCTGCCTGAACTCCGGCCTCCGGTCGAAGCTCCCGGTACTGGACCTGCGGAAAAAATTAACTAGATGCAAATATCAACAGTGGTCTAGCATAGGCTTACATATGGTGAGACATGGTAGCCGATTGGATAGAGTGCTTGGCTTGTAACGCGGAGAGCACGGGTTCGAACCTCCTCCCCTTAGACGGTTACTGTGTAGGGACCTTGAGAAAATCCTTTATTCACAATTGCTTCGCGCCTCAGATTCAGATTTACTGACCTTGCGCGCGTAATAAATGCAATAATAATATTAAAAATACAAATAATAATAATAACAACAATTTAACTTAAATCAACAGCCACTGTACACTTGATATGCATTCAGTGACGCTGCGGTTGCTGTGCTATATCGAAATAAAGTCAATGTCAGGAGTGTACCTCAAGCTTTAAGAGTCTAGGTCACGCAATACGGGACTTTTCACTGAGTCGAAGTGCCATTCGCCATGCAAGGAGATTATAATTAGATCTAATCTAATCTAATGACCTCTATAGCGCTGTTATCATAACAACCAAGGCATCTATCGATGGTCGCTTCGAGTGAAATCATTATCAAAATCATAATCCATTGGAGAAGCCAGGGCGAATTCCTACAGGTCAGAGAAACTAGAAGTTAGGCTACGGTGGGTGAGCAAGTTAATGAGAGGATTGTGCCAACACCTTGAATCTTCAATTTTAACCAAACTCTGGAAGTAACGAGTTATTGCTTCTGCAGAGGCCAACCTTGAAGTCCAGAGATGACCATTAAGTACTTCTGGAATTACTAACCATCACTTTTGGCAGAGTTTTCTTCAGAAGAGACACTTTCCCGAACTAGCTCGCAGCTGTTCTGCGCGGAAGAGTCTAGCAACTATTTGATGCGCCATCGGTTGATGCCTAATGCATTAGGCACCGGCGCTCTAGAAGTTTCTAATTAATAGTGTAACTTTTTGTATCGTATTGCAGTTATTCTTACCAGTTCTTTGTCAGATGGAACGCGGGAAAGGTAGTCGAGGAGTTCGTTGTTGTCGATGGCGTATGGTGACCGGAGTTTCTTGGTGAACTTGTTGATGCCCCAGGCAAGGATGATGTAGCGCAAAGGAACGAAGTAGATGAGAATAGTTGCAATGGTAAGAACGGTCAGTGCCAGCCAAGACAGCCACGGCACCTTCCACGTCAGGGCACTGAACGCACGGGAATGCATCATCATCATCATCATCGTCATCATCATCATCAGCGTCGTCGTCGTCGTCGTAATCAGCACTGTCACCTTGATCTACATCTACATTGTCTTCATCATCTGCATTATTTTCATCTGCATCAACATCTGTCTGTCCATCCATCCATCCACCCATCCAGCTTTTCATCCATCCATCCGTCCGTCCGTCTGTCCGTCCATTCATCCATCCATCCATCCATCCATACATACATACATACATACATACATGCATATATGCATACATACTGTGTCTGCCTATTCCTACAATTATTTTAGATGAACGAAAGCAACATGCGTAGGACAGCAGTTAGAAGGACGAGAGCAGGTGGTAGAGATTGGTTCGTACTTCTTGACACGCTCAGCCAACGTTGCCACTTGGTCCATCGCCTGCTGGACCTTGAGACAGACCTCCTGGATCGACTGCAGCTTCTCCACGAAGCCTTTGGACTTTTCAGCCTGAAGTAGCGAACAATCGATACATGTGTACCGATTTAACAACACGAGATTTCGGCAGTTCGATAAGTCAACCACTGTACAATAGCCACGTTACATTTGTGCATTACAGTTGGAAACATCAATTAATCTAAACATTTATTCCCCCCTCTTGGCAAGATTAAGAAAAATCACACTTCTAACATTACGTTAAATTATTAGTAATATGTTTAGTAGGCGTTTGTTCCTGCGAGAGTTGTCGGCAAGAGAAGAGGGCATTCATACATAATAATTTGATCATCGATAGTCCTTTCACTGGATTCTCGTCAAAAGGATGTAACAAGACAGTGAATGCAACAGACATCAGTGAACGATAATTAAGCCTAATTATAAGTGATAAATGTGTGGTTTTGGTGATAGCAATAGCGATGATGATAAGGAAATGGGCTTCTGGGATATAAATGAAAATGCGCGTTACTTTCTCTAGTTCTTCTTCGTCGTCACAGTCGATGACAACACTTTCCTAAAACAGAAGAGAAATGATGTTCTTGCTGCTTTTCCTGGTCCTCTTTGTTCTTTCTGCTCCTTCGGCTCCGCTTCCTTCCTTTTTTGCTATTTTCTATCTTGCTTCTCGCGGGAGCAACATCTACCTGACATCTCCCAAAATCATCACACGACCACTACGATTACATCATCATCTTCATCCTTCTCATCATCGTAATGATTAGTATCATCATCGCTCTCATCATCATCATCATCATCAACAACAACAACTGAACTTTTTTCTTGACTTCAACATCAAAGAGAAATAGGCAGAGAGAGAAAGAGAGGCAGAGAGAGATAACAAGAAGCAAATAAAGACAGAGAGAGCAAGGCTAAAACAGAGACCGAGAGAGAAAGAGGAGAGAAAAAGGAGCTTACGTGTGAAGAAGAAAACGATACGTTACGTTACATGCTCTGCACTGCGCTGGTTCCCGGTACATAAATACATACAGGCATACATAAGCCTAAATACATAAATACATACAAAATGGATACAAACATACATATATAAATAAACTCATCACGTGTGAATACACAGCATGAACGTATATTATTATCATTATTATTGTTGTTATTATTATTATTATTATTATTGTTGTTGTTGTTATTGTGATTGTTGTTGTTATTGTTGTTGCTGCTGCTGTTATTATTATTATTAATATTATTATTATTATTATTACAAAAATTATGTACACACGTCGCTGTCTCTTTCCATCCTGAATCCCTCAACGATGTTCCGAATGACAAGATTTTTAGCAAAGATGAACGCGATTCCGGCTGGCAGCATGTACAGCTCGAAGTTGATGGTGACCATCAGAAACAGCTTTATGAGTTACAAAAATAAAAAGGAAATGGACGCAATTTACTCTAAGAGACAGCCAATACAATGACTTATATAGCGCCAGCATTAAATGCATGATACATGCATGAGCTTCCAGACAATCACGTTCATTGGGCCAATAGCTGGTACATGTTGTGTCAAATGGTGGCTGGTTATGAGCGACGGTAAGCCCAACAAGTGTTGCTATCTGACAGATGAGTCGATAGTAGTAGTAGTAGCAGTAGCAGCAGCAGCAGCAGTAGTAGTAGTAGTAGAAGAAGAAGAAGAAGAAGAAGAAGAAGAAGAAGAAGAAGAAGAAGAAGAACTGGCCCTTAAGCTATGCCCGAGAAGCAAACATGTTTACTAATTATTAGCGAATCCATTTTCTTAACCTCAGCATATAATTGTTAATAAATGTAAATGCACACGCTTCTCTACAGCGTCGGTATGGCTTCACCACCGCATACGAGTGTGGATGACAGCTCCTTTCTCTCATTGATCTTCCCATCTAGGGTGTGCAGCGGAAACATAGTTGAGTTCACTAGAGGACGCTAGTGGAACATACATCTGATATGAACCCTCAATCTCTAAGTCCACAGTGCAGCACTCTAACTACTAACCTGTCGCGCAACCCACCTCTAAATTAGACTGTAATCATCGACAGAGATTATCAGCGTCCTAGAAACAATAAGAATGGAAACTGCGTAGAGAAAGAGGTCATCCAAGGCACAATTCCTGGATTCCGAGCTCGTGGAAGACCCAAGATGACCCGGATCGATAACGTCAAGTGGTGGACTGAATTATCGTTCGACCAGTTATTACAAGAGACGAGGGACAGAAGCAGATGGCACAAAATTGTCCGTGGTGCAGCCAATCCTCGGCTCGAGGACGGTTGAAGACAAGACAAGATAAAACAATAATATTCTACGCTGAGACGTAAATGACTTATTTTGATATTTGAAACGAACAGCAAATGCGACGATGCTTCTGGGTTTCGACTCCCAATTGAAACAGCTCTGGACGAACTTTCCCGTGTCCACCGCTGACTGCACGATCTTCGAGACCCGATCGATGTTGTTCTTCATCACCTACAAACACCGAAGACCCTTACTGATCTGGTCTCATCTGGTCTCGTCAACGGTCCATGGAGACCTGCTGGTCTCGCACTCCCGTACAACAACGCGGGCACATCATGCTTTCTCATGTGTCTGACCCTCCTTCTGGAACAATTTTCCTGTGAAGTTATGTACTTTTCCGAAAGAGACAACTCAAGAAACATTGAAAACTTTTATTAAATCACACCTTCTCAGCGCTGTGATATAGCCATGATTTAGCGCATTTGTGAGGTTCGTAAAAGGAGCTATATTAATAGCCAGATACACATGTACATACATACATACATACATGCATACATACATATATACATACATAATCTGATCTTCTCTCATCATCATCATCAATAACCGTGGGCTCAATGCCCGTAGGTGTCCGATGCCCGTTTCACAATGTGCCTCCACTCGATTCTGTTTTGAGCCGCATGTCCCAGTCTCTGCAAGTCCGCGCCACACCACTCCTCAATGTCATCCACCCACTCTCGATGTGGTCTGCCTCTTTTGTTCGTACCTTCCATAATTCCAAACATCAGAGTCTTAATATTTCTGTCATCCTTCATTCTACAGACATGTCCAAACAATCCAAGTTTTCGCTGAATAACCTTCTGCAGTAGATTCTCGGTTATAGCCACTCTTTCGTAAACCTCTTCATTCCTAATCTTCTGAGTCCATCCGATCCTTAGGATTTTTCTGTAACATTTTCTCTCAAATGATCTTCTCTACTCTAAACTAATGACTATAACACCGGTATTGTGACATACAGTGCATCAATCATAGCCGCATAATCAAAATCGCATTCCTTTGCAGAACCCGGTCAAAATCCAGTAGTTCGTGAAACCAGGATCAGACTACGATGGAGAAGCTAGTTTAAAACACTTACAGATACTCGGAATTTCGGCTCTGGACTCGTGTACTTGACTTCCTTTGGGTTGAAAGTTCGAATTGCGGCTTTTAGCTGTAAGTAGAGATCACAGTTTCCCGTTGCTCACCTTGCCACGTGATAAGATAATTACATTGATGTAATCGTCAACATAACTCAAACATGTTCAAACTCCCGATGATACCACTCCTCTTGGTGCTAAGCTTCTTCTTTCAACCTACTGTATCCGTCCGTCATCATCCAGTCCAGCAGCATCTGCCTGGGTCTTCTTCTTGTCCTCCTCCCCTCCATGCATTCTGCCCTCAGTGACGGTTCCCAAGAGTGAGTCCCCTCTCAGTATATGTCCAATTCATTTTTTTTCAGATTTTAGATTACATAACTTATGAATATTCACACCGTATTGAATACGCGAATACGCTATATTTGATGTAACTTATGAATATTCATACAATATTGACTATGAATTATACCGTATTGAAAACGAGGTCGATTTCCAGTTGGACGACGCCTTTTCCTCGTGACATAAGTCTAGCGTCTTTCAGCTGATACCAGCGCCGCTCTCCAGGTTTAATCTGGAGACGAAGATAAGAGCAGTCCCTTAGGCTAACCGTAAGAGATACCCTTGTGTATGAAGTCTAGACGACTTCATTTTCTTAGCCTCGGCACACGAAAGCCATCCTCTCACTCGCCGCCAGATCGTTCTACCTATAGTGTATTGTCCATACACTCAATTTGATAGTTGAGTTCCCTTTACTTTTTAAGTTCCTAAATTTCTAATAATCCCACTTCCATCATCTCTGCTTAGTTTCCCGCTATTCTGAATATCGTTTCTGTTAGGCAACCTCGCCCAAACCAGTTGGGGCAACTCAGTGAAGTGCCCCCTTGAATCACATGGCGGCGTGGTCAGATTGGCTGCTGGAACTGTTCTTGGTAAGCTGTTACAATAACATGGTAGGAGATGCTAAAGTCAGTTCTATAGGAAGTTGTAAGTTGTACACGTTTTTCTATAGCGACCGTATGTCCTCGACCCTATCGGGTGAGATCCTTCACCACCGCTACACGCTATTTAAGGTCCCCGTGAACGGACCGTGCAAGTCCGAGGTTCTAATCTCTGAAATAAGCCACGACTGCGAACCGGGGATCCTCACACACAGAATACGCACTTACCGATGTAGTTAAATAGGCCAGTATAGCCTGTATTCTATGATGCAAAAATATCTAATATTAGTATGAAACGTTAAAGGTTACCCACAGTGAATATGGAAATTGCTTTTGTATGTACTCTTGGAGTAGTCGACTGATGCCTTAAGTATTGTGAGGTGAAGATAACTCACCTTGATTAGGGGAATTGCTACCTTCCCAAGAAAGTCAAGCTTCTTGTCTGGATTCTCATCAAAAATCGTCACTTCGAGTACAGAATGAATGTCGTATATTGTACTACAGACAGCACAACAAAATAAATAAATATGCGAATAAATATGCGAATAAGCAGAATCACGAGATGTTTCAGGCTCAGCATTATTGAGGTGCACTTTGGCTAAGCATTTCACTCCTATTCCCATACGCGTCGGTTTTTTATCTACGCAATCCGGGTTCGAATCTTGGAACTGTCGTGCGAAATCGACACAGATCTCATTATCAAACTATGCACAATCGGTATCATCATTAACTTAATTACTATCATCAACATCATCATCACCATCATCATCATCATCATCACCATCATCATCATCATCACCATCATCACCATCACCATCATCATCATCAATCTACAAGTGGCTATCCAAATCCACCTTATGCTTCCAACCACAAGTCGTTCATATTACAGTTTGAAATCATTCAGCCTAGCAGCCGGAAATTGTTTCATTGTAGATTGCTTGTCGACGTAGCTGTACCAATGGGACACATTGAAAGCTTTGTGACATACAAGAGGAAGATACGTCTTCTGACCATGTCTTACAATGTGAAAGTTTTGTTCCATTCTGGTGTTAGGCACTTGTAGATCGTTTGTGTATGGAGTCTCCAGTTGACTAGTTCCAGCACGCAGAATGGATCACTTTTTCCACCCATATCGACTCCCGCCAGACCATGAGCTTTCAAAACTGACAAGCAAAACAGACCACGGGCTTTCAAAACTGACAATCAAAAGAGACCGTGGGCTTTCAAAACTGACAAGCAAAACAGACCATGAGCTTTCAAAACTGACAAGCAAAACAGACCACTGAATTCTGACAAAATGTCGCTACAATATCAGACGACAGAAGTTTCGTATAGAAAACATTTCTTATGGCAAAATTTCAGATAGTAAATTTTTTAAATAGCAAAAATGCTCTGCTCTGCTATGTTATGCCATGCTCTGCTTTGTGATCTTATGCAATGCAATGCTATGCCATGTTATGCTATGCTACACGATACTATGCTCTTCTCTGCGATGCTATGTTATGCCATGCTGTTTGTCGTTTTTGTGATGCTCTGCTATGCTATGCTTTGCGATACTATGCGATGCTATGCTTATCGATGCTATGTAATACTCTATTCTGATATGCTCTGCTATGCTATACTGTTTGGCCTCCGGCCCGAAGCTAAGATCAGAATAAATGTAAACTGTTTACCTTTCACCTGAAGCCATCCAATATCTTGAATGTTTCTGAACGAGTGAAGGAAATTCTGCTCCACAAAAAGTCATAAGACAAAACGACGATTCAGAATTTATGCAGCGCCAGCTAGTGAGCCTTTTATAAGGTGATGTACAACACCTCTACCAAATGGAATAAAGGTCACGCTTCATTAGAAATACATAAAGTTATAAGTTCTCTGTAATGCAGTTTAATGCAAATGTAATTTAATGTAATATGAAAGGACATTTGCCTATCTGTTATATTGTTCTCTCTCAAAGTCGCTGATTCGGTTTTATCATCATCGTCTATAATCGTAATAGTCGTCGGCGGCATCATATTCCTCATAATATTCATCATTGTAGCAAAATCACCATCGTTATCATCATTAACTTAATTGCTAGCATCATAATTGTCATCATCATCTTCGTCGTTATCATCGTCATCGTCGCCGCCATTGTCAGCATCATCATCGACGTTGTCATCATCATCAGCAGCAGCAGCGGCATCGTCATCGTCGTCATCACTTAACAACTCGTGTATTTGAAGTCCTGTGAGACTTTTTATCTTACGTATTTGCTCAAGTATTTACTTATGTAATTTTATCTTACGTATTTACATACGTATTTGCTTACGTATTTGGCGGCAATTGCTTTCCTACTGACGGTCGTTAGTTGCGATGACTGGTCTCCCTGGATAGAGGAAGAGGAGGAAGACGTGGAAGAAGTGGAGAGGGAATGCTGCAGCTGATGTAGTTCAGCTGGTGGAGTCTTGGCATCGCTCACCACAGAGCAGACAGTGATGAGGAAGGACAGAGTTCCAGCATCGTCATCCATACTCCGTTCCACTCGGTGCGTCTTCTCCTTCTCCAGGGTCTCCAGGTCGATCGTCATGCTGTATGTTTAAAGGAAATTTCCGAAATTTCTCAGTGCCACACAAAAGCTGCCTTACGGAGACCAGATTCACCTAATCATAGATTGTCTGGTGAAGGAACATTGTGTCTAAGCGTTGCCTACACCCAAACATGCAAGTAATATATCTGTCTTATAGTTCAAAAGGTACTGCATTTAAATCAGCTGAACTACCTACATCCTGCACTCACCTCTAACACCAGCAGACATTACACTCGATCATTGGACACTGTGACTCTTGCTGTGCACTATACCCGAACAGTGTTGGGCTCTCGGGCCTTCTCGGTAGCCAGTCCAAAGCTTTTGAATTCACTGCACAGTTCAGTTCGTTCTGTCAATTCTTTGATGTCATTCGGGTCTAAAGTTAAGGCACAGCTCTTCCATCTTGCTTACCCACCGTAGCCTGGCTTCTGGTTTCTCCAACCAATTGGAATTTGACCCGGCTTCTCCAGCGGTTTATGAATTTTGTCTGCGGTTTTGACTTGAAGCGACCATCGGCTGATGCCTTTGGCATTATGATAACGGCGCTATAGAAGTCTTTAGATTTGATTAGATTAGATTAGCTACTCGTTAATATTTGATGTTAAAATCACCCAATGTAATTTACTGCATGACAGTTTATGCCTAAAAGCGCTGCTATGTTATGTCGGTTGTGTTGTGCTATGTTATGTTAACTTTATGCTATCTCATGTTATGTTATCTTGTGTTATGCTATCTTATGTTATACTGTGTTTACATATGTTATGCTATCTTATCCGATTTGAGTGTTTGTTGTCATGTCACACCATGTTATGTTATAACTTATTTAATTAAATTTTATTTTATTTTAACATTTTATCCGAGTTATGTAAATGTTCGCTCAGGGTTATTTAAAAGTCCAGAGATGAAAATACCACTGGGACGGATAAACCTCATAAGTTGTTTGCCAAATCAGAAGTTTGATGGGATTGTAATTGCTCAGCGCCGAGATATTACTATAAAATTATTGAATCATTTTAACAATGGCGGTAATATGGACGCGTTTTTAGGCCATACCTGCCAAGAACGACCTCTCTTCCACCAATTTCGGTGTCTCGAACAGACACCTCGAGTACTGGTGTCTGATCTTCGTACATGTAAAGATGAAACTGCTCCAACCATCTGGGTGTCAAAGTTTTCGGCTTATTCTACAGCCGAAGAAACAACCATTAAGAATTCCCATTCATCCAATTGCATATTATTGGAATTCGCAGATTAAACAAATACAGGTAGGTTTAAGAAACCGATTTGATAAAAACAACTGCTCATCTTATAAATGTAAAATGTAAATGTATAGGTTTTTATTTAGCGAACGTATGGCCTCGACCCTGAACATTTTGCAACGAATTTGGCAGGTGAGGTCCTTCACCACCGCTGCTGGTTTGAATGGGCGCCACGCCATTTAAGGTCCTCATGAACGTACCGTACTAGCCCGAGATTTAAATCTCTGGAATAAGCCATCATATATAGCGAGCATACCGGAAGTGTATATAAAGATGCTAAATTGTGCGAAAAATTTATAATCGCATAATTCCCGGGCCCCTTATGGTTAAAATTTACCACAGTCCACAAATTGTATAACGAAGAAACCAATTATGACGTTTTTCAATTTTTCATTCATCGAGACGACTTTTGAAAACCGAAGATTGCTTCTGTGTCTCAAGAACTTCTTAGAAACTTTTATTGTCATCCAAACTTTTGATGACATCAGTTTTAAAGTTTCAAGCAAGTCACCCAAATTTCTAATGACATCTTATAGTCGTTCGCCCTTTTAGCCGGCTTCCCAAGGTTTCCCTAGCTGGATTGTTCCGGTTTTCCTGGCTCTTTACGCAATTTGAATAGTTTTTCGTTTTCTTTTCCCCTTGGTTTATTACAATCATTTCTCTGGTGTTCTTCCCTCCTTGATAAACTTCTATGCGACTTTTTCGCTTTAACATCTCATTCATTATTCATGTTTGCATCATTATCATAGCCTCTTTCACTTTACACTTTCTTGCCGAAACCGTTTTTTATCTCAAAGACGCCACTGCTTTCTGAAAGATCTGCAGCGGTCAGTGGCTTTTAAACTTTCAAAGACGGAGCTATACAAATAGCCAGATACATGCATACATAGAGCCTACATAGTATACATACATACATTCATGCATGCATACATCCATACACACATACACCCTTACATACATGCGTACATACAAGCATACATCAATAAAGAAATGGCAAGCATTCATAATAATCAATGTTATGATTGGCAGGCAGAGTTTGTTTACATGCGAGAAAATCGCAGCCAGCAGGGAAGTCAAACTGGCAAGGAGCAGCTGTCGTCAGCATACGCTGCAAACCTCGTCGATCCTTATCAAGACAGCCTTGACCAGCAGTCCGAGAATTGAACTTATGCAGCCTCTTAGGTTGATACTATTTTTGATTGAGATTCTCGTAAACTTCTGTAGAGTTGGAAAATTTATTATGCTCAATTAAAACAAGACAAGGCGATTATAATCTTGTTCCTACCCTGCTCTTATATCTCTCTGTTCCAAGCTTGAACTTGACAAACGGATCAGGAAGTGTATTGTCTGCTTTCGGCAAGAGGTCACGACCCTCGATCAGGACGACATTCACGACGTTGTTCCATATCTTTGATTTCACCTTCTTCGGTTCGTTTGATTTCGTTGACAGCCGATTAAAAACCTGACCAGCATTTCATATATAGGTAAAGTTGAACTAATCTAATCGACAAAATCTAATCTAATCTGTCCTAATCTAGTCTAACACTTTTAGTCTAGTCCAACCCAATCTATTCCCATCAAATTCGATCTAATCTATTCCGATATAATCTAATCCAATCCGTTCTAATCTAATCTAATCTAATCTAATTACTTGGATAGAGTCTTTTTCATGATCCACAATTATTATTATTACATTATGATTATGTTTCCTGACTAAGACTTCACTTGAAGCGACTATCGATTGATGTCTTGTGCATTATAATAGCGGCGCTATAGAAGTCTTTACATTAGATTAGATTAGATATCACGCAAGTGAAGCCGTAGCAAGATTTCGTAATCCGTTGAAGAAACCTAGTTGAAAAACATGACCTAGATGCTTGTATCAATTCCCTTTGTCAGGACAATCCTTACGTTAACATGTAGGTTCCGGTTTCTTGAAGAAAGTTGGGAAAATTCCCTCTAAAGGTTTTGAGCTATTTCCTTAGCAGTGCACTATTCACATTAATTTCAATTTCCTCCACAGGTGGCTGCGTCCACTGCTTTCATCTCCAAATTGCATATTGATTGTAGGAACATTTATGTAAAACGCATAAAAGTACAAACGCATAAAAGTACAAATTTAAAATTAACACTTTCACAAGCCTCTGGATCAGTGGTTCTTAAAGTGGTGGTCCTCCAACCGGCGCCAGTTCGCGGATCTCTGGCCACCGGCCCGCAAACGTTTCTTAAACACTGACAATTTTTCAACTTATTCCTAAAAAGTTATGATTTTTAAGCGAATTGTAAGATCGTAAGTTTCAAACAATTTATTAACCACTGCTGTGTGCGAACTCCTTAGATGTGTGGTGCCTTTGCTCATGGGCCGAAGCTCAATTCGGTAACAATGTGACAGCAATTTAACACTAGAACTACATTTAACCTATTTTGCCGAATGTGAAAGAGAGCAGGACTGAGTTGACCGTTTAACTTCTCTTTCCCAGGGTTGGGTTGACCCTTTAACCTCCCTTACCGAGGGCTGGGTTGACCGTTTACCTCTTATTCCGAGGCTTGGGTTGACCGTTTAACCTCTAATGCCGAGGGCTGGGTTGACTCTTTAACCTCTCTTTCCGAGGGTTGGGTTGACCCTTTAACCTCTCTTACCGAGGGCTGGGTTGACCGTTTACCTCTCATTCCGAGGTTTGGGTTGACCGTTTAACCTCTCAGTCCGAGGGTTAGGTTGGCCGATTGGTCTGCTTACCGTGCTCGATACCTCTTAACTGCTTGGCAAGCAAGACACTAGGATTCGAATCTCAGACGCAGTGACAAAAGACTGATACATTGCCAATCAGCCTTTCAAGATTCTCTCTTCAGCGGCGGATGGATGCAGTTGGCTTACGTTCTTCACGTTCAGCCTGGACAGGAAGTCGTTATCGTTGGTCGGAGTCTGCGCATCGGGCTGTTGTTCGTCTTCCGGTTCAACTTCGGCAAAGTTCAGGAAGGGATTCGTCGAATCCGAATCACCTGAAGTTTTTCCGTTCATCAAGAAGTCGATGGGATTCGACATATCCTCCTTCTTCCGTCACAATCGCAATCGTTACTATATTAATAACAGTATCTGTAATAGTATTTGTAATCGTAATCGTAGTCGCAACGGTAATCGTAAGCGAATTCGTAATCGTACTCGTAATCCCCGGATTTCTTCAGCACTCAAGAAAGCTAAGCTGCGGGAACTAGCCTATTCACAGGCGCTCAGTCAAACTCAAATCGTCAGGGCAGGTGTGATGAGGTGAGGTTTCGAGTTGCGATCCAAAAGTCAGGAACGTCGACAGACGGCTACGGCGGCTGTTGATTGGAACTGACTGAAAGATACCGAGAGAGGAGGTATAAGGTAAGACAGCAGAGAAATTACTTAAAACGTTGGCAACGCGAAACGGCGTGTGAAGTCACCTGCAACGTTCGATAATGACAGGCTATTTACCTGAAGGGATTTTTAAATAGGTCAGGCGGAACACCTGCGAACTGACAAACAAACCGACAGCCACTTGCTTTCTTCACCTGCTAGGCCTGCATTCGCTTACCTCGACCGTTGAATGCGATGTCGTTTGCTCGCAGACTTCGCATGCGGACAGGTTTCTGAAAAATGCTGCACGTGTACAGTAGGCAACATATGTGCAACTGTTCAAGCGATCGATACTCTTCAATAATGATGATGACCTACTGCATTTTCGATCGATTTTAAAACCTTTACAATATACACATATATAATGTATATATTTATATGAATATGAAGTCTAGTTTGAAGCAATACTGGATATTGTCGTGTATATACATCTTTTTACATATGACATTTGCAATATATTTGAGTGCTTGGAATTTTAAATATATATACATTTGTATATATATTTTAAAATACATTTATATGTATACATTTGACCCAGGCCTCACGTAGAGAAGAGGCCTAAGATTTTGAAGAGTTTCTATGGAATAATTATTAGCATTTATTTCTGCTTTTTTGTATTATAAATCACAATTACAATTTAATATGCTTATGATGTGCGTGCCTCGAGATTGAAGCCTCAAATTTGTAGTGGCCGGAGCCTCTCTGAATCTCTGACAGGCCCTGGATATATGTATATTAATGTATGCAGATCATCTTGTGGTTTCTTGGTATTCACAGCCTTATCCATAATTCGCCATTTACGATGAGTTATGTATAGGTATTGGATATCATGCAGTTGAAAAAGCCATTTACGATGAGTTATGTATAGGTATTGGATATCATGCAGTTGAAAAAGCCATAGCTGTTTACTTAAAATTAATCTTTGCATATGCATGAAAGTTCGTTGGATCATGTGGTCTGTGCATATGCGTAATGTTAATACAGTCTATCTGGAGAAAGCGCCTAAATCTAAAAGTACACGGTCTTCTATAGCGCCCGTATGGCCTTGACCCTGCTCATTTTTCAATGAATAAATCAGGTGAGATCCTTCACCACCCTGGCCGTTTGGATGGGCGCCACGCCATTTAAGGTTCCCGTGTATGGACAGTGCTAGCTCGATGTTAAAATCTCTTAAATAAGCCACGACCGGGACACGAACTGGCATCCTCACGCTCAGGGGCGCCTTGACATAAGCGTTAACCAATGTAGCTAACTAGGTCAGTTTCTTAGTATGTCGACAGTGGATATTTGTCTGAACTATTGTAATGATTTCTCGAGCTTCTTATGGCGACCTCAGATTTAAAAAGCACTGATTCCTCGCGTATAAAACTTTCCTCGATTATCGTTTTATTGTTTCACGTGTTTTCTTCCCCCGTCTCCCTGGCTCAGTGCCTTACCCCCTGACTGAATTCTTTTCAATCCACCTCCAATATAATACATACACATACATAAGTTGTTTACTATTGCTCAAAAACAGAATAAAACATTGCAAATGTAAATAACGAGAAGAATTATTAGGATGCAAAGGTCTACCCAAAAGGGGCCAAGGTCCCGCTAATTTATGGCAGCCTATAACACAGTAATATATCGATGGGTAATGTCTTATATACGAGCAGCTAATCAATTCATACATACATACATACATATATACATACACACATACATGCAAATATGCAAACATACATGTATGCATACATACATGCATACATACATGCATATATGCATAGATACATGTATACATACATACATACATACATATATAAATGCATATTATACGCACAGCGACGTTTGCATCTAGTAAAGACCAGTACCATCCCTATACAATACTGGTAGACATGCAGGTTACGTTGCCTCTTGAGCGTTACTGCTGGCATCTGGCGATTAACCAAACCCCACTACACCTGCTTCAACCACCGTGCTTTTGGCATATTCAATATTTCAGCTGCCGCATCCAGCAGATTATTTCTCCTCAGCAGCTTCTACAGCGACCAATTACACTTCTCTAATCGACGCCGTGACTGATGGAGAGGTTTATGGAATGAATCGAAGCTTTCCTTCATTGGCCCATGCTTAGGGCTTTCATTGAAATAACACACATACATATACACAACTTCAAATTGTATATACGTATGTATATGTATGCTTTTTAGTATGCGTATGCCTTTTAAGGGCCTCTCAAAAGCACTTCACCGTGTCTACCTAACTAATCTAAATAAGCATAGCTTAAGCAAACTTAAACAAACATGAATTAAGTAGAAATTATTTGCTGCGAAGTCGCTTTCCCTTTGTTTAACTCTGGTATCATCACCTGTTATGATTCGTGACCGTCCTCCCAGCAGTTACTCGTAAATTTTACAATCAGCCTAAACTACAGTGCAATCCATATTTCTGTATAACATAAGTTAAGCAACAGGTTCGTACACCAATACGACGAAAACTGTGTTCAATCGAGCGTCATGCAAACTCGTAAAATCACAACATCATAAAGATATCTGTTCAAGTAGTACGGCGAATATATAAATATATATGTTTGGATGGATACATGATACATATTAGATGCAGTGCATGCTTAGGGAAGCTCTTATATATGTGGCGGACAGCACATTAGTGAACCCGATAAGCTGATACTGTGGGGGGATTAGGTCATCGCCCGAGTGATTGGTCGCCATGACGACCCAAGTTCCGGTGGTGAAAAGTAAATAAACAAGCCTGTATAATAAAAGAAGGGGAAATGCCACGTAACAATATCCCCACCGGTGCCGTTAAGGAAACTAGTAGTCTGTCCAGGTATCAGAGAGACATACCCAAACGGGTCAGTGCACTTTAAACATCCAGTGTCTAGTTCAGAGACAGTCTCAACTGATCCGATTTCAGGTTTTGGCCCGCCCTGTTGCGTACGGACTGATTCGAGATAGCGAGAGGACATGGAGTTGTTTGAAACTCGGTGGAAGACACGTTTGGTGTATCGTTTGGATAGCCATGTGACCAGCGCTTTTGAGAGATGCTTGAAAGGCGCTATATAAATGCTTGTTACATTACATTACATTATGTCCGCAATATTCCTTGCCTGAAGTCAGACGCCGGAAAGTTATAGCTGGAAGATACAACGGGTCAGTGTTCCTAGGTGAAGGCTACAAGAGTTCATAATCCAGAGCTTGACCAGATGGAAGAGAGATTAAAATAGATTATAATTAAAAAGAAAAAAATAAAGATTAAAAGAGATTAAAATAGATAGATAGACGAGGAGAATAACCGATCAAGACCGAATCAAGTTAAATCAAGTCACCAGATACCAGATCAGAAGGAACCTGCATGACCTAATCTAATCTAATCAAATGACTTATATAGCGCCGTTATCATAAAGCACGAGGCACCAGTCTACGGTAACTTCAAGTCAATATCGCAGTCAAAATCATAATCCGTGGAGACGCTGGTTCGAATTCCAATAACATTCCAATAGCATACCGATACTATTTTAAGGTAGCGGCCCATCCTGAAACTTCCTTAGAGAGAACAGATACTATAGACAAGGAGGGTAAGGAGCGGACATCTGTCGAAAGTAGAAAAGGCAGTGATGTGGTTGGCCCTGAGCATAGAACTGGGCTGGAGTCACCTCAGCCCCTTGAACATGCAGACCGCTACTGTCAAATACATACTGTATACTTAGTTGAAGTATAGAAACATACTAAAGCGTGAAGCAATGCGTTTGTAGGGCTTACTTTTATGCGGTGAACTGTCTGTGTACACACACACACACACACACACACACACACACATTATGCGTATCTATACTGAATTATATATTTAATCATATTAAGTGAGTTCCGTGTATTACGCAAAACTATATGAGTACATGTATCTCCACAAACATTATGTATATAGAAGCATGTAGATAATTTTTGTATTTATATATATGTATATATATATATTATGCGTATCTATACTGAAATTTATATTTAATCATGTTAAGTGAGCTCTGTGTTTTGCGTATAGCTACATGATTACATGTATCTGTATAAACATTATGCATATAGAAGCACGCATATGTATATACTCTGTAAGAAAAAGTGTGGACCACTTTGTCTACATCTAATGTTGAGCGGATTTTGCAACACTAATGTGGATGTTTGTGCAACAAAGTGTGGACATTTTTGTGCAACACTAAGTGTAGCAAAAAATATGCAACACTCAATGTGGATTTTTAATGCAACACCAACGTGGACTAATATTTCTTCTTTAAAGGAGGCATAAATTTGTTGCTAGAAAATGGATCTTTCAGTATGTTAATATAAGGCAAACACATACATGTCACAAAATATGCAGTTTATATAGTTAAACTGTTACTGCCATTCAGAGACACCCAAAGTGACCCCGAATTTGACGTAAGTACAATGTCCGATTTCAGAAATATCCTAGACGACAGTATGTGGCTCGAGATTTTTGGAGTCAGCTTGACAGTCCAAATCTATAGGTTTACGGATTAAGCACATGGAAAATACTGGTCGCTCGATGCAGTGAATTTCGTATACGCATGAATGAAATCATCGAAACCAGTGAAGCACACGATTTCGGTTGACTCAGTAAAGTCAGCAGAAACGGACTCGAACGGAAAATGTTTCTTAAATTATAATATCTGACTGAACAAACGGTTTAAATCCCGGCTGGAATAAACCTTTTTTTAGCATTAGATTTTGTGGTAATCGTAAACGCTTATATGAGCCGCCAGCGATATGCCGACCTGATAGCACCATTCACCAATTGTATAGCCAATTTCATGACTTCATGTCCTATGCGCAACGAGCTTGATTTTTCGGACTTCAGAACAATGGTGCTCTTTCATGTGTCAGTTAATTTTTGTTTTCTATGATTTTGGTGTTTTCTGCGTTAAGTAAAGATGTTCACTTTTGGATCTTGACCTGGAACCGGAGCCTTTTTGCCTATCGATTTTGTTTTGACTGAGCGCCTGCGAATAAGCTGGTCTCCGCGGCACGGCTTTCGTTGGGCACTGTAGAAATCTCGGAATTACGATTACGATACATGATGCATATTCATTTTACAGTAGAATAATATGACGTCATGCAGACGGGCGTATCTGCCGCAATCTGTCGTTTTCGTTTTAGCCACGCGTGGTCCGGCGCGAAGTTTCGTTCTTTTGTGTTTGGTGCTCGCCGGATTGAAAGCAAAACTATTTCACCGTAATTCTTATTCTGTTTTTATTCAGATTTATGTTATTGTGTTTTTAAAATGTTTGTTACATATGTGACATTTGCGAGCCATTTTACCCGCTTTTCAGAGCCGGTTTGCAAAGACAATAATGTTGGCGAGCTGCGAATCCATGTGCCTTGTAGGCCGTGCAAAGTTCTTTCTGTAAACTATTCAATCTGTTTCTTCACATTCTAAGGTCTCATATAAAACCCACGGTGCATATAGTTTCCAGATCTCCAGTAGGCGTTAGAATGGAATGTGAAGGTAGTTCAGGGACTGTTGACCCAAATCATTCCAGTATGGCTGAAATTAATCCCAAACCTGATGTGTGATTTGCGTGATAAGGGTATTGTGAAATAGAGACCACTAAAACCTTTCTTTCAATATCATGTAGCTCTGCCTCAAATACCGGCATACTTATAGTATCGGGGACCGTTAAGTAAATAAACATGGATTCTAATGCTTGCTGTTTAAAAAGGGTTGGGGTAAAAGTAAGGGTTATTGCGGCTTTGTAAATTTTTAATAACGTTTAATTGATGTTTGCAAATAGTGCTTAGCTTGGAGAAAGTCATTTTAGCAGAAACTACAACCAATCACAGTAGGCAGAAGCCAGGCCGAAAGCCTCGTCCCAAATTAGAGCGGTCCCCGATACTATAAGTATGCCCAAAAACCTTGTCTTTATTTTGTTTAGGCATGATATTACAATTAAAGACGTGATTTTGAAATACAAATTTTTTTACCGTTGTATTTAGACAAGACCGGCCATGTAAAGAGGAGAAGTTTGCAATGGCTAGATCCATTACAGACTCATTTCCAGTTTTCCGTGATGTAAGTACTATTTAGGACAGTTTTTACCTTGCTGCTCTTTGATTTAATTTTTGTTTTCTACTTTGTTCTAGAAGGTTATAGCTTACTTATCTTAATCTGCCAATTTCAAGTTTTTCAAAACACTGAAGAGGTTGCTCATTTCATTTTTTAATGTGGCAAGTGCTTGGTGAGGCATATGGGGCATAGAATACAATGGGAGATAATACTTATGGTATTGAAAGCGATTGAAGAGGAGAGGAAGTTGGGAGTGAATATGTCCAAGACTGCAAAACCTTAACATTGGCAATACTTCCATGAACACATTACTTTTTTGCACGTTACAGAAATTTCTTCTGTACTGTTTCACAGGAGAGGTTCTGTAATCCAGTGTCGCATACAGGTCATCTTGAAGCATCCATTCGATCCAGGCGGACAAGAAATCCCTTAATAAAAACGCTGTGGACTCATCCACATAAAGCTGGGTTAGTTGTTTTCCTTTTTAAAATAAAATTAGGGGTGCATATTACATGCATTGCCATTCAACCTGAACTGCTGCTGGAGGACAGTGTGTAGTGCTTTGTGAAGTTTCAGTAGAGTGGTGCTAAATGTCTTCTCAACTACTGACTTGTGTAGTTTTTAAAATCTCAGTTGCAGTTGTATGTGTAAGGTGAGATGGTAAAAAGAAAGGGTAAGATATGGTAAAGTGAAAAGGACATTTTTATAGCAGCTTTTAACAGGCTGGGAGTCTTGCTTTTCTTTCAGTTACATCCATCACTTGAATTTCAGCAGATGAAGGGAAGGATACTAACTTTAGCTGCTTTTCTTTCAGTTACACAGAGCATGTTTTTAAAATGCCAAAGGCCAGTTGCACTTACTAGTCAGTTGCTGCAAATGGCAATTAGGCAATTTGTGATGCTTATTTCTCAAGCATGACTGTGCTGTTTTAGGTTGGAGAGGAATTTTGGCTGTAACCTCTGCTGAAAAGTCGTTGACTGTTGAATTTCAGCAGATGAAGGAAAGGATACAAAATTTAGCCGCTTCATCGACTTTAACTCGGGACCTTCTTAACAACATTACTAAAGACTATGATGAAGGTATGTTGATGTGTCAGTTCCTTTTAAAGTTAATAAATGTAGCCATTTGCAATGTAGCATGCTTTTTAGTCTCTTTTAGTCTATCCTAAGTTAGTTGGCATGTTACTGTGTTTTAAGACATACTTGTCATTTCTGCGCTGATCCAGTTCACAATGCATTGGCCATTCTTTGGATGAGTATTCTTTCACATGCTACCTGTTTCTTGGTTGTATGCTCTGTTTTATTCATTGCAGCTGAAGTTAGCATTTTATTGCTTCTTGTAAGTTACAAACTCATCGTGCCTTGATTTACACCCATTTAGAAATTTATGCCGGCATATCCATTGAGAAGTTAATAAAAGGGGCTATTTATTTCTGGAGTTTTACTTACCACACTGCATCCAAGAGAGATTGAAGAAAATATTTAACAAAGTGAATCTTTCAATTTTTTAAAATAAATACAGATTAATACAGTATAAGATTTTACTTTATCAATAATCTGATATTTTACATTATAAATAATTGACCCTGGCTGAGCACCAAATTCCATGTGTTGCTTCAATTGCTGTATATTGTGGCAAGTGTGGACCTGGTTTCTAGTTGGCCAGACTACTGATATTCACTTTTCAAAGGTATCACGATGAAAGATCTAAAAAAACTTAATTGATTTCCAAATTCCATGACAAGGGCCATGACAAATACTGCTTACCAACACAATATCCCTGCATTACAGTCACTGCACTGGCTCTGAACAACTTTAAAATATGATTTTGTAATTTTGCTCTTGTCTCTGTAGGATGAAACAGTGGACGGTGCACTTGAGAGAATGGCCGACGAAGGCCAGCTCTATTTCGAATACAGAATACTTGTTATGTGAAGATGGATATCGCGGCAGCTACATTGGCTGCCTGTCAGCTCCAGAATCGCTTGCAAGATAGCTCTCCTCACACGCAAGACTCTCTCGACCAATCAACCAGCTTACCTGTCATCATCCTTACATCGCTACCTACCATCCAGGTCTCTGCGATCAGCTACACAAAACCTTCTGTCTTTCCCTGACATCCGAGACTTTCGGTCTGATTTCTCACGACGCGGATTCAGCAACTCAGCACCAGCCATTTGGAATAGCGTTCCTGTTTACATTACTCACGACAATATCTCGCTAGACACATTCGTAAAGCGGCTAAAGACCTATCTGTATCGTCTTGCTTTTGTTGTCTGACATGTAACCCACCCACACCTACGATTCCTCGCTCAGTCGATGGACATATGGCGTGTTAACAAATGCATTACTTACTTACTTACTTACTTTGCAGTGATCTCCAATAAGCATCATACTATATAATAGTGACATTCATTTTACTACCTCAAATGGACCAACTTCTTTAGTTACAGTCACTGACCAATTTTGTTATGTGCAACTAGTCCTATCGACAACCATCGAGTCCTCTGATTGGATTGTAGAAAAAGTTTCTTATATTGATTACTTGCTATCTTAAGGTTTCGGCATTTATTACTTTTAACTGTTTACCATGTTCATTGATTGATGCTTTGTTTTTAAGCTTTGTGAACTGTGAAAACCCTTAATTTGTGATTAAAAGTTGTCATTTAACCTAATAAATTGTAGTTAATGATTTGCTTATTATGTAATGAGTTCAGCACGTTAGTACGTCCATGTAGTAATAATTAAACATTGCTGCGTATAGGTAGATACAACAGTAAATCAATGCAGAAAACGTATAACATAACTATATGCAGCTGCACAAATGTGGCAAATTCCAATCTATAAATTTAGCTCCTAAACCACTAAAATGTATTTGCAGCACCACATAAATGTGGACACGACCGCTACATAAATGTAGAGATGCCACAACACAAATGTAGACATTACTAGTACATAAATGTAGAGATGCCGCAACACAAATGTAGACATTATTAGTACCTAAATGTAGATTCCGCACTACATAAATGTAGACATTATTAGTACATAAATGTAGATAGAGAACTACATAAATGTAGACATTCTTGCTACATAAATGTAGCCAAAATGCAACACCGATGTAGACCTCGTTCTCTACAAAAGTGTTGCAATTTGTGTCTACACTAGTGTAGACTGCCGGCTCGTCTACAAAAAGTGTTGCATAGAGGTCCACACATTGCCGATGAGCCAGACCTCAACATTAAGTGTTGCATAGAAGTCTACACTTGTAGACCGATTCTCTACACTATTTTTAAGAGAGTATATATATATATATCGATGAGCGTCGTTCATTACATAAAAATGTAATAGTATATAAAGTCATATATATATAGATATTTAAGTATATATGACTATATAAAACTGCAGATCTATATATATATACGTGGACGGTCGCTCTGTATACAAAAATCTGTCTGGGCTTCTCCTCCCTCTCCCCGTCGTAGATTACGACAACCCTGGATGGTATTGATCTATTGGTAAAATACAGGCTACGGAGCAGCAGCAGCTTCAGCAGCAGCAGCAGCAGCAGCAGCAGCAGCAGCCACAATCCGCGGACCCTGCAGCAGCAGCGGGCGTTGACATCCAGCCGGTCGAACCTGGGAGATGCAGCTGAAGGCCAGACCTCTCGATGGCCGGTCTATCCCAGCGTTGGACGAGGAGTCCCTGGCTGCGTTGCCAGAAGACAGACCTTGTCAACTACCCAGGCACCGACGACCGCCTGAAGGACGCTGTGTACGTATGTGTGTGTGTGTGCGTGTGCGTGTGTGTGTATGTGTGTGTGTGTGCGTGTGTGTGTGTGTGTGGGTCGATATAAAAGGACACAAGCCGTACTGAACGACCGAGAGTCGAAAACCTGCAACAGATGGTTTAATTGAGGTCTACGGCCGGTATTTATTACTGGGCCAGGCCTGCGCGGCCTACACATGCTCACAGGTCTTAACAGAATACGTGCGTGGTATAGGCCTACAGTCTTGGCAGTTGTCGTCATCAATGTTAGGTCTTAACAGTAGGTCTACGTGCGAGTATAGGCCTGCGGTCTCCGGCGATCTTAGGCCTCTGTTATAAGCAGTCGGTGGCAAAATCGTTGGTAATTTTACTATATTAAGGCCGAAGACGTATGTAGTAATTGCTGGAAATAGGAAGCCGAGTTGGAAAGCGTGAGCGTGGAGTCGTATTTCAATCGGATGAATTATTATCTGAGTCTGAAGGTTTTCTAAGAAGGCGCGGATTTCTTGGTCAGTGTCCAAAGGCGACCTCGAAAAATTGCGCAGATTAACGCGTTATGGGGAGCTTGGATGTTCATCGCAGCATCGGCTTTCTACAACGTGTCTGAGATAGTTTTATAGGGAGCTTTATTCTGCTGCCGACAGACGAGACTGCTGCGGTTGGAAGGTGGCTATGAAGACGGAGATGATAATTATCTCCTTGCCTTAACCTTGGATCTGGGAGACCTGAAACCGAACATGACCTTACCTGCCTCCTACTGTGCCTACGCGTAAGCTGACTCCCGCGACTTGGCTTTCTTGGACACTGAAGAAATTTCGAGGTCACGATTACGACTGCGATTGCGGAACAGAGGAGGGTGCGTGAATACCTAGAGTTTTGGGATACCTTAAAACACCTGCTCAGAAGTCTTTAAATTGTTACGGATCGCGCCACCTTGTGAAGCCAAGCAGTGATTTTTAATGCCCTCCAGAAGAGCTGACCTCATTGAAAATATGATCGATTTTTCCCTTGCCAGTTACGAATGAATAGTCAGGCGCACTCCGAATTAGTCGATTTTACAAGGTCTGTATCTGTATTGGACCTACCTTTCACTGAGCATCGAGGACAGATGCGCCATCAATGGGCATCGCATTAGCAACAAGTCTCGGCTGCAACCGAAGCACTTGCGGCTCACCAGGTAAGAATTATAATGAGAGGAGATTAAAGACTAATTCGCCAACTGATTTGTTTTCATGAATCTTAAATTCAAGAAGTCAGTTAATAAGCGCTTTATTTAATGTATTGATTATATATAATATGTACATTTACATGTATACATACATATATACATATTTTTATACATACATACATATATAAATAATTTTATAATACATACATATATACGTACATGCATACATATATACATATTTACATTTATATATACATACATATATGAATATATATGTACATCATGCATACACACATACATACATGCACACATATTACATACATACATACGTAAATACATACATAGATACATACATACATACGTACGTACATAAAAAAGACATATGAATACATACATACATGCATATATGCATACATTAATATATGCATACATACATACATACACACATGCATACATAAATACATGCATGCATGCATACATACATCCATACATAAATACATGCATGCATGCATACATACATCCATACATACACACGTACGTACTTATATACGTACGTACGTACATAAGAAAGACATACATGAATACATACATAGATGTATAGAGACATAAATGCATGCATACATTCAAGCAACGCCGATCGCGGTTAGCAGCCTACTCGGATGAGTGATCCCCCACGAAATACTAGACCATCAGCCTGCAATCATTTCGGGGTCAGTAGGCCTAAATTAATCCCAACGCAACCTTATATTTAATTCACGAGTCCTGGTTGGCGATCAAAACTCTGGCTGAGCATGCTTCATTGCAACCCCAAAGGTCGAGGGTTCTATTCTCGTAGGGCGTAAAGAAATTGTAAAAAGTGTTGTGTCACTGTCACCCTCTAGCGATCTCTTTGTCTACAAAAGGTTAATTCTTGAAACGCTATCACACAACGTAGGGCAGCATTAGTAATTCATCCGACATCATATGCCGCGGCTAAGAAAAGAAACTCGCAAACGCCGTAATCGTAATCGTAAACTCGAAATTTCGAAAGCGCTACTTAAAAGCTAAGCGCAGGGCACCAGCTTATTCACGAGCGCTGCGTCAAGTTCATGGAGTTGCCCGTATCCGTTATCACCTTTTTAGGGTTGGTTGAAGAAAAAAACTAGGTATTTTTTCTAATAATATTCTCGTCGTGAGGCTGCTGGAGCGGAGAGTCAGTATAATGTTTTGATATTTCTGTCCACTTGGGCCCCCTAGCGAACTTGGCAATACAACGCGTACAAAGCAGGTATACTGTTGACGTCAAGACCAGCCGACGAGAGAGACAGACAGAGAGACAGAAAGACAGAGAGAAATAGAGAGAGAGAGAGAGAGAGGGAGAGAGAGAGAGAGAGAGAGAAATAGAGAGAGAGAGAGAGAGAGAGAAAGAGAGAGAGATAGAGACAGACAGACAGAAAGAGAGACAGTGAGAGACAAAGAGAGACACAGAGACAGAGACAGAGACAGAGGGTAGAGAGAGGGAGAGAAAGAGAGAGATACACAGAGAGAGAGAGAGACAGACAGAGACAGAGAAAGAGACAGAGACAGAGAGAGGACGAGAAAGAGACAGAGATATGGAGAGGGGGAGAGAGAGAAAATGAAAGAGAGAGAGAGAGAGAGAGAGAGAGAGAGAGAGAGAGAGAGAGAGAGAGAGAGAGAGAGCACTGGACACCCGTCCTCAAATGCATAGACTGAAGAATGAAATAGCAAACACCTCAAATCCTAGCTGCATCTCAGGTTAATCTTTATTGGACTGCCCCCTCCTCCTCCTCCTCCTCCTCCTCCTCCTCCTCCTCCTCCTCCTCCTCCTCCTCCTCCTCCTCCTATTCTACTGTGTAGTATTACGTACTACTATGAGCAGTATACAACTTGAACAAGTTGTTAACCCACGAGTGTTTTCATAATAATAGTTAGTTTGTCAGCTAGTTAAATATTTAGACATTTAATCTAGCGCATTTTCAGCAAACCTCAAAAGTGCTGCCTACACAAGCATAAAGTACATTAAATGTTTAATATTAAGAACAGTAAATCAATGCACTGATAACTAGAAGAGTGAACGGTGGCGGGATCACGCCTACACGTAGAGCCCAACGAACGCATTCATATCCAGAGATGACAGATGACATATTGTACAATGGATATCTTTGTATATCGTAATCGTAATCGTAAGCTCGAGATATCTGCTGCGCCCAACGAAAACTAAGTCGCGGGAACAAGCTAATTCACAGGCGCTTAGTCTAAACAAAATTTATTGGCAGGGTTCGGTTCCAGGTCAAGATTCAAGAGGCAGGCAGGAAGGATGCAGTCAGGCGTCTACGGTGGGTGGTGTTTGGAATTGGATCTGCAGTATTGATACGTGGAAGATGAGGAATCAGGATAGGATCTGCGGAAGACGAATGTTTTCAGTTTTGAGTGGAAGACTTGTGCAGAGATTACAAGGGGTGAAGTAATGGTGAGTTTGTATGACGGATTAGATAAGTGTCACAATTCTGGCCGGAGTTTATTCCAAACAGATGGCATATAAAGTATGTACATATACTACAAATAGTATATATACACTTTAGTTAGAACTATAAACATGTTTCCTGTGGAAATAAAGGTGCCCGAAGGCGCTATAAAATTTTCTTATGCAAACATACAATGTGTTGTCAACATGTGAATCAAATCATTTAGGAAAAGCCGTGAAGTAAACAGGACGTCATCGAATCATTTAGTAGTCATGCATCATGGATCTGGCGTTTAGTGTTACACGTCGGAGCCTGGTACGCAAACATTAGGTAGCGACCTTGGGCAAGTTGTTTACGCACGATTGCCTCTTTTACCAACAGCAGAACTGGGGAAGTTGGTTACGAATTTGATAACTAATATACGCGCATATAATTCCTATATACTATCGAAATTCGATCCGGCTTCTCTAACGGATTATGAGGCTGGATTGCGACTTTAACTTGAAGCGACCATTGTCTGATGCCTTGGTTATTGTGATAACGACGCTATAGAAGCCTTTAGTTTAGATTTACGCACGAGTGTCTCTGTTGCCAACAGTACATTGGGAAAGTTGTTCACCTACGATTGCTCTATTTAACAAGAGGACGTATTGGGGGAAATTGTTTAAGTATGTGACTGCTTCTCTTACCATAGTAGTAATTAGGGTAGTGATATTGGGCAAATTGTTTACGTGACAGTTTACGTGATGCGATAGCTCTATTACCAAGCAGTAGTGTTGGGCAAAATGTAAATGTATAGGTTTTATATAGCGACCGTATGGCCTATGCTCATTTTGCAATGAATTTATCGGGTGAGATCCTTCACCACCGCTGCCCGTTTGAATGGGCGCCGCGCCATTTAAGGTCCCCCGTTCACTCACCGTGCTAGCCCGAGATTTAAATGGTAAGTAGTATTCTCTCGCCAACCAGTGGAATTGTACGAGTAGGCTACAGCTCTACCACAGGATTCTAACCTGGAGCTGAAACTGACCCAACTACCCAATTATTGAGGGGGAATTGATTTGAAGCAGTCCCAGTGAATAGCCTGGTCTTTATAAAGCAGCTCAGATGTTCCTATTTGGTGTTCGATATATAGACGTCAATACAAATTCTATTCAAATTCTAAATTTTGAAGATTTACATTACCCGGACATTTCAAGTGGGCTGGTGCAGTGTATTAGGAGTCGTCCCTGAGCGGTTCAAGAAGGGAAATTAGTATCTCCTTTAAGACACTTTAACATGAGTAAATAAGTAAGTAATAAGATTTTATTTGCATCTGACGAGGGAATATACACTAAGCTTTTACATGGTAGAAAACGATTATAGAGCCAGTAATAACCTAAACCAGTGCGGTGTAAGTTCCCTTCCCTCAAAAAGGGTGCCCTGTTTGTATGTGCGTCTAGTGTCTCTGCGTGTACCTTTGCGTGACACTGTGTTAGTGTTCATCCTTGCCAGTAGGAAACAAAAAGCAATCTAATGGATTTTCAAGTTTTTATTTATTCATTTGTTCATTTGTTCATTTGTCCATTCGTTCATTCACTTATTGGTTCATTTGTTCGTTTTGTAATTAGTCTATTCCTTAATTTATTTATACAGTACTCCTATACATCGCCTCTTAAAGATATACAGTATATTCAGAAGCCCAGCCTCTGCAAGAGGGAATTCGGTTTTTTCGCTGTCTTCTATGGATTTCCCGTGGGCTAGTGATGATGTTACCTGTCCAAAGAACCTGATAAATACGTTTAGGTGTAGTTGTAGTCGTCCAGCCACGGAGGTTTGCTTCCTGTCTAAAAAAATTTGGGATGCTATTATTATTAACAGCTTTCACGTGTGCGCTGCATGCTACAGTTTTTTGCTAGTTATGGGTGTGTGTTATTTTATGCGCGTAGATCATATTCATAGATATAATCAGTAAGGATGTGTATATTAGTACTAGTAAATAAACGCTACTGATAAATCTGCGTGTGTATTATTATACATATACGCTATATAAATGGCATATATATATATATATATATATATATATATATATATATATATATATATATATATATATATATATATATATATATATATATATATATATATATATATATATATATATATATATATATATATATATATATATATATATATATATATATATATATATATATATATATATATATATATATATATATATATATATATATATATATATATATATATATATGTCTTTCACCTACGCAGGCCATAATTAGTTGTGGTTGTTTTATTTCCAAAATGAAAACAAATTTCACAAAAGATTGCCATTTTCAGTTAAAAAATTTTTTGACTTACTTTTGGCTGTACAGACTTCGCTCGTAAAAGATGACACTTTAGCCGGCGGTTTTTTGCGCCTGTTCCTAGTAAAGGGTAGGAAAGGCGGAGATAAAAGTCATTTAACCTAATTACTTCCATTGCGCCGTTATCATGATATCGGTTATCGTTGTTAGGACTCACAACTTGTGCGCATGTCTGTTTTGAAGTCCCGAAAAACTGTGTCGATGGTTTAGTGAACTCTGTAAGGGGCTTTATCAAATTTCATTTGTATTTTATCGTAAGTAAGTAAGTAAGGCTATATAACTAAGTAGGTAGGTAGATAAGTAAGTAAGTAATGCATTTGTCAACAAGCCGTATAGTCATCGGCTGAGTGATTGATCTTAGGCGTGGATAAAGGCACAAACAATTAATATATAATGCATAATGCATCAATCGATGGTCGCTTCAAGGGAAATTGTCGCCAAACATCGAAACCTGTTGGAGAAATCCAGTAGAAGTCTATTAGGTCAGAGAAACCGGAAGTCAGGATGCGATGGGTAAAACCAGTTGAAAACAGACGACAAACACATTATCTACCGCCTCTATTGACTGTAAACTCTTCAGAGGGTTAATCCTGAGGTCGAAAGATCATTCGACCGAGGCGCAAACACTACTCTAGTAACCGAACGACAGCATACTTATTCTGAGTTTGCGGATTCGAACCTTCGCTGAGATATGTACTGTTTAAGGACTCAGGGCGTGTACTCAACGCAAATTGTTAATTGTGCATTATTTGGCGGGTTGTTTGTGATTTAAACCCAACTCAACGTCTATAGCTACCTATTCCTCGCTTTCTCTTCGACTTCTCCCGCGACGATTTTTAGATTGTTATAGTCATTGACATTATATTCTTTGAATTCAAGTACTTTAAATAAATAGTCAAAATAGATGAATTCGCTGACCTAGAAGGGACACCACATTTATGCAATTAAAAATAAAACTTGATAGTCGCAATGACTGGCGTAAAAGTCAAAGGGTCAACCCAGATGGGTCCGAGAGATTTGACCCTGGATTGGTCTATTTGTTGTCTCTCTAAACCGGCTAATCCGTTTGAATTGAATTGAACTGAACATTATTTATTGATACAAAATACGAAATAAGCAGCGTTAAGCACAGTACACTGAATAATGTTAGGATACAAAAGGAAAGCCCAGAAAGGACCAAAGTCCCTCTTATTACGGCCCTCCTGTACCAAAAGCTATTACTAGATGACGACTGATTAACAGGATCAAAGTGAAAAAAACAGTCAGAGAAAAGTAGCAGTCAGACTCCGACTGTTAATCCGTTTGAATTTACCTCATTTTAATTAAATCCTGCTTTTCTACATGGATGAATGAGGCCGCTACCACGAAACCTTCAGTTGTGATCTGGTTCCCTATGGTCGCTTGTTGTCTTTGAAACGCTCGCATCGCTCACCTCTCAGATTCACAATTTCTACCAGAATTACGACAGTTGCTGACCCATTATACGAACTCACCAACACTTCACCTCTTGCAGTTTCTGCGCAGGTCTTTCACCAAAACTGAAAACACTCCTCTTCCGCAGATCCTACCCTGATTCTTTCTCATCTCCTTATATCACTTTCCGGTTCATTTCCAAACACCATCCACCAGTGCTTTTTCAGACGGAATGCTCCGGAACGGCGTTCAGGTACCTTTTTTCGGCTAATAAAAAATAATTAGTTTTTAATAAAAGGATAGTGTTACTAAGTTATTTTAATTATGTAATATAATGTAACTTATTTTAATTCAATTTCAGTATTTACAGCTTTACACTGTTTTCAGTGTTTATTGACTGATAAAAATGGTGAAATTTAGCACAAAATTCCATAATTGTTCAGTTCCGGAACCTTTTTTCTAGAAAAAAGCACTGCCATCCGCCATAGCTATTTGACTGACTGCCTGACTGACTGCCTGCCTGACTCTTGGATCTTGACCCGGAACCGAACCCTTCCTGCCTGCCGAGTTTGCTTTGACTGAGCGCCTGTGAATAAGCTGGTTTCTGTAACTTAGCTTCCGTTTGTCGCTGTAGAAATCTCGAGTCTACGATTTCGATGACGATTACGAATATTGCATTCGCTCATTGGGTGTTTGACGCTTGTTATGTCCAGAACTAGAACGGTCTTAGTTTCCCCGGTCTTTCTCGGGCTCTGGCCCAAGACTCTGGAATTCGCTACATGTTTATATCCGTTCTGCTGGTTCTGCTATTGTCGTTTAAGTCAGGGGTGAAGTCGCATCTTTTGTCGTTTTGCTTATCATTTATAGTCTGTCTTCCGGTCTCAGATGTCTCACGGATCTCGGTTGATTCTGTACAATGGATTATGGTTTGAAATTTGTTTTTGCTTAAAAGTGACCCTGGATTGAAACCTTTGCATTATCATAGCAGCGCTATAGAACTTTGCGAATTAGATTGGGTTACATTTTCGGCGATTCATAAGAGTGGTGATTAATTAATTAATTTATTTATTCATTCAGAGCAGTGTTATAGGGCATCTTCTAGATATCCACATAGAATTACTCGATGAAGAAGAAGAAGATGATGATGAAGATGAAGATTATGAAGATGAAGGTGAAGATGATGTTGATGACGTTGATGATGATGATCATGACGATGATTTTTCTTAGGCTCATCTTGTGAGGAAGAATCTAATATAATCTAAAGACTTCTATAGCGCCGTTATCATAAAGCTCAAGGCATCAATCGATGGTCGCTTCAAGTGAAAATCGCAATCACAATCATAATCCTTGAATGACTTGCTTTGTTGAAGTCTGGTCAGCTCTGGCTACCCTCCCATCAAGGAACAGGCTGACCTCTGTAGAACTAATGGCAAGAAACCAGAAGGGCTTATACGATGTGTGTGCATGCAATGTGAAATTGAACATTTCTCGTCATGCAATTCGTTAGGTGAAGTTGTACAGCTGACCCCATGAAATGCGGGGCAAAGTCTCATTTGGAACGCTACTGTGACAGATACCTTGCCCATTTCCTTTTTACCAAATACCTCGATCACGGCTGGTGCTGCAGCTGAGCAGGAAGCGATTCGGAAATATGCTAACTACAGCCAACTTCATGACACTTACCATTCGAAACTCTTGGTCCTATAAATAATGCTGGTCTGGCCTTCATCATTGCTCTACGACAAAGTCTCAGTAATGTCTCTGAAGACACAAGGGAGACGACTTATCTTTTCAACGCTTGGCATTGACAATAAAAATTTAAATAATAATAATATTATTATTATTAATATTAGTAGTAGTAGTATTAGAAGTAGTAGTGGTAGTAGTAGTGGTAGAAGTGATAGTAGTGGTAGGTAGTAGTAGTAGTAGTAGTAGTAGTAGTAGTAGTAGTAGTAGTAGTAGTAGTAGCAGCAGCAGCAGCAGCAGCAGCAGTAATGCTTGGCATTGACAATTCAACGCTTCAACGCAGTTGCTTTCCGCAACACATTCTCTCTGCCAGAACTTGACGAGTAGAAGCAGTTCCAGTTGCTCTTCCTTTTCTCCAATAAGTTTTTTAATCCCAATGGATCATATGCAGCCTACCTCGGGGACAAAATAATAATAAAAAACATAGTTAAAGTAATGGTAGGCCTAGGTCAAACACGAATCGTTTTAAATACAAACGTTTTCTACCAACTCTATAATTATTATTTTAATCGACTGCGTTCAAACTTTGATCTCTATCTTCTTCCGCAATTAACATAGCAGAAAACTCCGCCACAGACGTAATGACCCAGTTTGCTACATTGATTGAAGCGTCCGTCCGTCTTGGCGCCTCTGTGGACGAGGATACCGGTTCGCAACCCGATCGTGGCTTATTTCAGAGATCTGTATCTCAGGCTAGCACGGTCCGTACACTAGGACCTTTAAATGGCGTGGCGTCCATTCAAACGGGCAGCGGTGGGGAAGTATCTCACCCGATTAATTTACCGAGAACTGAGCAGGGTCGAGGCCATACGGTCGCTATAGAAAAACATCTACATTTAAATTTACAGTTACTCGGGTGGCGCCAGTCCGGAGTCTAAATAAAGGAGGAGGTGACACTAATCAGCTTCGTTATGACACGGCTTCGTTAGACAGAAACCACACACACAACATAACACAACATAACAGGGATTTTAAATGTTTTAAAAACACATAATCTGTGTTAAAACCACTGCAAAACACTTCTCCAGTGAAATTCGAACCCACAACCTCCGAATTGCATCTTTACCTTTAGAATAAAATAAGAAGATGTGCCTTGGAGACACTTGCCTTTGTGAGCTGACGTCTGTCGACCCCATCGTAACGTAGGCTATAGGTGTTTGAGTTTGTGTGTGTGTGTTTGTGTGTGTGGTTTCTGTTTAACGACTCTCTGTCATGACAAAGATGATTAACGTCGTCCTCCCACTTTATCTAGTCTTGGGACTGGCACCACCGAACACGGGAGTGGCGGAGTTCATGCTTTAGGCCTGCTCGTATGCAGCACCTCTTAATTACAAAATAAAGGGTTCTTAACGAAGATATGTCGTTATAAACTGCGTTGACAAAGAATAATTTTTTCGCACATCTGACTCTTTGATCTTTAAGCAACTTCACATTTTGTATATCAGCCGCAAAATCGCAATCCTTTGGTAACCTGCTTCTAAGAACATGCATAAGCCTATGTACAGCATCAACTCAAACGGTACACTCTCATTTACCCCCGCCCCCGTGCGCCGGTAGGGGAAGAGAACACTGGTGACGGCATGTGGCCACCATCTTATCTGGTTCATTCACCCAACCACCCACCTACCCACTTACCCACTCACTCACATCTACTGGCGACATCTACTGTTGTGAAGTTTCATTGTAAATCACAATAGTACTGCATCTATTGTTATTGACACAAGTACACGCACAGGCGATCCTTGTTAGAAGACGAATCTTTTAAACGGAAATGGTAGTTACTGGCAGTGATACCGGTAAGATACTGCAGTGCCGATAGCTTTTCGTGAGTGCAATGTGAAATTGAACATTTCTCGTCATGCAATTCGTTAGGTGAAGTTGTACAGCTGTTGCATTAAATTGATGTTGTGTCTATGTCTCATACGAAAGAAATAGCACCCCCAGGACTGCATGCAGCTGAAAACAGTGGCCTACATGATGCGCAACAAATCTGGCATAACTTTACTTTGCCACAAATGTAGGCGCGTGTGGCCTGGATCTGAACAAACGATGAACTCCCGCCGAACGTAAAGCACACGTGCCTGTAATTTACAACCGAACAGCAGTCTGAGGTCAGGTTGAACGGATGAAAAGATTGGAAGCACAGTTGTAGCCGTTTTCGGTAGAGTAGCAGTTCAAGATCGGATGGAATGGATATGAAGAATTTTGAACACAGTTGTTTGCGACTCTAGCGATATAATAACGATTCATTATTAAACTGAATGGGTAACAAGAATACTGATCAAAAGTGTAGTAGACTGTGGAAAAACAACAATTATTGCTTGTCAGTTTGCTAAAAACAACTTCTGTGCGGCATATGCCCTAACGAAGAACAAAAACATACAGCGATTATGCTATTCTTCGAGCGAAGTTTGATATCGTGTTAAACTTAGACACAACATGGTAAAGTTGTCATCGGTATAGGCAAAACCCCGCAGTAAGGTTATCCATTTGGAACAATAAATTCTCCAACACCCAACACTATGTCCCCCTTCTCCTTTTGGTCTTCTGGCAACTGGACTTGGTTCCTGACATGGCATCTTTGAACAACCCCACTGACTTGACGCAGAATTCGAGAATAAGCTGGTGCCCTAAGCTTAGATTTTAAGTAGCGCTTCAGAAATTTCGAATCGAAAATTACGATTATGATTACGACATGTAGTAATGAGAAATTCTGCTTTCTGAAATACAGCACTCATTCAAAATGTGTACTGTGAGGCGTTCCCACCCCAGTCCCGGCCAAAGACCACAGTTTTCAAGGGTCCTCGTGTGCTGCTACCCATTCTTGAAGAACAACATAATCGCTGGGTGTTTTTTGCGTTCTTCATTAGGCCAGATGCCGCACCGGAATTGTTTTTAGCAAACTGACGCGCAAGAATTGTTATTTTTCCACAATATACTACACCTTTGATCAGTATTCTTGTTACCCATTCAGTCCAATCGTGAATCGTTATTACATCGCTATAGTCGCAAACAACTGTGTTCAGAATTCTTCATATCCATTACATCCCATCTTGAACTGCTTTTGTGTGGTGCTGAGAAATTTAGGAGATTTACATTTACATTCTGCATTTTATTTACATTTACATTTTACAATTACATTTACATATAATAGTCTGACAGTCTTTCTACAGGTAGCCAAAATTTAATTATGCGACTTAGGTGCGTAGTTATGGATCAAGCGCTAATGAATGAACGAGTTACATGTGACTTTATGTTCAGTCGGTGTACGAACGTGCAAAACTTGAAAAATCATAAAGAATCACACTTTTGGTCATAACTCACAACAAAAGTAATAAATTCAATCGCGTTTTAAAAAATCCGCATACAAATGCTCTTCCACCTTTTTGGAATAGGTTACCTAGCAATTTACGACGTGGGCTCCTTGTCTTTTTCAACTCTATTTCGTAAGCGCTTGAAAAGTACTCCGTTTGATCGCAGTTTTTCTGTTGTCAGTTTTTCTGTTGTACGGAATTTCCTTTTGCACAGGCGTTATGCAATTTCGCGATTACAATTGCGTATGCATACGAATAACGTCATTGATCTGCGTGTAGAAAACGTTTTTCATTCAACTGCGAGGGAGACGTAACAAGAACAGCTCTACTCTATACTGTAAGTAAGCTAGTATTTCGCCTGTCTGTATGTCCAACAGCTGGTCGCTCAGTTTTCACAGCAAGAAGGTACAATGGACTTTGTATTTGTCTATGCTTATTGTTTGTTATGTGAAGGCCAATATACGTTCCAGAAAAAACGCTTGAAATAGTACGAGTATATTTTATAGTTTTAAATAATTATAATTGTAAACTCGAGAACGTCCAAAGCGCAACCTAAAATCTAAGCGCTAGGAACTAGTTCCCTAAAGAGCGCTGAATCAAGCCAGAGGGGGCGATCCAGAGCTACTGTGTGGAGAGCAAGATTTGTTTACCAGAACATCAGAGAGAGAATGAGGCAGAGAATCTGATACGGTGGGTTGTGTTTAGATTGAGAGAAACGGAGGGTGGCGAAATGGATGATGCATCGTGGTAGGATATCTTGAGAGGTCTCTCTTAGATGGTCTATTTTATGCTAAACGTAAACTCGAGATTTCTGCAGCATCCAACGAAAGCTATGCCCAGGGAACCAGCTTATTCACAGGCGCTCAGTCAAAACAAACTCAACAGGCAAGAAGGGTTTGGTTCCAGATCAAGACCCAAGAGTCAGGCAGGCAGGCAGGCAGGCAGGCAGGCAGGCAGGCAGGCAGGCAGGCAGGCAGGCAGGCAGGCAGGCAGGCAGGCAGGCAGGCAGGCAGGCAGGCAGGCAGGCAGGCAGGCAGGCAGGCAGGCAGGCAGGCAGGCAGGCAGGCAGGCAGGCAGGCAGGCAGGCAGGCAGGCAGGCAGGCAGACGGGTACGGTGAGTGGTGTTCGGAATTGGATCTGCAGGATAGATAAGGGGAAAAAGATGAATCAGGATAGGATCTGCGGAAAAGGAGTGCTAGTTCGTTACGAAATCGAAGTACCTTATGTATAAATCTACGCGTGTGTAAAACACATCTGTTGGGTAAGACGAGTAGAGACTTTTTTACAGTCTTTGATTAACAGATCTAATAGTCGTTGGTAAAATGATAATGCTCCATCGCAGCCGTTGTCGTCGTCGTCATCATCATCGTCTGCAGGGTATGCATTGTGGGAACAGACAACGGCCCCGCACAGTGTCTTCCTTCCTTCCTCATTAGCATGTACGTCATCGAAGCGGCCTATAGTATTTCTTGAGTCTTCGAGGCGCACGGGGGCTCACTTGCTTTGCCGCCGGCGGGAGAAAGTCAACGGGCGCACACAACCGCGGAGGGAGTAACCTACGCTCAGCGGCGGCGGAGGCGTACGTTGCAGCCGCAGCGGCGAATAACATAGGCCGTCGTGCGTACGATGTATTCATGCGCGCGCGTGCGTCCATGTTGAGCACGAAAACGGTTTGTTGCTTATAAATGCGCCGACGTTAGAACGTCGTCTTGACGGTCGACCGAAGGAAGGGAGACGAAGGTGCTTCGGACGGGGAGCCTTAACGGACGGCGGGTTCTCCGAAGACGGACGCCGGCGGGAGGGGACGGCACGCCTGCCGCTGAGGCCTGGACTTGATTGACGTCGGCCAAGCGTCACTGGCTTTCTGGCCAGGAGCAGCAGCAGCTGCTGTTATCGAGACCCAGGACGAGGACGTCGTTTTCACGGCCGTCGTCGTCTGCGCAAACAGCGCAGATGGCGACTGCGATCTAGGCCTGCATGGGCCGCCGGCGTACGCTGAACGGTCGACTAGACACACATGTCTGGATTTTACATGACGGCGATGACGACTGTAGATTATTGTTGTCTCTGCTCCGTTGTGATATGACTGTAATTCGAACTCCGGAACATGGCAAACGACCAACACGGTATACACCTATGATTTTTTTAAACTGGTATAGGCCCAAACTGGTATAAACCTGCCTGTGTATGGTACTGTTTTAAACTGGTATAGACCCATTGGGTTATAGTTCTCTATGTATGGTATTATTTTAACTGGTATAGACCCAACAGGCTATTGTACTCTCTGTGTATGGCATTATTGTTAACTGGTATAGGTCTAAAATGGTATACACCTTTCTATGTATGGTACTGGGTTATAGTCCTGTCTATGTATGGTATTATTTTTAACTGGTAGGCCTGACGGCAGAGCACTAAAAGAAGAAGAAGGCCTATATCCATGGAAAGCGGACCTAATAATTGAAGACTTGTGCCTGGTAACATAGACCTTCAGGACCAAGGCTATTGATCCAGTTGGGTTCGAACCCCTTTTGCAGTTTCGGACCTGGATCCTTGCACTCTTGAATCTTGACCTGGAACCGAACCCTTCCTGTCTAGCGATTTTGTTTTGACTGAGCGCCTGTGAATAAGCTGGTTCCCGCGACTTAGCTGTCGTTGGGCGCTGTAGAAATCTCGGAATTACGATTATGATTACGAATTCTGTCCTGTAGTTACACCACTTAATCGAGTGTATTAGTGCGTTCGGTATTGCGCTGGGTCTGCAATCCAACGATTGCGGGTTCGCGCCAGCTGATCGGACTCCGTATAACAACCATGGACAAGTTGTGTGCACACATTTGCTTCACGCCTCAGAATTAGATTTACTGACCTTGCTCGCCTAAGATCTGCAGTAATAAATAAATAAATAAATAAATAAATAAATAAAGTTATCTTGCACTCGACACAGGTCAAGTTCGTTGATAGGAGGAGTGGACTCTTCGGTTCAATGGACTTGATCAAGACACGGTCAGGCGTTCTGCCTCGCATCAACATCGAGTCTGAGCCCAGCATCAGCAGCAGCAGCATCAGCGGCAACCACCTGTCACTCGGGTAAATCACGTGATGCAATCGAGGCCACTTGTGTGGGGAGGGAGTGAAATGGGGTAATCGATGGGATGAGGGATTTCTGGTTGGAATCCTGATTTTAAGGTAACGGAAGGGTGATCGATCGGATAGGGACACAATTTGGGGACTTTTACACTCTTACATTGTTACAGTCTACTTCTACATATTAAGCTGAATGGTAACCCTCCTTTCCTTTATAGCGATGGCCCTGCAGGGGCTGGGAAGTGGGAACCCCACTTTGCTCCAAGGTGCCCCCAAATTATAGGCCATTTCTTTAAATTATGCATACATACATACATACATAAATACATACATACATACTTACATATATACATACGTACATACATACACATATTTACATACATACATGCGTACGTATGCACTGGCTATCATTGTGACTTTAATATGGGTCTAGCGGTTATAGCTTGGGGCATTCTCACTTGATATCTTGTCTCGTAGACACCAGATTGCTCTTGTTTGACGAAGGCAACATCAGTTTTAAGTAATTATACACATTCACCTCTTATTCCACAAGGAATTGCCAGTTTCACACGACTTAACATGTTCAAACTCCCAGTACAGTCACATTAAAACGAAGTCTTATTAATGGGGCGGCCATGCGCCCATTTGAGTTAAGGCCACGCCATAGGGTTGGTCCAGGAACTGGCGTGGGTGAGGGTTGCTGCATTCTTACTGTCTTTAAACCTGATTCATGGCTCTTGACCTGTAACCGAACCCTTCTTGCATATAGATTTTGTTTTGACTGAGCGCCTGTTTGTAAGCTCGATCCCGCGACTTAGCTTTCGTTGGGCGCTGTAGAAATCTCGAGATAACGATTACGATTCTTTGTAAAGTAAAAACGGTGACGATCCAGGTAGGGGTAGAGGTGACACCCTTGGTTACAACCCTCTATGGATGCTCCCGAGAAGCGTTGTTGTGAGGTTGATGGAACACTCGGCTGAGGTGCAAATACGACCACAGCAATCCAAACGACAACGCACCTTTTAAACCTCCACGACTGTGCTGGTACTCATTTACCGACCAGAAAAGGATGGAAGGATGAGTTGGCGCCAATAACAGCGTGAAAGAAAATAAAGCTGAAAAGAAGAGGAAGACTAAGAAGAGAAGAAGAGTACTCCCGTAAACTAGAGGCAGCCATGGGTATGAAGTATTAGACGACTTCAGTTTTCTTAGCCTCGGCATATGATGGCGGTTGACCGGCCGTCTTCCTCGCCGACTGATCAACGGGAAACTAAAGAGAATAGGACCTGGACAAAATTGAGAAATTAAGAAAAAGAAAAAGGAAGAGAAGAAGTTGAAAAAATGACCAAAGCAACACGAAACTACGAAAAAGGCTGAACAGGTCATCAAAAATTTCTAGGACTTGAAAACCTGTTTCAAAAGTCTCAACGACTAAAAGAGATCGTCAGAATTTTTGTAGCACCTCGGCCAAGGTAAAATTTGCCCCGTCCCGTCCTTGTCAACTGCTGGATACCCTAGGTTAGAATTGTAATTGTAATTAGCGCTTTTGAGGAGTTTCTAAAATGCGCTTCATAAAAGTCCGGATGCATACATACATACATACTTACATACAATTGTAATTAGTAACTTTTATTGCACCGGTGTCTAATGCACGAGGCATCATCCGATGGCGCCACAAAGTCAAGCCGCAATCAGGTCAATATCCGGAAGGTCAGAAAAAGGTCAGAAGAGGATGCTTAGAACGTAGTTTGTATTTAGCCAGGATCTATCTAGCTCACAATTCCGATTTACGATTTGTGTTCGTCACATGGCAGTGTCCTTATTAGCTTCCTCCTGATTTCACCCATAATGTGCTCAGAATGGTAATTGGAAATTTGGACCCTACTTCTGGCTTCTGCTTCAAGTGGGTGACTTAAACGGAGCTCAGTTCTCGAGTGATAATTGTGCAGCTCCCGGACTTAGCTCGATGGTTCTTTCAGAAGTGTACAACATATCACATTTCTGTCCTGTAGGGGTAACAGCTAGATGTTTGGATTGTAGTACCCTAGTGGCCCATTTATGAAGAATTACAAATAGTTCGAATTTCATCTGAGATCCGGTTGGATTTGAGACGTCGATTCTGCCTTATTTCATGCCCGTGTTTGAAAACTATTGAAATATTATACAGGGACGATATGTAACTTTGTAATTGCACTTTAGATAGTTATATATATATGCAAACTATAATCATCGTTGTACGTGTTTCTGCCTACATGTGACCTAATCTAATCTAAGAACGTCTATGCGGCGGTTATATTAGTGATATACAACTGACGGCGTCACAATATATATCGACAAAAATTAGGTTAATTAGAGAGCTTATTGCATTGTAATATAATGTAATCTGATCTGTTCTGCTTTTGCCCTAATCTAATCTAATCTCACCTTATCTCATTTATTCTAATCTACATAGCAAACGCTTCATGAAGACCTGAACAACGAAACCATAGAGTAATATCAAACTAGTCGTTTAAATGAGCGTCCCTGATTAGTTCTTCTTGAAGAGGCGCTATACAAATTTCTGATTACAATTACAGTTAGACATAGACCGAGGAGGTTCATTGTTGTTCTGTATTTTTGAATTGCAGTCGAGTGAGAGATGCGTTGGCCTGCACGAAATGCAGACTCTGCCAGAAAATGGAATTTCACTGCAGACATTGCAAGTGGGTTGACGACTTACTTTGAGCAAGTCTCACGGGCTAACCAATCTGATTAAGATGATCTTATTACTCATCCTTTTACTCAGTACTTAGCACCCATATTAATTATGTTACTAATTATAACAGTACTTAGTACTCATATTAATACCTAGTACTTAGTACTCATACTAATACCTAGTACTTAGTACTCATACTAATACCTAGTACTTAGTACTCATACTAGTACTTATTACGTATATTAATGCTTAGTTTTGCCTCTGCTGATTGGCATATTAGTTCATACTAGCCTGCCTGCCTGACTCTTGGATCTTGAGCTGGAACCGAACCCTTCTTACCTATCAATTTTGTTTTGACTGCGCGCCTGTGAATATGCTGGTTCCCGCGTCTTAGCTTTCGTTGGGCGCTATAAAAATCTCAAGTTTACGATTACGATTGAGCAATGCAAACAACTTCTCTGTTCATCGCCAGTTCTCTTGCCCTTTAGTACTAATACTAAAGCTAGTAGCCTATCGATAATAATTATACTAAAACAATTACTAATACTAGCACTGCTACTAGTATTAAAACTAATACTAACATCAACACTACTACGAATAGTAATGTTAATTCTAATACTCTCACTAACACTAACACTAATGCTATTGTTAACTTTGATTTCGACCATTCCTGTTACCATGGATATTAATGCGCTATAGCAAATCAGTCACCAAAACTAAAAATAGATATTGTAAAATCAGATTCTGTTGTTATTATCATACACGGTTGCATAAAATTGGACAAACTTTATTTAAGCTTATACAGTTGAAACGTACGCAATCGTAGCGCATAATACGGTTTAATCATAGTACAATTGCAGTAGCATAATCACAGCAGCATAATCAGAGTCACATGAGCACAGTAGCATAATAATCAGAGTAACATAAGCGGAGTAGCATAATCAGAGTCCTAACTACAGTAGATCTAACATAAAAGTAGACAGTGACTTAACACTGGCGAGAATCCTAAAAGTCACGTACTGTGTTTAGGTACAGAATATTTGTGCAGGAGACAAAGCAGAAAAAAAATCAGTGACAGATGAATTGTCGATATTTTATTCCTTAAAAACTACTGTTTTTCGAAGCTTTTAATTAGCTTACGCAGTGCGTCTGAAAAACAAAGACGGCGACAAATAAATTAACCTAAAGAAACTCTCATCGACGAAGACAGAACGAACTTATGTGATAAAGAGATAGATTCGTGGCCTACAAGTTTTTAAAGTATCAATTGAAAAAGTACTTGCCCTTTTGACCCACTTGCGGACACTCATCTCTCTCCACATAAAGACACGTACTGCTTAAAACTTCAAAAGGTAAAAGGATAATGTTACAGCTTCGTTTCCTTGCTTTCAAAGAAACTCCTCGCAAGTGAGGTCCTCCTACGGTTGACGAGTCTTTCACTGATATACATACACGACCATAGCAATCGCTAGCCAATCCAAAAACAGGACATGCATTGAAGACACTCCTCGCAAGTTAGGTCCTCCTAAGGTCTATGAGTCTTTCAACTGATATACATACACGGCCACAGCAATCGCTAGCCAATTCCAAAAACAGGACATGCATTAAAGACACTCCTCACAAGCGAGGTCCTCCTAAGGTGTATGAGTCTTTCAACTGATATACATACACGACCACAGCAATCGCTAGCCAATTCCAAAAACAGGACATGCATTAAAGACACTCCTCACAAGCGAGGTCCTCCTAAGGTGTATGAGTCTTTCAACTGATATACATACACGGCCACAGCAATCGCTAGTTAATCCAAAAACAGGACATGCATTAAAGACACTCCTCACAAGCGAGGTCCTCCTAAGGTGTATGAGTCTTTCAACTGATATACATACACGACCACAGCAATCGCTAGCCAATTCCAAAAACAGGACATGCATTAAAGACACTCCTCACAAGCGAGGTCCTCCTAAGGTGTATGAGTCTTTCAACTGATATACATACACGACCACAGCAATCGCTAGCCAATCCAAAAACAGGACATGCATTGAAGACACTCCTCGCAAGTTAGGTCCTCCTAAGGTGTATGAGTCTTTCAACTGATATACATACACGGCCACAGCAATCGCTAGCCAATTCCAAAAACAGGACATGCATTAAAGACACTCCTCACAAGCGAGGTCCTCCTAAGGTCTATGAGTCTTTCAACTGATATACATACACGGCCACAGCAATCGCTAGTTAATCCAAAAACAGGACATGCATTAAAGACACTCCTCACAAGCGAGGTCCTCCTAAGGTGTATGAGTCTTTCAACTGATATACATACACGGCCACAGCAATCGCTAGTTAATCCAAAAACAGGACATGCATTAAAGACACTCCTCACAAGCGAGGTCCTCCTAAGGTCTATGAGTCTTTCAACTGATATACATACACGACCACAGCAATCGCTAATCCAAAAACAGGACATGCATTAAAGACACTCCTCACAAGCGAGGTCCTCCTAAGGTGTATGAGTCTTTCAACTGATATACATACACGACCACAGCAATCGCTAGCCAATTCCAAAAACAGGACATGCATTAAAGACACTCCTCACAAGCGAGGTCCTCCTAAGGTGTATGAGTCTTTCAACTGATATACATACACGACCACAGCAATCGCTAGCCAATCCAAAAACAGGACATGCATTGAAGACACTCCTCGCAAGTTAGGTCCTCCTAAGGTGTATGAGTCTTTCAACTGATATACATACACGGCCACAGCAATCGCTAGCCAATTCCAAAAACAGGACATGCATTAAAGACACTCCTCACAAGCGAGGTCCTCCTAAGGTGTATGAGTCTTTCAACTGATATACATACACGGCCACAGCAATCGCTAGCCAATTCCAAAAACAGGACATGCATTAAAGACACTCCTCACAAGCGAGGTCCTCCTAAGGTCTATGAGTCTTTCAACTGATATACATACACGACCACAGCAATCGCTAGCCAATTCCAAAAACAGGACATGCATTAAAGACACTCCTCACAAGCGAGGTCCTCCTAAGGTGTATGAGTCTTTCAACTGATATACATACACGACCACAGCAATCGCTAGCCAATTCCAAAAACAGGACATGCATTAAAGACACTCCTCACAAGCGAGGTCCTCCTAAGGTGTATGAGTCTTTCAACTGATATACATACACGACCACAGCAATCGCTAGCCAATTCCAAAAACAGGACATGCATTAAAGACACTCCTCACAAGCGAGGTCCTCCTAAGGTGTATGAGTCTTTCAACTGATATACATACACGACCACAGCAATCGCTAGCCAATTCCAAAAACAGGACATGCATTAAAGACACTCCTCACAAGCGAGGTCCTCCTAAGGTGTATGAGTCTTTCAACTGATATACATACACGACCACAGCAATCGCTAGCCAATCCAAAAACAGGACGCGCATTAAAGACACTCCTCACAAGCGAGGTCCTCCTAAGGTCTATGAGTCTTTCAACTAATATAGGCTACATACACGACCACAGCAATCGCTAGTTAATCCAAAAACAGGACACGCTTTAAAGACACTCCTCACAAGCGAGGTCCTCCTAAGGTCTGTGAGTCTTTGATATAGGCTACATACACGACCACAGCAATCGCTAGTTAATCCAACAACGAGACATGCTTTTAAAGACACTCCTCGCAAAGAGCCAAGAGTTCTTTCCTGTTACCCGGCATCTGTATGCACTCCTGAACTTTGTAAGGAGGGCATTAACAAATTTCAGTTGGGTTGTATTGTTTCGTATTGTAACATCAAACGACATTTATAAGTCTTTACATTTACAATCGTAATCATCTTTTTTCTTTAGAGGCCCAAGCCAAGCATTCATTAAACTTTGCCTTGCTTAAACATACCTTTTTTCTAGTGAGCCAAGAGCCGCATTAGTAATTAATTTGTATAGCAAAAGCCTCGGCTATGTGGCCCGTGCTGCATTTAATACAACTTTAAAAGGTGATATATAACGCGGGCGCCAACTCGCTGATAATATAAGAACAAAAAGGTTGTAGCTAACGAAGAGTCACAGAGAATCTTCCCCAGAACTAGCACGCAGATGCTGTAGATTACTCGCGATTGTAGTGTAGGCCCATAGCCAATAAGCAATGACGTAGGAATAATGTAAGCAAGAGCACCTAGAAAGCACAGCGTATCTGATGCCCATGTCACGCGCACCTGTTCTTTTTCTACATGTAGACATCGATGTCACAAGAAATGCCCCGGACACATGCATCACTGCATCAAGAAGAACAGTCGCCGGTCCGGAAGCAGTAAGATCTACACAGGCTAGTAACACAGTAGCACCTCTGGTATCTTGCTTATTCTCTCCCGCATTTATATAGCGCTTTCACCTGCTGACCATTTTATAAGGTCTATGGCAGTTGTTACGCAATTGAGAGGTCCTGAAATGTTGCTATATAAATGTTCTGATACATAAATATGCATACATACATGCATGCATACATACATACATCCATACATAGATACATCCACCCGTACACACAAACAAACCAACATACATAGATACATACATAGATACATACATAGATACATACATAGATACATGCATACATAGGACATATGGCGTGTTAACAAATGTCTTACTTATTTACTTACTTACACACACAAACATACATAAAAACACATACTGACAGATAGACAGACACCTACCAGAAAGATAGAGATACGAGTACATAGCCCTACATACATACCGGCACATACATATGGACATACAGACAAATACATACATACATGTACATTTATACATACACACATATAAGCATACATACCTGCTCAAGGTAATTATACGACGACCATCTCGGAGAAAGCTTGATCCTACGCTCTCTACTTTACTAGTAACTCACGAAACCAATTAGCCATCACTATTAGAAGTAATGTCTGCTACCAGCAGACACAACTGTTTAGTCTGGCATGGCCGGAGTGGCCTCCTTGACTTTGTACACTGGACTAAATATTTTGCCAATGTACACAAAATATCTGGTGTCGTAGCGCATTCAGTATCGCCTACTGCCCGACAATTTAATCTAACTTACTACTTTGGGCCACAGTAATGTCTGGCTACAGGCCACAAACTAACGAGTTAAGGATTAAATGGCCGAGTATGTTGTCGATCGAAAACAGATGTTATGTAGGCGTAAGCGTATAGGCCGATCGGTGTTCATAGCATGAATTATGTGATGTGATTGTTTGTGTAAAGTTGTAATTTGTAGGCTGCTCCTCGAAATTTCAACAGGTTTTAGTTGATCTGTCATATTTGAAAATTCATCACTGTAAGAGATCTATTAGTAGGCCTAGTTCTTTTGCAAACCGCCACACAGTAAAACCTTAAGTAATTTTATCCTAAAACGCCGATGCAATTTTTATAATATTTCATAAAGAAAACTACAGTAAAATAACACAGATCTCGTTCGCCGAGACTGGGTTGGGACCAACTCTGAATAGACATCTTGTTGGGGCGCTACATAAATGCTCCGAATGAATGAATGAATGAATCAATCAATCAATCAATCAATCAATCAATCAATGACTACAATTGTTTCAGCTGGATGAAGCAGAGACTTTAGACTAGACTGCGATTTCCCAGTCACTGCAGTAGGAACCAAGTGCTGCCATGCAATCACCTCGAAGGAGTACCCCTCGAAGGAGCGCTATAAAAATTGGCTATTACAGTTACAATTGCTACGCTGACCGACTTGGCGTCGATTTGCAGATGACGTCTATTCCGCTGTTGCTGACGTCATTTCTCTTGCGTTTCGCTGCACTGCGTGCCCTAAAATCATGTTCATCTTAATCGATTAGGACACAAAACATACAAATGCTGCTTAGGACTCAGCATTAAAGCAGTTCGGCTGCATCCGCTTAAGTCAACAGCTGGGCGTAAGCGGCTTATTCTATCGCTTTTTGAAGTTTTGTGAAGTTTAACTGTGGCTCGTCCAATGCTTATTAAACCGCCATCTAAAAATTTAAGTAATTTGGATTGGTGTTTGAAATGATCGGATCGGAGGATCGGGATCTTAGTGATTGGCACGTTGTATTTTAAAATGTAATTGTGATTGTAACTGAATTGTAATTTCTTACAATTTGATCTCGTAATTGTAATTGTAATTGATTTGTGAAACATCAATTATATATTGATGTTTTATTTGTTAAGTTGTTAATTGTATTTGTTAATTGTAACTGATTTGTAAAAACACCAGCTATAGTTGATGTCTTCACAAATCAATTACTATTACAATTACATGATCAAACTGTAAGAAATTACAATTGAGTTACAAATACAATCACATCTGATCCAAGCCTGATACATACGTACCTATACTTATGACGATTACGACTGTAACGATGACGAAGCAGTCAGAGCTGACGATTACTTCTGCGCATTCCTGTATTATGTAAACCAGTGTTGTTGTCGTAATTACATTACATTGTGTTACATTACATTGCATTACACTGCATTACATTACACTGTATTACATTACATTGTATTACATTACAGGTGACGAGCACTGGACGAAGGTCCTGCAGGCCAACGAGGTGATCAGCGAAGTTACATCCTGTCCCTACCACGGCCGATCAAGACGAGGGACCGATTCCGCCTCCACGTCTGATCGCTCTCCCGACTGGGACTGTGCCCAGTCGACCCTCCGCCTCCCATCGTCTCGCTCCCCCAAGGATCCCTCCTCGTCGCCGTCGACCTCGTCATCGGCCATCCCAAACAGCATCAAAGACAAGACCTTCCTTCACGCCATCTACTCCCGCTTCTGTCAGTGGATCGACTCCGCCCGCAGGGACTCGCCGTCCCTCTCTCGGCTACGGTCGACCGGGGGCAGCCCGAGAAACCCCTCGCGGCGCTCGAGCTTCGGAGACGGGGCGGGCAAGGTCAGCCCGGCCGCGGCCGACGAGATCGCCTTCGACCTTGCCTTGCTCGTCGACAAGGCGGCGTCCGTCGGCGGCGGAAGTCATTACCAGCGAACCGTGTCCTCTTCGGACAGTGAGCTGGGCTCGGCCGGGGCCAGTTACTCGTCCACCTGTTCCTCGCTGACCGTGACTAGTACGTCGACGACGACGAGCGATTGCTGTCCGTCCTGCGGAGGGGGCGCGTCGTCCGCTCAGCTGTCCGACTGTAGTAACCTTGACGACGGGTTTCTTTCCGATGACGTCACAGTAGGCGTCTGTGCGCACTGCTCCGGTGGCGCCACCTGCCCGTCGGTACAGCGTCTGGCGTCGGCTGCGGCGGCAGAGGCGAAAGGACTTGGCTGGCCAAGTACTTCGGGTGAGTGGGGTGTTTGGTGGGCAGAGGCAGTCAACGATGCCACGCAAATTGTGAAGTTGCTATGTCTGAAATTTGTGCTTCTGCAAAATCTGTTTTTCTTACATATCCACTACTGTTATGAGTAATCCTAGGTTAGTATATTTCAGTGGTTGAATTCAGCCGCATCCCATCGGGTCTGAGATCCGCCACCAAAAGAAGAGACTCCTCATCTAAAATGTGAGGTAACTGTGTTTTTGGTTACAATAGTCGACGATCTGCGTCATGTTTTACGCTCTTTATTTTATCGGAATAGCGAATAACAAGTATCGGCTATAGATCATACGAACTCACCAACACTTCACCCCTTCCAATCTCTGCGCAGATCTTTCACTCAAAATTTAGAACACTCTTCTTCCGCATCTCATATCCTGATTCATATTCTTCTCCTAATCAAACAGATTAGGCCTGATAGGTATGTGTAATGAATTCCATAGTGATATTGCATATAAGGCATTCGGCTTTGAAGACAGTGGCGATCACATAATGTGTAGTAAAATACAGCCAAGGAAGGTAAATGAAGATTCGCCGTGTGCCGTCTGAACCAATTTCATAGCAGATCTATAGTATGCAATCGATTTTCCACACCTAGAAAATTTAAAAACGTGTGTATTGTATTAGATGATTGTTACAGTTGTTAAATTGCTCATTAACAGGTGGTGAATCTCAAATTTTTGCAAATCTACATTTAAGTCTATATGGCGAATCTATCGTAATCGTAAACTCGAGATTTTTACAGCGCCGAACGAAAGTTAAGTCGCGGGAACCAGCTTATTCACAGGCGCTGAATCAAAACGAAATCGATAGGGAGAGGGGTCAGAGTCCATTCCAGGTCAAAATCCATGAGTCTAGGAGGCAGACAGTCAGATGGCTACGATGGTTGGTGTTTGGAATTGGAGCGGCAAGATAGATAAGGAGAAGAAGACGATTCAGGATAGGATCTGCGGAAGAAGAATGTTTTAAATTGTGAGTGAAAGACCTGCGCAGAGATTGCAAGGGGTGAAGTGTTGGTGAGTTCGGTTGATCTATAGCCGATACTTGTTAATCGTTATTCGGATAAAACAAAGGGCGTAAAACATGACGCAAATCGTCGGTTATTGTAGCCAAAAACACATTTCCTCACATTTTAGGTGAGGAGTCTCTTCTTTTGGTGGCGGATCTCAGACTCGATGGGATGCGGCTGAATTCAACCACTGAAGTATACTAATCTAAGAATGCACACTGGGTTATGTCTGGAGATAAGATAAACGCTTAAAATTAGATTATAATTTGTGTAGATGATGTCAGTTATTATAAGTTTACCTATTATGATATAATTTTAAGATGTACGTGTCATGTTGGATTTGTAATATGGTTTAATATCCAGGTCTTTAAAGGCGCTATCTAAATGTATTATATACTAAGATGTACGCTACATATTAGATTTGCATTATGATCTAAGGCTAGTATGTACGCTTCGTAGTAGATCTGCTGGCTTATTATAATGTAACGTTAACTTGCTCCCTAAATATAACAAGGCCTGATTTGAGATTGAGCTGTATCACTGATATTAGTAAAGTGTCCCACTTTCCACAAGTGAGACGTAGGAGAGGAGCTCATTTCCTTTTTCTTAGGCCTAAAGCCTGCAATTGACGAATCCCAAGGTCCTTGACACGGGGCCAGCGCATCTCAAGACTTGCCGTTTACTTCCCAGCTTTCGCCAGTACCAAATGATAGATACTGCTCGGTGACAGAGGCACGGTGTGCGCAAACAACATGATCAGGGTCGTTACATGAAGTCAAACCCGCAACCGCATGATCACTGACCAAACGCGTTACCTATAGACCACCGTGCCGCATTAGGCCTTTATTTATGTCATGATCTAAAGCAAATATAAAGGTTTCACACTGGATCACTAGTCGGCCTATCACGAGATTAAACCTGAAGACAGTAAGCATCACAACAGACCTTTGTTTCAATCTAAGGTTGGATCATAACTGCCATTTTAGATTTGTGTTGTTACATCATTTGTAAGACTAGCGTAACTTTCGGTTGCAGACGACAACCGGACAACAGATGACGACTGGTATGCAACCGCGGTGGATAAAGAAGACCAAGATGAGAGAGACGGTTTCGACGATATTCATATAAGGTAAACAGTCTAAAAAACAGGCAAATGAAGATTATCGAACGCGACCAGACACTCCTTAAAGTAGTGACTGGGTACAGCACCCATTAATGTGGCTAAAACCCTTGCTAGAGTCTTGTACACTGACTTTGCAAGCGTGATAAGTGCTTCTAATAAATAATAGGTAATTTATCTGACAATTTTTCACATGCACTGGATTCCCAGCTACACATCTTTGCGTACGAATTGCGGTTCAAATTTAATCTAATCTGGAAGCTTCTATAGCGCCGTTATTATAATGCATAAGACATCAATCGATGGTCGCTTCTAAGCAAAACTGCATTCCAGAAACATCATCTGCTGAAAAGAACCAGCTGAAAACCAGTTGGTAGCTGTAGGAAGCAAAGACATATTGGCAGAAGTAGAAACTGGAGGTAGTTTGAACAGAATAGCATGACTAGTCAAAGCAATAAGATGACATGTGATGCGATTTGTAGTCGAATGCAACACAATGGAAAATCTATAAATCGCATTCAGTAAATATCATGTCGTGCCATGTAATGAAGACAATTAACGTGGTGCAGTCCAGCAGCAAACCAGTTTCAAAGGCGCTTTACAAATTCACGTGAAGCAAGCTTTGTCAGGTGCTAGAATTATGATCTGCGAAAGAGGAAGAGACTCTTAACAAGACGACTGAGCCGAACAACGGATTCTGCATATCAAATCTCAACTGGAAGAATAACTATCATTGAAAGCCTTCCTAATTTTCTGATTATATGTCGGCCAAAGTTGGTGTGCTAGAATGCAAGTTACGTAAGAGAGCCGCATTAATGCTTACGATCACCAGATATTCCTATTGCTTTCAAGAGAACAATGCTTGTTTAATGTATGCATGCGGGCGGTGAAACGCGCAAATCGTGCGAGAATTATTCTGCAGAAAGCAATAAAACTCGCGTAAAACGCTTACAAAGCTGTCGTAAATATATCTCGAGTCGTAGATTTCGAGCGTCAAGTTGAAAACTCGATAACCAAATCGACTGAAAAGAGCCGAGGTGAAAAGTTTTGATACGTTCACGGCCGACGCAAAACGTGTTTATGACATTAAGGAAAATTTGATAGTTTGTTTTTCGTTCGGCTTTGGGATTATTTGGGCCACGCACATGTTGAAAATACTGAATATAGAATATCAAGGTCAATAGGTCACGAGCCGTACAAAGACCAAAAACCGAGCCACCATAAATCGCACGTGTGGCCTAAGAAATTATGCAGAAATTATGAGTGATGTTATGGCAGGGTGAGATTTATCGTTGAAAACAGTAAGGGATGACCTATGATTAGGGGTGTAAATGTATGGGGAAATGGATCGTAAGTGGGAGATAGTTAGCGAAGTTAACGAGGCCTTTTTCCATAGGTGTAACTTAACGTGGCCTTTTTCATATATATATATATATGTGTGTGTATGTATGTGGGCACGTGTGGAAGGCAGGTTGGGTTAGGTCAGAAGGTGCCACGTGCCCATGCAACATTCTGTTAGGAACACGTGCGCATGCACCTGTGTTGGAAGGAGTGTTTGAGGGAGTGGTTAAAGGAGTGGTTGTCTCGTTCGTTGAGAAGAAGGTATAAAAGAGAGCTTAAACTGTTGTAAAAAGTTCTTTGTCTGAAATTGCTGTGTTGGAGGAAGTTCGGTGAGTTGATGTTGTTGCTGTCTGATGTTGCCGTTTTGGATTCGAGTGTTCGAGAATACAGAATTTTAAACCAACGAACATTTTATGCTGGTTCGGCCTATACCCCTACGGGCCTAATCGTTTTCCAGCATGCAACAATACATATATATATATATGAAGCCTTTTTCAAAGGTCGACGGTAACGATGCCTTTATCATCTAGACCGAAGTTAACGAGGCCTTTTCCGGTAAACGTAACTTAACGAGATCTTTTATATACATATATTTCGTTATATATATAACAATATGAAGCGTTTTTCAAAGGTCGAAGTTAACGAAGCCTTTTTCATTCGTATAACTATACAAACCCTTTTTCAAAGGTTGTCGAAGGTAACGATGTCTTTATCATCTAGACCGAAGTTAACGAGACCTTTTTCCATAGGTGTAACTTAACGAGGCCTTTTTCACACACACACACATATATATAGAGATATATATAACTATATGAAGCCTTTTTCAAAGGTCAAAGTTAACGATGCTTTTGTAATGTATGTAAACTTTAAGGCAGTTAGGTAGGATTCAGCCCCCTCAACCTGAATTTTTTATACGCTATGCTTGTCGCTGTATGATTCAACCAATGCTGTCATCAATTAACTCCATAGACGAGGTGGGCGTTTGACTTACCGAACTGTTTTCATCGTCCGGTGAATCATATCGAGACAGGACGAGAGTAAATAGGAATTGCGAGAAGACTTGACCTCTCGTTAACTGCGACAAGCTACGCCATTGTTTATGAAATAGTCATTGTTTTCGTTCTATTTGCTTTTCCCTCTACTCGTGGGTGTTTCAATTCTAACTCTATTACCCGGCCAACCACGCAGCTGTCGTAGCTCTGTCATCTAAAAATACCATCATATATCGTGGAAACGACGCTCGCGGGATCTCTCTAATGTCCGCAAATAACCCACTAAGTACATAAATATCCGTTGACTATATTAATTCTGGATGGCGTGTTGGTTGGTTCAACCGCCTTCTGGAGATGTAATGTCATGTAACGTAAAGACAGTTTGGAATAGCATTTAAGTAGTAAGCTACTTACGTGGCCGCTTGGTTTTGTTGAAACGACGTTGGCTCATGCAATCAAGTTAAAACCCATCTGAGTCATCATACAAACTCATCGACGCTCCACCGCTTGCAATATCTGCATCGGCTTTTCACTCAAAACTGAGAACGTTACTCTTTCACAGATCCTATCCGGACAACCCTTCTTCTTATATCTCTCCCTCTCCAATTCCAAACACCACCACCCCATAGCTGTCACGCTGTCTCTCCGTCTGACATTTGGAACTTGACCTGGAACCGAACCCTTTTGCCTATTGATTTTGTTTTGACTGAGCGCCTGTGAATAAGCTGGTCCCCGCGACTTGGCTTTGTTGGGCGCTGTATAAATTTCGGAATTACGATTACAATTACGATTACGAGTCTGGTTAATCGTAATCGTCATCACCGGTTTTCTTCAGCACCGGAAAAAGCTAAATCGTGGGGACCAACTCAGAATTTGGGTGGGTGACCAACCGTGGAATACCACGCTATCTGGAGCCAACTCAGGCCCCCATACTTTACTGGTCAGTAAATGAGTACCGACGAAGGTTGGGAGGTTTTAAAGGTGTTCTGTCGTTTGGATTGCTGTGGTTGTGTATGCACCTCAGTGGAATGATCCTTCGACCTCGAGAAGATGCTTCTGATGAATTTTATAGAGGCATCTAAACAAGTGTATTACCTTTGCCTTTATGGTTCTCAGGAGTTTCTGTAGATGTGTACAGACAAGTGTGTTTTCTTTACCTGTAAAGTATCCCATATCCCACAAGTGAGACGTAGGGGAGGCGCTCATCTCCTGTTCTTGGGCTTTGAGCCAGAAATGGACGAATCCCAAGGTCCCGGACTCGAGGCCATTACATCGCAGGACTTGCCATTTACCTCCCAGCTTATGCCGGTACCAAATTATGCTGTTTGGTGACAGAGGAACGGTGTGTACAAACAACGTGCCCAGGTTCGTTACACGGAGTCGAACCCACAACCGCATGATCATTGACCAAACGCGTAACTGATAAACCACCGTACCGCAAATGTATTTACAAAAATAATTCTGCGCAGTATGTACATATGTATACACACAGGTCTTTACCTGTATGTATAGTTTTTGTATATATATATATATATGCTGCGCAGAAATGTTTTTGGAATTTATATGAGTGCTATTAACTATGATAGTGATTGAGATAGGGATGTTCGTTCTCTGATGCAGTTACTACGAGGAGTACCTGAGAGATTCTCTAGTAGACTGGAACATTCCGATCGGCGACGTTGAACTCGTCGAATGTCTTCGCAAAGGCGTCAAACACGAAGTCTTCCGGTTAGTAACAAAAAAACTACAACGACTTCTCTGTTTCATTGCGAAGGAAATCACTGGCTTCCACGCTAGTGCGGCTAAGTGTTTACGGCGACAGGCTTTAAGTAGAGCAACGTGGCATACGATACTCTGCAATTACGAAATGCTGGTAATGGTAGACGCGATGAAGCCTTATATAATAAGAAATCGTAATCGTAATCTCGAGAATTTCTAAAGTGTCACTTAAAACTAAGTGCAGGGCACAAGCTTATTCGCGAACGCTGCGTCAAGTCAGAGGGGTTGTCCAGAGATACTGTGTGAAGAACAAAGTCCGGTTGCGAGAAGATCAGAGAGAGGATGGAACAAAGGAACTGTTACTGTCGGCTGTGTTTAGGTTGAAAGAAATGGAAAGGAGCGGATTGTATATATCAGGGTACAATTTCTTGAAAAGGCTGAATTTTAGATTTGAATGAAACGCCTGAAGAGTAAGAGATAACGTGCAGATTAAACCGTAATTGTATCTTTAACTTCATCGACTACAACTGTGATCATCAACATCTTACATCATATTACATTACACTGTGATGATTAATACATGTTGTTGATTAAGAGACTCACTGTGGGTCAATGACGTGCATGCAACTTGTTCAGTGCAACACTTGTGGAGTTGCGGCATGGCTTTGACAACAGTGTTATTTCAGTGGACATATTAAAAGTTTCTAGTAGGAGGCAACGAGAAACCGGCTTTTACTGAGCGGACGTTTCAGTTCTGACGACACAATATCACATTGTGTTATGTTGGGTTAGGTTTATGTTACGCCACGTGATGTTATGTTGGGTTAGGTTTATGTTACGTCACTCTGTTATGTCGGCGTAGGTTTATGTTACGTCACGTTGTGTTATGTTAGGGTTATATTACGTTGCGTTGCGTTATGTTAGATTATTTCATGTTATGTTATGCTATGATATGTTAAATAGAAACGCCTGATGTGTTTTGTGTGGCTGTTGACAGCGGGCGTTGGCATGGCGACGTTTTCATCTACTGTTTCAACGGGTCTTCCGACATGGAAGTGGCCAGGTTCCTTCGCGAAGTCACTCGACTGAGCAAAATTCGTCACGAGAACATCTGTCTTTTCATGGGTGCTTGCCTTCAGCCGCCGAATTTGGCCGTAGTCACTAGGTACTGCCTTTATCACAGGTTCTCAGAGCCCCAGTTGTGTCAAAACTTACTCTCTTTGTTATCTCTGAGCGTGTACTGGCTTTACAAAACACTTCAATATGCTTGCTGTTAAAATAACACATGATGCGTATGAAGGCGGATTGGAATTGTAATGTCATTTCCGTGTTGACGTCATCAGCATGATTTGTGTGATTCATGACGATATCAGGTCACTTCTGACGTCACAATTCTCCACTGTCAGAAGATGTTATTTGCTATGTCTGTAAGACTGCTTGAATGAATAGGCTACAGTGACGATATGAGGTCACTTCTGACATGACAATTCTCCACTGGCCGAAGATGTTATTTGCTATTGAATGAGTGCACTCAAAAAAGACTAGAAAAGACACTAGGCAAGGTTATCAGGTGTTAAGGGTTGTCACATGGTAATGGGTATTAACAATAGGTATTGACATAATGGGTATTAAGATCAGGATTAATAAGGAACAAAGATCTTAATAGATGAAAGGTCCAACGTAGCCCAAGACTATGGGTCACGTGGATAGCGTTGACCTTGATTTGTAGGCTTAAAATAGAAGCATTAATCAGAATAATTCGTTACTATGGTTCTGTTCTAAAATTCACAAATAGATCAGAGTGCTTTTTTGAGCAGGGTGCTTTCTGTAAGGTCCACGTCAACGGCCCTTGCAGCCACAAAATGTCGTTAAACACTGGATACCACCAGCACCACCGCCACCACCCCCCACCACCGCCACCACCACCACCACCAGGATGCATAGCACAATCCGTGACCTAGTTTCCTGGTTTTGACTTACCATTCTTTTCTTATTCATATCATTTGATACACAAATCGTTATCTGTTCTTCGACTGATTGTGATATTTGACTATTGTTTCACTTCAAGCTACCGTCGATTGATTCCTTGTGCACTGCGATATCGGCGCTATATAAGTCATTAGAAATAGATTGGATTAGATTAGATTACATACAGTGTTAGGTCAAAAGACTTCATTCTTCCCATAGAGCTGCTGCTGCTAACATGATTTTTACCGTCGTGCAGTGAACTGAAGGGCATATCAGTCTACGAGAAGCTCCATCTGTCGTCCGATCGAATTCCGATGCGCAGTCGCGTCAATATCGGTCGCCAGGTGGCGCAGGCGATGGGCTATCTGCACGCCAAGGGCATCACGGCCCAGGTACTCAATTCAAGAAACATCTACCTGGAACCAAAAGTCAAGCTGTCGCTGCTCGACCAAGGAATGGCGGAGAGGGAGAACACGCGGTCGGTTTACAGGCCTACAGGCCTACGCTATACTTCGCACTACACACTACACTTCGCTTCTAGAACGATCTACCACTCCAAGGACTACTACTATCACTACTACTACCACTACTACCACTACCACCACCACCATTACTATACTACATTTCTCCGTTTCTTCACCCGTTCCGTCGTTCGCATTAGTTGCCTCAAGCTCTTTCGTCACGCTTCGGGTTATCCATTGAAAACTAAACTGTAACCTTTTCAAGAAATCTTACCATGATCCATCCAATCTGCCTCTTTCCCATTTGCTCTCAGCCAACCGTAAACACACCCGACCGTAACAACATCAGTGTCTCTCCTTCTCTCTCTGGTCTCCCAGCATCCCGATTTTGTTCTACGTACAGTGTCTTACGACTACCTTTTTGTCTTCACGCAACGTGAATAAGCTGCACTGCGCTTTGCTTTTAAGTAGCTCTTCAGAAATTTCGAGGGGCTACGGTTAACGATCTAGAATGTTTGACAGAGCTCTGTATTTCTTAATCGTAATCGTAATCTCAAGATTTCTACAGCGCCCAACGAAAGCTAAGTCGCCGGAACCAGCTTATTCACAGGCTAGGCAAAAGGGTTCGGTTCCAGGTCAAGATCCAGGAGTCAGGCAGGCAGGCAGGCAGGCAGTCAGACGGCTAAGGTGGGTGGTGTTTGCAAATCGGATCTGCAAGATAGATAAGGGGAGGAAGAGGGATCAGGATAGGATCTGCGAAACAGGAGTGCTTTCAGTTTTTAGTGGAAGACCTGCGGAGATTGGAAGGGGTTCTTAATTTAACTGATTTTAATTAATTCTTTTGTTACAGGCCAAATGAAATCTGCATACCAAGAGGCAATCTTACGTACTTGGCTCCAGAGATTCTACGAGACTTTCGAGTCAAGTGCGCCAACACTGCTACCTGCACTTACTTATCCACTGTTCACACTGACGTCTATGCTTTCGGGTCGGTATTTATACCTGTTGCTAATGATCCCAATCATCTTCTAATTAAATTCCATTTCGATCACTGGTAAAGATACATCGAATGCTCACCTGAAATTCCGATTTACTGACTGTTCAAGAAAGAGATTGAGCGAGAGAGACAGACAGACAGACAGACACAGAAACATAGAGAGGCAGAAAAACAGAGAGAGAGAAAAAGACAGAGAGAGACAGACAGAAAGAGAGTGCCTAAGGATGTAACGCAGATACGCACGCTGAAACAGATAAGCGTCTTAAGTCTGGGTACAAATAAAAGAGGACTTGTATCAGAAACATAACCTGTACCAGCTTTTACCAAATTATACTGCTAATTGACAGAGGTAAGTGTGCTCAAACAACTTGCCCAGGGTTGTTACACTCACTCCGATACAAGTCTGTAAAAATTCATTCGTTTATTTGTAAAGAAAACGAATAATAATAAATGTACATGTGCATTTACTCCAGGACGTTGTTATACGAATTGTTCAGTGGCCAGTTTCCATTCCGGGGTCTTCGGCTAGAGGAGATACTTTGGCAGGTTTGCTGTGGTAACAGGCAGACCCTGGCCAACATCAGCTGCAATACGGTACTAAAGGTACGCCAAATGGAAATCTTATCATCAAGCCTGTGCTAATATTCGTGGGGCACGGTTAGAGGTTCGACTTGAAATGCAGAGAGCACGGGTTCGAGTATCCATTCAGACGGTTACTGTGTAGGGACCTTGAGCAAGTCCTTCACTCATAACTGCTCAGCGCCACTGATTGATGCTTAGTGATTAGATAGTGGCGCTTTATAAATGCCGAAATAATAACAATTTGGGGTAGACTGCGCGAAAAGAAGTAGTATATTCGAAGTACACCAAAGAGATGCGTTTCAAGAGCGCATTCCAATGGCTTCTGTCAAAAAACAGAGTACACGTTTTGTTGACATTTTCAAATCAGTGCAACGCTTCTATTTAAACGAATTTATAAGTTTTTTTCAAGTACTTGATCAGAGTGCAAGTACAGGTACTAAAATGCTACTTAATTACCAGTTGTATTTGTTGCCTTATCTTTATCACTACATCCAGTTTTTTCGCTAAGGGTAAGTTTATCTGGCACATTTTATGCCTTCATGCAAATCCTCAAAGATCAGTGACACCTCTTCCTATAAATCCTAAACTTACGCAATGCTACATTTTATCCGTTTACAGCGGACCCCGTTCAAGCCCTGCACCTTCAAAGTACCATGGCTCAGATCACGGATGTATATTTCTATTTATTTTATATTATCTGTTCTAAAAACTTAAAATTAACACGAATCTAAGCATTTCAATCAGTCCAATCATTGAATTTCAAGCATTTCAAGCATTGAGTGCTTTACGGAGGCCTGGGTAAGATCTGGGTAAATTGTTTGGCCCCCAAAGTGTTGGTCAGAAATCGACTCATTATTGTGCATGTCGGTAAAATGAAACGATGGGCCAGCATACTTGTAATCGTAATCGTAATCGTAATCTCGAGATTTCTACAGCGCTCAACGAAAGCTAAGTCGTGGGAACCAGCTTATTCACAGGCGCTCAGTCAAAACAAAATCGATAGGCAAAAGGGTTCGGTTCCAGGTCAAGATCCAGGAGTCAGGCAGTCAGACAGTCGGACGGCTACGGTGGATGGTGCTTGAAATTGAAGCGAGAAGAGACGTGAGGGGAAGAGGAAGAATCAGGATAAGATTTTTGGAAAAGAAGTGTTTTCAGTCTTGAGTGAAAGACCTGCGCAGAAACTGAGAGGTGAAGTGTTGGTGAGTCCGTATGATGGACCAGATAATTGTAGGCCTATTATTAGGGCCTAATGTTCTAAGCAGATCGATCGTGCTGTTATAGGCCTTAATACGTCACGCCCATCAATTCGTCTTACGGAATCGATTAAGCCCATTGTTTGTTTCACGTGTCCGGCGTCATTTAATATAGATGTAAACATGTTCGACGAGGTTGTTTGACGTAGAGCAAATGATGCGGAAAAACGAGCCTTTGCAGCTGTGATCATCCGTGCGTGAAGTTTACTGTGCACTGGCCTAGACTGACATTTGCGTCACTCAACACAGACCCTGGATTTTTTATAAACCTGTTTTATTTCGATTTATATCGGACTCTTGCAAGAACGCGATGTTATGGCTAGTTCACTGTGTATTAAATCTAGACACCTGTGCTCTGGTTACGAAAAATACTCAGTTGATGCAGATTATCAGTGTGGAATCCAGTATTAGCTTCCAGGGTATTATTAGGCCCTACTCTGTGACATCCTTTGCTGACCGCCTGCTCTGGACTCTTTCACGGCTATTATCATCTGATCGGGGTGAACGGCTTGTTCTACGGGCTACGACTTCATGCCGAATCGGCATTCGGTCATCTCCCCCGGTACATTTCCGCCCCGGACATTTCCCTCTGGTCATTTTCCCATGGTCATTTCCCTTATGGCAGTTTCCTCTGGTCGTTTCCCTTGGCCTTATTTCCGCCTTTATCATAGGCCTACATGTGGCCTGTAGTTACAAAACATAAGTAGAACATATTTGTTACGTTAGCTGTATTACTTATTTAGTAGGAAAACTTTATGAGAAGTGTATTTATTAGCTTTACAAGAATAATTAGCTCCGTTAATTAATTAACATGTTAGTCATCAGCGACGTGCGTTTGATCAGGCAGGGAGCAGATAATTCGACTACGTTGTTTTTCACACTCGTAATTTACAACTGGCGAACTTCGGCGGGAATTCCTATTTCGCTCCCCCTCTCTTTTCGGCAAGCGTTTGAAGACCGTATTAATCCCCACTAGTTCTGAGACATCGGGCCGGGAGCGCATCTAATGAGTTTTTATCTTGAAGTGGCGCTTTATAAGTTGCTGATTACAATTACAACGATATCTGCTCAGTTCTTTTGTTTAGCGAAAATGTAATCGTTACCGTTATCGACTACTTTTGGTCTCTCCACGAGCACAGTCACCTATCTCCATGCTGTAGAAGCGCATGTTTTAAGGGCAGTAACCTATTATATACTGCAGATCCCGTTTAAGTTAACGATTTTCATGTTTATTAACGTACAGCCTGCACTGAAAGCAATAATCTTTGCCTTTCACGATTATGGGAACGACAAGAAGACGATGATAATTGCGTTGATGATGACGGTAAAAGTAAAACTATAAGTTTTGAATCCTACCCTTTGCTTCTGTTAGGTTCATTAAACACGATAACTAATCAGCGAAAGGACTTGACATGGTAATAACATTTTGTCCCTTATGATTAGTTCTGAATCAATGGATTGTTAATTAATTAATTAATTAATTGCCATTGATGTTACTCGCAGGTGTTGATAGAACGCTGCTGGGCCAGCGCACCCGAAGACAGACCACAATTTTCGGAAATTAATCAAGAACTACAACAAAAGGTGAACCATTAGAACATAGAAATGTATAACGAAATTCTAACAGAATTTCAAAGAAAGCCACGTATTGGTTAAGCGACGAGATTTCCTTGAAGAGAACCCAAGGGGCGCGGACTAAGACAGCCACGCTCATTGGGTCAGTAGAGGGTCTGCACTGTGCCACTGACGGCAACGGTCACCAGCTGTAAACCCAATGTTGGTCCAACGAAAGTGGCTTATAGGAGATCCAGGGGCTGTGGGAGCCATGGCCGAAGTGGCCCCTGGATCTTCTGTTTGGGAGGGGTCGGGCCATTGGGCTTGCTTCCAAAATCGTAACGTGAAGGTTGCCTATTAAACTTTTAAAGTGGAAGAGTCATCAAGGAAGTGGGAAAGTATAAGGAATGATAATTTACGAAGCTCTAGAAAACAAAGAGAAAGGTTTGCGAAAACAATGAAACTGAAATGGTCTTTAAAAACTGGGAAAGTAGAGAAAAGATCAAGAAATACAGCCTTGCTCAACTTGACCCCAAACTTCTAGGTCCGTCAGTGAGAGTAAAGCAAATGATAGCATAGTAAAGTAAAAGTAATCGTAAGTTCGAGATTTCTACCGCGCCAGCGAAAGCTAAGTCACAGGAACCAGTTTTTGCACCGGTGCTGTAAAAACAAAATCGATAGGCAGGAAGGATTCGGTTCCATGTTGAGATCAAAGAGGCAGGCAGGCAGGCAGGCAGGCAGGCAGGCGGCGGCGGTGGATGGTGTTTGGAATTGGAGCGGAGAGAGACAAGTAAAAGTAAAGCTTCCATGTCCTTTGTAGAACGCAGAGCTGGCGCTTATTTCGGCTCGTCGGCCCCTGTGCCGGAAATGGGACGAATCCCAATGTCCTGGACACGGAGCTAGTGAATCAAAGGACTTGCACGTGCAATTCCCAGTTTGCTCGATACCAAAGTATACTGCTTGGTGTCTGAGACAAATCTGCGCCAACTTGTCCAGGGTCCTTACACGCAGTCGACTGAGCAGACTCGAACCTACTATCGTTAGATCACACTCCAAGGCCGCTACCGAATAGCTATGATCAAATTTTGCTTTTTTGAGTGAGCGCGATCTTAATATCCGGTTTATATTTTGCTTTTTTCCAGACGGGTCTACACAAGCGACACAGTTCATCTCAACCGGAAAGACTTGATCGGCAAAACAGCTTTACGGACAAATGTATCTTATGAAAACGACTTTCTCCTAGGCTAACAAATGTCTCTCACTCCAAACCTAACAATTTCTCTCACCCTAGGCCGACAAATGTCTCTCAACCTAGGTCAACAAATGTCCCTTATGACAATGGTTCTCCTAGGTCAACAAATGTCCCTTATGAGAATGGTTCTCCTTGGCCAACAAATGTCCCTTACAAGAAAGATTTCTTAGGATAGCATATTTTCCTTATGAGACTGCCTTCCGGTAGGCTGCCAACTGTCCTTTAAAACGACTTCTTTCCCTAGGTGAACTTACCTACTTGTCACTTGTTCTTTTCCATGGACTTCTGTATAATAGTAAGTACCTTTCTATATGCCCGAGAATACATAACAGTCTGGTAATAAACAGTAGTTTTTATCTTTTCCACTAACTATAGATCCAACAAGCCAAAGACAAGCATGCATATAACAGTCAGGTATACTGTACCAAAATGCATGGACTGAGTAGAATAACTGTTATGTAGAAGTCCACAGACAGTCCAAACACTATTATGAAAAACCGTTTATAGTCAATTATACTCTGATTTAGAAGTCCGCGGACTGTATCCAGTGATTACATAAGTCCGTGACATTTGCGTTGCTTCTGCGCTGTCGTTTCTTTACGAACAGCTGCAGTGAAAAATATCGGACGATATAATTATACTTGAATTATTATTCCTCCAGCGTTAACAATCCTATTTTTATGTAATTGACGGACTCTGTTTATAGACATAATTATGTCGACAATTAATTTTATAATGTGTACAGCTTCGATGTGCCTTACCGGAAGCCTCGTCTTCGAGGCAATGTAATGATTGCGCATGCTGTGTTTTTGCGAGTAGCTTGCATCCTTTAGGCTAGCTTGCATTCCTTTAGGCCTTTCTAGATCGTACGCCATCAGTGGGCTTCTTGGCTATACGTGATACGTGAAGAAAATTTAAAAGAAATAAAACCGAGATTTCAACTCAAAATGTCTGTTTTGTCTTCCCTGCTAATTGGTTTTACTAATAATGTTAGTTGTCACAGCTACCGATTCCGATTAAGAAATTAGAGAGGGTATACATAATTCTTCCTTGACTATGCTTCTTATAGGGGCCAATTTCTTTCTTTCTGTCTCACTTACTTTCTGTCTGTCTTTATTTATTTCCTTTTTCCACTGCGTGCACAAAACTCAGTAGCCGAAATTGACTCTAAGATATGGATTATCGAACGTTTACATGAGTCCGACGGTTCAATCTGTAGCCTCTAGTTATGCGAAGCCTTGAGATACTGAACGGCTTTGATCAGCGAAGAATTTAAAGTGATGTCCATATCGCGTTCCAGTTATGAATCGATCCATTTCAGTGGCTTGGCGCCCATTCAAACGGGCAGCGGTGGTGATGAATCTCATCAGGTAAATTCATTGAGAAATGAGCAGTATCGAGACCAAACGATTACGATATGAGGGAGTAGGGAACCAGCGTCGCGGCGTCTGCGCTTTATTTCTCAATTCTATATTTTCTAACTTTTCGACGTCTTTTCTGATTTTTTAATTTTTCTTTCTTACCGGATTTATGCTCTGTCTTTGGTGAGTTCGTTCCTATTTGTTTCAACATTTAATCAACTTAAGATTCGCCTAATTTTTGTCCTTTTTGCACTCGTTCGCCTGCGTCTTTACCTTCCGCCATTTTAGCTTCATCAAACTGCCACGTCATCTTAGATCACATAATGTACAGTTCAATCATTCTTCTTATTTTCGGTCTACGTTTCATGATCGCCTTCCATATTAGTTGCCAACCCTTCCACACCCGCTTGCCCTACATTGTTCCTACAGCCAAACATTCTTACTGCGCCCAATTTGGCACTGCGACTATGCAGTATGGACGTATGTATTTTATTCCTTTATCGTTCTTCCTAACTTCATCTCTCAGGCGACCACCACAGCACCTCACCCGCCATACCATCTTCAACATACTAATCCTGCTTTCCGGGGACATCCACCCAAATCCTGGCCCACTGGATTTTTATTCATGTCCTCCTCCCTCACCTCCTACCTGTCCTCCTCCTTCCAGAATTTCTTCCTCCAACATCCTCGACAATGCTCAAAATACTGACAACAACCGCTTCTTACTTTGCACGCTAAATATTCGATCATTACTACATCCTGCACATTCACAAGAAATCAGTGATATAGCCCTCTCTTCTCACCCGCCTGACATATTTGCCTTATCTGAAACCTGGTTTAATTTAAACACCACTCTTGCTCAATATGAAGACTGTATTCCTCCTGGCTACCATCTTTACAGTACACCTCGTCCTTGCAAACCATCTAGCCCTTCTCATAAAAATCCAACTGGCGGTGGTATTGCCTTTCTCACCCGAGAACCTGCCACAGTTTTAGACTCACCTGGTTACTGTTTCCACTCTTTTGAATGTGCATCAGTTACGCTCAAACTTCCTCACACAAATCTGACTATCTTTAATGTATATCGCCCTCCATCCTCCTCTTCATATTCAAGTCCTCCATCGGTCTTCCTGAAAGAATTTACCACCCTCCTCTCTACTGCCGCCACTACACCTCATGAATTTCTGATTACAGGTGACTTCAATATACATGTCGATAACCCCTCTGACACATTTGCTTCTGAATTCCTCACCCTATTGTCCTCAACTAATCTGGTTCAACATGTCAAATTCCCCACCCACATTCACAATCACACACTTGACCTCATTATCACGTCATCGTTCTCCACTCTATCACCTGATATATCTTTCTCTTTTGACTCGCCATCTGATCATTACCCCATCTTTACATATCTTAACATTCTTCCGACACCACGTCCTGATCCTGTCTTTCATTCTTTTCGTCGCATCAGTTCAATAAATATTGAAGCCTTCACACAAGATATTTCCTGTTCTGATCTCGTGTTAAATCCACCCTCCTCCCTGAATGACCTTCTCTCTTCATATAACACCACTCTTTCCACTATCCTTGACAAGCATGCTCCTATTATTACCAAATCCTGTTCTCACTCTAACAATCCTTGGTTCAATTCCTATCTCCAGGCCTTCAAATCTTTCCGGCGACGCCTTGAGCGTGCCTATAAACGCACCAGGGATCCTCAACTTCTCTCTGCCCTTAAATCTGCCACAAATAAATACCATCGCCTTCTTACTGCAACTAAACAAAGATTTTACTCCTCACTAGTTCATTCTCGATCCTCTAGCCCTCGCCTTCTCTGGAAAACCATTAACCAGCTCCTCCATCGGAACTCATCTAGTCCACTTCCAAATTCTCTTCCGTCTTCTTCAATAGCCGACTCGTTCTGTTCTTTCTTTTCGAACAAAATTAGTACCCTCCGTCTCTCTCTTCAATCTCTACTTTCCAAAACCTCCAACAATCCAGCTGCTGATGCTCCCTCTTCCACCTATGACAGTCCACCTTCCCCACCTCGATCCTCATTTTCTGCTTTTCAACCTACATCAGAGACCGAAATACTAAATCTGCTAAAATCTCTCCCAAACAAACAATGTGAACTTGACCCTATACCTACCTCCTTATTGAAAGACTGTGCATCTGTCCTTGTTCCAATTATTACCAAAATAGTTAACCTCTCCCTCTCTACTGGAAATTTTCCCCTTCTTTTTAAACACTCTCTTGTTACCCCTCTTCTCAAGAAATCATCTCTCGACAAGGAAATCCTTTCTAACTACCGGCCTGTTTCTAACCTGACTTTCATCTCCAAATTAACTGAACGGATTGTCCTCTCTCGAATCAATAACTATTTAGCTTCTAACTCACTCATTAACCCACACCAGTCTGGTTTTACTAAACGCCACTCAACCGAAACTCTGCTGACATCTCTCTACAACAAGCTTGTTTCTGCCATTTCTCATCAACAGGTTTCTTGCCTCTGTCTGCTCGATATCTCTGCAGCCTTCGACACCATAGATCACAATATCTTACTCCACCGACTTTCAACCTGGTTTGGTTTTGCTGACACTGCTCTCCTATGGATACAGTCTTATCTCTCCTCCCGCTCTTTCTCTGTTAAAACTTTGGAAGCCTCTTCTAAGTCATGCCCTCTTACTTGCGGAGTTCCACAAGGCTCCGTTCTTGGGCCTCTTCTGTTTATCCTCTACACTACCCCACTCAGTTCACTCATTAAAGCATCCTCCGTTGACCATCACCTCTATGCTGATGACACCCAACTATTCATCTCTTTCTCTCCAAATTGTTTCAATGAATCTACAGATCATCTTCTTTGTGTGGTTAAACAAATCTCCTCTTGGATGACATCTAATCTCTTATGCCTGAACCCATCTAAAACTGAATTCATACTTATAGGCCTACGTGACCAGCTGAAGAAAATTCCTGACCCCTCTATCTCCCTCAGCCTGGAGTCTGCCTCCACCCACACCTTTAATACTAACTCCTCTGTCCGTAATTTAGGTGTTATTTTCGACCAGAACCTTACTTTTTCTGATCATATCAGCCATCTTTCCCGCTCTTGCTTTATGCATATCCGCGACCTTCGCAGAATCCGTCCTATGCTTGACTTCAAAACCGCATCTATCATTGCCACATCCATAGTCCATGCAAAACTTGACTACTGCAATTCACTTTTCCTCAATATTGACACAACCCAGATAAATCGCCTACAAGCTATCCAGAATGCTCTCGCACGTGCTGTCACCAAAACCCCCAAATACCATCACATCACCCCTGTTCTCAAATCACTGCACTGGCTTAAAATACCAGAACGAATAGAGTACAAAGTCTTATCCCTCACCTACAACACACTTCAATCCTCCCAACCCTCCTATCTTCGTCAATTATTTACTATCCAACCACTCCGTTCAACCCGCTCCTCATCTGTCCTAACACTTCTTCGCCCTCCCGTCACCTCATCCTTAAAATTTGGAAATCGCTCCATAGCCATAGCTGCCCCACCCCTTTGGAATAAACTCCCGCCAGAATTGCGACAGTTGTCTGGTCAATCATACGAACTCACCAACACTTCACCTCTTTCAGTTTCTGCGCAGGTCTTTCACTCAAGACTGAAAACACTTCTTTTCCAGAAATCTTATCCTGATTCTTCCTCTTCCTCTTGTCTCTCTTCTCGCTTCAGTTTCAAACAGCATCCACCGTAGCCGTCCGACTGTCTGAGTGCCTGACTTCCTGGATCTTGACCCTTTTGCCTATCGATTTTGTTTTGACTGAGCGCCTGTGAATAAGCTGGTTCCCGCGACTTAGCTTTCGTTGAGCGCTGTAGAAATTTTGAGATTACGATTACGATTACGATTACGATATAGAAAACTGTGTACATTTATATTCACATTGAATCGAATAGGTATGTAATTTTCAGGCCAAGTTAGATCCGCTCTTTTAAGAAATTTTGCCACGAAGTCAGGTTTCATACGCCTCAGATTCAGATTTACTAACTGAGGCCGAATTAAAGTGTTTTAATATTTACGTGGTTTGGCACTGTTATTTGTAAAATTGTAACTTATAAACACTAGATGGCGCAAGAATTAAAATTTGACTGATTAGATATGACTCTAGTTCCGTATCGTCGTCGCAGAGGAGTACAGACGCTAATATATACCGTGTAAAATTAATGCTGAATAAAATTTAAGTTAATTTATTTGTATAGATAAAGCCTAAGTAACGTAGTTGAAATAATCCAACGCTGACCGTATATGAGGATTTAAGACATTAATTGCAACGTAAATCGTTTTTGTTTATTTTCGTCCGTTGGATATAGCTTAACTCTACCCAAACAGTAGATCGTAAGAAATTATGTAAAACCGATTTAAGCAGTAATTGCTAAACCAGAGGTGGACCCATTACAACCCAGGTCAGATTCCAGCCTGCCAACAGGGACCACAAGATTATTAGGAAGTTCTGTGCACATTTAAACTTTTCAGGTTTGATTTTACAAAAATTAGGGCACGGTTATCAAATAGGATGGGCCTATACTGTTGCTCTATGGCACTGTGTGTATTTGTGTGTATATGTATATGGCCAGATTACTTAGGCTCTTCCCTGATATCACCTTCTCTTCCTCATTCCGTGATCTAGGAGTAATTTTGGATCAGGAACTTACTCTGAAGGAGCATGTGAATAATGTCTGTCGAACGTGTTTCTACCATCTGCGTCAACTGCGCACTATCCACCACTCTCTTACGACCCAGGCTGCTACCATTCAGGTCCATGCGTTTAGTTGTTCCAGGATTGACTATGGCAATGCTGCCTTTGCTGGCTTGAGTTTCTCCTGCATATCGCAACTACAATCTGCCTTGCACGCGGCTGCTCGTCTGATCGGAGGTATCCCTAAGTTTGGCCACATCTCTGCTTACATTTCAGAGGAGCTTCACTGGCTGCCTATCCAAGAGCGTATAAAATTTAAAATCCTGGTTCTTGTACGTAATTGCCTCTTAGGTTGTGCCCCATTTTATCTTAAGGAGCTCAGTGTTTTGGCCTCCTCCATTCCGGGCCGTATACTACTTCGTTCGGCGGTACGGGGTGACCTGCTTGCCCCATCGGTTCGAACAGCTACGTCCCAGCGCAGAAGTTTTGCTGTGGTTGGTCCCGCTTTTTGGAACGGGCTTCCTAATGACCTACGCCAGGAACTTCTTAATCTATCGCCCCCTCTTTTCCGCAAGCGCTGGAAGACCTTTTTTCCCAGTTCTTCTGGGTTATAGGGCCGGGAGCTCCTCTGAGGAGTTTACCTCGAAGTGGCACTTTATAAATTTTTGATTACATTACATTACATTATGTGCAGTAACCATGTGCCTCAATCCTATTCGTTTTTCATCGAGTTTATCCGGTCAGATCCTTTAATTTCATAGACGTTTATTGAACTCCACAAAAGAGAAACAACTGAGATTACATTCACTGAAAAAGAAAAAAATTATGTAAGTCTATCTGGCAATTTACACGGCACCTTTTTGAGAAATCGGGAGTGCTAAAACAGGGTTGTTTAGCAGGTGTTGAGAGTGTGGGACAATCACCATTGTCTTACACAGAGGAATGTGAGGGAGACCTGACTGATGGGATTTACAGTTATGAATTTTAGTGGTGGGAGTGAATTGTAGGGAAAGGGAAGGAGTATAAAATAAGAGCTCCAAGGCAAACGTTAAGAGTTTTGTCAATGTTTCTAGGGTTCAGAAGTAAAACTGACTGTTATTTACTTATGGCAGATTAACGCATTTGTGCAGTTCTTAAAAGTCCCCAAATAAATAACCACATACATACATACATAGATACATACATACATACATATCCTCTTAGAAGAGGGATGCATAGAAAAGTCTTGGCACAGTAATCTGGCCTTTTTAGGAAAGTAGATAAAAATTCTTTGAGACTATAGTCTTCACTAGGGCCTGTTTACTCAACTGTATTATTTTGCTTTTTTGTATTTTTCATTTGTATATATATAGTGTTTGAGCTTAGGACCATTGTATAAGTATACTTAAGCAGCTCAGGTACTATTTGGTCAGAACCATTCTGTATCATTATTTGTTGTCCTATGCCATCGACAGTTGTACATAAGCCTATGCTAACAACAGTTGTTGCAGTAGGCATTGGATTAGGCCTGTCTGCTTTGCATAATATTCTCTCTGAAGTAGGCCTACTACTCGAGCCTAGCAGATTTGTGGAGACCTAGGTGCATGGGTCAAGCATTCCTGATTTTACACACGCACGCATACACACGCACACGCACGCATACACACACGCACGCATGCACGCTGACACGCACACATGCACATGTATTGGCCTTGTCGTATCTGCCTATTTCCAATTATGATTTGGTCATTTATTTAGCAGCTTGTGTGGTAACTAAGCCTTTTAAGAGGTTTCGTTTAGCAGATGACATTTCAGTGGTTGTTACCTGTCAGTGTGCGGGTAAGTTCATTGTTATGAAATCGTAATCATCTTTGTCATGGTTGCATTCTGTCTGGTTTTGTGATATAGATCTGATTATCACCATGTCATATTGTCATCTACATGTGGAAAATGACAACCATTTGATTAAATTATGAGCATCAGCAGATCAGACAAATTGGCGTAACAATACAGATTTGGTTCAACTTGATCAGTCAGATTGGCATAACAGTACAGATTTGGTTCAGTTTGATCAGTCGAATTGGCATAACAATGCAGATTTGGTTCAATTTGATCAGTCAAATTGGCATAACAGTACAGATTTGGTTCAATTTGATCAGTCAGACTGGCATAACGGTGTGGATTTGGTTCGGGTTGACCCAAACGGGACACAATAGGCTGAATTATTTGGCAGAAAATAATTTATAATTTTTTTTATTATTAACCTTGTATTTGTGAATTTGTGTAGCACCTTTTGCTCAGAGCTGCTGTCTATGCTCAACAACACTTCACCTCTTGCAATTTCTGTGCAGGTTTTTCACTTAACTGAAAATGCCCCTCTTTCTTAAACACAACACACCCTGACCGTTCCTTTCCCCCTTCTCTCTGTGTTCTTCTGGCAACCGGACTTGGTTCTTGGCATAGCATCTCTGGACAACCCCACTGACTTGACAGAGCGCTTGTCTCGTAAATAAGCTGGTGTCCGGTGCTTAGCTTTTAAGTAGCACTTTGGAAATTTTGATTACGATTTCACAAATCCCATCCTGATTCTTCCTCTTCCCTTTATCTCACTTTCTGATTCAACTCCAAACGCCATCCACTGTAGCCGTCTGACTGTCTATCTACCTGACAGTTAGATCTTGACTTGGAACCGATTCTGACCTTCCTGCCTGTCGATTTTGTTTTGATTGAACGCCTGTTAATAAGCTAACAAAGCTTCCCGTGACTTAGCTTTCGTTGGTTGCTGTGGAAATCTCGAGTTATGCTCTTATTACGATATTACTTATTACAAGCTTATTATGATAATCTAAATGATGTTACAGTTCAAGAACAAAAGTTCATCGGTAAGCAAGCTGTGCTCAGACAGGACTTCAAGCCTTAACATTAGTGTTTTGGTTGAATATTTAGAGGAAATGAATGAGGAAAGGCCGGACACCTGCTTGGCTGCAGTTGCCAAGTCATTTTCTGTAAAGCCAGGAACATCGCTGTCTCCGTTTGTCTGCTCCACTGTCCATGATTTTCAGGTTAGACAGGGTACAGTAGTTTCACAGCGATTTGATAGATATAAACTTCCTTGTTTAATTTTATGTTGAACTATATTTTATGTACTTTGTATCATTTCGTTAGAATGTTTTGTGGTAGAAACTACATTGGGCCTAAACGTTTCACCTCGAGCATTCTGTAATGCTTCGATGAGAAGATGAAGTTATATTGCGGTGTCTAGCTTGTGTCTCAAATTGTCATGTCTTGCAGGTAATATCACTAATAACAAACACTTATTTGCCTGTCTGCCTGCCTGCCTGCCTGCCTGCCTGCCTGCCTGCCTGCCTGCCTGCCTGCCTGCCTGCCTGCCTGCCTGCCTGCCTGCCTGCCTGCCTGCCTGCCTGCCTGCCTGCCTGCCTGCCTGCCTGCCTGCCTGCCTGCCTGCCTGCCTGCCTGCCTGCCTGCCTGCCTGCCTGCCTGCCTGCCTGCCTGCCTGCCTGCCTGCCTGCCTGCCTGCCTGCCTGCCTGCCTGCCTGCCTGCCTGCCTGCCTGCCTGCCTGCCTGCCTGCCTGCCTGCCTGCCTGCCTGCCTGCCTGCCTGCCTGCCTGCCTGCCTGCCTGCCTGCCTGCCTGCCTGCCAATTGCACCCCATTGTGAATTTGGCTATAAAATGAGTGAACTGACCATAGACTGTTAGTGGAAAGATGAGACGGCAAGGGGGAGGATTGGCCATACTCCCCTCATATGCCGAGGCAAAGAAAATGAAGTCCTTAATGGTTCATACCCATAAAGCGTGCCTTGATGAGACACACTTCACTTTGAAGAGGCTGCCTCTCTGGGCTGGTGTAATTAATTAAGGGACTACGGTTCTTCTTAATGCCTGCTCACCTAATTGCTGAAATGCTTGTTCCTATATTCAGTCCCTTAAACCTACTCTTTCATTTATTCATTCAGTCACTGTCACACTTGTTCATTCATCAGTTGCGCCATCCATGGCCACGTTGCTGTGGGTCTGATTTTGAGAATTGCTGCAATGTATTTTGCTTAAGGTGGTGGCTTGGCAGTGCTGCCAAGCACAATGGAGTTAAACAATGCTGAGAGCTGTTACCAGTAATCTAATCTAATCCTAGAACTTCTATAGTGCCATCATCAATCAGTGGCACTCCAAAATGGAATCACAGTCAATTCCAGGGCTCAGTCTTATGAGACAGAAGGGCAGCCGAAGGATGGTTGACTGTCCTTAGAATACCAGGCCATCTAGGCCATCTAGGCCAACTCAGCCCACCATTCCTCCAGGGCTAGGTCAGTACCAATACAAATTGGGCAGTTAAAAACATATTCTGTTGTTAGGTAGTGGAGGATGTGTTTGGGCTTCTGCTGGCAGATCCTTCAACCTGATAAGTTTCTATAGCACTGTGTAAACAATCGTACTACCATTACCTATACCTGTTTTAAAAGATAGGCCTACCTAAAATCCTGTTTCAGAGTGAACATAGCATTCTACATGAGAAAGTATTTCCTGAACTTGCCGAGCTGTGTGTCTTGCGCAAGACACACTTTTTGCCGACGGATCTCGGGTGTGGCTGTAGTCTCGAGAGGCAGAAGAACTTGTCTGAAGTGCTTCGTCTGAGTCTTGATTACATCACAAAATGTGCTCCATTCTTCCTTTGTCTTCTGGGGGAGCGATATGGATCCTTCCGGGACCCAACAGAGCCTCAACTGTCCTACTCTTCGATGCTTTCAGATTCGGAGGAGGAAGAGGAGGACAAGCTGTCTTGGATTGACAAAAACCTTCTGGTGAGTTTGGTGGGAAGGCTTGCTGGGTTGAGACAGTGAATTTCTGTGGATTTCATTATGATGTGAACTCGGCTGTAATGACGACACTGACTGCAAATTGTAAGTGGGAAGATCGTGTGGTGCATGGGAGAGGATGCCCACCTGCCCTCGTATGCCAAGGCTAAGAAAAAGAAGTTGCTAACATTTCATACCGATGGCTGCTGCTGGCAGCTTGCTTTAGGGACTGGTTTTCTTTTTCTTCTTTCTTCTTTTTTTACTTCTTCCTCATCCTCCTCTTCCTATTTTTCCTTTTCCTTCTCTTCCTTTTCTTCTCCTTCTCCTGCTTCTGCTTGCCCTTCTTGAAGAAGGTAGGTAAATGCTTAACTGTAGATTCTGTATTATGTACCTTTATCGTTAATAGTCACCATGGGGTGTCTAAACTGAAACACCTGCAAAAACAACAATCCCTTGATGGTTAACCTTTTCATGTTATGTTAGTGAATTTTTATAGTGCTTTCGACAGAAAACTGCTTGGAGGCACTCCAGTCAAAAGAACCATGAGGAAGTGGGTAAATCTTACATGTATGACCTCAAACTGCTGCAGTTCTGCAAATTACAATGAATTGTTGATTACAGTTTATCAATTCTGAGTTTAAACCTGCATGTGAAAGTGAAAGAGCAGTGCATTAGCTTCTGACCTCTCGAGACAAATATTAGAGACCAGTATAAGTCTTAGACAACATCGTCCATCACCTAGCATCCATGATATCTTTAGTCAGTAATTTGTAGTGAAATGATTCCAGTCTAGTGGCGTAAGTGGGGCATGGTAGCCGATTGGTTAGAGCGCTCGGCTTGTAACGCTGAGAGTATGGGTTCGACCCTCCCCTGAGACGGTTACTGTGTAGGTACCTTTCCTCTTGCAGTCCTGTTGTAACCACCAAAGATTTTCTTCTTTCACCATTTGCAATAGTTGCTTGTACGTTTTATTTGTTCCAACTCATAGTATACATCTAATAAGTAAGTAATAACCTTACGTTAATTGAAACTGAGTTTGTGTTGTCTCAGTTTGCAGCCTCGTCTGGCTACAGGTGGTTGCTGGACGATGTGCATCAGTACTGCAGCATCACGGAACTTATGATCAAGTATGCGGTGTTCTTGGATGGTTCATCCACATCTTCAGCAGCACAGCACTTCTCTTTCTTCTATTTCCGTCAGCCAGACCACTTGGAATTGCTCGAGTCAGTTCTACAAGACTTGAGTCCAGATGAACAAAACAGAGAACTTGCTCTGTACAAGTCAGAGTCGGAGTTTGCGACTCGGTGCGTTGAAGAGCTGAAATTAAAAATTATCAAGAAAGGTTTATCCGTCCGGTACTTCAGCACGGCAGAGCAGTTAGCCGCCTTTGTACTAGATGACTGGAAATCTGTTATCGACTTCTTATACCCACCCATAGACAGTAAAGCTATTAGTAAGTGTATCATTATTATTAACTTTTATTATTATTAACTACTATTATTAGTAATGCATCATTATTATTAACTTTCATTGTTATTAACTATTATTTTTAGTAAGTGAATCATTATTATTAACTTTTATTATTATTAGTGGGACGCGGTGGTGTAGTGGTATGTTCATGATGCCTCGTAACCGGAGGGTCGCGGGTTCCAATCTACCTCACGCCACTGGGTAGCGACCTTGGACAAGTTGCTCACCCACAGTTGTCTGTGAGGAAGGCAACGGGAAACCACCTCACTCATCTCATCCCCGGGTGGCATAAAGCCAATGGACCTGCCTTCGGGCAGAAAACTCATTATTATTAACTTTTATTATTATTAAATATCATTATTAGTAAGCGCTTCATTATTACTAACACTTCAACTGATACCAATGCCTGTCATTACCTATGGCAGATTCAGAAGGGGCATTAACCAACAAACACCCCCTAACTTGGCATGCTGATGTTTATCCTAATTATTTTTCCACTATTTTTCCCAAATTCCATATTCTGCCTGGTTCCAGACTTCAGCTTTTGCCCAGACCATAATTTCAGATTCTGCTCAGCTTCCAAATTTTATTTCTGGGTCTGCATTGGTAACAGTTATTTAATTTACTAATTAAGTTGAACTGGTAATTAAGTGCTATTTGCAGTAGTAGGGGCCTACTCAATTCATAGTTATTATTCTTAGTTCTTACTGCACTGTTCTGTTTACTCACAGAGAATGGAGCCTTTATATCAGTTAGCTTCTGAGTGTTAGAAGTTGTGCTATAGAAATAGTTTCTGGAGATATAAAGGAGTTTCCTCACAGCATTTTGACATTTTTAAACTGAAGGCCAGAAGTTGACTACAAATAACAATAGCACGGCCCCACACCCATGATCGTATTATTCCTCCTGCTGACAATTTAATGCGTAAATGTTTTATTGTTAGGATGTTGTATGAATATTAAGTTTTCTTGTGTTCTTAAATACTTGTAAACTGATGTGCGATTAGCTATTGGTTAATAAAGAATATACTTACTTACTTACTTACTTATATGGAAACGTGCTGTCTAAATCCTTGCCTTCATTCTAAAAGTTTCAAAGTTCTATGAGGAAATCTCTTTATAGCTCCAGAAACTTCTTCAAATAACCAAAAGTTAAGTGTTGAAGCTTTTTGAGAAACTCTCTAATCTTTGCAAACTAGTTGTATAGCACTACTCCACTACTTCAAATACCCGAAAGCTACAGTAACTGACAAACGCCCCATTCTATGTCATGTGCCCTCAAACTACTTCTGTTTGCCCTGCACAATTTCTACATTTTGTCCAAGTTCTAGCCTTCATTCTAAGAATTTCAAAGTCCTATTTAAAAAATTTGGCATGCCTGAATGCCAGATAGCATTGTAAAGTGGACACATGTCATAGGGACCTTGACCAGATATAATCATAGTGTCTAGGTAAATGTACATTTTGTGTAGTGAAGTGCCTGTTTTCTGGATTATTTTTGTAGGTTTTGAGTGGTTTTCTGAGGAGACTGAACTGAATATCTTTTCTGCTACATGTCGGCAATTTTTTGTCCACACAAATAAGTTAGACACCATCTTAAACAAACTCACAGCCTTTGCTCTGGATCGGATTGTGAACTTCAAGTCGTCACGTATTACTTCAGCTAAGATATCTCGTGCCAGAAAGACTGACGTTTACCAAAGTGCTTATGAAAATATGTTAGTTGATGATTTTATGACACAGATTTGGTTATATGAGTTTGTTTTTAGATATATCTTGGCTTGGCTTTGGTACACCTTTGGTTGATGCCTGGTGCATTATAGACACTGGTGCGACAGAAGTTCCTGATTACAATTACAGTTACAATTACAATTATATCTGAACATTCATAAGGCACTTGTTAAGAACCTCTCGGATGTGCTGGGATGTTCATGTGTTATAGCTTGGCTTCTCAATCCTTCATCCATTTGGGGTGGGTATGTAAGTACTAATGCAACCTGGGAGGTTACAAAGGAAGTCCTCTCGTTGGAGAGTATTGGTGATATTTGTGTTTCACTCAAAAGATTTATTTATTCATTCATTCATTCATTCATTTATTCAGTAAATTTGTTCATTGGCTCGGAAGCTTTCCCAGCCCAGCGTTGGCAAATGGGTACAGTTTGAGATGTTGATAAAAGATGCGTAGATTGTCTGTGTTCAGACGTTTTTTCAGCTGCCCGGATTATGCTGACTTGTAGTTTTCTGTTGAAGTGTGTAAACAAGTGTTATCTTTAACCCGTTTTACATTTACCTTTTGGCATTCCTCATCAGGCTTTTAGATATGTCTAAAATGAAAATCAGTTAATCCAAAAAAATGCAGATGTTTTGCTTTTGTCAGACACAATGGAGGTCAAGAGAAAGATGAGTCATTACTCCTGTTGGTTGGAAGCAGAGGATGTGGAAAGTCATCTCTTCTTGCCACCTGGGTGGAGTCCTTCCGCCGTGCTTCTCCACCCGTCAAGGTCTTTGAGCACTATGTTGGCTGTACTGAGAATAGCACAAGTGCTATGGTTATGATGAGAAGGTGCACTGCACACATGAGAAATACAAAACACTACATGCCAGCCACAGGTAATTTCTTAATGGGTGTTTTCCTTGGTATTGCTGGCATAAACTCCAGACTGATGTTAGCAATGAGCAAGCCCTTTTCAAAAAGATGCTGAGCTCTGGTGCAGGATCTTATGTGATTTTGCAAGTTCATAATTTAACATAAAGGCTACAACGTATGTTTGTACCGTAACATATAACAAAAATCATAAATGACATGGAACTTCCATAATGTGGCACTGTTATAAAACACATCGGAAAAGGTGTGTGTTATGGGAGGCTTGCTCCTTGTTACAGGACTGGTACTAAACTAATCAGCCAGCCAGCATGTTGCACAATGTTAGGTGATACAGACAAATGTTATACACGATGGCTAACTGCTTTTGACATGACAGTTAAAAAGATGTCTAGTCACTGAATTGCAGTCATGTTCCTGCCTCCACTGAAAGATCATTTGGCCTCAGGAAAATGCTTTTGGGGAATTTCTATATGTGAACTGATGTGTTAATATTGTTCCCTTTAAATTTAGTAATAGTAATAATAATAATAAAAATACCAGGAGACTATTAACGACATCTGGAATGGCTATGTCACATTTTCTTGATAATAATAATGATAATTATAATGATAGTAATAATATTGATAATGATATTTGATTATAGCTGTTTTCACTGTAGATTATGGTTTAAATATTGAGGATCCTTTGGACTTCAACAGAATTAGACAGGAGTTCCTTGCAGCGATCAGCTGTGAAGGTTGCGTTCTGATGCTGGACAACATCGATGGGCTGTGCAGGGGTGGAGAAACATCTGATCAGATGGTAGGTAGGGCAAAAATAAAGGCACTATATAAATGTCCAATCCAGTCGGTTTAGTATATTAAGCATTTGCAATGATCAAACAGGAAATGATACATTGTCCTGCGGTTGAATATATATGGATAAGAAGTTGTGCTATTTACTTATGAATGAATCACCTGGCTGCCTTAATCATCTGATCTAATCTAAGCTAATGACTTCTATAGCGCTGTTATCATATTGCCCAAGGCATCAGTCGATGGTCATTTAAAGTCAAAATTGCAATAAACTCATTGATGCCATCAAGTTTGTGTTGTCTTTGAGCAACTGGTTGTCAAGGCACCTGCACTGAAACTATGTACTTGTACACGTTTCTTCATGTGGCCTTGACCCTGCTCATTTTTCAATGAATTAATCAGGTGAGATCCTTCACCACCGCTGCCTGTTTGAGTGAATTCTCTATGGTGTGAACTGTTGTGGTATTACTGTTCCCTTTAAATTTAATAATAGTCACCTTGTCACCTTGTGCTGTCAGCTCTTTGAGCTCTAGCGACCGTCATGATCAATCTTCTCCATTTCTTTCTTTCCAATGTCGCGTCCCTTAGTTGTGCCAAGTTCATTCCAGTTGCTTCGTGTATTAATAATAGTAGTAATAGTAATAATAATACACCATTTGAGATCCATGTGTATGGACACCATTCTAGAACACTACTCTTATTTTTTTTTAATTCTAAAGAAAATCCTAAATTAAGATCGTGGTGGTTTTTATTGGAATTCAGGTTAAAGGAATCCATTGGCTGCCTTTTCCTCTCCCTCCATCGGTTACTGTGATAGCCAGCTGTACAAAAACTGACCACGCTTATCGGTCGTTTGTTGATCGCCCAGATGTCAAAGTTTTAGCCTTCCCTGCAGTGGAAGACATTAAGTCTCGTCATGTGATGATTGTGAAGAACACTGCACTGAATGGTAGGATCTTGGATCGTGGGGATCCAAAACTGGTGATCGGCAGTTATCTCGCCAATCGTCCTTTGTATCTGGCCTTGCTTGGTGGCGAGATGAGAGTTTTTGTTGATTCGGTGAGGATGTTGGACTGCCTCAGATGCTGCACTGAGGCTTTGTCGTTTTGCGATCTGTGGAGTCACATTGTGCGGAGGTGGATGGATGAATACAGCTGGGAAGTTGACGGACGGAATAGCACAGGTGGGAACACTTATTTAAACGGAAATTGATTTACGCTTCCACCCTAATTTTGGACAATATTTGGACAGTGAATCATACTGCATTTCTGATTTTAGTCAGAACAGGCTGGAAACTATATGTGGTCCATCCGCGGGGACCTTTAGTGGCGTGGCCATTAAATGCCATTTGAATGGGTAGCGGTGTTGAGGGATCTCATCCGATAAGTTCACTGCAAAGCAAGCAGGTCAAGGTCATATGGTCGCTATATTTACATTATTGTTTGGTGACCTACTTGTGCAGAATTCTGTATGAGAGCCTGGTTTAGAATTTGACTTAGGTAATAGGTGACAATATCTATGTTGGTAGATAATAGTGAGTTTTGCTATGTGTGTCATACATAACACAAACACTAAATTCCTAGCTGTGGGCCACATCCACTGCCCTTTATTACTGGACAGTATATGCCTGTGAGCATTTCGGATGTGCTAGGATACACTTTTATAAGATATCAAGTTAAATAAATTTATAGTTATTAAAACTGGTTAATTTATAAGTTCGTTGATTGATCGACTGATTGATCGTTTGATTGATTGATCGATTGATTGATCGATCGGTCGATTGATTGATACATCTGGCCAACTGTCTTGTTTCAGAATATAGTGGCTGGGTTCCAGACACCCTTCGATTGATATTGACTTCTCGCAATGGCCTTTCACAGCCTGAACTTCTGTCAATTCTGGCTGACCTTGGGTTTACTGGACCTCGGGCCATCTCGTCTTTTGACTGGCTACGGTTCCGGTTGGCTGCATCCAGCGTACTGGTCGAGACGTCTGCTGGTCTGATCCGATTCATGCATGATCATGTCAGAGATGCCACAGATTTTGTGCTGTTTGGTATGTTATAATGTCTCATTCCATGTTCATTGTTGCTTGCTTGCTCATCTGCGAGGGTTAAGACATAGGGGAATTTTAGAAATGGTGCTCTAGAGTTTTCAAAGGGTTTACACGCGGTCGCGGTGACTTTATCTCCCAGCGATCGCACGTAAGTGGGTCTGCACTGTATTACTATGTGGATTATTAATCAATTGTGAACTTCAGTAAGTTATTCATTCCATCTAATCTAATCTAATCTAATGACTTCTGTAGCACCATTATTATAATGCACAAGGCATCACTCAGTGTCGCTTGATGTTAAGCTAGAGTCAGATCATGTATTTAGAGTTCCAATAAGTCAGATATATGTCAAATAAAAAGCCCATGGATTGTTGAATTTCAGGTTGCATTACTGCTCTTGGTGGCTACCGGAAAGTGGAAAAGACTCAGTTTGAAGACAGTGGGTCAGAAACACTGGAGCATCGCTTGCCCTCCAAACTCATCTACCATCAGCACGTAGCCAACTACTTTGTGAAGCAGCCTTATGGTTTACGCCAAGCGGACGAACTGCCATGGCAGTTTTACAAGCTCCAGAATTACGAGATGCTAGCAAAAACCATTTCCGATCATAGGTGGCTATTAAATTTATGTTACATTCTTCTTTCTCTTTCAAGTTCTCTGCCCCCAGGCAAGTTCGAATGTCTAATAACACCATTCCTGACGTTGGGCCTTCTCCTTCACTTTACCGTAGCAGTCCACCATCAGCCAGCCAGTTTATGTTAAATATATGTGATAATTTGGCTCATGTTATTTTTTTAACCATATACCTGACTGGCTCACCACATTTCTGTGTGACTGTAAGCATTACAAATTTTCATAATAATAGTAATAATAAGTGATGTCATTCAGTGAGTATGCCGCTTGATTTATAGAGATAAAGCTTTTTAAAGTCTTGCCAGTTTGTTATAATAAGTTTTTTTACCGACGGTTTTCTTTAGGTGTTGGGGCTTCATACATACATGTAGATACATTGACTGATTTAATACATAATAATAATAATAATAATATAATAATAATAATATAATAATAATAATCAAATGACAGAGCATTGATCCATGGTGCTAAACAGTTGGAGACTTGCCTTTAGTTGTCTGCAATGGTTGGCTGAATGAATGTTTAATTAAGTGTTCAGTGATTGTGTTTTTAATAAAGAAGTTGATGAATTATTTTTACTTGGTTCCTTTCAGACAAGTTGATCGCCAAATATGTTGATTATTTTGCTTATTATTATGTTGGTAGGCTTTTCATGGAGATGTTTGGCAAAGGTTCCAAGTCACACAGAGCACATGAAATTCTAGGCTACTGGAAGACTTTGTTGAAGGCTGGTTTCAACCCAGGGGCCATGTACCAAGACACCCTAAACGCGATTTACTTCGAATATGCGGCTGTCAAACACACAACTCCCCAAAACCCTGAGGTGAGTTTAACTGGTTTCAACCCAGGGGCCATGTACCACTGCCCAGTTCATTTTGTTCTGCCAATTCTTTGATGTCATTCAGGTCTAAACTTAAGACACATCTCTTCCAACTTGCTTACCCACCACAGACTGGCTTCTGGTTGCTCTGACCTATCGGAATTAGACCCAGCTTCTCCAAAGGTTTATGATTTTTGTCTGTGATTTTGACTTGAAGCGACCATCGACTGATGCCTAGGGCATTACGATAACAGCGCTATAGAAGCCTTTAGATTAGATTAAATTTGTGAAAGCCTTAAACATTTCTTGATCATTGCAGATGAAACTAAGCTGTTTCACTCAGCGATACTGCACGCTGTCCATCTGCACTGGTCAGCTTCTTATGCATTTGGGATACCCTGTGGAGGCCAGAGAAGTCCTGATGCATGGAATTTTTCATCTAAACAAGGTACGGTAGTTTCTGGTGATGTCTTCCCAGACATGTTCACTGGGTCTATAGTTGGCTCATGCTGTGACAAATGACCAGCTAAGGCCCGATGTGGCTGTCAGGGTTAGCATTATCGATGTTGCCCGGTATGTGATGTCACGTATTATCATATGTGTAAACTTGATATTTCTATAGCGCCCAACGAAAGCTAAGGTGCTCAGTGAAAACAAACTTGCTAGGCAAGAAGGGCTCAGTTCCAGGTCAAGGTCCAAATTGGTGTATTTGGAATCTTTGCTATGAGAAACAGCAACAGTTGGCTGAAAAAAGCTACCAATAGAACTGAATTAAACTATTTGTTATTACAAAGCAGACTGAAATAAGGTATGTGACTATCAGACTGATTGCTTCATCAGTAACCTTATTTGAATGTGTTTCTTGCAGTCTCAGTTTCTGATGGTCTCTGTATGGTTATCTGTGTTTCTAATGGTCTGCGTGTTTCTTATGCTCTTTGGTCTCTGTGTTTCTAATGGTCTGCGTGTTTCTTCTGCTCTTTGGTCTCTGTGTTGCTGATGGTCCCTAAGTTTGTTTCATCTTTGACTTTTGCTGGTAGATTATGCCCCTGAGTAAGACCCAGCTGATACTCCTGAGCAAAATCCAGGCGTTAATTGGAAGCGTCTTTGTGAGTTGTGAAGGGGGACAAATGGAAGCCATTAAGTGGTACGAACAAGCTGATGAAACTATCGAAAGCCTGTTGAACAACGTCCTCACAGACAAGCAGCGAAGGACCTTGGCAGAGGCAAAGGGTAAGATCAATGACATCTCTAGTCAGTGTCGTTGTGTGCAACTAATAAATAATCTAATGACTTCTACAGCACCGTTATCATAATGCACAAAGCTTAAATCCTAGAATGTGGTTTTAGAAGTAACTGGTATTGATGCCTTGTGCATTGAGATGGTGCTAGAGAAGTTCCCAGATTAAATCAGATCTACATTTGTATGCACATATGTACATTTGAGAAGTTGACCATTTGTGTGTCAGTTTTATGTGACTTTTTGAAGCCATATTAAACACTGATGATAAGCATTTATTATGTGTCTCTGATAGAGGAACAGATGAGTGGTTTACCTTAACTTTAAATGTGGTTGTAAACTTGCATACATACATTTTTTTGTAAAGTGGCTTAAGACCTATTTGTACCATCTTGCTTTTGTTGTCTGACTGCCGTGACCCATCCATTCCTATGATTCCTCGCTCAGCTGATGAATATATGGCGTTTTAACAACTGTATTACTTAAGTACTTATGTACCTTATCTTATCTTGTTTTATACCTAGGTTGCCTATTGTTTTATCTGGCAAATGCAAAAACTGAAGAAGGCAGTTTTACAGAAGCAGAAGCCTTGTTAAATTCAGCTAGACATTGCATGCAGAAAGCAAAGAATGTCGTGGGAAAAGCTCTTGTGCTCTATCATGTCGGCTTGCTACAGTAAGTATGTTATCAAGGGAGATGCACGCTTTTAGCAGTGTTTAATCAATTTACAAGAAGCTGTATAGATATTCTTACCTTTTTTATCGCTCACAATTGATATGTAACAAGTTGTTTCGATACTATGGTAAGCACCTTCTGCACTCAGAGGTACTTACCACAGTAGAAGAAGGGCATTCCCTTAAGATGGCCCTGACACAGCCATGGGTATGAAGTGTTAGCAACTTCATTTTTCTAAGCCTCAGCATATGAGGGTGGGTGGCCAGCTCTCTCCCCTGCTGCCTTGCCTTCCCACTGACAATGTACGGTCAGCATACAAATTATAGCTGAGTTTGGCTAGAGGGTGCAGTTGAGTAGCTGCCTTTTTGGGGATTTGACCCCCTTACCTCTCAACTGACCTCTGAATTGACCTCACAATTGACAGTCCAGCACGCCAACCACTAGACTGTCATGCATCCCCACTTACCAGTCACCACTAAGGAAAATTGGCTAAACCTGTTGCTTGTGCTTCTGCAGGAAGATCCTATCCCTAAAAGACAATTATGGGAAGGAAGTAAATGACAAGTCCTGAAATGCACTGCTCCCGTGTCCATGACCTTGAAATGCGTACGTCAAGGCGCCTCTGAGCGTGATGATGCCAGTTTGCGTCCCGGTCGTGGCTTGTTTAAGAGCTTTCAGTATCAGGCTAGCACATTTCGTACACGGGGTCATTCAAATGGGCAGGGCTGGTGAAGGATCTCGCCTGATTAATTCGTTGAACAATGAGCAGGGTCGAGCCCATATGGTTGTTATAAAACATGTACATTTACATTTACAAGAGAAGGAAATGAGCACCTCAACTATGTTCTACTTTGTAGCATGGGAGCTTTACAGTACTTATACTCCAAAGTAACAAGTTTCCAGTTTGTATGACTTCTGTTTGGACCCTTTTTTCTTGCAGAATGCACCAAGAAAAGTTTAGCCGATCTGAGGAGTCACTGCGGTCAGCTCTGAAGATACTTGAGCACTACCATGGCAAGTCACATCCAACTGTTGCTAGAATTTACAGTGAACTAGGCACCTTGTCAGTGCTGCCACAAAACAGTGAAGGGTAAGATAACTCTCTTGAAAAAGACAATTGTAAATTCGAGAGCATAATTGTAATCGTAAACTCAAGATTTCTACAGCGCCCAATGAAATGTAAGTTGCGAGAACCAGCTTATTCACAGGCGCTTAATTAAAAAAAAAATCGATAGGCAGGAAGGGTTTGGTTCCAGGTCAAAATCCAAGAGCGAGGCAGGCAGACAGTCAGATGGCTATAGTGGTAAGAATGTCACATTCATATTATTTGGGGAAAATATTACAAAGATCTGAGATGGTGTGGTGTATAGCTGTGGTTGACATTTAGTGACCTTGCCTTGTTCTGTATAACATAATTCAATGAAATTCTGTCTCTATACAATGAAGTATCTTACAAGAGGTCTTCAAGATATTGATGTAATGAAAACGTGGGCATTCTTGTTTACAAGGCTTGCCCTTTGCAGTGCATGTATTTTATGTTTTTGCTTTCAGATTCAACATCAGCAACGCAGAAGAATTTTACCGTACAGCCATCGAGTTGCATGAAGAATGCTTTGGACCATGTCATGTTCTTGTGGCAAATGACCTGTTCTTGCTGGGTAAACTAGCATCTTCTTACCTCAATTACAATAGCATCTTTTTTGGTTAAACTAACATCCAGTGTTAAAGGTAGGTAGATAAAAATAACACACATACCTCCCCAGACAGCCACGTATGTTGGGCCCATAGCGGGCCCTCGTGGAGTGGAAGGTGCGGTGATTTGGAACATCTTACTGTAACACGTTGCATACAATTCCTCATTAAATTTCATTGCTACAACAAATTTTCAAGTACCGTTTCATGAGTTGCAACGTTATACTGTTTTTTGACAATATAAACTGTGAACAGATAAAGTTTTAACTCATCTGTTCTTAGGCAATCTGCTGTGGTGCAGTAGGAAAACCTCAGAGAAAGAGGAAGCCCGTGAGATGATAAAAAGAGCTTTTGACATTTGCGTACTAAAACTAGGTAAGCTGGTACAATGCGGATTATTATTGTAATATATGTAACGTATTGTAATATGAACATATGTGGATTTGTGTAGCACCACAACTGCATCTTCATTCTCACTATAATTAATTTATGTTATTGCCATATATTGTGGGGCATGGCAACTGAAGGGATATAGCACTTGGCATGTAATGTGGAAGTATGCATTTGTGATGGTTACTGTGTAGGGACCTTGAGCAAGTCCTTCACTCACAGTTGCTCAGTGCCATCGATTGATGCTTAGTCATTAGGCAGTGGTGCTCCATAAATGCAGAATTAATAAAAAATAATAATATATGTACACGTACAAAGCAGATGGGTTTTAGATCTTACGTCAGACTATTCTAAACCCATGGAAGTACGCATTCACAATTTGGCATGTAAGGCATTCATACTTAGCCAATAGCACCTTGGTGAGAATTGTTAAAGTCACTAGGGATATATCTAGATGCATTCATACGCCTAGTCCGAAACTAAACCTTGAAGACTTATTCTTGTAACTGTCATCTTGTTTGCCTTTGTCGTTATTTCCTTTACTGCCTTTAATTGCAATATTCAGTTAAGTACTTTTGACAATTCTATTAACATGTCTTAGGAGACGATCACTCGCTGACAAAGAAAATACGCGAAGTGCTCGCCAGTCAAGAAATCCAGATCACCCTAGAGTCACAGGTGGGGCAGGAAAAGACATCAGTCGTTCAGAAGCAAAGCTTTTTACCCACTCCCGGATGCAGAGCACATTTTAAACGGCATATGCTGCACTGCAAAATCTCAGCAAAACCAACCCAACTTCCAGCCATTTGTAGTTTTTCAGACGATGCGCAACAGCCAAGCATCTCGGAAACCTTTGAGACCAACACTCCAACCAGCCACCCAAAAGACTTTGGATTTGCCCCACCAAAGCCAGGCTCAAGACAATTCAGAGATACCGATTCAGTGTCTGTCGAACTGTCACAAGACCCATATGATGAAGCACAGTACACGTCAGAAAAATTAAAACGCCAGTTTGTTCGTACACATCTAGTCTCTGCACAAGCCTCTCGTAAGTATCACACACTTAGAGCTGGACATAAACCCCCTGCAGACAACACTGAATTTGAACAGACACCGAATCTGACTGATTCCACTAAAAGGCCTAGTTCATCGACAGGAATGTTTCGGCATACTTCATGTTTTGAGTACAATGAAAACGCCCCAAGAAGCATTACGTCTGGTCCCTATGCAGCGATCTACAGCCTTCTGAACAAGAAACAGTTCAGTTTACCAACACCAGGTTCACTGCACTGATATCGTACACTTTACGGTAATGCTTACAAACTATTAAAAGCATGACTAAGTGCTTTACAGTCATTAGTAGAAACTTACTCATAAAAGAGACTTGCAATTCTCAATTTCTCTTTCCGTCCTCATTTCATCTTTAGGGATCGTCCATACATAAACAGACGCCCGTCTGTAAAAACTGACCTACTTTGGACCACACCCTCCGTGTCCACATTTCGTATAATTCTCCCCAAGCCTCTATGGACGTCCGGTTTTTTGATGACCCTTGCTTATCTTTGCAGACGTCCTTAATGGATGGCCCCTTAAAACAATAACATCAGGTTTTAATAATAAGATGATTTATATGGCGCCATAGCATGGCCGAGGCTTCTTATATTTTTCAAAGCTTTTGTTTTTTAATTATCAGTGTTTTTTCCATGTTGTTTGCTTGCTGTTGACTATTTATTTGATCAATTTCCAATTAAAACAAATTTTCAAAATTGTGATTTGTATTTATTCAGTATTTGTATTTAATTTTCTGTGACACATTGTCAAACTAAATGTTCAGTCATTATCAACTCGTCTACTAATTTAATCATCTGTAACTGCTTGTTGAGACTGGCAACAGTTGAACACTTTCTCTTTCAGAACTAAATACAACATTTTTAAAGTTGCACATAAGACAGCAACCAAGTGTCTACACACTTTTCTTCCCTTGTCACTCGCATTGCAGTCTATTTACTGGAATCCCACAACAAGTTCATTAAAAAATTACAACTTGTGAACAGTGGCTCTCCATCCCGAAGTGCCCGTAATTACAAATAAATACGGTAGATTTTCTACGCTTCTGTCTTCGTAATAAGATTAATTTTACAGTGTGGACAATAATTACACCTAAACAGTGCACCGAAAATAACGGACAAGATGGAACGTTTCAGAAAAGGTTTGAAGTTTCGTCATCAGATGTGTGTTATCTTTAATTATCAGAAGTAGTAGAACAACCAACAAGAGGTGTGAAAACAGCAGCAGGACAGTGAAGTGGAGAAGGGTGGGAAAGGCACTCGGTTTGCAAACACGGTCACACCTGCAGAGAATCAAACATGCTCTGGATGGCTAGCAGCTCTTGTCGGTTCTCCTGTTCGTCCACAGACTTGAACTGCAAACAAAAAATTTATACATGGCTGTACTTGTAACTGAATATTTAATTAGCACCTCTTAAGAACCTCTCAGAGGTGCCCTGTATGTGGCTATTATTCAAATGCAAAACCAGTAATTTAATTTTCTTTATTATATTTAAAGGTGCCAATACATGAAGTTTATATACTGAAATGTAAAGTTCTAAATATATACTGAAATGTTGTGGTACTGAAATCAAGGATTACTTCATGCGTTGCAAACACTGCCTGCAATCACATAACCGTAATATAAATCATGCACCATTTAGGTGTCGTTTAAGTGAAGGAACTCTCCAGTTATACAAGTGTATTATTGGTACACTTTGATGTGCAAGTACGTCAGAATTCTCAATTCCTACTCAGATCAAATGTCGAAACTTGCACTGAAGAGTGAAGGCATCAGTCAATTCCATATCAGGACCTATCCACTATTCTCCATTCCCGGGGGCCAATCCAACAAGATATGCTAGAACTCCCTAACATAAATTCAAAATCAGTTATGGTAACTGACACTCAAGTGATGGCGATGAGCCTAATAAACTAATATTAAGGGATATCGTCGAATGGAGTGTGTAATTTACAAGTGAAGACCTTACCTAACCTCACCTACAGGGAAGCAAGAAATCTTAAAGTTTCTTCAAGTCAAAAAATCTGCAATCATCACAGCATCAGAAATGGACTGAAACTTCCACATACCATATACTTCTCGCTGATTTTTTCCCATGCTGCCTTGGCATATTCTGAGTTTTCTTTTTTTGCCCTACTAGAGGCTGCTTTCTGCGCAAGATAGTTGGCCGACTGAAACATTCAATCAAACTAGAACAGTCAGACTTTGTTTACAGAAGGCAACCTATAGCTTTTCACACTCATGCCGAACAAGTCAGAGCAACTGTTTAATCCGTCACACATTTTTATCCATCATGCATTGCATTTTTTACATATTAAACACCTTATTTCAGCAGTTATGTAAGGAAGAAAAGTATATCCTGTATCCTGAAGCACAGGCGCTTACTTCCAAATTCTAATACACTGTGAAGGAAGTATTCATACACAAACAACTTATCTGAGAAAATTACAGAAAATTACCACAACTGTTTATCGAATGACAAAGCTCACTACTAACTGAGCCACCAAATCAAGCAAATGATATCTAGCACATATAGAACTAAGTGTCATGGACTCAGAAATAATCTAAACATCAGCCCAGAGAGCTTAGAAAAATCCTTCAAAGCACAGTGCAGCAAATGGATGTGTCCCATGTTTCATACTTACGAGGTAAAACCCAAACAGCGCACGCATGTTGTTCGAATTCAACTTCATGGCTTGGGCAAAGTATTTGCGAGCAAATTCCATGTTCTCGACGCCACCTTGAGTGTACTTAATCTACAAATCAAAGTCTGTTGCATAAACTTTTCGATCAGTAGTCTCACTAGAGCTCTACAAACTGCACAGACCATATAAGTACTTGTCAATTGCTGTAAACTTGATCTAATCTAATCTAATGACTTCTATAGCGCCGTTATCATAATGCCAAGGCATCAGTTGATGGTCACTTCAAGTCAAAATTGCAGTCAAAAATCCTAAATTGAGAAGCCGGGTCGAATTCCAATATGCTGAATTCCAATAGATCAGAGCAACCAGAAGCCAGGCTACAGTGGGTAACCAAGTTGGAAGAGATGTGTCTTGATAAACACTGACAGTTTAGTGACTGAAAGTTTTCCTTTTCACAGCAAACTGTGAGGTAAAATGGAAATTATGCTGAAATAGTTAAATAATTATTTAATACATCTGCATATCACTACCTCATTACTATCAGAAGTGCAAACGCGTGGTTAAAGGACCTCACAGTTGAAGTATGTATCCTATATCAGGATACATGATACAGCACACCTTAAGTACCTCATAAAAAGACAAAGATGATGACAGCAATCCAACAATCACAAATCTCTGCAGTAAAATTTAACTCCAATTCAATCGGCAGCATTCCTCGCAACAAATGGTTATTGTAATTTGAAAAAATGCGTAAAAATTTTTACAGTTGAAAACAGAGAAATGAAACATCACATCAACATCGATCACAGAAAGACAATTATGTAATGGCACTAACTTCTGCGTATTTCTGGTGCAAGATGTGGTTGTAGGGATTGGCGAGGAGCAACTCTTCCATGCAGAAAGCTGCCTTTGAGTAGTCCATCTCATGTAAGTACAGATCGCATAACTCCAGCCAAGCTTCAAAATCACTCATATATCTAAAATACATAGATTATTCTATTAGTATTATTGCCATGCATTTTCACACAATTGTATTACTGTCTGCATTTTTATACAATTATAATTGTAATCATAAATTGTACAGCATCTCTTCGAAGACAGACTCCACAGAGGCGCTCCCAACCTAATGACAAAATCATGATCAACCAGAATGGTTTTGAAGCGCTTATAGAAACAGCCAAAAGACTAAGCAGCTGATGTTGTAGGTTGCTAGGCAACATTTTCTAAACAAGATGGAGTAACCACAGAAAAGCTTCTACACTTCACTATGAAAGTTTGCGCTTCTTACCTAATGACTAATCATCAATTAGCGATGGTAAGCAATAGTACAGGAAGGACTAGCTCACAATCCTTACATGGTAATCATCTTAGGAGAATCCCAAACAAATCACCTCTGTGTTATACGTTCAGCACTGAAACAATCTGCCAATGTGCCAAACATTGTAAAGTATTAAGAACAAGGAGACATGCACCGTAGTGTAAAGTAATATTACCAAGCTTTAATAAAGCACTTCTGAGAGCTTCTCTTAAGTGCTTCTTACATTGCAGCGCACAATAAAAGAGTTTAGGAAGAATGTCGAGCTCATCTGCCTTCAAGTGTTGTTCACAGAACTGAAAACCTCAGCCTGCAGTGCATTTTATCACAGACTAAAGGAATTGTTCTAAGCAAGACTGTCCACAGTACTACAGATGAAAAAACTGCAAGTCTAAGCTGCAAACAGCCAGCAAAGTTGAATCCTAAAGGGCAAATCCATTATCAAAATTTACCAAACTAGCAATAGATAGCATAGTACTATCGAATGATTACAAAACTGTATACTCAAAGGCCAAGTCACAAATTTACATCAATAAAACAGTCAAACGAGCAGAAGAAACACTAAACCGAACTAAAATGTACCCAATCCACACTCAAAACCATTAAAAATATCCATGGCAATAACGTTAATAATCATAATAAACATAATAATAAATAATAATTAATAATAATGTTAATGATTTAAACAGTAACAAAAAAGACAATATAATAATATGCAAATTTTGGCCACTCACTGTTGTAGATAGTGGTTCAGTTCTTCGATTGCTTTAACAATCTTGTTTTGTGCTCTGTATATTGCAACTTTGCGTTTTCTGACTAGCTGCAAGTTCAAATTTACTATTCGTTTACAGTCTAATTACAACAGAACAAACAGTTCATGAATTCAAAGAACTAAATAAGCACTGTTCAAACCAAACATATTTCACAACTACAAAATTCCGCATAAAACATAAACTACTGACAAGTGTATGATTTTCCAGAATTACGTTCAAAACTAAGGAATGGCACCAGTAGACACCTCACAAAAGCACAAAAACACAGCTGTCTAACAGATCTGTAAGGGTGCAGCTTAAGATACATTGAAAATGTTTCTTGATTTGTTACGAGGAACTACTTATTTTAGTGGAAGACAGTTCCGTGTACACATATGTTCAATATTCACAAATTAATGGACAGAATTTGGCAATAACATTACCCGTATTTTTACTTACAGAATTTGTTTCTTCGTCTTTCAGTATCTTATTGTATAATTCTAAAGCTTTGTCATAACTACAAAGTTCAATAAAAATACATCAATGTATCAACTGATGGTTGCTTCTAAGTAAATGCATTGCAAAAGCAAAATCCATTGGAAAGAACCAACTGGAAACGCCCCGGAGACTGGAAGACAGGCTACAGAGGGAAAGCAACATGAAAAGGACTTCACTCTAGATGACATCACAGAATTTGTAGAGTAGACAGAGATAGGTACCAAATTCTAAAATCTTGGACCAGTAATTGAGGTAAGATACAAAATCAAATCAGGCAACATGTTGGTGCTATATAAATGTCCAATAAATATAACAAAACTGGCAAACTCACTCTCCAGACGATTCACACATTAAGCCTTGAAGGTATCTGACCCGCATGCTGTCTGGAAATTGATTGTGAAGGAATCCATAGCATTGCTGAAAGACAAAAATTATTTCCGATAATTATCAAACAAAGGAAACAAATTCTCAGTTCCATTTTAAATAGCTCTACAGACTGCAAAAACCATCCTACATCATAAGTGCAGAAATCTGCCTGGCTTTCATACTTTATAAAGTAGAAAATTAAAATTTACTGGGTTTTGGTTTCAGTCACTTTTGCACTCTGGATGTAGATGCTAACAGTAACCAAACAATAAAAATCAGTAAATTCTGAGAAAACCATCTTCGTTAGTTATTCAGACAATTGATATAGCACCTTTTAAGTACCCTGCAAAACTGCCGCCTACACCTGCATAAATGATGTTCAAGTCAGCAAGTACAAATGCTTGTCATTAAACAGACAATACTAAGATAACTGGAATACACTAAAATCACCACTAAAAGTCACCATTAATGATGAAAAATATAGATCCTATTGAACAGAAACTGCCACTTTTTGTAAAACACTGAGATTCAAATCCACATATGGAGGTAAAAAATTGTAGCATTTTCCTTTGGACAGGAAGCCAACTATTATCAAGAGGAGTATGGAGCAAGCTTACAACATCCAATTTCTAAGTTCCATGTAAATTCATAGGTTGCAGTGAATTAAAGATTTTAAACAGACTTGCCAAACAACATGAACCCAGTCCAAATGTGAAATTAATTATACGCTACAAACTTTGGCAAACCTTTCCTACCTGGGCAATTTCTAGCCTTCCACAGTCACAAGCAGCTATGCACACCTGCTCATACACAACCCACACTACAAAAGCAACGTTTCTGTATGAAAACACTTTTTGCATAACAGAATTAATCTGCATTGAATAACTCATCAACAAACAGCCAACGCATAGCACAGCCATATTCTTTTAGTAACATCAGCACCAGAGTTCTTGACTGTATTATGTAACTGTATATTTATGTGCATGTTGTGTGTATATGTAAGTATGAATGTATGTATGTTTGCCAGCATGTATGAACATATGTATGTACGAATGCAAGTGTGCCTGTAGGGATGTAAGTATGCATGTTTGTATGTATACATCTATTTATGTACACATAATAAGCAGACATAGCCATGGTCAGTGCAAACATGTCAAAGGCATCACCTATCCACAAAATTTATACAAGCTTAAAAGTAAAATATTACAGATCCCACAAGTGAACCCAGCAATGGACGAATCCCAATGTCCTGGACATGGGGCCAATGCATCGCAGCTGTTAACTTCCCAGCTTATGCCAGTACCAAATTCTACTGCTTGGTGACAGAGGCACATAGTGCACAAACAACTTGCCCAAGGTCACTATACGAAGTTGAACTCGCAACCGCATGATCGCTGACTAAACGTGTTACCAACAGACCACAGTGCCTCACTATATAAATTTGCTAACCCTCATTTCCGAGTTTGTAGTTGAAGTCGCAGAGAACATTTTCCCAGAGTTCCACAACTTCATCACTGCATCGCTTCTGCTCTTCCCGAATCTTCTTCAGACGTTCTTTTGCCTCTGAAGAAAATAAAACAATTGGCTTTAATTACCTGGATCAGTATGGTCGTTATTTGATTAGTTTTAAATGGGTAACCAGCAGTTGCAAACATAAATACTAGTTTTAAATGACAAGCTTGTGTCTATAGAGTTGAAGGTCACAGCCCTTTGTAGTGCCCAGATGGTCCTTGTCACCATAACAGCCTGGATTCATTAGCTGATGTAAAATAAGTCTTTTATATTAAATATGTAGTAAGTTATATGGATTCTAAACGAACGAAGCAGGTTTACGTTTACACATTCTTCTGCGTTAAAATCTGTGAGAAAATAAGAGTCAAATTCCGAGAAGCAACCACTACATACTGTCGAAACCCAAACTTGGTCCAATACCTCTGCTTTTCATTGAAAATGTTTGACTTTACCTTACCGCCAGCTAAGATGAAGGTCATCAAAAATGCACTATGGATGGACACAAGTTTAACAACTGATTTACATATAACGCCGTAGTGGCACAGCACTTAACTAACTGACCAGTATAGCAATATCATTTCTAATCACGTTGTCTGCAGTCTTATACTTTAACAATCATTTCACTTTGAATTACCCTCTGTCAAAATTACAGAATCATTATTAAAACCATTGACGATTGTATTTTATTCCAACAGTGGACTTTACCTTGCCAACTTGTGCACGTCGCCATAGTGGATTTGTTATCAATGACTTCGTTTCCGGTTGAGGTTCAGTTTTTTTGGGCTTTCCGAATCCAAATGCGGTAAAGAGGTAAGAATATCCAGATCACACAAATATGGTCAGAATTCAGGCGACTCGAGCCGATAGGCGCAAGATTAGAAATCTCAATGCGACAGCAGTAAGTATGCAATATAAATTAATAAGCTGTAAATAAGCTGGTTCCCGCGAATTGCTTTTCGTTGGGCGCTACGAGTATAGAACACACAGGTCCATTATTTTGTCGTTCACCCTGAATGCAGGAATAGCCTATGTATAATATTCCAATTTGTATTGTAGGATTTATTTTGGTTTTTCTTAATTTGTTTACATAATTTGTTTATAGAAAGTGTAAATAAACTTGTTGCGTCTTCTTTTTGTCAGTCAGTTAACTTTTTCTCCTCTCTATTTGTGTTTCATTATTTTTGTGCTGACCCATTGTAGCGAAAAAAAGTTTATATAAAGAATTTTTCTCGTTTTTATCTCAGAAAAGTTACCTACTTCTAAAAAGGACGGCCGATGACACGTTCAGAAGCGTTTTCCGTTTCCAGATAGAAACCTTATTCTCGAGGCAGTACATTCAAAACGTTACCAAAGTTTAATGTATGCTTTCTATGGTATTCTAATTTCAGTCGCATACATTGATGTCTATTAATGATGTTACTATAAATAGAAATCACTGAGTCGCAGAGCAAACAAAAAAGTAAATAAGTAAGCAGCTTTAAGATCGTTTGCTCATATCCATTGAATCCATCAAGAATTACTAGCTGAAAGAGTCCTTGGGTCAGGTCAACAGTTTATTCTAGCCATTACAGCTGCTCAGGTATCATACATACAAATAAATATTTCTTTTCAGTTTTAATTTTGTTTCTTACATGCTAAAATTAACTATGCTTTCTTAATTTTACTGCCATGTCAAATTTGGTATCATTGACATTTCTGGAGATGCAGCTTCTACCAGTTCTTTTAGATAAATTGTTTTGCAGAGCACAGCTCTACACATAGACACAAAAGTAGATGTGTACATATCTCAGTGCTGGTTTGATTATAAGTTCTCTACCAGTAGTCAGTAGGGCCCAATTTACAAAATACACGATGTAGCAGCCTTTGTAAGTTTCACAGCAAACGTACCAAAACTTGAAAGTACAACTGGATGTCATGAAGGCGCCATATAAATGTCCAGCTATATACATACAACCTTATCTTACCAAAACTCAGAAGCATATCTTCAGATCTTTTGGCCTAAGAACAAACCCTGATGACGGCAATTCAACAACGGGACACTTTTCAAAACCTGCACTTGTGTTGGTACTCCTACACTGCCCACGAAAGGATGGATCGCTGAGCTGGCGCAGATGACCTGAAATTGCAAGGATGGCTAACAGGGCTCTGTGCAGCTTAAGTTCACAGCACTGCCAGCATCATATCACCAAACACTATGCCACCACACTAGTTTATTGTCTATCTTGCAGTCAAATACCAAGTTAACTAAATATTTGCCCTGGAACTGATTAAGCCGGTCCAAGTTATCAAACACCTGCATTCACATTGCTTATTCTATATCATAACATGTATACATATACAATGTGTATTGCATATCTCATGCTACATACATAATCTGTTCTATAGCATGCACTGTGCACTGTTGATTGTATATCTTGCACTGTGCACATTTTAATTGTATATGTAGTTGGTATACATTTACAGAACTTCAGATGTGGAATGGATAACACTTGGCAATTTTATCAAACACCTATACACACCCAAATAGGCAAATTAAAGGGAAACAATACTCAACGAAAAATTACAATTTCTAGAGTAAAAGCTATGTAAAAGTTATGTAAGGTTATGTAAAAGCTATGTAAGGTTATGTAACATAATGAAAAACTATAACTTTGTAACCAAGTCTTCTTGTAATATGTACATATGCTTCAGAATGGAATGCAAGCCCAATCAACTCTGCGTCTGCCATTGCCAACATGCTTCAAATGCAAGGAAATTACTTGTTTGTGGGATTGTGGTTGCATGGTTTTGCAAGATTGGCCAAATTGCAATTTGCGTTATTTACATTACTTTCACAAATGTAATAAGAAATAGTTCCTACTTCCAGTTTATTTACATTTCTGGAGCAAATATGATGTAGTTTCAATATCCATGTATCAACTCGATGCAGTAGCTAGGCGGGTGCATTCCGCTTATGAATAGGAAAACATTGGCAATGTCACATTCCAGTTAACAAACCACCACCAAAAATAAATCACAAATGCTTCATAAATACAATAATGCAGTGAAACAAGAAACCATAGCAAGGACTCGATGTAACCAGCATTTAAATGCTTTCAACAAAATATAGTTCTAAATGTGTAAACTTTACATAACTTATCTGTACTAGTCTCCTTTCACCGGTAACTGTAAATGCTCTCCAGCGTGAACAAACGTGTAAGTTCTCTACATAGCTACTTTGCATCAAAGATGAGACTTTTCCATAGTCACCACAGAACAAACCAAAACTTTAACATTCTTACTGAGACACAGTATCAGAGCTCCTTCCTGCATCCAGCCAGTCTATGTCCTAGACACAATAAAGCACAGAAAAGTTAATGCGGTATCAATGTAAATCCTCACAGTAGCTCCCTGAAAGTTAAAGGGCTTGGAATCAATAATATTACACTTATTTAGTCAAGATTCCAAGAGTAAAAAACTGTTTGACCATAGAATTACAGGAAATGTCGTATCGCAAGTCACAACTTTTCTGGTAAGATAACAAAATTTAAGGTACAAAAACAGTCCACTAAATATAAACTGTCATAGGTTGTTGTGTTTTAGACTGAAGCTCAAATATGACTGGGGCTGTCCCATGTGATGCATGAAGGAAATGCTTTTAACATACTATTTCTTACTCTGTATTCATAACAAAAGGTCGACAATTCTATGTACCCATAAAAGCACCCAAACAGCAGAAGTAAAAGATGCAATCATTTTTGTTGCAGTTTCTGTCTAACATATTCCTTACAAATATAGCATCAGCTTGTGTTACGTACAGAATGCCCTAAATTCCACACAAATGCACCATAAAAATACTATTTACAAAAAATTTCCAAACTTGCAAGACTACAACTGCACCTGGACCCAATTCTTCCTCCCTGAAATCCAGAAAGTTCACTGCTTTTAAGATAGAAAAGGCAACCATGCTAACTTGAAGATGACTTCATACACTTGCAGAATTCAGTGTGAGTCAGTCTATTCTTCAGCCAATAAAATATTGAACTGCCTGACTGACATCCACTGTGCATTTCACAGCACTAGTGTAAGAAAAGTCAATTCCATAACAGCCCTGCAATATCACAAATATCAGCTTGATAGTAAAACATCACCGTGATTGCACTAAATCGTATGGACCATCTACAAAGTCTTTGGTAGTTCTGGTTTAAGCTCAAAATACCCAGTACTCAGAAAACTACACTGGAAAACACTTAAAAATAAAACATTTAACTCAAAATATTGGTTAACATGAACAGGGTGCTTACTCCATTCCAGCATCAATGGTTTTCGATGTAAATTAGTTTCTATATCACATGAAAATATCGCTTAACACAAAAATATGTTGTTCCTGTGGAGGGAATTGCAATATAAAACCTTGAAGAACATAAAATGTTTATTTCAACACCTGGTTCAGCTCAGCCAAAGTCAAATGGTCGTACAACCATCTGTTTTCGGTTGCACTTTCTGGCATGTGTGTTGGTGGTGGTCGAGACATTCATTACAACGGTGTGACATCTTGACCTAATATGTCATTTATTATCATTTATTATCTTTTATTATTTATTATTTATTATCTTGCCAGCTCAAATATTACAGTGACGACTTATGAATTTGTGGAAACTACATTTAGCGTAGAATACAACATGTACCATTTCTAATGTGATTTACACGTACTATGTAACCTGGGGTTGACATTTTGCCACCTGCTGTGGTCAAAGTCAGCCGAATCTTTGCTCCACGATTATCTTACTCTTTGTTATGACTCATCTTTTGAAGCATGTTAATGTTATCAACATAAGATTTGAACATTTATTAACTTTAATTTTTAAAGTAGCATATTAACATATTTTTACAAATTTTTGTCTTTTATTATCTTTAAAATTAATTATCACATAGGGAAGAATTAAACGAATTCGTGTAGTCTTGTGTAGTTTGTTTGACTCCAAGTACTTCATTGCAAGTACTACACCAACTATCATTGTGTATATAGACTACAGTGCCTGCTTATGTTAGAAATTTAAAATGCAAAAATGGTAAAGACGAAATTCGGTTAACATGAATTAACACTAGTCCCCTGCAATTCACTTCGTGTTAAATGATTTGCACTGCAATAGCCATATTATGGGTCATCTTTTCATCATCATATTTTGGTGTTAGTGCTGCAGTCAACATAGAAACAGTCAAAGTGACCGAGTTTAATTCCATATTAATCTCCAATCAGTAATCTCAAAAAAATTATTTATTGCATACAGAATCAACCACTATCTTTCCAACTGTAAATATTCCTGCACTGCCACAGGAACCGGGAGTTTTAGGACCTTATTCGGTAGGAACGATGGACCCATCAGCGAGCGTATCATATACCGACACAACTCCTTCAAAGGCCTCGGATTCTCACAGTAGTAAATAAGCATCTCCTGCAACTTATTGTCGGATGCAACCTGATTCGGCAGCTGACCATCAGCATCTCTCAGGTCGAACTGTCCCATTGCCTTCAGCAGCAGCTCCATCACTCCATCCTCCTCCCTACCACCTGCCGTTCCAGCCAACACCCGAGCCATGTGGTGCAACGGCAGCTGGTCGTTCAGGTCGACGGTGTCAGGAGTGGCGTTGTACTGAAGCAGGATCTTGACAGCCTCGAGGTTGGACTTCTTGGCAGCCCAGCTGAGCGGAGTCTCGTGATTGAAGTCGCAAGCATTGACGTTTGCACCGTTACTCAGTAGGACGACCACTGACCGCACACAGTTCTTGAAGGCTGCCCAGTGCAGTGGAGTGTCACCATTAGTATCCATCATGTCAAGCTCGGCGCCGTTCTCAATTAGCAGTTCCAGGCAATCGATGTCACGCTCTGCCGCATAATGCAGTGCACTTCGCCCATATCCATCAATGGCATTCACCTGGCGAAAGAAACACATCCAGGCATACAATGGCAAAATCAGGTTATCATAATGCATAAGGCATTGCACAAACCACATAATGAAAGCACTCTCCGTTTGGCCTCCCTCGGACTCCTGACTGTCCCTCGTATGCGCACTGCTACAGCTCAGTCTAGCTCTGCCTATGCTGGACCTAATAGCTGGAATCACCTTTCCCAAGAACTGTGGTTTGAGTTCCTCAGCGTGTCCCTACCGCAGTTTCGCAACCATCTGAAGTCTGTGTTATTTGACAACGGTCTCACTCGTTCGGGTAGGGATGAATCTATCTATGAAGAGGCGCTTTATAAATGTCAGATTACAATTACAATTACAAAAGCATAATCAACTGGGCAGCACCAGTCAAGACCTGTGAGGCCCTGAGGCTGGGCAACAGGCTACCGATGATAAGCAATCCCAAAAAGATGGGACTTTAGCCCAACTTTTTCTGTATTATTATTTTGTTTATTACCCTACTATTTAGGATTGCAGAGTGGGTTTTAAAGCAGTGCCTGAGAACACAGTAAAAGCACCATCTCAAGAGGGTTTGGGCAACATTAATCTAGGCTCCTGTTTCTTCTGCTACTAATACTACTATTGAACAAGGTTTCAAATATTACTCTGGATGGGAATTCGTTGGTTGGGTTCTGTGTGTTGGAGCCCATCACTGGTGACTTTTCTAGTTAGTTATTTTGCTTACTGATGAACTTGCTGTTAATGAACTTCAAATCATTTAGACTAGTGTAGTGAGCACCTCTTATTAGCATCAGATGAAGTGGAGCTATAAAAATTTCTGATTACATTTAATACTTCTGTTACTTTTATTACTAATATTAACCTAAAACCTGCTTATTTCTAGCCTTCCGCGACATTCTACGGAGTTCACCCATCTTGTTTGAAGGTTTAAATCTTGTAACCTACCAGTGCATTTCTCTGTAGCAAGACGGCGGCAATGTCTGCATCGCCGACCATACAAGCACAATGCAGAGGCAGCAGGGTGCCATGGACTCGATTAACGTCTGCTCCCTGGTCAAGCAAGTCATCCACGTCATCGTTGCCATCGTCCATCTGCCAGTTACCGATGGCACGAATCAACCGATCTGACAGGTCGTAGGAATGCTGTTCGTTCTCCAGGATGTACCACATTTATGTACAACCTATAGACAACTTATATCAATCGTATACGCTAAATAAGCATGTAAGTAAGCAAGCAAGTAATCGTTATTAGCACAAGAAAAACGCCACACTTTATTAATAACAATGCATGCAAACAGTAAAAACATGCAATTCCAGGACAAACTCTGCCACCCCCGGGACATGGTACCAATTCCGGACTGTCCAAATAAAATACAAGCATACAGCGCCGTTTTGAAGCCGTAACAAGTTACTATTTATAACATTAATGTAAATACGTAGATACACACACACAGAAAAGGTCGTTCATATACACCCAAGGCGCAACATTTTTCTATATGCTACACAATTTCAAGTCTACCTGCACGCATCTAATATAATCTTCTATACAGCTGTACAATATTCGCATTATTGAGCGTTTTTGAAAACATTTAGCACTGACCTGGAAAGATATCTACGAACCGGATGCGTCTTGCCATAAAATTCTGACAGCGGATGAGGCTGTTTCACTTTCGCCGGTTTAACTGTTTTTGTGTATCAGTGCTATTATCAAAACCGGCCATTATTTTGCCGTCTCTTACCCAAAGAGGTTATACTACTTACAGAGTATATATCATTGCTCTTACCTAAAATGTAAATGTATCGGTTTTATATAGCGACCGTATGGCCTCGACCCTGCTCATTTTGCAATGAATTGATCGGGTGAGATCCTTCACCACCGCTGCCCGTTTGAGATCCCTGTGCACGAACCGTACTAGCCCGAGATTTAAATCTCTGAAATCAGCCACGACCGGGAGGAGAACCTGTGATCCTCACGCACAGAGGCTACTTGGCGTATAACCTAACAACCCCCTTCGAATATAGGCCTATAGAGCCCACATCTGTCCAATGGCCGACCACCAATTGGCACAAGTGGTACAATGATGACCTGCTCTGGTCCTATTTGAACGTTATTAATCTATTCTGATCTAAAAATCTTACAATACAATCGCTTCGCTTAACCAGCTCCTCTTCTGCCCTTACACTTCTCCGCCCTCCCGTCACCTCATCCTTAAAATTTTGTAATCGCTGCATAGCCATAGCTGCCCCACCACTCTGGAATAAACTCCCCCCCCCCCCAGAACTCCGATAGTTTTCTAACCCATCATACAAACTCATCGATGCTCCACCGCTCGCAATTTCTGCTTCGGCCTTTCACTCAAAACTGAAAACATTCGTCTTTCACAGAACCTCTCCTGACACCCCCTTCCTCCTCTGATCTCTCTCTCCTCTCCAACCCCCCCCCCCCCCGTAGCTGCCACGCTGCCTCTCCGTCTCCCTTTTGTATCTTGACCTGGAACCGAACCCTATTGCCTATCGATCTTGTTTTGACTGAACGCCTGTGAATAAGCTGGTCCCCGCGGCGTGGCTTTCGTTGGGCGCTGTAGAAATCTCGGAATGACGATTACGATTAATCGAAAGACTTCTATAGCGTCTTTATCATAGTGCCCAAGGCATGAGTTAATAGTTGCTTCAAATCAAAATCACAGTAAAAAAATCCTAAACCATCGGAGAAGCAGGGTCGAATTCCGATGTCAGAGAAACCAGAAGCCAGGCCACGGGGGTAAGCAAGTTGGAAGAGATGCGTCTTAAGTTTAGACCTGAATGACATCAAACAATTGGCAGAACGAACTGAACTGTCTGTCTGTCTGTCAGACAGTTCAGTTCAGTCAGTCAGTCAGTCAGCCAGTCAGTCAGCCAGTCAGTCAGCCAGTCAGTCAGTCTGTCTGCCTGTCTGTCTGTCTGCCTACCTGTCTGCCTCACCAACCACGTGCATCACGACACATATGGTTGTGTATTCCATCTGGAAGTGCTGAATTAGTAGGCCTTCAGTTGTAATTAAGGCTTCTGATAATTCAACGATGATCTCAATTCCCGCTAATCCTTAACACTCGTTTCCGCTCTTTTTAAGCCTCCTCCCTTTCTTTATTCCATCTCTGCCTCAGCTCACCACCCTCCCACATTCTTCGATCGCCACCATCCCGTGCCAGCGACGAGAGATGTGTGAACCCCTAACTTGCGCTACAAAAACCGTCTGCAATCGAGGCTAATGAAGCGCAGATGCAGCTGGTCATTTCCGGCGCCTGCCCGGCCGCGCGCCCTCTAACGATCAGCACGTGTGGTTTGATAAGACACTTGACCGCAAGAGGGCGGGAAGGATGGTTGGTCGGCGTAGGGTAATCATTATTGAGCATATAGAATGCCCCATCTGTCGAATAACGTATACATCCCCGGGTGATTTCTTAGTCTTTCATATGTGTGAGGAGACTTCTTATCTGTATATCATTAGTCTATATAAACATCATCTAAGGAGCTCAAACCGCTTGAACAGGGAGAATCAGTACAACGTACATTATTGTCTATTATTTATAATATAGAACAATATACATATGAGGGGGAAGAACAATTACGTCATTGTGATGCACTAAATCGTATGGACCCTCTATAAAGAAAAGTCTTCGGTTTGAACAAGCGATGGCTATTGCTTTGAGCAGTTGATTAGTGGTCAGTTTGTCGGATGGCAAAAGCGCTAATTGCAGGTGCTGAGTAACTGACTGCAACTGATTCAAGTGTGCTGACGAAGCTGAATGAATAGCTGAAATGGATGGACAAAGCGATTGAGAGCCAAAGTTTTAATAGGGGTTGGTGTGTGGAGAGAAGAGAAAAGGAGAGGAGAGGAGAGGAGATATAACCAAGAGGAGCGCGAGGGCCGAAACCCCCCTCGCCTATAGCTAAATCCGCTAAATCTGCTAAATAAATGGATATGACAGGAGAAAAGAGGGGGAGAAGAGAGAGGAGAGTTGAGGAATTGGAGAAAAGAGGACAGGACTAGAGAGGAGAAGACAGGACAGGAGATGACAGGGCGTTAGAAGAGGAGAAAAGAGAGGATAAGAGAGGAGGGGGAAGGACATGAGAGTAGGGGAGAGGATGGGTGAGGGGTGAAGGAGAGAGGAGAGGACAAGACAGGACAGGAAACGGAGGACATGGTCGGATGGCTTCTCTGGATCTACGCCCTTCCCATACAGCCACCCTCATTCTGTCCATAGGTGGCCCGCATTGTGCCACTGGGGCAATTGGGGGTCACATATGGGTCTTTTGAGGGCCCAACAAACCTGCCGTCCTCCTCCTGCTCTTCTTTCTCCTCCTCCTCCTCCTCCTCCTCCTCCTCCTCCTCCTCCTCCTCCTCCTTTTCTTCCTCCTCCTCTAATCAAGTTCGTAGAGTTGGACATATGGACGACCTCGCTGCCTATCTGCCTGGCTGTCTATCTGTCTGTCTGTTCCGTCTGTCTGTTCTATGCTGTGTCTCAACCATAGAAATCATACATGGATATATGTATATTATAGATTCGTGTATGATATCTCTGTGGCCTCAGCTGGCCTTTCGAGTCTTTCAACACATCGCGGCGCCATATTACACGTCACGTGACCATACTTCCGCGCCCACCCTGCGCTCGCTGTCACGTGACTGTTTCTTTTATCTGCGGTGGCCAGAGATTTTGTTTCGAGATAAGACTGGGCTACGGTTGGAACATTACTCCCTGACAAATAGTAGATCAGTGGCATAGGAGCCTCGCTGTTGGCATCGTTGCATTGGACGATCGTCATGTCATGCAGTGGCACATCAAAACCAGTCGACATGGACTAATCAGGCATACACTACGCATGCGCATCGAACGTTAGAAAGCAGACGATTTCTACGGACGGATTTAATAAAGCGCTTTTCGAACTTAGAAAAAGAAGGAACTTATATATTTAAGCATCTTTAGAGCGTTAGAAAGTTACAAGCGTTAGAAAGTTACAAGAGTTACAAAGTTACAAGGCGTCAAAAAGTTACAAAGCGTCAAAAAGTCACAAAGCGTCAAAAGTTACAAAGCGTGAAAAAGGTACAAAGTGTTTAAAAGCTAACGTGAGCAATAACGCTCCCGCTAATCGTCATCCTGCTACAACCTTCTCTTTCTCCTAGTCCTTCGCGTCCTGCTCCTGCTCTTGCTCTTTCTCGTGCTCTTCCTCCTCCTCCTCCTCCTCCAGCTTTTCATTGTCATCTTCATTTTTCCTCATACGCAACATCTGTAAGCCTACGCCTAGGCCCGCGAATCACCATCCTACGCTACATTTTCAACTAATACCTTTTCTGCCGCTCCTCATCCCGTTCGTCATCATCCTCGAGCGTTTTCATCGCCTTTATCCTTTTCTACTCCTCTGCTCATCTTTAAGCCTACAACTAGGCCTTAACTGGCAATCAATTGCTCAGCTCATCTCTAAGCCTTGAGTGTCGCTCAATTGCTCAGCTCATCTCTAAGCCCTAAGCGGCGCTCAGTTGCTCAGCTCATCTCTAAGCCTTAAGTGTCGCTCAGTTGCTCAGCCCTTAGGCCCTAAGCGGCGCTCAATTGCTCAGCTCATCTCTAAGCCCTAAACGGCGCTCAGTTGCTCAGCTCATCTCTAAGCCTCAAGTGTCGCTCAATTGCTCAGCCCTTAGGCCCTAAGCGGCGCTCAGTTGCTCAGCTCATCTCTAAGCCCTAAGTGTCGCTCAGTTGCTCAGCGTTCATATTGTTGGTAAGTTTGACTGGGAGGATGCCAAGTAGGATGCGGTTGATGTGGTTGGTGCAGCCGGCGGCGTTTGTGACCGTCATAGTAAACGTCATCCTCCTCTTTCTGAACATCGTTCAATGCTTCAACCTCGACGACAGGACAGCCGTCATCCGATGGGGTGAAACGGGAACACAGTTTGGATTTACCGTCGCTCAGCTCATTCAAAACAATCGCAGATCGTAGGTATTCATTTATCTAATCTAGGCCTACTCTTATCTATTCTAAATATAATCTGTGTAATATAATGTAATCGAAAATTATAAAGCGCCACTTCAAGATAAACTGCTCAGAGGCGCTCCCGGCCCGACAGCCGAGAAGCACTGGGAAATAAGAAGGTCTTTAAGCGCTTGCGGAAAAGAGGGGGAGAGACTAAGAAATTCCTGGCGTAGGTCATTAGGAAGACCATTCCAAAAAGCAGGACCAACCTGTGACTTTTGTAGCGCTGTTATCGTAATTTATAATATCATATGTATGTTTATGTATCTAATCCAAGCTAAGGACTTCTACATAATGCATACGGCAATAGTTCCAATGAAACCGTAGACAGAAATCTTAGGTCTGATGCGTTGAAGAAATCCGATCGAAATCCTATAAATCGTAGAAACCAGAAGTCAGGTTACGGTTGCTAAGCAAGTTGAAACAGGTAAGTCTCATCTTCAGATCTAAATGACATCAAATTGTAATTTGTAATTGTAATTGTAATTTGAGATTTATAAAGCGCCTCTTAGAGGATAAACTCAACAGAAGTGCTTCCGACACGAGAAAGCAAAATCACTGTTTAACAGTAAAGTCTCCAGGCGCCTCCGGAAAGAACTGACAGAACGCACATAACAGCTAGTACGTTTCTTCGACAGGCATTAGCCGGGCCAATAGCTGGCCCCGGTCGCCCCACTAGGAGCACAATGTGGACCCACTGTGGGCCTAGGAATATGGTTGTCTGGGACTCTGGACAGCGAATTTCAAAGCACATGGGCGTCTGCAGAAATTCGTGCAGAAGGAATAGCAAAACTTGAAAACTGGGACCACATCGTTGTAATTGTAATTGTAATTTAAGATTTATAAAGCGCCTCTTAGAGGATAAACTCAACAGAAGTGCTTCCGACACGATAAAGCAAAATCACTGTTTAACAGTAAAGTCTCCAGGCGCCTCCAGAAAGAACTGACAGAACGCACATAACAGCTAGTACGTTTCTTCGACAGGCATTAGCCGGGCCAATAGCTGGCCCCGGTCGCCCCACTAGGGGCACAATGTGGACCCACTGTGGGCCTAGGAATATGGTTGTCTGGGACTCTGGACAGCGAATTTCAAAGCACATGGGCGTCTGCAGAAATTCGTGCAGAAGGAATAGCAAAACTTGAAAACTGGGACCACATCGTTGTAATTGTAATTGTAATTTAAGATTTATAAAGCGCCTCCTAGAGGATAAACTCAACAGAGGTGCTTCAGACCCGAAAAAGTAACATCACTGTTAAACAGTACAGGCGCCTGCAGAACACTGAGAGGGGGAGAGAAAGGAGCTCAGTCGTTGTCGCCATTTGCCCACAGTATCTCCAAAGCTAATTAAATCTGAAAATTCTGTTGCGCCGCTTTATTAATGCACTAGGCATTACTATTATTCGTTTTCTGTAGAAACTTCTACATCGTCGGTGTCCAATATCGTAATCGTAATTCCAAGATTTCTACAGCGCCCAACGAAAGCCGCGCCGCGGGGACCAGCTTATTCACGGGTGCTCACTCAAAACAAAATCGATAGGCAAAAGGGTTCGGTGCGTGGCAGCTACGGTGGATGATGTTTGGGGTTGGAGAGCAGAGACAGATAAGAGAAAGAAGGGGTGTCAGGATAGGATCTGTGGAAGAGGAATGTTTTCAGTTTTGAGTGAAAGGCCGAAGCAGAAATTGCAAGCGGTGGAGCATCGATGAATTTGTATGATGGGTCAGAAAACTATCGCAGTTCTGGGGGGAGTTTATTCCAGAGCGGTGGGGCAGCTATGGCTATGGAGCGATTACCAAATTTTAAGGATGAGGTGACTGGGGGGGGGAGAAGTTTAAGGGCAGAAGAAGAGCGGGTTGAGCGAAGCGGTTGTATTGTAAATAACTGACGGAGATAGGAGGGTTGGGAAGATTGAAGTGTGTTGTGATAGGACTTTGTACTCGATTCGTTCAGGTATTTTAAGCCAGTGTAGTGATTTAAGAACAGGAGTGATGTGATGGTGTTTGTGGGTTTTGGTGACAGCACGAGTACACAATACACATACACAAGGCATCAAACGATGTCGCACCAAAACCAAGCCGTAGTCATGCAAAAAGCCACAAGGTCAGTCCACTGAGAAACTGAGGCTGAGAAACTGAGCACTCCAAAACCGATCTGCAATTTGGTGAATTCGTGTTCATATGTGAATTCGAGAAGTGGCTGGTGCTCTTTTTTGCCCTTATGTAGGGAAGATGGAGAATGGCCAGAGGATTGGGCGGATTCAATTTTTGTACCCATACCAAAGAAAGGAGATGCCAGGCAATGTACAAACTATAGAACAGTGGCCTTGGTCGCACACGCAAGTAAGATTATGCTGAGGATCATTTTGGAAAGAATAAGGAATCAGACGGAAGCAGAAGTGGCGGAAGAACAGGCGGGTTTTCGGAAGGCTAGAGGGACAAGAGACCAGATAACAAACCTGAGAATTATTATGCAAAAGGCAAATGAACATCAACAACCTCTTTTCATGTGCTTTGTAGACTTCAAAAAAGCTTTTGATTCAATAGCACATGAAACATTATGGACAACAATGATAGAAATGGGATTTCCTGGACACATAATAAAGTTGTTATCCAAGCTGTACAAGAAACAAAACGCAAAGATCAAAGTGGCAGGAACACTATCTGGAGAGTTCAGAGTCAGGAGAGGGGTGAGACAAGGATGCGTGTTGTCTCCAAGTTTATTTAACATTCTGGCGGAGAGGGTAATGAGAGAGGCTTTGGAGGGTTTTGACGGAGGAGTGCAGATAGGGGGAAGGCGGTTGACAAACTTAAGATATGCAGACGACATAGTACTAATAACAGAATCTGAGAAGGAATTACAAACACTGGTTGAAAGATTAGACAGAGCAGGAAGGAAATATGGAATGCGGATTAACACGGATAAAACAAAGGTCATGACAACAGCAGAAACCAGGTGTCAGATCAGCATAGGTCAGGAAACAGTGGAGCAGGTGAATACTTTCATGTACTTGGGCTCGAGGATCGACAGGGACAGCGATTGTGGAGCAGAGATAAGGGTACGACTTGCAAAGGGATATGCAATGGCTACAAATCTTAAAAAAATATGGAAAAGCCATGGCATATCACTGGTAACAAAGATGAGGCTCTTGATGACATTAGTATGGCCGGTGGCACTGTACGGATGTGAGAGTTGGACTTTGAGGAAGGAGGAAGAGAGGAGGATAGAAGCATTCGAGATGAAATGTCTAAGAATGATCATGCAAATATCGTGGATGGAAATGCGGTCAAATGAATGGGTACTGGAAGCGGCTGGAGTAGAGAGGAATCTTTTGAAGACAGTAAGGAAAAGGAAATTGATCTATTTTGGCCACATCATGAGGAAGGAGGGAACATGCATCGAGAAGGAGATAATACAGGGCACAATACCGGGAGGACGGAAAAGAGGAAGACCGAGAATAAACTGGTTGGGCAACATCAGGGCATGGACTGGGCTAACAATGGAGGAGATGCTCAGGCTGGTGGAAGACAGAGGACACTGGAGGAACATTGTGCATGATGCGGCCGAATCTGTAGGGGCGCCCATCTTACAGTAGGCCTATTGTTTATCTCTGTTCATGGACTGAAATTGGCCCCGTAAACACATTGCTTACCGGTAATTAGTGGCGTAACTTCAAATTTCGGCCACCTCCAGCGCAAATTACTCAAATGGGTCCTCTGGGTTGTTTGTACCTTTATCAGGCTCTGAGCGGGCCTCCTGTTTTTAAGATAACATTTATCTGAGCCTATCATCACAGACCCAAGTTAATGATGCATGATCCCCAACGCATCGCGTATGCATTAAATGTGCTGCATGTATGACCTTATTGCCGCCTTGTTTCAGCATCGTTATCACTTACGAACACGCACGTGTATTCGTTGACACGTAAATTTTCGATGTCCGGCTTGAAACTGTAGAGGACTACACAGGGCGTTAGGCTTACTTATTCCTCCTCTTGCCATCTCTACTGCAGCTTTTCACTCAAGATTGAAACCGATTTGATGAAGCGCCGGTGTGTAAGCTGGTCTCCCTAACGTAGCTTTTGTATGGCGCTGAGAAAAATTTAAATTACATTTTACATCTGCATTAGACGACAGAGAAGTAGGGCGGTCATTCAATGGCGCACATCACCGGCTGGCTGGCGGTTAATTTTGATGATGTCGACGACAACGATGATGATGATGATGGGTGTAACAAAGTTAGGCAGTTCATTTTTAGTGTTGTTTCAATTTGTAATGCTAGCTATAATGGATGTAAAATGTAGGACTGGTAGGGTACGACTATTAACAAAAACCGAATGGAGTGCTATAAAAAGTGTTGTTACAACTTAGCCGATAACTTCTAAAGCGCCGTTCTCATATTTACTTAGGATTCAGTATCGTTATACGACTTACGCCCCAAAATATGGCTCTGTAAAACTGCGGCGAGTTCAGTGTAGGAGCAATTCTAGGTGAAAATTTGTTGTTTATTATTGTTCAAATATGATGTAAATGTAGGCGGTTTTCTATAGCGACCGTATGACCTCGACCCTGCTCATTATTCAATGAATTGATCAGGTGAGATCCGTCACCACCGCTGCCCGTTTGAATGGGCGCCACGCCATCTAAGGTCCCCGTGAACGGTAAACTACTGCAACAGGGCAATATTCACTTGGTGTTCCTCATCGAAACAGAAGCGAGAGGTTCCAGTTCGTAGGTTATCTTTGACAATAGGCACCCAACAGGGAACCCATAGGGAACCCTTAGTCACCCAGAAAGGGAAATTCCACGTCATCGCAAGCCCGCAACCATGAGCCAGATAATCCGTGCTGGCCATCCGCTAGCAAAATGATACGTACCATGTTAACCTAAACTGCTTCCATCAGTGAGTCCAATCTCTTCCGAATGTGCTGCCATCTGTTTTACTGAAAAGCGATGCCACGAGCTCAGCAACCCATGGAAAACACCTCATCTGTCCAGCGACTAGGACCTGGCAATACGGTTCGCAGGGTTCAGCATGGTAATGGACCACCTGTGTGGAACACCTTACCATCCAGTGATGGAGGTGATTATGGATTTTTTGTGGTGATAGTAATGGTGGTTAGGTGGCAGCAGTTGTGATGGTGGTGGTGGTTGTGGTGGTGTTGATTTTTGTGGTGATTGTGGTGGTGATTTTTGTGGTAATTGCAGTGGTGGCGGTGGCTGTAGTAACATGGTGATAGTGTAGTCATAATTATATATATATTTGCTTAGATTGTTGGTAGGAGCTCCAAAGGCTCAGACTACTCAACCCCATGTCTTTCGTGGAGGTGCAGTCTTCAAATGTCCTCTGGATCGTCTGGATTGCGAGATTATTCGTTTTGATGAGAAAGGTATGATTTCAGATTATAATCTGAAATCTGCTAATGTCTGAGGATGTTTTGTGTACACACAATCCTGTTAAGAATATGATTTTAAGATGGCTGTCACCTCCGACCTTGTGATCTGAATGAACCACACAGTGCTGCAAACATTCAAGGGAACAGCCAAAGAGTGATTAGTATTGGGCATCTGGTCGTAAAGCTACTCATACATATTCAAGCTCATACATATTCATGTTTGAGATTACTTATCTAAATGATCCCAAAAGGTAATTGTTTGTATAAATGTGACCAATGTAGAATGTAATTATTGTGTGTTGTTTTTCAACGTTTGCACCAATGGCTGTAACAAGTAAATTTCTTGATGTTCATATCTAAAACAGCAGCCTGCAAAGGAACCCTTCAGATTGCTTCTCAGTGGTGCTATATAAATGTTGTTCTTATGGTTGCCGTTGCAACTCCAGTTACCAGATTCAACTCCAGGCCATTTCAGAAGTCAATTTCTGAACTTGTTCTATTCTTAATTTTGTGGTAAAATGTGTTCAGCGAACCCTATCCTACCCTACATTACCCTCTAATACTCTAGAATACCTGCATTATGCTAGCCAATTATTCTTTACCATTTATCTTACATTTTCCTAATATACTTTAACTCTTTTGCCCTCTTCTCACTTGACCTTTGTTACCTTAACTTTACCTCACCTTCCTTACTTTAACTTACTTCATCTCACCAAAAATCCTTACCTTACCTTACCTTGCCTCACTTTTGTGTTGTTATTGTCTGTAAGGTAATCAGGAAGAGTGGAATGGAAGCAGCATGGTGGTAGTGGAGAACAAGACAATGCAGTGGTTTGGTGCTACATTGGCAGCCTCCAACTCTGGAGACATTCTGGTAAGTAAGTAACTGATCTGACACACCTGGCATTGTTACCCAATTTTTTTTCAATGTTGCAATAATCTTACCGATCAATTGTAGAATTGCAAAATATGAGGGAGAAATTAGGCTTTGCTATCAGACGTGACCTCGTTGCATACTAAATACTGGACTTAGAGCACAAATGTACCGACCTGTACCCTACTTCCTAACACACATGTCATAGATATTCAATTAGCTTCTGCAGGCTTGCAGAAATATGTAAGCAGACAGAATTAAATATCATTCAAAATCTTTTTGTTTATATTTTCTGGGGTAGAAATGAGCCCAAAATATTTAACAAAAACATCAAGAGTAGACGAAAAACAGCGCTTTCTTTAATTATATTTGAGTAGATATATTATACTGATGGAGGATGTCTATACGATTGTTATCGGTGCATACAGTTATGTACATTGTAGGCATGTGCTCCTTTGTATGTATATTTTTCACGAACTGGCTTGAGAAGGGAGCCAGTTGGAGCTTGCTACTTGAGTCAGCCTGGCTCGGAGAAAATCACACGATACTCGCCTTGCAGGAAAGGTAAGATTTCTTATGATTTGTAGTTCACTTTATAACGTGATGCATTTGTCTTACAAGAAAAGCTTAATTTCACGAGGACATTTGTTTAAAGCTGATGTGGTCCAATAGGTGCTGACATGCAGCTGTGTGGAAATTGTATGATTAGATTAGATTAGTTTCAGGATTAAATAACTTTTCATTCTTAGTAGTGGCTGGTAACAGCAGAAAATATTGTTGCTAGAATACATAGACTTTGTCTGGTTGTAAGGCACTATAGATGTTTGTAGTGCCACTATATGGGCAAATTGAAGCAGATGCTACTAATGCTGTCTCCCTTAAGCTGAAGACGTCTGTTTTGCTTGGAACTGGCAGCACTAATTCTGAGTAAATATGTTGTAGATGATGTCTATGGTAATTATTATTATCGAATTACTTTACATTTACATCTACAGTTTATCTATGTGCCGCATTCTTGTTGCTTTCTACGCAAAATGAGAATACATGCCACAGAATGCTGCAAACCTTCCAAAGAACTGCCAAAGAGTGATTAGTATTGGGCATCATAAAGCTACTCATACATATTCAAGCTCATAAATATCAAGCTCATACATATTCAATCTCATCTATATTCATGTTTGAATTTATTTATCTAAATGACTCATAAAGGTAATTGTTTTTTATTCTTCTGTCTTCTGTCTTCTCTTCCGCCATTTATGGCGATGAGGCCTTTATGAAACTTCTCCAAACTTCTCTGTTCCTGATTGTTTCTCTAACTCCAATCAAGCTTGTGCCTCTTTCTCTCAGATCTTCTTTGACATTATCTATCCAGGTCTTTCGTTGTCTTCCTCTGCTTCTCTTTCCTTCTATGTGTCCGTGCAATGCAGCGTTTGGTAGTCTTTGTTGCGTCATTCTGATCACATGCCCAAACCATCTGAGTCTTCTCTTTGTGATTGTTTCTACTATTGTTTCATCAACTCCCAGTTCTTCTCGTGTTTTTTCATTTCTGATCTTTTCTCTTCTGCTTCTGCCTATTATTCTTCTTAGCCAGCCCATCTCTGCCACCAATAGTCTCCGTTCGTCTTCTTTTCTCAAGCACCAGCACTCTGATCCGTATAGTAATATCGGTTCTACTAAGGTATGATAGAGTTTCATCTTTGTTCTGATGGAGATGTTTCTTGCCTTCCACATTTTTCCCAGTTTTCCGAATGCTGTACACGCCAATCCAATTCTTCGTTTGATGTCCTCTTCACATTTTCCATCTTCTGTTATTAGTCCTCCAAGATAGACGAATCATATATATTCATGTTTGAATTGTTTTTGTTTTTTCCACGTTATTTATCTAAATGACTCATAAAGGTAATTGTTTTTTATAACTGTGGCCAGTGTAGAATGTAAATCGTATGTTTTGTTTGTCAAAGTTTTATATCAATGGCTGTAGTAAGTATGTATGCATATATATATATATGTATATATTCATATGTGTGTATGTATGTATGTATGTATGTATGTACATGTTTGTATGTTTGTATCAGAACAATGAATATATGTATGTATGTATGTTTGTGTCGATACACTTAAAGGATATTTATGTAAGTATGTATCAATACAATTAATGTGGTGCCTTTTAGTTACCTCTCAAAGGTGCATATGCTTCAGTGCATCTGAGACTGTTTCCCTGTTTTCGCTGCTGTCTTGAGAAATTGTAGGATGTTGTATCTTGATTTGCAGATCGTCTGCTTGGACATAATCGACTGGGTTCTTGTCAGAGTGGATTCAGTGCAGCTTTTACTTTTGTAAGCAAACTGAAGCAGTTACTCTTGTAGTCTTTATTCTTTCTTACTTACCTACCTATAGTTTATTCATTTAATTACTTTAATTTACTTACTTATGTAAATTTACCATTGTAAGAAAATTGAAGCAGTTGCTCTTAAAGTTGTTATTTGTTCTTACTTACCTACCTATGATTTATTTGTTTAATTACTTTAATTTACTTACTTAAATTGAAACAGTTTCTGATGTTTACATGTGAAACTTTTGGGTTATCTGCAAAATATTTGAACACAGAGGTTGTGGTGTTTACGCCCCAAAAACGTGCAGGCAGTTGCTATCGCTAGTCAAATCTGTGATTCACTTTCCTCTGACACAAATTAAAAATTATCATTAACGTCATTATAATTAATTATTTTCGTGGAGATTCAATGGTGAAATATTAGACGCACTTTCCCGGCCCAGTCGAGAAGACTTGGATATTCGGATGCGGTGATGAAAATCAGTAATTATTTGTCAGTAAATTTTATTTATGTGTGTTGTGTATGGATTCCCAGTAGTGTCCTGGTAATAGTCTTTGAAGAGAAAAGCTTGAGTCTACAATGAAATTCAATTGGAGAAAGCATGTTCTTAATAATGTGTCACAATCAGTCATTTATATAGCACTATTTCAAGGAAATTCCTTGGCCATGCTGAGGAATTCCTTTAAAATTCCAGAATTCAGAACAGGTGCAGAAGTTTAATCTAATCTAATCTAAAGAATTCTATATTGCTGTTATCATAATGCCCAAGGCATATGTTGATGGTTGCTTCAAGTCAAATTAGCAGTAAAAAATCATGAACTGTTGGAGAAACTGGGTTGAAACTGGTTACATTATGCAGAAATCTGTAGTTGAAATACTGAATATGGTCATCAACATCTAATATCCTCATTATTAATCATCACGATGTTAATTGGTTATAGTAATAATGAAAAATAATAGCATAGGATACTGAAGTAAAATTATTCATTAAGCTTGTACACCCTATATAGTATACAAGGCCAAAGCTCAACCAATCAACCAGCACTTAAACTGAAAGCTGCTATATCTGGGCTTGCCTTTATGCCGTCAAAGGCTGAAAACCAGTTCATACAGGGTTTTGCTGTTGGGTTGAAAGCGAAGAAATGTGGATAAGGATTAAGATTCTTATGATGTGTTTGTCTTGTAAATGACAGAACAGCAATTACCTCGTCATGGGAGCCGTGGGCAGCTTTTTCTGGCAAGGTACAAATTCTGTATTGTGGCTTCTTTTGGGTCATCTATAGAGGACTTGTGCAAAAAGTGACCTAATTGAGGCCCTGCTACCACCCTATCCACATCTGTCTGCATTTGGCATTACCCTACCCCTTCTCCTATGTTGACATCTATACTCAAATGGGGTACTTAGGCCTAGATCTGTCTTCCATCTGATTGAAGTCGGTGTTTAAGACAACGGCTGAAATAACTGCACACTGTATATATCCAATTTAGATGCGGACGTCAACATTGGGTCTCCCTCTTGTCTGCATATGACGGGCCCTCCCTTCTTCTCTGTGGACATCCTTAATGGACAACCCCCTCAAAGCATGGCAAAGTGTGGTGAGGCAAGGTAACATTAGGTAGGTTAGCTCAGAGCAAAAGCATTCAGAAATGGTATGGTCTGGTAAGGTGGGGTAGCATTAAGAAATGGTATGGTATGGTAAGGTGGGGTAGGATTAGGTATGGTGGGGTAAAACGTTTTTTTAACATGCACATTAATCGTAATAGTTCAAAAATATTGTAGTTAGGCAATTGAGGTGTGATCGATGACATTTTTGAAATGTGCACATGGGTGCAAAGATCTATGGATCTGTTGCAGTTCTATGGTCTTAATTTCTTAGTATAATTCTTTCTTAGATGAAATCTATTCTGAAGATCTGAGAGAGAAGAAATGTTAGAATTCGTTAGAATAATTCTTTTTTAGGTCAGATCTATTCCAAAGATCTGAGAGAGAAGAATTTTAGAATTTGTTGGAATAATTCTTTCGTAGGTCAGATCTATTCTGAGGATCTGAGAGAGGAGAATTCAATGCAATCAACTGAAGAAGGACCAAGTACCAGCGATAACACCTACATGGGTTATGCTGTGGCGTCAGGCAGCTTCAGCTCGGATGATAGTCCAGGTATGGGTGAGCAGGCTTTGACCCCAAGGTCATCATCAGTGCCATTATAATTGCTGTCCTCATCATCATCATCATCATCATCACCACCACCATCATCTTTTGCAGTTTTGCTATCTCCTCCTCCCCTACTCCTCTTTATCTTCATTATTATCAGGTTATGACATTGATCATTGTGGCTGCCTGGCTCCATCATTATCTTCATCACCACCACCATGATCATCATCGCTACCATCATCGTGTGCAGTTTTGCTACCTCCTTCTCCACTACTTCTCTTTGTCATCATCGTTAACAGGTTATGACATTCATCTTTGCCGATAACACCGCTACTGTTGTCAAAGAGACTGAACACTTGTAGAGAGGTCATTGGGAGGTTTGACAAAACATGTCCTGTAAATGTCACTGTTACATGCTCTGTTTTATATGAACGTTCAACAAAATGTTTTAGACTTTGTTGTTGGAACTCCCAAAGGCAATTCTCTTACAGGAAAGGTAGTACTATTGTTTGTGAAATCTTAAATTATTTGTGAAGTGAAAATAGGATTGGAAATTTAATTTAATTCAAGACCATAAAATTGAATTAAAACTGAATGAGGAATTATTTTTAGAACTGAACTATTGCTGGGTAGTAGAAATGTTCTTCAACCATAAATTTTTCTAGGACAGGGAACCAGATAACTGGAATGTTAATAGATACTAATAAAGAGTAATTGCTAATGTGCCATGTCTCGTGCACAAGGTATTTTCAAATCAAGCTGAAAGTCGGGTCAGTTTCCAGATGGTCAGTCCGCTGAGGAATGTTGCAGGCTGTACTCTTTGAAAGTTTCTTCTTGTCTGAGAATTCTGAGGCAACATTTTGGAAATGGATTTTGTTGAACTATATGGATGAAGTGATTTATTCAGTAGAAATGATGGTTCTGTCATAATGATTGTGAACTGCTCTGATTATAAAGGTTGGAGTCTTTTACCTCTTTAAAGAAAGCTAGGAGTTATGCTAGTTCATGTGTGTGAGTGTGTGTGCATGGGCATGTGCACTGGTGTGTGTGTGTGTGCATGTGTGTTGTATGTTATGGTGTTGAGGCTGCGACTTGGATGACAAGCACACATGCTAGCCTATGTTGTATGTGTCTATCTATCTGTCTCCCTGCATGCTTGTCTGTCTGTCTGTCTTTGTCTATGAATGTTTACTTATGTATCTCTAGATTTAGAGCACCTTATAAAGGAACTGTTGAAGCTGCTCTGTTTAAATTCTAGAGTCTGTTAGTGACGGACATTTAGACCTTCATGCAGTTGTTGTCTTTCAGAACTTTTCTGTTTCACAGAGGCTGGGATAGCAGTGCCTCTGTGTATATGCCTTGTATTGGTGCTATATAAATTACGTATTTTTTAAATTATAATACATTGCAGTATAACGCAGTGTATGAACTTGAAGTAAAGATTCGTTGTGTGGTGTTGGATCTCTTACATGATTTGTTAAAATTCTGCCAGTTCGGTAACTTATCTGCTGCAAAAAATGCTTAATTATTTCTTTGTGCAGATTTCATTCCTAGATTATGCTTTGCGAGCTGTGTATGAGCTTCATGGAGAACAGGTAGGACATGAAAAATGCATTACTTACTTACTTACTTGCTTACTTACTTACTTGCTTGCTTGCTTACTTACATACACTTTTAGTATTATATAAATTAAAGTTTTTAATGTGTCTGCTTATAATTAAAGTATTATTAAATTTCTGTTATTTTCCGAATTCTGATTTCTACATCATTTTTCAGTTGACTTGGAGTTCATATTTCCAAGTTAATTCCTGAATTTAGTTCTGGGTCAAGCTATATATAATAATATATGTGTTAATAGGGAAGGTTTCATAAGTTAACTACGGTTGCACATGTAGTGTGAAGTAGGATTTGTAAGTTGTTCTGAAGTTTTCTCTGTTGTAGATTGGCGAGTATTTTGGGAGTTCTATTGCTGTTGATGATTTTAATGGCGATGGGTTAGTACAGTCACAGAAAATAATTTCATTTTGTTTCTTTGTATCCTTTTCATTGCAAAGTTCATATGAAAAACGAATAAGCTGGTCCTCATGATTTGGCTTTTTTTGTGGTGCTGAAAAATTTCGGAGATATACATTTTGCATTTTTGAAATGCAGTACAATTTACAATTTAATTTGTTACAAAATGTGCAGTGATATTTATTAGACTTTAAAACCTCTTATGTGAACTCAGTGGAAACCTCCTCCACTGTTGTTCTGTCACTGAATTCCTCTTAATTACCACTTAATTACCAAGTTTGCCACTGTGCAGAAGTATCTGCATCTGAGTCATTGCACATCACTTTTTAAGAATCTTTCCAGTGTGCTAAGAATTTCTCTGAGGCACTATTTATCAACATTGTTTCTGTAAGCTCTTTTTCAGAGGAGAGTTTTTGATTGCCACTGATGAATTTCTTGCTGAAATGGTGCTATATAAATGTCCAGTTATATGCAGACAATAACAGTCACAGTTTATGTGTTGTTTGTTGTTGCAGTTTGGATGATGTTGCTGTTGGTGCTCCGTTGCATTCATCGAGTACTAGTCTCTTTGACGTTGGCCGAGTCTACGTCTTCCACCAAACGGAACAAGTATGCTTACTGGCAATATACAGGATACTTAAGACTTAATTAACTCTTAGTTAGGACTTAAGATCAACCTATTTTGTTGGACTTATCCTCTTTGGAGTGGTTCTCTGTAAGGAAAAAGTCTCTGGAAACTCCTCCAGGTCATAATTTATAAAGTGCTTTTAATAAAATAAAAATAATCTAAATCTAGTTAATAATTTCATTACTCCAGATTAATTTTATTATCTTCTAATATTAGTAAATTTTACTTTCAGCATTTAAACTAACTTTATATATATATATATATATATATATATATATATATATATATATATATATATATATATATATATATATATATATATATATATATATTTGACCAAGTCCTCTGACTGTCTCATTCCGATCATACCAGGGACAAGAACAACATATTGTGTGAGTGTGCCTTCAGTTGCTGGTCTCAGACTCTGAAACTGTCTTCGGCCAAACGGCTCTGCAAAATCTGCGTTGGCCTTTAGACCTTGACTAAAACCTATCGTTTCCTGGACTCGTTTCCTCTGTAGGCTGTTTCCGTGTCCTCTTGAATTTCTCTGGGCTTTTGACCAAACACCAGACTCACCCTGGAAATTGGTATTTACACTGACTGCTTAGCAGTGACCATCAACTGATACCTTGAACTTTATGACAATGGCGCTATAGAAGTTCATGGATTATGATTACGATTTACATTTATTTAATATTATAGTATATATATGTTATATATGTTATAATATATTTTATGTATAATACCGGTACATATTCATACATGTATATATTCATTAATATATATTTATATTACAATTTATTGTTCTACATTGGCTTAATTTTAGTGTCTATATGAAACCTAGTGACTACCTTTGACATCTCTAAGTATTTGTAAATGGAAGTTTGAATCAATGGCTTAATTGGTAATGGCTTAATCAGTTAATGGATAATGAGTATGATTATTATGTATATATTTATATTACAATTTATTTGTTCTGCATTGTCTTGATTTTTGTATCTAAAAGAAGCCTAGCGAATACCTTTGACATCTTCGAGTTTTTGTAAATGGAAGTTTGAATCATTGACTTTAAAAGTTTTATTTAATTTAATATCCCGTGAGTGGTTTAATCTGCTGATAATTTTAGGTTATCAGCCGGAAAACACCTCTGAGTAAGTTCTGTAGGGTGCAGTGCACGGGGTTTTCCGTTGCCCTGACAGCTCATTTAAACGTGGTTCTGGTTTGTCTCTATATTTGTTTTGGGTTTTAGAGAAATTTTAGAAAAGGTCCTACAAAGCTGAGCAGCAGTCGAAGGCCTCTGAGTCGCTTTGGATTGGCCATTACCAGTCTTGGTGACATGAATCTGGATGGATATGATGGTTAGTGTTTTAGTTATCCAGACACTTGATATAGTGCCTTTTAAACACCTCACAAAAGTGCTGTCTATGCTATTACACATGTCATTAAGAACATCAGTAAGAAAACAAGAAAGAGTTGCCACTGGTGGGCCTGACTCTTGGATCTTGACCTTAAACCGATTCTGACCCTTCCTGTTTATCTATCTTGTTTTGACTGAGCGCCTGTAAATAAGCTGGTTCCCATGACTACGCATTATAGAAATCTTGATTTATGATTTATGATTGTGTATGTATATGTGTATTTATGCATATATATCAGGTTGCATTAGATTTTTCTGACTTGGTGGGGTGCTATGAAGAATTCTGCAAGCAATAATTTCATGTGTATATTTAAATATTTTACAGATCTGGCTGTTGGTGCACCATACGATGGGCCGAATGGCAATGGGGCCGTGTACGTGTTTCAAGGGTCTTTGGATGGCATTCGGTCCAAGGAGTCGCAGGTCTGCTATGCGGAAAGTATTGGACCTCATCTGTCTGCGTTTGGATATTCATTATCAGGGGGCAGTGACCTTGACCAAAATGGATATCCAGGTATCGTTTCAGTGGAACTAGGTATCCATGTATCATATGCGTTACCTAGCCAACAGTGAATTTTCAAGCCTTTGTGAGGTTGTTGTATATTTATCCAGATATGTACATACATACATGCACATATGCATGCATGCAGAAATACATACATACCCTTTAAGTGGCCTTAACCTGTGACATGATCCAATATTGATACGAATATTAATGCCATAGACAAAATGTTTCATTTCCATTTGGAAAATTGGAAGAAGCAATCATAAACTTGGGTTGATTCAGAGGTCAATTAGGTTATTGTTGGTTATTAAGGTTATTGTTGGTTATTAAGGTTATTGTTGGTTATTAAGGTTGTTAAGGTTGGTTATTGTGTGTATAGGTCCTACAGGGAAACCATTTCATCACATTTGCCATTGGTTGAATATTTGCTTATCCACTGTCCCCTTCTCGTTCTTCTCTTCCTCTTCCTTATCCTCCTTCTGCTGCTTCTACTCCTGATTATTATGGTAATCATTGTTTATATATATACATACATATGTATTTTATATATATACATACATGTATATAAATATATATAATGTATTTATGTATAACTGCAGTATCCAGTACCTCAACTTTTGTAAAGTCAAGTGTACAGCTACTGCTACTGCATGTTGGATTGTTGCCAACTTTTTCAGGCCATTTTATTATTTTATTTGCAGACTTATTGATTGGTGCCTACGAATCAGATGCTGCCATCTTTCTTAGGTTTGAATAAGAATGACATCTTAAGCCGTCAATTGACATGTGTTTAATGAAATTATTTATTATCATCAAATAGCAATTACTATAAAGCTAGCAGTCATTTATGATTGCCTTAGTCATTTTAGCTGATTCAGCCATTCAAAATGATTTAGCCATTCCAGGTGATTTAGTCATTTTAGCTGATTCAGCCATTCAAAATGATTTAGCCATTTCAGGTGATTTAGCCATTCCAGGTGATTTAGCCATTCCAGGTGATTTAGCCATTCCAGGTGATTTAGCCATTCCAAGTGATTTAGCCATTTCAGGTGATTTAGCCATTCCAGGTGATTTAGCCATTCCAGGTGATTTAGCCATTCCAGGTGATTATTTATAATATCTGGACATTGTTTAGGTCCTGGCAGGTTGTTTCTACCTCAAGAGGAACAATTTTAAAATTCATTTATTTAGCTCATTTTGGATTGTCATGTTTTCATTTCAGTAGGTGCATAGTTGACCTGACATGCTCGTACATATTTTAATTCTCCATTGTATTTTCTATTTTCTGAGTTCCTGTTTGTGAACATCCATTGCTTTCTGTTTGCTGAACAGATCACGACCTGTTGTTAAAGTCAAGGTTGAGGTCAAGGTCGAACCAGAGGTCATTGATCTCGAGGACAGAAGCTGTTGGTTGCCGGATGAGACTCCAGTAGCTTGGTGAGAATATGACAGTAGAACACTGATTTAAAGTACAACCGAGAAGCCACACTCATTGAGCCTGCAGTGTGCCAGTGGTTGCAACATCTAGTGGCAAGCTCTGGGTCCAATGTAGGCCCAGTAAATGGTGCTCAGTACATGTCATTTAAGTAGTGTTTCTGAAGTTTAGAGTTTACAGTTAATCAGTAGGTAGGTGTGATTGCATATATACTGGCAAAATTATTTCTTGGAGGGATGCTCCTGCCTTGAAGGGTATTTTAGCTGAATTGAAAAAGCAGTAATCTAGCTGCTGGACAAACATTCCTTACATTTTGCTTGGCTTGACAGTGAATTGAAGTGCCAAAATGTGAAACTGGCCCTATACTGAATGCAGGCAAAGGCCAAAATGCTTTTTTGCGGCTGCTACTAGGGTGCTGAACAGAAACATTATGCATGTATATATATATATGCGTATATGTATGAGGGCATGTGTGTATGTACTTGGTGTGTGTGTGTATATTTATATAAAACCCTTGTTTAACCTCCCAAAGATGTTTCTGATAAGTTAATGTGCAAATGTTTACTTGTATTTTATATTAAGTGGGTGATTAATTTTTGCGTTGTTGTTGACAGTTTCACTGTGACTTTTTGTGTCAGTTACTCTGGATTAAAAGTCCCATCCAACCTTCGTAAGTCACAATTGAAAGTTGTTCAAAACTTTTTTATCATTCTTTTTGTTCTGATAAGTTCTGTAACTCTAGTTTGTAATGCGAAAACACCCTAATACATGCAATGTCAATAAACCTGAATCTGAGGTTAATAGCACAGAGTATCAATGGCTTAAGGTCCCTTTATTGGGCCTGCACTGGGCTTAAGGTCCCTTTATTGGGCCTGCACTGGGCTTAACGTCCCTTTATTGGGCCTGCACTGGGCTTAAGGTCCCTTTATTGGGCCTGCACTGGGCTTAAGGTCCCTTTATTGGGCCTGCACTGGGCTTAAGGTCCCTTTATTGGGCCTGCACTGGGCTTAAGGTCCCTTTATTGGGCCTGCACTGGGCTTAAGGTCCCTTTATTGGGCCTGCACTGGGCTTAAGGTCCCTTTATTGGGCCTGCACTGGGCTTAAGGTCCGTCAGTGCATCCATTACAAAACAGTACCTCTTACCTACAGTGCCCATTAGACTTCTCAGCCATCTTACATTCGCTCTCTATTCACTGTCCGATTGCCCAGATCTACTCGTCTTCCTCAAACTTTTTCTTTTCTCGGCCTCCAGTTTCCTCCTCTCAAATTCTGCAACCACTCCTAAATCTATGCAGTATTGTATCACTTACCTACAATACCCATCAAACTTCTCAACTTTCTTGCATTTGCCATCTATTCACTATCCAACCACCCATATTCTTTGGAATATGCACATACAGATACTGGGTATGTCAATGCATTCATTACAAGTATTTATGTTTGTGTGAAGAGTTGAGCCTGAATTGGAGGTTAGATAGTTTGAAAACACACAGTCTGAGAAGCGCTTTTCTGGACCTGCCTTCGAACAGCACAGCAATTGCTAGAATGACTGCCTACAAGTTGATTCGGGAATGTACTTCAATGTTGGCATATTTCAAGGTAGTTCTCTGAACTTTTTAGATTGGTTATTTATGTTATTAATTAATTGCGCTTATTACACATGCAAGGTCAGCAAATCTGAATCTCAGGCATGAACAACTTGTCCAGAATTGTTTCGTGGAGTCCGATCAGCAGGACCAACCCACAACCGTTGGATTACAGACCCAGTGTGCTACTGAATAGACTGCCATACCAAACAATAGACCACTGTACTACACAATAGATATGCTGCACAATTGTCTATTAAGTGCATACTTCTAGATAATCCACTGCCAGTGGAGAAAACGGGAGAATCTTTAATTTATCACTGGTTCTGTAATGTAAAAAGAAAATATGATGTAAAAAGAAAATATAATTTTGGGCAAATATCAAAAGTGCTTATTTATTGCTCACAATAACTATGGATGTAATTTATTAAGGAGAGATCTCATTATCTCTCATTCTAGTGATTTTTAGAAATTTCAAAATGTATCCATTCAGTTGTCTTTGTTTTCACTTGTTACTTAATGAACTTTGTCTACAGGAGAAGATTCGGGATAAGCTGAGTCCGATAGGTATAGAGGTTGGCTACCGTCTGATAGAGAGCAACTTGAGTTCAGATGGACCTCGACCTGTGCTCGACATCTATGCATTAAATCCAGCCGTTGCTCAGGTGAGACGAGACAAAAATCTCGTCAGTTTCACCACTCTACGTTACTTTAAGGCCTGTCAGTAAGAAAGTAAAGAATGTCTATGGCACTTCTAAGGCCTGCTAGTAAGTAAGCAAAGAATGTATTTGACACTTCTGAGTGTAAATCTGAAGCTTACTCATTCTGTAGCGCTGAGCCAGGCCACACTGGTAGGTCACTGCAAACCTTAGTCCAGATTAAACCAAAGCTAAATGCTAATACTGTACACTTGTGTATTTGCCTTTCTGGAAGTTCTTCAGAATCATGGTCTTGAATTGATAGGATCATTCGATAGAAGCGCAAACATGACTACATCAATCCAACAACAGGAAGATGTTTAGCCTCCAAACTTGAATTGGTACTTATTTATGAACCAATTAAGGATGGAGGGCTGAGTTTGCTCTAGGTGGCATGGTATTTCAAGGGTGATTACCCATCTAAGTACTAACCAGACTCAGTAAGGCTTTAACTTCACTGTGCCTGCCAGCTTCATGCGAACAAGCCAAGGCGCCACCCAGAGGCAGTCATCAGTTTGGATATGTTTGGAATTATGGGTCAACTGTACCAGTGCTTCCATGAGTTTGTTAGTTTATATATATATATATATATATAAAACATATGTATACATGTATAAATATACATATGTACATATGTGCATACATACATATACAGATTCTATGCTGAAAAGTTCCATATATATACATGTATATATACATACACATGTGGCTTTCTTGGACATTTTTCATATGCTGTTTATAACAGGGGCACATTCTAAAGAACTGCGGCATAGACCATGTCTGCATTCCAGATCTGAAACTCCTTGTTAGCAGGTGGGATTTCTCTGGAACTAATTTTGATATTTTGTATTTAGTTCAGTGCTAAGTGGGAATTGAAATGGAATTAATTTTACATGTTTATTTGACATAGTTTAATGCAGAAATTGGTGTTTCTTACTTTGGTCATCATGAGTACAGGCTTGTGGCTCAAAATGTTATCAGGTTCAAACGAGCCGACCCAAAAATACTTTTTAGAGTCTCTAGTATGGGATTTATTGAAAAATCAGGTTACATTATATTACATTACAAGTATTAATCGGGGTTCAACCTTCTGTTTCATTTTAGAGGTTTTTAAGATTGATCAAAATTTGTTTTAATTTCTTCTGCTGTAGCGTTATCTAAAATTGTCAAGTTGTTGATGTTCATCATTCACGTGAACTGATTATACAATGGATCATTGTGAGAATTGATCATAGATCATGGATCAAGGTGTGAAATGACCACAGAATGGATCAGAGTTTGAGATGATCATAGAATGAATCAAAGGGTGAAATGATCATAGAATGGGGCAAGGTGTGAAATGATCACAGAATGGATCAAGATGTGAAATGATCTCTGAATAGATCAAGGTATGAAATGACCCTAGCATGGCCTATAGCAGAGGTTAAATGAATGACTTCCCACTGTCATATTACTTGTTTTGCGAGATATGACTTCAAAGCAGTCGGAAAACCAAATGAATTATACAACTAATTGTAAAATTTGTTGCAGTTCAAAGAATTATTACGTGCTGGGTACAGACAATGAGGTCGATTTGAACGTAGTCGTGGAAAATGAGGGAGAAGATGCGTTTGAGGCAATTGTTCGAATTCAAATGCCACCTGGAGTTGTGTACATTAATGTTAACAATATTAATGCTGTGAGTATTGTGTACATTATTGTTAACAGTATGAATGCTGAGTGTAATTAGTAACTTCTATCGAGCTGGTGTCTAATGCACTAGGCATCAACCAGTGGCACAAATTTTGTATATATTAATGTAAATGCACACATTTTTCTATAGCAACTGTGTGGCCTCAACCCTGCTCATTTTTCAATGAATTAATCGGGTGAGATCTTTCACCACTGCTGCCCATTTGAATGGGCGCCACGCCATTTAAGGTCCCTGTGTATGGACTGTGCTAGCCTGAGATTCAAATCTCTGAAATAAGCCACAACCATAAAATTTTTTTTAAATAATCATGATGATGATGATGATCATCATCATAATAATAATAATAATAGTAATAATGGAGTTGCATGAGTGATATTTAATTTTTGTAGTCGGACGAAGTGGTATGTGACACACAGCGACCGGAAAATTCAACGATTGATTATGTCATCTGTGACATTGGAAATCCACTTTCTGCCAGCGATCAAGTAAGATCTATAACTAACAAAATCTTAATTTAATTAACAGATAAAGCCAGTCTAGCAGCTGAAGTTAACTCCAAATTCAACATGTGCCCTATCCTTTGATCACTTTTAATCTGATCCAGTCTAATCTGAATACTTTTTTAGCACAGTTCTCTTAATGCACTGTATATCAAGCAATGGTGCTTCGTACTTCGCAGTTGTTATCCATTGCAGAAGTCGAGTCAAAATCCAGTGGGCATAAAATGCAATTGTAATAATAACTGTAATAATAATAACAGTAGTAATAATTGTAATAGTGTATCAGATTGTAAGTAGCAAGCTGCTTCTAGGATGCTTTACAATGTCAAATGTCAGCGCAAGTGCTAAAGTAACACAGTTTTTCCATTATTTTTGAAAGCATGAACACACTGGGTCTCCTGAATTCATACCAAAAGACTGTTTTATGCACAATCATTGCAAATCACAATCAAAGCAAAATCACCCATTTCTGTCATGCTTCAGCAAGGGAAACTTCTGATGGATGCCCCTGACCTTACACCATGACCCCTGACCTTTCATCAGAAATTACGATCAACTGTATCTATAATGCCCAAGTTCTGCATCTAAGTTTAATGTGCCGTCTTTGATAGCTGACATTTAATAACCGTTTCAAAACTGCATTAACTTGTATATTTTTACAATAAATTAAATTATGCAAATTGGTGAGAAGACTGTAATGGATATTTTCACAGGTTGCATTTTCCATTCGGACTTCGGCTTCCAAAGTGAGCCAGCTTACAACTGATGTGCTGCGGTTCTTAGCTGTAGTCAACAGGTGAGAATTTGTGTTTTAATGTATCATTGTGCCTCGCTTCAAGCAACTGAGTGACCACTTTTTAACACAGAGGGCATGGGTGACCTAGTTGTCCTGTCATCCAAAGCTTCCATAGTGCTGCATAGAAACTTCACTGTTTCATTCTATCTTTCTGGAATTGATTGCCTAGCAACCTAAGACATGAGCGCCTTGGCTTGTCTTTGCCTCTTTTCTGTAACCATCTGAAATTCATTCAGTTCTACTGTTGTATTTTGTCTGAGGCCGGTTTAAGCATATAAAATTCTGTTTACTGCATAACTCTTAGTATTTGGGCTGACTTTTGACATTGTAAAGCACCCTAGAAGTAACCTACTACTTAAGATGCTATATAAATTGTCATCATTACATTACATATCGTACAGACTGTTATAATTGATTGATTAAAAGCAGTATATTATGCTACCTTACAATTTTGTTGTTAAATGTTAAGTTCTAATCAGGAAAATGCTACGAGCTTTGGTGACAACTTCTTCACCTTTGACATTCCTGTTAAAGCCATTCTGAATATTAAGCTCACAGGGTGAGTAAGAAGACTTCTATTGTTTCCTTTTCCCCCCTCATGTTTGTTGTTCACCTAGAATCGTTTGTACAAAGCTCTATGTGTACTACCCTTTAGGCTTTTCGTTCATAAATAAAGTTCCACCTTGTTAAGAAATCTTACCCTGATCCAGCCAATCTGCCATTTTACTATTTCTTGCAACCTAGATATAACTCACCATAACCGCTCCTCTTTCTCCTTCCCAGTCTAGTCTCCCAGATACTGGATCTTGGTCCTCACTAGGTATCTGTGGACAACCCCTCCGGCTTGACGCAGCACTTGTGAATAAGTTGGTGCCCTTCATTTTGCGTTTAAGAAGTGCTTTAGAAATTTTAAAGTTTACAATAACGATTATTTTAAGCATTGTAGTAATCTTGAATATTAGAAAGCGAGTAATCTTGAATATTAGAAAGCGATGATGTCACTTGTCCTTTTCTTTCATTCCTGGTAAATTATTTGTCATTGTATTTAAAATTCAATTCAGTTTGATTGAGGTTTCTGCTTATAGTGTTTCAGAAAAAGTCATTACTCACCTACAAGATCTTAATTTGGCCAAACATTGCATGAATTCTAATGGTTGAAGTAAATTATATTTATATGAATAGCAGAAATATAAATATGTACAAGCTGTGCTTTTAATGCTTTTTATTAGGGCATCATTCCCAGAACAGGTGCTTCACAATTACACAGATGTCACCAATTTTGTCTCTGAAGCTGACATTGGCCCCATGGTCTCTCACCTGTATGAGGTAGCTCAACCGAATAAATTCATTTACTTTTTATTAAATTTTGGAACTTTTTCCTTGTGCATTATGATAACGGCACTATGAAAGCTATTAGATAAGATTAGTCTACTGGTGGATTAGATTAGCAGGCTATTTATAAGTTTTTCTGAGTTTTGCATCTGTATGTAGTAATACGATGTATTAGTAACAAAATTCAGTGGCAAATGTAATGGGTAAATAACATTTTGTTCCTGCCAAGCTGGGGATATTTTTCCGTTCAAAGCAGCGTCTTAGATCAAAGTTTCTGCTGATAAAATTTCAGATACGGAATTTTGGCCCTGGTGTTGTTGGAGGAATGCACACCGTAATCAAGTGGCCGTCCAAAACTTACGATGGATCACATTTGTTCTACCTCTTGGAAGAACCACGTGTTGTTCTTGGCAGAGGCCATTGTTGGACGGACACCGTCAATTCTTTAAACCTTACAGTCAGTATGCCATACTGTGCTACAATATGGTGGTGCAAAGCACTGCTTCTTTTGTGTCTTCTTTCCCACTCTGAAAATATCTGATTCTGCCAAACAGAATGGTCTGATTGTTTCTCTGTTCTAAGCTTATAATAGGCAGCATTGAAGAGGAAGCATGATGGCAGAGTGGTTAGTGCATCAGCTTTTCACCTCCATGACCTGGATCACTTTCCCAGGCCTATCAAGTGTAAATGTCAAATGTGAACGTAAATGTACATGTATTTCTATAGCAACTGTATGGCCTTGACCCTGTTTATTTTTCAGTGAATTGATAGTGTCAGATCCTTCACCACTACTGCCCATTTGAATGGGTCCCAAGACATTTAAGGTCCCCAAATACAGACCGTGCTAACCCAAGATTCAAATCTCTGAAATAAGCCATGAAATTGATATTCATGCATTGCCAAACTGTAAGTAATATAAGAGGCCATCATCTTTGATATGAGTAGATTAGGTTAGATTAGATTATAAAACTTTACTTGTAAAACTAAAACTTGAAATAATGATCAGTCCTACCTGTAATACTAATGCGGTAAAAAGTTATCTGTTTGTGCTCAGATGTGCTGTGCAAAATTCATTTCTTGAGGACTTACTCTTGTTTGTGCTTTTCTTAGCTCCTGCCCAGTGACTTTCATGATAGACAAGTCTACGAGTATCTGACAAGCGACTCGGATCTGACTGGGTTCCGAATGAAACGTCAGATCTTGCCTCAGTCTGAAACGCTTGTACAGAAAGTTGTAAGTGCAACTATACAAACTCATAGCGGCAATGGCAAAATAAAGCTAGCACCTTTGTGACGTCCGAGAAAGGCTTACATAAATAGCCAGATACATATATAGATACATACATACATACAACCTTCAAACCTATACATATATGCATATGTACATACAACATTCGAACTTATACATGCATACATACTTACATATATAAATACATACATATATATTTACATGCATACACTCATTCATGATACATCTATCAGAAGTAGTCCTGAGAAAGTTGGTCTTTCAGGTGAAATGCACAAAAGGAAGTTGTAAATTCTTTGCCAATGAAGTCATAAGCAATTATGTTTGTGTTACTCTCATTTACAGTTGAACATTTAAGACACTTAACGCTTAAACATTCCTCTGAAGCCCTTTTCCACCATGTCTTAAAAATTTGTTTTTCTTCAAGTGCAACACTCCTAGACGTGTGTGCATTTGCTAAAGCTCATCTGGAGTTCTTTCACTCGACTTCACTTCAGCTTGCTTCAGGAACTTACAATTTGATTAATTGTAATTGTAATTTAAGATTTATAAAGCACCTCTTAGAGAATAAACTCAACAGAGGTGCTCCGACCCGAACAAGTAAAATCACTGTTAAACAGTACAGTCTTCAGGCGCCTGCAAAACCCTGAGAGGAGAAGAGAGAGGAGCTCGAGTCGCAGATCTCAAGAGAGATGGTTCCAGCAAGTGGGACCGACATATGCAAAGCTTCTGGAATGGGCAGAAGCAGTTCGCATGTGAGGGACAAACAAGAGATTAAGCACTGTAGAAGTAGCTGATATTTGGTCGGTTCCTAAAAGTGCTATAGAAATTCCTCTACTTACTCACTTTATTCTTGCAGACATGTGGTGAAAATATGGCTGGCTGTTCAATTATCGAATGCAAAACAGGCCCAATGAGCAAAGATGACAGTGTCCTTATAAGAATCCGGGCCAGGGTCTTCTTCAGAACAATCGTACAGGTAACAGAAACACCTGAACATTGTTTGTTCATTCAATCATATGTTCTGTCAGTTCAGCTATAGTATCAGCACAAAATCATCACAATTATCAGAATAGTCAGGAGACAGTCATAATTATCACAGTCATTAACAGCTGCAGCGTAATAATAATTATTACAACCATCATCAATACTCATAAGTAATCATAGTAAACAATGAAGTATGCAGTGGACAGACGATGATGATGAAGTTGCCATAGGTAGAATGGATGACATCCGGATGGTCTAACAAGTGGAGACGTGCAATCAGTGCATCTGGCAGTGAGCCAGTAGCCTTAAGTAAGGAAGGAAGCAATCAATAAGATTGATCAATAAGATCAATCTTAGTGATCAATAAGATCAAACAGTAAGATTTTACATATGGCATTCTACATATTTTCGTAATACAAACAGATAATTGTGATTGTTGTTTTTACCAGGTATCACCATCTTTGTTTAATCCCAGTGCCAATCACCGTACATACATAAAACCTTCAGACCTATACCTGCATACATACATATGTATATACATGCATACATATATAATACATCAGAGGGTTTTAGTCACAATTGGTTACTTCATTAATTTACATGTTAGTCAATTACTTATTCCCTGTCTATGGCCAGGTTACTGATGAATTATGTGTACTTGGTTCGTACACCGGGACCTTAAATGGCATGGTGCCCATTCAAACGGGAGCGATGGTGAAGGATCTCACCTGATTAATTCATTGAAAAATGAGGAGGGTAGAGGCCTTGCGGTCACTATAGAAAAACATTTACATGTACATTTACTTAGAACTAATTTCCTGAAAGGATATTTTATGTGACTCTGGGTATTTTGCTTAATGGTTCAGATGCAGACTGACTACAGAGGAATCTTGGTGCGATCCGAAGCGCAGACATCGGTCGCTGCAGTTCCTTACGCTGTTGAGCCGGAAGTTTACTTAACAGATGTCTTCAGAGTAGGCTATGCATGCAAATGTACATTTATATATAATGTAACAAACATTACATTACATTACACTTACTGTACATGTATGGACATATAGTGCATTGAGAACAGAGAGGTCGTCTAAGGGTGCTATGAAAAGGCTCCATCAGAATACAATACACAGATTATATAAATGTACATAAATGTACATAAATGTAAATAAGTGTACCAGTATATCATATAAATTTATATATCTATACAGATATATACAATGTTATACATGGATAATATATATATATATATATATATATACAGTATATATATACAGTATATATATACAGTATATATATATTATATAAGCAGATGTGCAAATGTGAAGAGGCAGGCACAGCTATGTGAAGTTCTAGCACCATTATTTTCTTAGCCTTGGCATATGAGGGTAAGTGGCCAGTTTTCTCCCTCCGGAATCCACTGCACTCGTTTTATAGTGGAAATTGCTACAGCACACACACTATCAGCAATATATATAATATACACTATACATACAATATGCACACTATATATATATATATATATATATATATATATATATATATATATATATATATATATATATATATATATATATATAATATATATATATGCATGTACTGGTATGTTTAATAGTCAGTACATATTGTTGGACTGGAGCTTTGTGAACTTTGCTTTCTCAGTGGCCCACATGAGATTGTAATTACATAGGCCACATAATTAGGTGGAGTATGTGTGGCACTTTCAGTCCTCCCACTGTGAAGATATTCCTGTAAAGTTTAGTGAAAAACAAAGTTTAATGCTGAATTGCGTGAGAAATTGAATTGGCACAGAAACTACTATTATACAAAGTAGTAGTTTTCATAGTTTAAAGATGTCTTATGACTGCCAAGGCTGTTGATGATAATAATAATAATAATAATCAACTTCTAATGAACTGGTGTCTAAAGCACAAGACATCAACCGATGGCGCACCAAAGCCAAGCCTCAATTAGGTCAACATCCACTAGGTCATTCCACAAGAAAGACAGAGAGCCAGCCTATGGTGGATAAGCAATTTGAAACAGGTAAGTTTTAAGTTGAGAACGAAATGACAGAAGCAACTGAGCAGAACAAACAGACACAGGGAGAAATTTAGGTCCACCCTTGATGTCGTCTTTACCTTTCCTTTCCCTTTTAAAAAACTACTGTAGTTAGTTTTGGGGAATTTGATACACTTGTTATGAAAGAAATTTCTAGAGACCATTAAGCAAAATGTGTGCGTGTGTCTCTGTAGTTGGAAACTTTTGTTGCGGCTCTGGGAGTCGGTCCGAATCGTCAGCCGATTGAATTCTGGATGATTGCAATTGGAATCTTTTTCGGCTGTCTTCTGCTATTTTTAATTATCATCGTCATGTGGAGAGTTAGTAATCTTTTAGACAGATTATGGATATTAATACTTTAATATTAATTAATTAATTAATACAGAGTACTTTTTCTAGGGCTAGCTTAAGAGACTGGTCTTCTTTATCTTCTTCCTTGCTTCACTACTGTCTATTTTTTCTTTTCACTATTGCATCGTTTTCTTCTTGCCTTAATTCCTTCCCTTCTTTCTTCCTTTTCCTGCATTCCTTACTTCCTTCTGCCTTTTGTTAAATAAAGAATATGTTAAAAGTTGTATAAAACCAGTAGGAATTGTTCATAGAAGGTAACTAACACTCAGAGTAGATGTCTTAAAATCTTAAAAATGCTTCACCTGTTAACCAGTGCAGTCAGTTTATGAGATTTATTGGCTTAGAAACAGTTTCAGATAAATTACTTGTTAAGTTAAATAAATATATATGTTTTCTTTTGCTTTCAGTGTGGCTTCTTTGAGCGAGAGCGAAAGATGGCGATGCATCAGGGACAAATCAAATATGAAACTGTTACGAATGAATGTCGTTAAGCAAAATAACTCGACTATTGCTGGTCATATTAAAAAGGAGTATGCTCTTGTTACTTTGACAATTATGTCAATAAGTGTTCTTTGGGTTGGTTGATTTTTTTAAAGGTTGGGCAAAACACCATCGAGATGTTTGGTTTCAAATGATGGCAAATGTTTTGACCCAGTTGGAGCCATTTTAACTAGTTATATGTCAATTGTAAATGCACACAGTATTATATAGCGACTCTTTGGCCTCATCCTAACTGGCCTGGTTAGCTACATTGGTTAAATTGTACGTCAAGGTACCTCGGCGAGAGGATGCCAGTTTGCATACCAATAGTATGTATGTTGGAGAGGTTTAAGCCTCAGGCTAGCACGGTCTGTATGCGGCCATTCAAATGAGCAGCGGTGGTGAAGGATCTCGCCTGATAAATTCATTGCAAAATGAGCATGGTCGAGGCCATATGGGCGCTATAAACAATGTACATTTACATTTGACCCAGCTCATTTCACATGCATTTAACTTGACGTTGTGATAACCCAAATAGGTCAAAATTCTGTGTGGTAAAAAGCACTAAATTCATAAATTCAGATAGAAAACATAGATATAGAATTGGTTCAGATAGTTTGTGCCATTCTTTCACTGTTTGTAAGGCTCGTGATGAGCACTGCTGCTGTAAAGAACCACATTTTGTTTTAAGAACTTGATGCAAAGCTAAAATGTTACAGTTAGAAAAAGTGTACACACAGTGGTGGATCTAGCTATAGGCGTTGAGGGGCGGTTCACCCTCCCCTTCCTGCGCCCTTCTTGGTTATATGCCGGTGCCTCTGGGACCTTACCCGTGCATGGTGGGCTGGCAGAATATGGTGCCTCTCTGGAAATGCTCTCGTCCCCCACGGAAGCAGTCCTGGAGCCGCCACCGAGTGTACAGCGTTATGAAAAAGGATTCAGCGTAAGTAATTTATAAGAGAATTTATTTGGAGATTATTTGCATAATGTAGATATAATTACAATATATTCATTGTCTGTTGATAACGAGTTAGTGTTGTGACAGTGTTGTCTTGTTTCTGTAACTGTACACCTGCGGGTCTCGTTTTGCATAAATTTGGATGCTTGCATAAACACCATTGAATGTTTAACACAGACTGTGAGTTTGTTTATTCAAAGAAGGCCCAGCAAAATCTGTCAGGGTGTTCAATGCTTTGAGATCTCTTAACAAACGCAGTTTTTTAACTGACTCTGCCCCATCATACCTTAAGGACTTCTGCACTTTGGTTTCTTTGGGCTCAGGCTGTGGCTTTTTTCGGTCTGCTGTCTGGTTGCCTCACTGTTCTGCGTATGCATCCCTCTAGCTCGAACTGTCACCGCTCAGCGCCGAGCTTTGCTTTTGCTGGCCCTGCTTTTTCGAATGACTTACCTGCCGACCTTCGACGGGAACTTATCTTCCTCTCCCCCTCCCTCTTCCGTAAGCGCTTGAAGACCGTATTATTCCCCAGTTCTGGGATTGGCCGGGAGCGCCTGTAACGAAGCTACCTTGAAGCGGCGCTTTACAAATTTGCGATTACGGCTCAACGCAGAAGCTTTGCATATGTTGGACCTACCACCTGGAATAGCCTTTCTCGTGAGTTGCAGCTCGAGCTTCTCAGTTTGCCCCTTCCACAGTTTCGCAAGCCTCTGAAGTCTGTCTTATTTGACAGTGGTTTCACTGGTCTGGGTCGGGAGTCTTGAAGTGGCGGTTTATAAATGTCAAATTACAATTACAAGCGATTTCAGTCTATGGCTTGTAAAGCTTTAGGTAAATGGCCGAAATTGTTTTTCTCCTTGGTTTGAACTTTTTCAACCATGGTGTGAGCATCCAAACTGTTATAGTTATATTAGCATTTTGTGGTACAAATTAGCCTACAATTAAAATACAACTGTATTTGATACTGCCTCTGTCCAAAGTTCATAAGTGCACACACGAACATACAACAGAGCGTCGATGGTGCTGGGCTGTTGTGCGTGAAGAACTTGCTCAAGGTCCTTACACAGTAATCGCCCCACGGGAAGCTCGTACTTTCAGCGTTACAAGCCGAGCGCTATAACCAATCGGCTACCGTGGCCCACAAGTGTAGTCTTGTGGTTATCACGCTGGACTGTTAAGGTCATAGGGTCAAATACCCTCCTGGACAAAGATATTTCAAGATTTTTGTGCCACTGAAACGTAAATTAGTACATGAACTGCATGCACACTGTTGATTGAAGGTTTAAATGGGTTGTATGAGAACTAGCCAGCTAACCACGTTTGCCCAATCTAATAAACGGGTGGTTGACTTTTGAATTGGCCACTAAGCTCCAAAGCGGGATCCAGGGCACTGCCCTGGTGGCCAACGGTTTAAAACCGACCCCCTGGACTCAATTTTTTTATCATGGTTTGGGCTTAGCTTTGGCCTACGGGCAAACCCCAGACCCGGACAAATCCAACCCTTTCTCCGTCTTCGTTATTCATTAATTAAATTCTGCTTCTCGCGTCGTTGGATTTTACTTCACAAAACTGTCGACACAGAAGGCAAGGCAGAATGCATCCATGAGATAAACTACAAGTCAGTGAAAGTCGGTATCCCAGACGCCTTGGTCTCGTCCGTCACCCTTCCTCCCTGCCCCCTCCTGAATCTGACCGTAGTACAGCAACTGAACGGGCGTCAGCTCGATTGTGGCATATTGCCATCTCTGTGCGCCGGGTAGTCATTCACCTGGCGGGTGGTCTAACGATAGACTAGATGGGGTGGCCGGTCATCTGTCCTTTAGTCCTCTCCGTCCTGCCATCTGTAGGCCTACATCCCTCCGTCCTTCCGCCGGACCTTCTCTCCGTCCGTTCATCCCTCGTCAATCCCTCCCTTGGTATGTCCGTCCGTCCGTCCCTCCGTCCGTCCGTCCGTCCGTCTGTCCGTCCGTCCGTCCGTCCCTCCCTCCCTCCCTCTCTCCCTCCCTCCCTCCCTCCCTCCATGTAGTCGTTCGTCCTTCTCTCCGTCTGTCATTCCACTCGGCTGTCCCTCAGTCCGTCCTTCTCTCGGTGACTCCGTCCGTTCTCCGATGCGTCCTTCCGTCCGTCGTTCAGTGTGCTTGAGTCGGCGGCAGTTGGTAACCCGCCTTGATCGGCCTGGCGACACCTAGGCGCAGTCGGCCTGGCCCTAATTATTACGCAGCTTACCTGGCTGCCGCGCTGTCGAGCTGCAACATAAGCCTGCAGTAGGTAATGGCTTGCGCGACCAACTGCATAGGCCTACGCGGCGCCGCATTAGGTATGCGCTATGAGAACGGCAGTACACACCTGCGCTCGCCCGTCTGGGAATATGGACGCCGAATGAACGAGCACGTCGACGTCTACCTGGTGGGAACTGCGGTGCCTCTGTGGACTCTCGTCCCACCCTTCCTGACGGCGGGTCTGCATCCGACGGTTGCTCAGGTAAGGCGGATATTCTGACGCCGAACTGCGTTGTTACTGTCTTTGATTCGATCGTGCCAAACCTGCGGATTGCACGTTTGAAAATGCACCGGGTTATGGAACAGCCGGCGAATCAGGTTCGATTACTGGGCGCTTAGGTGGTTTTGAAATTATTTATCAAACTGCACGTATAATTTGATTTAAAAAGTCGTTGTTCGTACGAGAAGCTTTCATAGGCAGGCCTATATTATGCTATATTCTGGATTAACTAAAGCCTGGTTTAACTAAAACTTGGATTAACCGACAGCCTAGGCCAGAAGGCCTATGTAGGCTGTTAAAAGGTGCATGACTCATTGCATGCAATTCGCCCCAACCCGCACAAGTGGTTGCTGTGAACAGATTTCGAACGACTTGCTTTGCAAGCTTGGTATTTTTATAAATGAGCCCTTAGTTTGTAAACATTTCTTTAAAAAAATTGTAGAAGTTTAAAACTGGCACATATTCTTACTAAAATAGAATCAAATCCGGTAACATTTGCAAATTTATTTCTGCCCCAATTTAATGTTTTTATTCCTCAGATAGCCTATAACTTCTACCTCAAATTTAAAAAAATATTATTGTGTAACTGAAGGAACTGGGTTATATTGAAGATGACGATGATAATAAAAATAATTGATTTTTCATTTATGTTGATAAATAATGTTGTTATTGGTACAAGACAGCTTTCATTAAGGTATAAAGTAAACAGACAAGATATGGCAGTTTAAAATTAGGAAAAACACGACAGTTTGTAAAGGATATTTGTTTTTAGTTGGAAGCCTCGATACTTTGGAGGAATCCAGGTGTAATGATGGATAGGGAGGAGGAAAATGAAGTTCGAAGTGAGAAAACCATGTTGCCCGACGTTCCAAGTGATGGAGTATTAGTCAAAACCATCTGCGCTGGTTTGGACCGACAGAAAAACATCAGAGTCGATGAAAAACAGAAAATTTACAGTACGCAACAATGTTTCAATGTCTTGTTTGTTGTTATTGCATGCGAATATCCATCCAGAGGAGATGCAACAGGTGGCAGCATCATATCTGTTTAATATGTGCGTCGAAACATTAGTAGTTTATTTTGCTTCCCATGGTACAGTGCCCTACAAACAAGCACAGCGATCTTATCAAAGTGTACCACTGCAACTAGTTGCAGGTCATTAACCTCTGGTCCTGGGTTAGAATCCAGGTGAAACTAACAATCTGTGGCAGAGCTGTTAAATATGTATGTATGAATCGGAACACTTAATGTAGCACATTTTAAGTAACCCTTGACTTTGCTTTTTTGGGTGCTGTAGAAATCTGAGTTTATGATTATAATTACTTTATTTTACTGTCATACGGTTTTGTATGAAATTAAACATAAAAAGGTATAATGTGCTGCGGTGTCACAAAGGAAATGACACCTTTTCCCTTCAGGACTATTGGCAGTTATATTTTAATGTGAAATTCACCATGATGTGAAGCTTATCAGATTTGATCACATTCATTATTGCATAATTTCAAGATTTATAGCTACAGTGGGGACAACATTACAGCCGTAAGTTAAAAGCCAAGGGTCACGACATATTGAGAACATTTAATATCTTTGTTACTGCATCTGTCTTTTGGCACTGACACTTGACTGTCTAAAGCGCCATAGAAATATGGTAGCTTGCTAATTACAACACTCAAGAAATTATAATTTTTACAGTTACATTAAGGTTGCTGTTGTTATCTTTATTATTAGCATTATTATTATTATTACCATCATTATTATTTAAGATGGCACACTCTATAAATCATATTATTATTATTTAAATGCACATGTAAATGAGTTACTGTTAAGAAACGTGTGTCGTGTTTTTCAGAAGCTTCTAGCTTTTTTACAGGCTCCTGTTGCACTCCTACTGTGAGCTTATTATTGTTGCTGTGTTTTGTTGAGGCCAGTAAAATGTGATGTCAGTTACAATTACATATAGTGATGATTTATGACATGTGGATTGTGTTTCTGTAGGTAATGAAGTCTGTGGTCGAGTATTGTCTGTTGGAAGCAAGGTGCCTGCAGACTGCTCTGTGAAAGCAGGAGACATCGTGATCGTCTATCCGTGGCTCGGATGTGGCCAGTGTGAAACGTGCTCTTCCGGTAGCACCTACCTGTGCGAAGAGATCAGCAATGATGTCGAAAATGGCAGTGAACCCAATTCCTTTGCACTTTCGCACTACATTGTGGTACAGGAGTGGCAAAACCTCATCAAATTACCGAAGGAGATACCCAAGGACATTGGGTGCATGCTGCCCCACTGGGCGCTGAGAGTATATGCAGCAATAATCGAAGCCAAGCCATCCTTCGAGCAAGCGGTCCTTATCCGTGGCTTTGCCAACCTGCTTATCGTCGGCTGCAGCAACCTTGAGCTGTGGTGCATCGCGTTCCTTAAGAATGTCTTCTGCGATAAAAACGTCAAAGTGATTTGCGCCGAAAGTGACCAAGCCAGTCTGAAACTGGCGCTTGAGAACGGTGCAGACGACGCAGTACTCTGGAAAGAGGGTGCCTCTGTAGAAGAACTAGTGGATGCAACAACCATGTCTGGATACAACAAGATGGATGTGGTCATCGACTTGGTCGGCAGTGCCACGGCTTTTACGGTCGCCTTCCTGGCACTCCATAACGGAGGGACAATACTCGAATTGGGGATGAAGGTTCAGCAGGTGGATCTTCCCCTTGCATTACTCATAGAAAAGTCTGTGACAGTCAAGGCCATCAAGGCAGGTAGCAGGTACACACTCAAGCAGTTGGTGGATCTTTTAGCCATCCAGCGAGTCACACTATCCATTCCGGTTGAAAGCTTTCCCGTCGACCAGCTAAGCATAGCACTGGAAAGTCTGGATAAAGGCCAAGTCAAAGGTCACGCTATTGTCAAATATGAGTGAGCAGGGTCTTTAACCAAGTGTAACAAGGCCATCTGGGATGTTTGAGAAATGAAACTATTAACAGTAATAGCAAACTGAACTGAAGGAGTTTTAATCACAAAATCAGGTCAGATGTTTCTGATTGTCACTTCATCTGCTTCTGCAGCTTGATTTTTTGCTAACATTCTTATGTAATAACTCTTAATAACTCTAGATATGGTCACTCGATTTTAGTCAACAATTTTAATGTTGTTATAAATTATTATTAACCAGTACAATGCAAGTATATTTTAAACATTTTATCTGCTGTAGAAATTACTCGAGTTATTGTGGGCTAATCAGCTTCACACGCACTTTCACAAATTATACAACATATAGATCATCACTGTTTCTTCAGCCATTTGTATGATATTAACACTGAAAAAGTTAGTGCTTTTTTCAGACAGAACCCTCCAGAATGGCGTTCTGGCACCTTTATTCGGCTATTAAAAAATAATTTAGTTTTTAATAAAAGAATTGTGTTACTAAGTTATTTAAATTATTTAAATTATTTAATATAATGTAACTTATTTTAAATCAGTTTCAGTGTTTACAACTTTACACTGTTTTCAGTGTTTATTGATAAAAATAACGAAATTTTAGCACAAAATTCCATAATTGTTCATTCCCGGAACCTTTTTTCTAGAAAAAAAAGCACTGGAAAAAGGTCATGATTTCTTTCAATAGCAGTTCAAATACACTTATTATTTCTTTCATTTCGATTTTATTTCTTTCTTTCTTTCGATTTCTTTCAATAGCAATTCAAATACAACAAAATCTGCTCAGGTGAATGTAGTTGATACTTGATGCCTATAGTTTTGAGGGAATATTTTTATTGGGAGGATCTTTCTTTGTTGTTTCCTCCTCACCCTCCGTATCTTTATCCCACGTGTATGCAGGAAGTTTGTCGTGATCTGAAATGAAAATTGTTCTTTTAAATTTAGTTTCAATTCAACTCAGTTCAATGTCAACTCTGTGATAATATAGTGGTTAGCATACTCAACTGTCAACTTGGAAGTAAAGATTCAAATCCTCATGAGGACAGGTAGAACTCTAGCACCCATGGTGAACTTGGGTCTGAATCGACTGCCTACTGTTCTGTGGGAGGAATATAAACTCTGAGAGGAATGATCACTTCTTCATTCAGGAAATCAAGTTGCTAACAGTTCATATCTGTTAAGAAGCTTTTAAAAGACACTATATAAGTTTCAATATACATTGACATGTATGTATCACAAAACTTGTGTAGCGCCTTTTAAGTAACTCACAAAAGCACATACATAGATATGTGATACATGCATGCTTCATAAACTGTTATCCACATCATTGCAGGACGATCACCATGTTGTACCGATTAAATATTTCATGACCTCAGTATTTTATAAATTGATCGTATTAACAAGCTACAGATTGGTGAATTTATGTATCAGTTTGCACGCACTGGTTTTCTCTTTGCTTTCACAGGTTTTTTCAAGTAAATACACCAGAACACAAAGTTATCATGGACATTCTGCCTGCACTAACACATGACTATTCAGTTATTACATAAATATAATCTCACCTGGTATCTCCCAAAAACCAGAGGACCGATACAGGCTGTGAGCACCATCTACCTTAATCGTCTCGCCACTAATGAAAGCGGCCGCTGGACTGAACAGAAAGCACACTGCAGCCGACACCTAAAATTTGTACATTAACACGTTTAGAATTTAATGATATGCCTTGGCAATACCACGTCTCAATGATGATGAGTAGTTCTCTGCCCGCAGGCAGGTCCATTGGCTTTATGCCACCCGGGGATGAGATGAGTAAGGTGGTTTCCCGTTGCCTTCCTCACAGACAATTGTGGGTGAGCAACTTGTCCAAGGTTGCTACACAATGGCTCGAGGCAGACTCGAACCCGCAACCCTCCGGTTACGAGGAAGACCCTACACTACACCACTGCATCCCACGTCTCAATAAGCCTACATTAATTCATGGAAAAAATTCTCAGTTTGATACCCCCAGTGATGACGTCCATACCTCTTCTGGTGTGCCAAGTCTTTTTGCTGGAATATTTGGGACCTGGCGAAGAAAGATGTTGGCATCTCCTAGTTGTCCATAATTGGCAGCCGCTGTTTCAGAGTAAATTGAACTTCCCTAATTAAAAATACAAAGCCACTCAAAGTAAAGCAACAAGTCTATGCCCAGAGTATTAAAAATATTAATTTACTTGTTTTAACCATTAGTATAATTACAATGCGGTCAATACACAATCCATTTAGTCGACAAATTAAATCTAATCTCTTTAAAGGACCACAACAGTTACCTTCCTCAAAGGCTTCAAAGGACCACAACAGTTACCTTCTTCAAAGGAGCACAACACTTACCTTCTTCTTTACAACATGATACCTAAGTTAAATCGAAAGAACCTGAATGCTGCTTACTGGTGCAACGGCATTGATTCTAACACCAGCGGCTGCCCATTCAATCGCCAAAGACTTCGTCAAGTTGTCAACTGCTGATCTTGCGGCACCCGTATGACTAAAAATAAAATGAGCAAAACATACCATATGGCAATATCCATTTATCTACACGATCCACTCCATAGGCTGCAATCTTCAAGTGGCAACTCAAAACTTTTTATTTCAGTGACTCCTTCAAGTTATAGTAGCTGGGTTAACTTTACCCAGAGTAACCCCAGTGAGGTATGTATGCATTTTCAAAAAGAAATTAATATCCAGTGCAATTTGATAATTCTTATTCTGTGGAAAAAAATTGCCAGTAATCCATATTCTGGGCAACACAATGCAGGCAATTCAAAAAGAAATTATCCATAGAAAGGTAACACGTGTTGACATGCCTCTGTAGAAACACATAAGAAACAGCTTTAATTTTCAAAATTTATTTGACGACTTGCTTACCTCATTCCTGGAAAACCTTTCCACATATCAGCAATGATCGTCACAATAACTCCACCATGATTCTTCATCCATTCATTGTATACTGTGCCAAGTCAAAAAATAGGCCTTAAATATTTCAATTGCAACTTCTCCAGGTGCAGATAAACCCCTCTGGCTCCAATTCAGAGGATGCAAAACAAATTCCATTCTCTCAAGGGAAGCTAATAAAATGACCCTTTCCTACAACTGTCTGTTTTTATCCAATCCAATTTATCAATTCTTCGTTCATGCTTTATGCTTCAAGGCTACCTTCAACTTCCTATGATCCACCAACAGCTCCTCTGTGGTAAGACCATCTTCAGCTCACTAGACCATATTCCAGGTGCTGTGATCGCATACTCAGTGTTGCGACAGTCCAGCATGGCTCTCTATCAAGCAAACTGCTTCTCTTCGTTGGACCCTCAGTAGTGCCCCATTCCTGAAACTGTATGCAAATCATAAGCCAAATAAATCTCCCTGGGGTTTACACTTACCTCATAGTTGGAATACCTTTCCACATATCGGCAATTATGTTGACAATGATTCCTCCATTTTCACGCATCCATGCACTGAATACTGTCAATAATTGACAATGCATTTTCTTCACTGCTGCACTAATCCTACACTACAGACTATAGACGGTAGCCATGGGTTCTAAATGCAGCTCTGAGCAGTTGTAAGAGAGGTTCGTCACAATTCAGTTGCAACGTGTTGTACGGTATTGTCTAGAGGACAGCTTAATCCATACGGCACACGGATTAGACTACAGAACTCCACAGAAACATGTTATATCACCAATATATATCTGTAGTCATATGGTACCTCGTTTAAAACATCAAGCAAGGATTTCAAATCACGTCTTTAAACCAGGCAAGCTTTCATCACATTGTATACTGGTGAAATTTGGCAAGTGTCTGTTACAGAAAACAGTCACAGAACATTTCTGTGGGAACAGCTGAACTATAAGCAAGTTACTAAAGCACCGTTTCTCACTACATACGACTAATGCATGCCATATCATATGTTTCTGCATATATCAGCAGGTTCTGAATTCTGCAAAGAATGAATTTTCATTGTAGCCATTTAGCCACTGCAGATATAAACAAAGTTGTTACACCATCTAAACCATTAAGCTCCTGTCTTTTGGGATGCTACATATGCATATATATACGTATGTATGTATGTATGTATGTGTGTGTGAACATTTATATAGCGCCTTTTACGATCCTCACAAAGCAATGTTTCATGGCATGGCTGCTTCAATCAGGCAATATAAAAATTCCAAACAAATAAAACATATTAGAAACCAACAAAGTTGTCTCACATACCTTCCCTGCAACAAAGGAATGTTCCAGTAAGGTTCGTTTCAACCACAGCATTCCAGCCTTTCAACGATATCGCTTCCGCCGGACTTGGAAACTGACCACCAGCATTGTTGACAAGGAAATCAATTTTACCAAAACGCTTTATCGTGCTAGACATCAGCTGCTTCACCTAACGGTCAAAGAAACATCAGCAATTTTTCAATATTTCCTTCTTTTGCTGCTAGAAGTGTCTACTTGTATATGCACGTGTGTATGTGAGAGTGTGAGTGCATGTTTGTGTCAGTGAGAGTCCACAAGTGATGTGCAAGTGTTTGTGAATTTCTACATGAACTATATCCTATTACATTTACATGTATATTTCATTGATTTGTATTGTAATGCACTGTAAATCAGACCGTTGTAATAAAACTAAATTTAAGTAACTAATCTAAACCGAACAAGTGCGTCTCAAGTAAAACAGAGAATGCAAGTTGAGCTGAATCCAAACTGGAAAAAGTCACAAAATTGTTTGCTAATTCTCATCAAGCCATTACGAGTATTGCTTTTAAAGCCTAACTCATCAAAGAAATAATCACAGGGTAAGTAAAGACAAAGGTGACACACCTGCTCACGTGCCTCATTGGAAGCTCCTGAGGTCAAAGATCATTTGGCTAAGGCACTAAAACCATTAAAGAAAAATCAACAAGACAACACTTAATCGTAATCGTAAGTTTTCTACAGCACCCAAGCTTAGCTTTACCTACATATCAAGAAGCAATCACTGATACCTGATCTTCTTTTCTGATGTTGCATATCATGTAATCGAGCTCTGCAGAACCACCTTTTGGCAGCTGCTTCTGAAGTTCTGTTGCTGCTGCTTTCAAACGATCTCCATTCCGTGAAGCGATCATCACCTTACAACCTAGTTAGCAACGAAATCAAATATTTGTGCCCATAAATCTCAGTCAAGAAGAGCTTCACAAATTTTATTCATCTGTAAACTACAAATGTTGAGGGGCATGCTTATGCACAATAAAAAATTCTCCAAATGTTAATGCTATTTGCAAACTTTTGTGAGATTCTAAGAAGGCAGCATATTATGTCTGGGTGCAAACACACATACATCCAGAAGATGCAGCGCAATATGAATGCGTGTAAGTAAATATTACATTATTTACAAAACATTTTAGATTCTCCGTCCGTCAAGTTAAATGAACTTACTGAACGGTCCTCGTAGAACCTGCTCGTTACTGTGAGGAATTAGTCAGAATTTAATAATTTGAATCCTTGACCGACCAAAATATTTACCTAAATAAAGCAACTCTCGCGTTATGGCTTTTCCGATGCCCGTTCCACCGCCCGTTACAATCGCAGACCTTCCATTAAAAAGGGCTTTCCGAAACACGCTAGTCACCCTGGTCGATGATTTTACCAAACCATCCATCTTTCCTTCCGCAGGAAATTTTTGTGGATCCACCAACAAGTTACCACGTCCAAAAGTGCGAACTTTCACCAACGTTCAACTCGCGACCTGGCACTTTAACTGACCCAGGGTTAAAACGAGCTCTGCTCTGAAACCACGCCCCCTATAGCCTGAAAGCCCGCCTCCTATCTTGCTGCGCAACTACTCAGGAATTTACATAAAATTTCTTAATCATAATTAAATCCCACTGGCCCACATGTCCTCTTTATTATCGCAACCCGATCGTGGCTTATTTTAGAGATTTAAAAATCTCGGGAAACCTATCAACTACAAAACAAATATAAATACATATCCGGATTCCGGGTTACTAGAGCGTCACCTAGGGAAATGTAATGCTTCAACAAAAATGCGTACCACGAGTCATTGATTGAAACGTTCACGAACGAATTGGAACTGGATTGTTCGCCAAATGTATATCGAACCCATACACCGTCCATATGGGTGTCATCAAATGAATCTATTTGCACTCTGGCAGTCACAGTGCTTGAACACAGAGTCGCCAAAATCCGGAAATGCAACAGATTCTATTACAGATTCGCCTATAGAAGCAGAATGCACAATTCAGGCCAGGATGGTCATGAGGGTACATAAAGAACCCATACGTGGTCCATATGGGTCTCATCAAATGGATATATTTGCACTCTGGCAGCCGCACTCCTCGAATACAGATTCAAATACAGATTCGCCAAAATCCGGAAAATCAGCATATACAAATACAGATTCGCCTGTAGAAGCAGAATGCACAATTCAGGCCAGGATGGTCATGAGGGTACATAAAGAACCCATACGTGGTCCATATGGGTCTCATCAAATGGATATATTTGCACTCTGGCAGCCGCACTCCTCGTATACAGATTCAAATACAGGTTCGCCAAAATCCGGAAAATCAGCATATACAAATACAGATTCGCCTGTAGAAGCAGAATGCACTCTGGCAGCCGCACTCCTGGTATACAGATTCAAATACAGATTCGCCAAAATCCGGAAAATCAGCATATACAAATACAGATTCGCCTGTAGAAGCAGAATGCACAATTCAGGCCAGGATGGTCATGAGGGTACATAAAGAACCCATACGTGGTCCATATGGGTCTCATCAAATGGATATATTTGCACTCTGGCAGCCGCACTCCTCGTATACAGATTCAAATACAGGTTCGCCAAAATCCGGAAAATCAGCATATACAAATACAGATTCGCCTGTAGAAGCAGAATGCACAATTCAGGCGAGGATTGTCATGAGGGTACATAAAGAACCCATACGTGGTCTATATGGGTCTCATCAAATGGATAAATTTGCACTTTGGCAGCCGCACTCCTGGTATACAGATTCAAATACAGATTCGCCAAAATCCGGAAAATCAGCATATACAAATACAGATTCGCCTGTAGAAGCAGAATGCACAATTCAGGCCAGGATGGTCATGAGGGTACATAAAGAACCCATACGTGGTCCATATGGGTCTCATAAAATGAATCTAGTTGCACTCTGGCAGCCGCACTCCTCGTATACAGATTCAAATACAGATTCCCCAAAATCCGGAAAATCAGCATATACAAATACAGATTCGCCTGTAGAAGCAGAATGCACAATTCAGGCCAGGATGGTCATGAGGGTACATAAAGAACCCATACGTGGTCCATATGGGTCTCATAAAATGAATCTAGTTGCACTCTGGCAGCCGCACTCCTCGTATACAGATTCAAATACAGGTTCGCCAAAATCCGGAAAATCAGCATATACAAATACAGATTCGCCTATAGAAGCAAAATGCACAATTCAGGCGAGGATTGTCATGAGGGTACATAAAGAATCCATACGTGGTCCATATTGGTCTCATCAAATGTATATATTTGCACTCTGGCAGCCGCACTCCTCGTATACAGATTCAAATACAGATTCGCCAAAATCCGGAAAATCTGCATATACAAATACAGATTCGCCTATAGAAGCAGAATGCACAATTCAGGCCAGGATGGTCATGAGGGTACATAAAGAACCCATACGTGGTCCATATGGGTCTCATCAAATGGATATATTTGCACTCTGGCAGCCGCACTCCTCGTATACAGATTCAAATACAGGTTCGCCAAAATCCGGAAAATCAGCATATACAAATACAGATTCGCCTGTAGAAGCAGAATGCACAATTCAGGCGAGGATTGTCATGAGGGTACATAAAGAACCCATACGTGGTCTATATGGGTCTCATCAAATGGATAAATTTGCACTTTGGCAGCCGCACTCCTGGTATACAGATTCAAATACAGATTCGCCAAAATCCGGAAAATCAGCATATACAAATACAGATTCGCCTGTAGAAGCAGAATGCACAATTCAGGCCAGGATGGTCATGAGGGTACATAAAGAACCCATACGTGGTCCATATGGGTCTCATAAAATGAATCTAGTTGCACTCTGGCAGCCGCACTCCTCGTATACAGATTCAAATACAGATTCCCCAAAATCCGGAAAATCAGCATATACAAATACAGATTCGCCTGTAGAAGCAGAATGCACAATTCAGGCCAGGATGGTCATGAGGGTACATAAAGAACCCATACGTGGTCCATATGGGTCTCATAAAATGAATCTAGTTGCACTCTGGCAGCCGCACTCCTCGTATACAGATTCAAATACAGGTTCGCCAAAATCCGGAAAATCAGCATATACAAATACAGATTCGCCTGTAGAAGCAAAATGCACAATTCAGGCGAGGATTGTCATGAGGGTACATAAAGAATCCATACGTGGTCCATATTGGTCTCATCAAATGTATATATTTGCACTCTGGCAGCCGCACTCCTCGTATACAGATTCAAATACAGATTCGCCAAAATCCGGAAAATCTGCATATACAAATACAGATTCGCCTATAGAAGCAGAATGCACAATTCAGGCCAGGATGGTCATGAGGGTACATAAAGAACCCATACGTGGTCCATATGGGTCTCATAAAATGAATCTAGTTGCACTCTGGCAGCTGCACTCCTCGTATACAGATTCAAATACAGGTTCGCCAAAATCCGGAAAATCAGCATAAACAAATACAGATTCGCCTATATCGAGAAAATGCACGACTCAGGCAAGTGTAGTCATATATGGGTTCATAAGGAACCCATACATGGCCCTTAAGGGTCTCACGAAATGCGTATTGACCTGCTGTCGTTCAAGTACTTCCCAGCACTGCCCAGTCGCCTCTAGGAGTGAGAAGAAAGACGTCCTGCTTGTGTCGGCTGCTATGTCGGCAAAGTCCCTGCTCGGGTTGGACGTTGACCGGATAGAGCGGACATCCGTCATCCTATAATACTATCTGCGTCATGTTTTTTCGCCCTTGACATTCACGCTCGGTGAGATAGCACCGTATGCCCGCGTTTTGACTCCTTCTGGCGCTATCCACTTTTTCGTGTCCCGAAGTCTCACGTTGGTCTTGTTCTGCTCATATACGCCCAGCAGGTGTCCACGGCTGAGTAGTGCTGGTTTTCACCGTTTCACAGCAGTAGAAGAGCGACGTTGTGTGAATCTATCCTCGCATGAGACATCTATTGGATGCAACCCGCGATTCCACTCTGTCACAAAATGCGCTATTGCTTGCCCATTCCTGTTGTAAACGCACCTGGGTGGCAGGAAAGTAGGATCGGCTGTTGGGCACGGTGAATAAGAAGGACGGCCGTACCGAGGGTTGAGGAGTCGCTGGGTTGAGTCAGTTTCTGAGTGACGGAGCGAGGAGAAGATGATTTTCGGGAATTCGAAGGAGGGTTCAGTCAAAGGAATTGGAGGAGCGGTCCGTGGCTGGAGTGACGGGAAGCTTGAGGAGCCGAGAAATGCTTTCCTTCCCTTAATCTTCGTATTCGTAAGTTTGTGTATATATAGTGTTACATTTCAGCTAGTTTAAAATGTATGTATTTCGAGTATATATATATATATATACATATACATACCTACACACTCGTGTTAGTGCGTAATTGAGGAGTCTGCTTTAGTTGTAGGCTACACGGGATTTAAATTATGCATATAAGTCTGGCTATAAGTAAGACTCGTAGCGATATCTATTTGAATAGTTGAGGTCTTAGGTGTCCTATTTGAATAATGGACTTCAATTTTTGCAGTTTGTGTATGCATATATATTAGAATACTTTAAATGTATATATCTGCTGTATTTAATATCTGCCGGAGATGGTATACTTTGTGCTTTATTTGGTACGCAATTTTGGGGTTTATGTAGGCTTACATGGTGGAAAACTGCACTCATTGGAATTTAGTATTCAAGTATTTTGAAAAAAAGTTTATTGTATGTGAATTTAGCTCGGTACCCTTGTGGCGTGGGTGAATTGGAGCTGGTTGGTTTGATGACACGGGGCCGTTATAGAGCTTGTCGACTGTGTATGAGGGATGGAATCCGAATCCAGTCAAGTATTTCTGAGTGGTGATTCTGCGAGTGGAGAAGTCGACCGGAATAGGCCAGCGCCAGATGCCTGAGACTTCTACTACTCCCGTAGGACTGTGGTAGTCGCGAGAGTTTATTTTGGTGTCTCTGTGTATAGGATGGCTTGCAGTGTTTTTGATAAGACAGTTATTGTTTATTCTGTTGAAGGAAGAGTCTTTGTAAATAAAATCTGTAAATAAACATTGTAAATATAACAACTGAAATTAGAAATTGGCTTTTCCTTGAAACTTAGTTAAACGAATTCGCGACACACCCGAACACGCTTACGCTATGGGCAGGTTCTGGCGCTCGAACTTGCCGACGTCGGACACCTTTACAGGGAATTCGATCCCGGAGAAATTCAGCTCTCTTAGATGGGCACTGCATTTGATTGAACGTTGGGAGTCTTTTCTGCCGGATACATTGCCGACAACACAGTCGACTCAAAGCAGCGGTTGTCTCTGTTTTGCGCGTTAATGACATAGCGCGGTCGAATGTTACTGCTGTCGTGAAACAGCCGATGCTGAGCCGTACCTAGATTTAGCGCCTCTACATTTTTGAGTCTCCACCCTGACCCTTCATCTGTGTACTCTTCTCGGCGTCTGAGCATCTGCGCCTTCGCTGCCTCGAGTGCATCTTCGATGTCACCCGCATTCTATAATGGACAAGTGTCTGAGTAAGGTGTAATCAGCATGCGATCGATGTTGTAACACGGCGCTGCTCAAGTATTTGTTGCTATGTCATATAGCGCCTTTGCATGGCATCGGATACAAAGTAAGGTAAAATACAGAGAAGCGCTACAGTGTGTAATGAACGCGAGCCCAGGACAGTTCTGCATCGTGGCTCAGCCAAAAGACCCGTACCTGAAGATAGTAAGCTGCGAGAAGGGATGCAAAGAGAGACTTTTCATTTAAGGTAGTTAGGAGTGCTAATGGCATGAATTTTATAGGTAAGACCGGATACCTTAAATCTTATCCGGATTTTCGGAGGAATTCAATGGAGCTCGTTTACTATAGCTAAGGAATTTGTACGAGGAAGTGAACGCAGCACCACACGAGCCATGAAATTTTGGATGAACTGAAGCCTTTGAGTTCAAGATCTGAAATACCTCGTTGGCATAATCAAGGCGAGATCAGATCAGACAACAGGTTACAGTTTGTGCCATGTTTTTGGTAAAAGGCAGACCTGATGTGACGTAATGCCCAGATATGATAGAAACAAGATTTACATAAGTTTCTAAAGTGGGGTCGAAATGTGAGTTTGCTGTCCAAAATTACACCAAAAATTCTGCTTAATAGCGGAACAGTGCCAGCTAGGTCAATGCTGGAATGTGAAGGGAGAAATCGCAGACGTTGGCATGAGCCAAACATGATCACCTCAGATTTATCTGGTTTTCTGGCCAAACCATTGAAACAGAACCATTCATGAACAGAACAGAGAAATTCACCAAGTTTCACCTTGACTGACTGATCAGTGGGTGAAAGAGCAATACAAAGCCGATTGTCATCAGCGCACTGCTGTACCTTCGCTCCAAAGTCGTTGGCTATGCGGGTACCGGGTGCAGTGGATTGTAAATAATAAAGGTATAAGGACAGATACTTGTGGGCACCACAAGTGCAGAAAGAATGATCACAGCATTTTTCCGAAATTCCTCGAATCTGTATTTGTATATGCAGAATTTCCGGAATTTCGTGAAACCGTATTTGAATCTGTATACGAGGAGTGCGGCTGCCAGAGTGCAAATATATCCATTTTATGAGACCCATATGGACCACGTATGGGTTCTTTATGGATCCTCATGTCCATCCTGGCCTGAATTGTGCATTCTGCTTCTACAGGCGAATCTGTATTTGTATATGCAGATTTTCCGGATTTTGGCGAATCTGTATTTGAATCTGTATTCAAGGAGTGCAGCTGCCAGAGTGCAACTAGATTCATTTGATGAGACCCATATGGACCACGTATGGGTTCTTTATGGATCCTCATGTCCATCCTGGCCTGAATTGTGCATTCTGCTTCTACAGGCGAATCTGTATTTGTATATGCAGATTTTCCGGATTTTGGCGAATCTGTATTTGAATCTGTATACGAGGAGTGCAGCTGCCAGAGTGCAAATATATACATTTGATGAGACCCATATGGACCACGTATGGGTTCTTTATGTACCCTCACGACAATCCTCGCCTGAATTGTGCATTCTGCTTCTATAGGCGAATCTGTATTTGTATATGCAGATTTTCCGAATTTTGGCGAATCTGTATTTGAATCTGTATACGAGGAGTGCAGCTGCCAGAGTGCAAATATATACATTTGATGAGACCCATATGGACCACGTATGGGTTCTTTATGTACCCTCACGACAATCCTCGCCTGAATTGTGCATTCTGCTTCTATAGGCGAATCTGTATTTGTATATGCAGATTTTCCGGATTTTGGCGAATCTGTATTTGAATCTGTATACGAGGAGTGCAGCTGCCAGAGTGCAAATATATACATTTGATGAGACCCATATGGACCACGTATGGGTTCTTTATGAATCTGTATTTGAATCTGTATACCAGGAGTGCGGCTGCCAGAGTGCAAATATATCCATTTGATGAGACCCATTTGAATGCGATAATTCGATCGGCAGTTTATGGGTTTGTACGTGTATCGCACAATTCTGTTCAATATACGGTCTTTGGGCGAATTTTCGTTAATATGCGCCTTTCGTTAACAAATTTTGCAGTTCCTATTGATTCATGAACATTTTTATCGTTTAATCCTCTTTTAAATTTGAGATACGTGCACGGTCCGTGCATGGGGACCTTAACTGGAGTGGCGCCCATTCAAACGGACAACAATGGTGAAGGATTTCACCCGATCAATTCATTGAAAAAATGAACAGGGTCGAAGTCATAGGGTCGCTATTAGAAACCGTGTACGTTTACATTTACATTTATTAATATTACCGGCTTGACCCCCTCTCTGGATTCTGCTCTGGCATAGAAACAAACTAAACAACCTGGCTTCTGTGGACTTGATTTGATATAGCGCCAGTCTAAGCTGGTCTCCTGACGCGGCTTTTGTGTGGCGCTGAGAAATTTTGGAGATTTGCATTACATTTACACATTAAGACGTTGTTAAACGTATTACCCACTGCGCTTCAACTCAAGGTTTCATATTTCAGTGGCATAACCGTTTAAATATCGTAATCGTAATATTGAGATTTCTACAGCGGCCAAAGAAAGTTAAGTCGCGGGAACCAACTTATTCATAGACATCCAGTCAAACCAAAATCGATAGGCAGGTAATGTTATTTTCGGTTCCCGGTTGAGATCAAAAGCTCAGGTAGGCAGACAATTAGATGGTTACGGTGTGTAGGCAATCCGACGGCTACGGTGAAATATGAATGGTCGAAGCCTTTATAACTGATAGGCGTTATGTGAATAGATCGATCTGTTGCCGATCGATCGATCGATCGATTTATTTAAATTTATTTCCATGCAGTAATTCACACGGTGGGGCTAGTGTCAACATAATTTCGATTATATTACGTCATTTAGTAAGCAATCCAATATATGGTCTGTGAACAACACGTCAAATGATAGAAAATGGCCGAAGAGGCGAAGGAGGAGTTAGCGAGCGTCGACAACTCTGTATTGTAATTAATCTGTTAATTACCCTTTGTTCCCAGTTGTGATGCCACTAATATGACACGCTGGAGTAGCCTCTCGATTTAGGGGGATTATTCAGTCCCCAGCATAGATGTTATGCGCAAAAATTGACCCAAGCAAGGATGGCTAGCAATCAGCCGTGTTTCTGTTGGAGTAAACTTTGAATCTTAACAATTTTAAGTGTTTGTTTTGATTACTTTGTACTACTTTTGCTTGGACGATGCCTTTCGGTGCTATTCCCACTGTTTAAATCTTAATTCGTTTTCCGAAGATATCGATAGGATCGTCCCATATAAGTTGACTTGAGTTTCCCAATCAGAAAGAAACGCAATTAAATATTGTAGGATTGCGGAGTTGGAAGATGCATTGCAAGAAGGATGTGACTTTGGGACACTTAGGAATATATGTAAAAGTCGACCGATGCCAGGTCATCTGCGACCGAAACTGTGGCAGGTAATACCGAGTGTCTGGTGTGGTACATATTCAGCCGCTATAGGCTTTCGCTGAGGCTTGGTGAGTTCATTGAACTTCGGTTGACCTAGTTTTCCTTGAACTGCTGGGCTTATTGTCAGAAGGCCTATTTAATTTACTTACTTGTTAACTCGCCAAAAAACTGAACTTATGTCATATTCTTTGAGATGTCTCTAAACTGGACTTGAACCCAGGCCAAGAAAGTCATGTCACGCTTTTACGTAATCACTTTTGCTGAAGCAACAAAGTAACAGTGAAAAACTAAACTTATCCATGTTCTCTGAGACACCACAAAACAGACACTTCTGTCAAGGCCAAAAGAATCGCGTGACACTTTATGGTCATTGCCACTTCACAGGCCTCATGTCTGGTGGATCCTACCCCAGTTTGACAGAACGGTTTCAAAGGATTCGAAAAGTGAGAAGCCACTGACATAGGTCTTGGTTGTGGTTCTGAAATTTTGATCAGGTTGTCTTTCAAGTAAAAGGCTGAGGATATAGATTGATAAGCTAGGGATATTTATGTACGGTACTCTATCTTTGCTGTTGAAATTCTTTTATGCAGCCTAGAACTTCACTTTTTGTAGCCCAACCTCGAATGGGATTCATATTAACTGAAACCTACGATTCCTTGCTCGGCTGATGGACACGTGTCATGTTAACAGATGTCTTGCTTACTTACTTACTTAGCTCTTTATGAACTTCTGACCTTTCCTTGTCTTCAGTGGTTGAGGACCATCTTGTATTAAATAAGCGATAGTACTGTTTGAAAGGGTGTTGCTGAAGAAACCTGCTTATAGTGGCACTATGTTGATGTCCAATACTTTACATTACTGTCTGTTGTAGTGTTGTCTTAGCTGTCATTATAACATTAAGTAGAAGTGTTGACTTTCACTATTATGTAGCTGTTAAACTTGTATTTTTTGCGTAAATTACATATATTGTATTAGTATATTATATTATTTTATATTAATATATTATATTATATATTATTAGTATATTATATTTTATTGATATATTTGTATATTATATGCACATATATATGTTGTGCTATTAAAGCTTGTGTAGGTATTAATTTGTGGTTGAAATCTTTGATAGATTTGTCTAAACGTTGCTGGAAAAGGTGACCAGTTCTGTGGATTTGACGAACTCTATGATCTGCCGGAGCAGTCAGTCCTGCGTGAGGATTGTCTTGGCCTTGTTGGTATGTCATATGGTTTTATTTTAAGAACTTTTTGCTTGGTTTTCAGTGGTGTGTTAAGAATGGTGTTCTCTCTGCATATGGTTGCTTAGGTCTTTCTGAGCTCACTGGAACAAAAGATTGCTTCTGAAAGAACAGTGTCTTGAGCTTACCCAGAGAGGCAGCTGTGGCTGTGATGTTTTAGCAATTTCATTTGCAGTAGTCTTTGTGGTTGATCAGTACTATCCTTTGCTGCCTCATCTTTCCTCTGCTGCTGTACAGGCAGTGTATTTATTGTATAGCTGAGCTCATTAGGGGGCTTAAGTGAAACAGGAATCGCATTTGACCATGGGAAGTACTTGTTGTGTAAATTACGTCTTTGGCACAAGTTTTGTGAGTGTAACGTAATAATTCAAGCATTCAGCAAATTTGTATCTTTTCCATTTATTATATAGGTTGCACTGATTAAATATTTATCAGCTCAAATGATTAACAAATGATTTTACTGGTCACTGTGATGTAATGAAAGGCTGTTAAGCATTTATGTAGCACCTTCTTGAACCACCAAAAGCACTGTCGGACAGACATAGAAATATGCAGCTTCTGCCTGAAGCAAGTATGAGGTGATGTAGCACGTTTTTGTTCATTCTTATTTGTTAAGTTTTACATTAATGCAAGATCTGAAGTTCATGGCTTACTTTGAAGAGGGAATCATACTGAGGTTTAGTGACTTAGACTTATGACTGAAGATGACTTAATGACTTATACTTATTGACTTAAGCTAATTCTAAGCTTATATAAATGAAGACATTGTCATATTTCCTTGCTTTACTTTCTGTGGAATATGTCTTTCCAGACAAGCTGGGTAATGAAGATGAAGAGAAGCTGCCAGTTGCAAGTGACTTGGAGTCAATCCTGACACTTTACTGCAAGTCTCGTAATGTAAAGTATGTTCGCGATTCGGGTTGGACTGAGATTCTGCAGCCACTTCTGGCCCTGAAGTACAGCAAGACTGAACTTTATAACATCTTTTATGCCATTGTCACGAAATTTGTACCAAGGTAGTCATTTTTGTAAATGTCGATTTTTAAATTTCTTTTAAATTTGAGTTTGTTAGTGATTACCTCGTTATTCTTCATGTTGAATAAGACGAAATTACTGGTGGATGGGAAAGAGTGTAAGAAATTTCACTGAGTTTATGAATAGTTAAAGTATTAAGTGGAATATCGAAACCTCAGGAATTATTATTATTGCTATTATTTCTAAGAAGAAATATAAAGTTAATATAACCACAAATGCACTAAAATACCTCTAGTCAAGTTGTTAACATGTTAACCACTTTAATAGTTAGCCACTTTTATACTTGTTGCCACTTTTATACTTGTTGCCACTTTTATACTTGTTGCCACTTTTATACTTGTTGCCACTTTTATACTTGTTGCCACTTTTATACTTGTTACCACTTGAATATCTTTTAACATGCTGGGCTGCAGAAACAGGTCTTGTGGTTCCATTCCTTATCTGGTTGGAAAGAGAGGTCTAGATATCTATTTTGCTGTCATCCTCTATTTTTAAGAGCTTTGTGTATCCCAGGCTTGGACATGACTGGTTGCCTTAGTTTACGATATTTAAAAAATTCTGAATTGAAAAACTGCCGTGCAGCACATCGGCTGTTCAGCATTGCGCTGTTTCTGTAACGCAACGATTACAGGTTTGAGTCTGCTGAGGGGACTCCATGTAATGACCCCGGGCAATTTGTTCGTTCAGACTTCTTGCACTTAAGATTCACTTTAAACGACTTATCGTGCGTAATAAATGCGATAAGTAAACAAAGTAATAACTATATTTTAAAAGTTATACGTGAAAATAGGTCAAATGTCTTAACTTGTGACAGATTCTTGTTGATTGTTCGTTCAGGGATTGTGTGAGAAATGGAAAACCATTCCACTTGTTTCGTCTCCTGCTTCTCTATCACGATCCAGAACTGTGTGGTTTTCTTGACACTAAACGCGTTTCGCCCGATCTTTATGCATATAATTGGGTAATCACATTTTTTGGTTGAGTTGACTCTGTGTAATGTAATGCAGTGTAAAGTAATATAAAATAGAAAATGGGAGTAAGTTTCAGAGGTACAGATACCTGTACCCCAACTTTTTCAAGTGCAGTACTGTACCCCATACTACTTCTTTCTGGGGAACAGGATTTTTACCTGTACCCCACTTTTGGAATTTGAACCACTACTGCTTCTCATGAATAAACGATACCTGTTTGTTTAGTATGAGTCTGGAATTCTTCAGTGACTTTTCGTACTATTAATCGAATGATAATTAATTTGCAAATGATGAAAAGGTGGGAAGAAATTGGTACCCACCACTTTCTATACCAAAGTTGTGTATCTGGAATAGAATACTCATTTATAAGATAAAATATTACCATATTTTATCTCAAAATATTTAGTATAACGGCTTTGACTGTGATTGGCCACTGAGATAATTTGATCTTGGTGTATTGTGGGACATGTTTTTTAATGAAGAAACAGCTGTCAGTTTTGAATCTGTGTTGGTTTTTTGCAGTTTTCCACGTTATTTGCATCACATTGTGATCTAAAAGTGATACTCAATATGTGGGACGTATATCTGCAACACGGTGACCAGTTCCTCGTTTTCTTTATGGCTCTTGTCATCTTGGTCAACGCTAGGTTTGTATGTTCTTCGGCAGATTCATCTCCGTAGTTACCTCTACAAAATAGTACTGATTCATCTCTGTAGTTACCTCTACAAAATAGTACTGATTCATCTCTGTAGTTACCTCTACAAAATAGTACTGATTCATCTCTGTAGTTACCTCTACAAAATAGTACTGATTCATCTCTGTAGTTACCTCTACAAAATAGTACTGATTCATCTCTGTAGTTACCTCTACAAAATAGTACTGATTCATCTCTGTAGTTACCTCTACAAAATAGTACTGATTCATCTCTGTAGTTACCTCTACAAAATAGTACTGATTCATCTCTGTAGTTACCTCTACAAAATAGTACTGATTCATCTCTGTAGTTACCTCTACAAAATAGTACTGATTCATCTCTGTAGTTACCTCTACAAAATAGTACTGATTCATCTCTGTAGTTACCTCTACAAAATAGTACTGATTCATCTCTGTAGTTACCTCTACAAAATAGTACTGATTCATCTCTGTAGTTACCTCTACAAAATAGTACTGATTCATCTCTGTAGTTACCTCTACAAAATAGTACTGATTCATCTCTGTAGTTACCTCTACAAAATAGTACTGATTCATCTCTGTAGTTACCTCTACAAAATAGTATTAATTCATCTCTGTAGTTACCTCTACAAAATAGTATTAATTCATCTCTGTAGTTACCTATATAAAATAGTACTGATTCATCTCTGTAGTTACCTCTACAAAATAGTACTGATTCATCTCTGTAGTTACCTCTACAAAATAGTACTGATTCATCTCTGTAGTTACCTCTACAAAATAGTATTAATTCATCTCTGTAGTTACCTCTACAAAATAGTATTAATTCATCTCTGTAGTTACCTCTACAAAATAGTATTAATTCATCTCTGTAGTTACCTCTACAAAATAGTACTGATTCATCTCTGTAGTTACCTCTACAAAATAGTATTAATTCATCTCTGTAGTTACCCTCTACACAAAATTAGTATTAATTCATCTCTGTAGTTACCTATATAAAATAGTACTGATTCATCTCTGTAGTTACCTCTACAAAATAGTACTGATTCATCTCTGTAGTTACCTCTACAAAATAGTACTGATTCATCTCTGTAGTTACCTCTACAAAATAGTACTGATTCATCTCTGTAGTTACCTCTACAAAATAGTACTGATTCATCTCTGTAGTTACCTCTACAAAATAGTACTGATTCATCTCTGTAGTTACCTCTACAAAATAGTACTGATTCATCTCTGTAGTTACCTCTACAAAATAGTACTGATTCATCTCTGTAGTTACCTCTACAAAATAGTACTGATTCATCTCTGTAGTTACCTCTACAAAATAGTACTGATTCATCTCTGTAGTTACCTCTACAAAATAGTATTAATTCATCTCTGTAGTTACCTCTACAAAATAGTATTAATTCATCTCTGTAGTTACCTATATAAAATAGTACTGATTCATCTCTGTAGTTACCTCTACAAAATAGTACTGATTCATCTCTGTAGTTACCTCTACAAAATAGTACTGATTCATCTCTGTAGTTACCTCTACAAAATAGTACTGATTCATCTCTGTAGTTACCTCTACAAAATAGTACTGATTCATCTCTGTAGTTACCTCTACAAAATAGTACTGATTCATCTCTGTAGTTACCTCTACAAAATAGTACTGATTCATCTCTGTAGTTACCTCTACAAAATAGTACTGATTCATCTCTGTAGTTACCTCTACAAAATAGTATTAATTCATCTCTGTAGTTACCTCTACAAAATAGTATTAATTCATCTCTGTAGTTACCTATATAAAATAGTACTGATTCATCTCTGTAGTTACCTCTACAAAATAGTACTGATTCATCTCTGTAGTTACCTCTACAAAATAGTACTGATTCATCTCTGTAGTTACCTCTACAAAATAGTACTGATTCATCTCTGTAGTTACCTCTACAAAATAGTACTGATTCATCTCTGTAGTTACCTCTACAAAATAGTACTGATTCATCTCTGTAGTTACCTCTACAAAATAGTACTGATTCATCTCTGTAGTTACCTCTACAAAATAGTACTGATTCATCTCTGTAGTTACCTCTACAAAATAGTACTGATTCATCTCTGTAGTTACCTCTACAAAATAGTATTAATTCATCTCTGTAGTTACCTCTACAAAATAGTATTAATTCATCTCTGTAGTTACCTATATAAAATAGTACTGATTCATCTCTGTAGTTACCTCTACAAAATAGTACTGATTCATCTCTGTAGTTACCTCTACAAAATAGTACTGATTCATCTCTGTAGTTACCTCTACAAAATAGTATTAATTCATCTCTGTAGTTACCTCTACAAAATAGTATTAATTCATCTCTGTAGTTACCTCTACAAAATAGTATTAATTCATCTCTGTAGTTACCTCTACAAAATAGTACTGATTCATCTCTGTAGTTACCTCTACAAAATAGTATTAATTCATCTCTGTAGTTACCTCTACAAAATAGTATTAATTCATCTCTGTAGTTACCTATATAAAATAGTACTGATTCATCTCTGTAGTTACCTCTACAAAATAGTACTGATTCATCTCTGTAGTTACCTCTACAAAATAGTACTGATTCATCTCTGTAGTTACCTCTACAAAATAGTATTAATTCATCTCTGTAGTTACCTCTACAAAATAGTATTAATTCATCTCTGTAGTTACCTATATAAAATAGTACTGATTCATCTCTGTAGTTACCTCTACAAAATAGTATTAATTCATCTCTGTAGTTACCTCTACAAAATAGTATTAATTCATCTCTGTAGTTACCTCTGTGAAACAGTTATTAATCCATTGCTATAGTTAGCTGTATAAGATAGTTATTGATTCATCTCTTTAGTTACTTCTACAAAACAGTACTGATTCATCTCTGTAGTTACCTCTACAAAATAGTACTGATTCATCTCTGTAGTTACCTCTACAAAATAGTACTGATTCATCTCTGTAGTTACCTCTACAAAATAGTACTGATTCATCTCTGTAGTTACCTCTACAAAATAGTACTGATTCATCTCTGTAGTTACCTCTACAAAATAGTACTGATTCATCTCTGTCAGTTACCTCTACAAAATAGTACTGATTCATCTCTGTAGTTACCTCTACAAAATAGTACTGATTCATCTCTGTAGTTACCTCTACAAAATAGTACTGATTCATCTCTGTAGTTACCTCTACAAAATAGTACTGATTCATCTCTGTAGTTACCTCTACAAAATAGTACTGATTCATCTCTGTAGTTTACCCTCTACAAAATAGTACTGATTCATCCTCTGTAGTTACCTCTACAAAATAGTACTGATTCATCTCTGTAGTTACCTCTACAAAATAGTACTGATTCATCTCTGTAGTTACCTCTACAAAATAGTATTAATTCATCTCTGTAGTTACCTCTACAAAATAGTATTAATTCATCTCTGTAGTTTACCTATATAAAATAGTACTGATTCATCTCTGTAGTTACCTCTACAAAATAGTACTGATTCATCTCTGTAGTTACCTCTACAAAATAGTACTGATTCATCTCTGTAGTTACCTCTACAAAATAGTATTAATTCATCTCTGTAGTTACCTCTACAAAATAGTATTAATTCATCTCTGTAGTTACCTCTACAAAATAGTATTAATTCATCTCTGTAGTTACCTCTACAAAATAGTACTGATTCATCTCTGTAGTTACCTCTACAAAATAGTATTTAATTCATCTCTGTAGTTACCTCTACAAAATAGTATTAATTCATCTCTGTAGTTACCTATATAAAATAGTACTGATTCATCTCTGTAGTTACCTCTACAAAATAGTACTGATTCATCTCTGTAGTTACCTCTACAAAATAGTACTGATTCATCTCTGTAGTTACCTCTACAAAATAGTACTGATTCATCTCTGTAGTTACCTCTACAAAATAGTACTGATTCATCTCTGTAGTTACCTCTACAAAATAGTACTGATTCATCTCTGTAGTTACCTCTACAAAATAGTTACTGATTCATCTCTGTAGTTACCTCTACAAAATAGTACTGATTCATCTCTGTAGTTACCTCTACAAAATAGTACTGATTCATCTCTGTAGTTACCTCTACAAAATAGTACTGATTCATCTCTGTAGTTACCTCTACAAAAATAGTATTAATTCATCTCTGTAGTTACCTCTACAAAATAGTATTAATTCATCTCTGTAGTTACCCTATATAAAATAGTACTGATTCATCTCTGTAGTTACCTCTACAAAATAGTACTGATTCATCTCTGTAGTTACCTCTACAAAATAGTACTGATTCATCTCTGTAGTTACCTCTACAAAATAGTACTGATTCATCTCTGTAGTTACCTCTACAAAATAGTACTGATTCATCTCTGTAGTTACCTCTACCAAAATAGTACTGATTCATCTCTGTAGTTACCTCTACAAAATAGTACTGATTCATCTCTGTAGTTACCTCTACAAAATAGTACTGATTCATTCTCTGTAGTTACCTCTACAAAATAGTATTAATTCATCTCTGTAGTTACCTCTACAAAATAGTATTAATTCATCTCTGTAAGTTAACCTATATAAAATAGTACTGATTCATCTCTGTAGTTACCTCTACAAAATAGTACTGATTCATCTCTGTAGTTTACCTCTACAAAATAGTACTGATTTCATCTCTGTAGTTACCTCTACAAAATAGTACTGATTCATCTCTGTAGTTACCTCTACAAAATAGTACTGATTCATCTCTGTAGTTACCTCTACAAAATAGTACTGATTCATCTCTGTAGTTACCTCTACAAAATAGTACTGATTCATCTCTGTAGTTACCTCTACAAAATAGTACTGATTCATCTCTGTAGTTACCTCTACAAAAATAGTACTGATTCATCTCTGTAGTTACCTCTACAAAATAGTATTAATTCATCTCTGTAGTTACCCTCTACAAAATAGTATTAATTCATCTCTGTAGTTACCTATATAAAATAGTACTGATTCATCTCTGTAGTTACCCTCTACAAAATAGTACTGATTCATCTCTGTAGTTACCTCTACAAAATAGTACTGATTCATCTCTGTAGTTACCTCTACAAAATAGTATTAATTCATCTCTGTAGTTACCTCTACAAAAATAGTATTAATTCATCTCTGTAGTTACCTCTACAAAATAGTATTAATTCATCTCTGTAGTTACCTCTACAAAATAGTACTGATTCATCTCTGTAGTTACCTCTACAAAATAGTATTAATTCATCTCTGTAGTTACCTCTACAAAATAGTATTAATTCATCTCTGTAGTTACCTATATAAAATAGTACTCGATTCATCTCTGTAGTTACCTCTACAAAATAGTACTGATTCATCTCTGTAGTTACCTCTACAAAATAGTACATGATTCATCTCTGTAGTTACCTCTACAAAATAGTATTAATTCATCTCTGTAGTTACCTCTACAAAATAGTATTAATTCATCTCTGTAGTTACCTATATAAAAATAGTACTGATTCATCTCTGTAGTTACCTCTACAAAATAGTATTAATTCATCTCTGTAGTTACCTCTACAAAATAGTATTAATTCATCTCTGTAGTTACCTCTACAAAAATAGTATTAATTCATCTCTGTAGTTACCTATATAAAATAGTACTGATTCATCTCTGTAGTTACCTCTACAAAATAGTACTGATTCATCTCTGTAGTATTAATTCATCTCTGTAGTTACCTCTACAAAATAGTATTGATTCATCTCTGTAGTTACCTCTACAAAATAGTACTGATTCATCTCTGTAGTTACCTATATAAAATAGTTATTAATCCATTGCTATAGTTACCTATATAAAATAGTTGTTGAGTCATCTCTGTAGTTACCTCTACTAAATAGTACTAATTCATCTTTGTAGTTACCTGCATAAAATGAGTATTGATTCATCTCAGTATTTACCTATATACAAAATAGTTCTTGATTTATAAATTTAGTTATCTGATAAGACTCTGGCAGATATTCTTTTTAGTGTTGTTTACAGATATAGGGTAGTCTATGGGCTTTACTGACTTCTGTGAGCAGGTCACGGAAAATTCTGTATTGAATACAGAAACCTCTATTCTTAACCGTGTTTGACTTCTTTTATGATGTCTTTGTTTTGATGATATGTTAAACCAACAGAGACCAACTTCTTACGATGGCATCCGACAGCAAACAGGAAATTATTGGTAACTAGAAGTCAGATCATTTCTTTGAAGATTGTGATTTTAAAAATATGTTTTTTTTTGGGAAATGGTCTTCATTTTCTGTACTTGTGGCCTTTCATATCCTGCAATTTATCCTCTTTATTATTATTATTATTTTTACTTTTAAATCTTGAATTTGCCGAAAGGGTGTGATGCAAAATAATATGAGAGAGAAACTTGTTCTTGATTGGTTAGTCTTTGTTGTTAAGCTCTTTTATCAGGAAACTTTGCTGTGAGACGAAGTCACACAACAGTGTTCAACACCTGTTGTACAACATCTACGATTCCTTGCTCAGTCGATGGACATATGGCTTGTTAACAAATGCGTTACTTATTTTCTTACATTACCACTCATTAATTACTTACATCGTGAGTCAGTCTGTGGTAATGTATTGTTATGTAAGGCAGAATAAAAGCTGAAAGAGGATGTACAGGTTTTTGCCTTAAACATTTATATAATACGAACTGTTCTGTGTGATGCATCTAAAGAGGCATTTGCTTATCTTAATCTGCTATACAGCCATGTTTAAACACTTTTGCTAGGTTCTTGAAAGACACTGTCCGGTATGTACATGCTACCCCACATTTTCATGATGAGTGGCTGGGGAACATCGCCAATGAGTGTTTCATGACCACACTGATATACGCAAACATACATACAGTGCACCCTTTAGATCTGTGAGATAGCCATGTGTTAGAGAGATTCATAAAAAGTGCTGTATAAATAGCCAGATATACGCGTATGTACACACAACATACCTACATACTCGATGTGCCTGATAGATGGGTTTTGCTAAAGCAAGGCTTCGTTGTGAGTTGAAGAGATCTGTTATGATGTGTGTTTGTTGCAGAGAAACTGAGTTCTTTTCCGAGTGCACTGGAGGCAAATGATATTGAAGATTTCTGTTCCCTTGCCCAGTATTATGCTTCCAAGACTCCTCAGTCCTTTAGACAAGTATGGCAGTTTGCGTTTCCTTAACTAAATCTATCGTTTTACAGTTTCCATTATCAGTCAGCATTCTCGTGCCAGGCATGTTCATTAATGTGATTTTTGATGTTGGAAATTGCTGTTTAAACTGAAAGTGTAGTCTTTCGCATCCATGTGGGATTTAGAGGAGTGTGCTAATGCCCTTTTTTGGATTTTGGCCGGTATTGGGTGAATCCAAAAGTCCTGGTTGCTGACTACGTAATACGCTGGTATTCACTATAGGTGTAAGTGCAGTAGAAATGCAGTTTTGTAGTTTTTATATTTACAAGACCATATATTGAAAGACGTGTAATTTTCCTCAGCAGACGCTGGTGAACTAATTTGTGTTACTTTGCTGTCATAATTGGTTTGGAATTATTTATATCATTGTTATTTTTTTAATTATTATTATTATTTGTCTTTATTATGTGCACAAGTTCAGTAAATCTGAATGTGAAGTGTGAAGCAACTGAGTGAAGGAAGTGGCACGGTAATCGTGTCAGGGGAGGCTTGAACCCATACTTTCCATGTTACGAGCCGAGCGCTCTAACCAGTCGGCTACCGTGCCCACTCATGCTTTAGCTGAGTGTTTTATCTTTAGGACTTTCATACCGTTCTGTTTGGAACTTCTTTGGCTGCACAAAAATCGGAGGCTGAGAGCAACGCCAACATCAACCAAGCCCTGTGTCTGTCTGTCAGCATTGATGAATTGCTTCAGTCTCAGACAGCTGTGGTAAGAAGTATGCCAAATGCATTAATGAACCAGTATTTGGTTACATTGTAAGTGTTGTAACAAAAACTGATGAGGAGATAATAAATTTAAATATACATGTTTTTTTATAGTGACTGTATGGCCTCCATCCCTGCTTATTTTTCAATGAATTAATCAGATGAGATCCTTCACCACCGCTACACATTTGAATGGGCTTCACGCAATGTAAGGTCCCAGTGTACGGATTGTGCTAACCCAAGATTCATATCCGAAATAAGCCACGACCGGGACCCGAACTGGCATCTTGACGCTTAGAGGCAACTTGGCATATGTGTTGACCAGTGTAGCTAAACAGGCCAGTAGTTTGCTGGTATCTTTAATTACTGTTTGCGTGATGCTTAACCAGTGTGGTTACACTATCTTTCATTATGGACATTGTTTAGACTTCTAAATAGCACTGATGAGAAATGATATTAGTTTGCTTATCTCTGTAATTCCTGATTATGTTTAATTTAGCTCTGCAAATAGCATTGGCAAGCATTATTTGATGCTTTCCTTCACCATTCAGGGTTTTAATGTCAATATTTTGCTATCACTTTACAAATTATGTCTAAACAAGATTGAAATCAGGGCGTTAAGCGAAACGCTTTGTTCTGTTGGTAGGGTGATAGCATTCGATACTTTCTGGTTGATTGTCGACCTGCAGAGCAGTACAACGTTGGACACTTACCGACAGCATTCCATTTAGACGCAAATCTGGTGTGTGATTTTTCTGAGGTGGAAAACTGTTAAAGCGTTGCTCATTAATTGCTTGTCTCTTTCAACGATGGTCCTATTATGTGTTTGAGTGTACTCAAGCAACCTGCACAGTGAATGTCTGAGCTTTCTCAGTCAGTGTTACACAGTAAGCGTAAGACAGTCATTATGTATAAAATCTGCCAGTTCCTCGTGATAAGAAGAGCACTCAACTAACCAATGATCCACTATGTAACACAAATTAAAAGTGTAAGGTAACACACATATGATGTGCCTCTAAAAATTTCCTCATAATCTCCTGCTAGCGTTGAAGGATCTTGAAGCTTAAACAAAGCAACCCTAGCTGTCAAAGACTAGGATACCTACTTGTTTGAGAGTTTCTTAAAGGCCTGTGTAAATGCTCATCTGTGGGCATACATTACATACATCACTAGTTCTTTAATTTAGCATCATTGCAGATTTCTCAAAGGTATGTTGGGAAAAGAAAGTTTTCAAATGATTGAACAGTAATGAACTCTTCAGTTGGCTGCTAATTAATTAATTAAGTTCCTTGCATTGTTTGATGCAGATGCTTCAGAGTCCGTCAGAGTTTGCAACAGCCGTTCAGGCGTTGCTAGCAACGCAGGAGCAAGCGGTGAGTTCAAACGCACTGGCTGGCGGAGAGCATCTATGCTTCATTGGCAGCGGAAGAGAACAAGAAGACCAGTACATGTTTATGGTCATAGCACACTTCCTGCAGCGGCACTCGCTCTACGTCAGCGTTTGTCGGGGAGGGTACGAAGGTGAGTCGGTCATTTCAGTCAGTGTGTAAGTGCTTTAAGTTCCTTTAAGAGAAGGAGCAGTCCTTCAAGTCAAACCCAAGAGGCAGCTATGGTTAGAAAGTGTTAGGGGCTTCATTTTCTTAGCCTCGGTGTATGAGGTTGGGAGGCCAGCTCTTGCGCTCATTGTCTAATCTTCCCACCAACAGTGAAAAGTCATTGTGCTCATATTTGTAGCAAAGTTCACGAGGGGGTGCTGTTGGAACAGGCATCTTCAAATATGGTTGTATCTTGGTGGGGACAGTTGCATAGCTCAATAGGTAGTGGTACTACATAGTCATAAAAAACTAGCATCTGCACACTAGTTCAGCAAATTGTCCCTTCTCAGAAAAATCTTCTGTTGCTCCTTGTTTATCTGTATATGCTCCCTCTCACCTTCCTTTTCTGTTTTCCTCACCCTCGTATACCTATCCCTCCCTCTTCCTCTCTTGTTATATATAGATCAAGAAAGCGACTGCCAGAAATGTTCTCATATTGTTTGCCAGACAGCGAATCTGCGAGATCATGCATGAACACAACTAAGTGTATCGTATAGATTTCTAAAGCTGTAAACGACTTGACGTTAATTGTTAGTAATAATCCAGAAAACTGGTCTTTGCTATTTGCTGGAATTTTTCAGGGGAAAGGCTGAGTTGTGTTTTGCTTCGTGAATGTTTCTGTAGCTATACACGGCGCTCTGCAGGACAATCTGAACACCAGTCTCGCTGACCATCAGTCACGCTTTTGCATCGTGTGTAACGTTGACTCGGTTATCAACCACAACGGCTATGACGGCTACAATGTTTGCCATGATGGACAGGCATGTTTTCCTTTGTAATTTAATTTCAAGGGAGACTTTCTTTTGTCATTCTCTCATTCTTTTTGCAGACACACAGGCAGATACAAAGTCAGACAGACAGCGATAGACAGACAGAAACCCACATAACGACAGACAGTCAGACCTGCAGTTGATAGACAGATTAGCAGAACATGTTTAGTTATCACTTAGCACTATCCTGTTTGCTCAATCTTTTCTCTCCTTTTCTTTCCTTTCCTGAAGGAATGTGGAGCCAGCAAGATTTACGTGTTCATCATAGATTTTTATTTTCTGGTTTCTTTTTTTAAACGTTTGTTTTGCTCATTTGGATTTTCAGGAAGATTCGCTGATTAACAAATTTGGGAAACTTTCTTCTGTTGTAAAGTCAAAGTCAGCATTAGTGAAAGAAAAGATGATAAACTACATTAAAAATGAACAGCCACAAACAGAAAGGTAATAGCCGCAAAAAAGGTAATAGCCACTACTGCTCCATATAAGCAGTGAGAACTGTATTGTGTCTGCTTTTCTTCATCATCTGCTAAATGTCCAGTGCTTCTAAGAGGTACTTAAGAAGTGCTATATAAATTTTCAGATGCGTGCAGTCGTACATCTCTCTTTTGAAGTTTTAGTTGTCAGTGTAGGTATTCTGAAAGTCGCATATAAGCAACGACACGATATGCCAAGCTTATGCTAAGGAACACATTTGAGTATGCCTTGTACTCTGCATCTTCATGTTAACTCTTACACTGTTACTGATCTTCGCCAACAATCTGTACCTTGTAGTTTCTATAAGTAAGCGAGTAAGTAATGTATTTTTTAACACGCCATATGCCCATCGACTGAGTGAGGTGAATCGTAGGCGATTTAATCATAAATCATAGGTGATTTAGGTAGTTTCTATATGAGTGAGCTTTAAAAAATCTCTTCCTCGTACCATTTGTTTTACTTGTATTGTACTCACTGGGTGTATATTGCTGTAAGTTGCAGTTTTGTGTATCCTGACTTGCTTATGGCTTCTGATTTTCCGGGTCTTGCAAAGTATGTGTTTAGGTGCGTGGAAGCTGAACTGTAAAATAGTGGTTGTGTGATACTGTGGTGTATTGTGCTGCAGGTTGTACACACTTCTGAGCATTGTTGTTGATAGAGTTGTGAAATAAAGGAGTGATACCTTACTGTTATTGCTGCATATGTGTGCGAAGTTGGTCTTGGTTGATTTTCTACTTCAAATACTTTTGACGTGACTTGGGCTTCTGTTAGGCACGTCAGCAGTTCTGACCGAGTAGGCAGAAGATATCGGAACATGGCGTCTGTGTTCAGCATTGGAGATGAAGATGGTCAGTTTTATTCCTGTCATTTCACTGATTTTCTCTGACACTCATTAACTTGAATACAGTCTGGGTTCTGGCTTGTGTGGCATCTGTTGATGCCTCATGCATTTGATGCTGACATCACAGAGGTCATTTGCTATTTTATTTGCAACAAAAAGTTTTGTGGAGGAATCTGAGAGCAGTTTAAACTCAGCTGAAGTGTTTGGTACCAGTTAAAAGTTTGCATTATGTACATGTTTTCCATTTAAAGGTATGTGTTACAAGCTTCTTCCATTTAAATATTTGTGATACTTATAAACTTTACCATTTACAGATCATGTGACATAAATTTCTTCTTTTTAAAGTTTATGTGACATAAATTTCTTCTTTTTAAAGTTTATGTGGTCTAAACATTTCCATTTACAGTTTACATGGTATAAACTTTTCCATTTACAGTTAACATGGTATAAACTTTTCTCCATTTACAGTTTACATGCTATAAACTTTTCCATTTACAGTGTACATGGTATAAACTTTTCCATTTACAGTTAATGTGGTATAAACTTTTCTCCATTTACAGTTTACATGGTATAAACTTCTCCATTTACAGTTTATTTGGTATAAACCTTTCTTCATTTACAGTTTCCATGGTATAAACTTTTCCCTTTTACAGTTTACATGGTATATACTTTTCTCCATTTACAGTTTACATGGTATAAACTTTTTCCCCTTTACACTTTACATGATATTTGATTTCTTCATTTACATTTTACATGGTATAAACCTTTTCTATTTACAGTTTGTGTGGTATTAAGTTTTGTGTTTGCAGTATTTGCAGCTGAAGTATTTCCAGTTAGAGCAAGTTTGCTATAAACTGTTTCCATTTCATTTAAAATTTGTATGGTGCAAACATTTTGCAGATGATGCAGTTGAGAATAACCAGTCGTCAGACGACGAACAGCGTGAAACAGTTAGCATCGAGACGTGGACAAGTAAACCAGAAGTCAAGTCTGTTTTTGAATGCCAGGAAGTGACGAGCTCTGGTTTCATGCATCCCAGGTCTGTTACAATTTCTTCATACTTTGTTTTACCTACAGTTCAGTTTTACGGTTCCTGCACCCTTATTAAAGTAGGTTTCTTGATTCAGTTGTTGTTTCGTTTCTGTCTGTCGGTTTATGCAAACTGCTGCGTTTTTACTGTTGCACATCAGACATAAGTTTTAAGGTTGATATTTTGTATCAGGTATGATTTCATTTGACTCACTGGTTAGGTCTAAATAACTCAACATATATGTATCCAAGCATTTATATAGCTCCTTTTGAGGACCTTTGTACGTGCATGTTTGTATGCAGACCTGTTACAAACATGTAAAAAACTTGCGTGTACGACCATATGTGTGTCCCAAGACCAACTTTGCGTGTACATATGATTATACCCGGAAATTTATGTAGAGCATTTTAAGGACCTATCATTGGTGCTGAAAGATGACTGTCTGATGGATCTAAATACTTGTGTAGTTTCTGTTTAATGGTGCTGTGTCATAATGAAGACGATTAGCATTGCCCTCCTCCTCTGTCCAGGCTTGGGACTGGCACCACCCGAGCACGGCAGTGGCGGAGTTCTAATTACTTGTGGGTGCTATTTGTGTACGAATTGAAGTGACCTGCGCTTAATTTTAACAGTGATAAATTATTTCTTGATGGATCTACAAGCAGCTCTTGTTACTCAACCCGTCAGCATGAAATAGGTCTCAGTGCAGTAGGAGCAAAACAAAGCTGATTGATGCAAAACGTTGAAAGAATATATATGCAGTATATACTGAGTTTGGTTAAATGTCTGTTAATTGAAACAGTGATCTGTTGGGCAGTGCCTTGGGTCTGTAATCCAATGTTGTGGGTTCAAGACAGCCAGACGGACTTTGTGTGACGATCCTGGACACATTTACCACACGTTTGTCTGACACCAAAGATTCAGATTTACTGGCCTTGCGCATGTAATAAATAAACGAATAATCGTCACCTGCATTTAAATCTTTGCTTTTGCAAACTATGCTCAGGACAAAGCAACTGTTATCAAAATTTCTGTGTGTGTGTGTGTGTGTGTGTGTGTATGTGTGCATTTGTGTATATATATTTGTGTGTGTGTGTGTGTGCACACTCATACACATGAAGCAATGGCTCCTAATTTTTGCCTCAGTTGACATCAAAGATGCTTTTGTATCTTTTCAGTTACCTGTGTGTTACCGACACACACCTGTTCGTGCTACGAGTTATTAAAGATCAGAAGAACATGGCCTGGATACAGAACCGGCGATCGCTCGGAATGATCTTGAAAATAACGTCAAAGAAACGACACCCGGAATTCATAACGTTTAAATACGGAAATAACGATCGCGACGCCGGGATCACGGTCACAGCAATTGATCGATTCGTCATCGCAAAAGCTGGCGAAGCGACGAAGTTTATAAAGCAACAGATCATGAAGGTTCTTGACGCCTTGGATACGTAGATGATCATTCCTCTTCACGGACAAAATAGCAACTTGTAAATTTGACTTTATTTTTGAGACACGCTTTGGATTCTTGATCATTTGTACGATGCTATTCGGAAGGCGGTTAGTGCTGCCTGTCTTGATTTTGTACAGAAATGGTGCAATTGAAAATGAGAAAATTTTGAATTTTTCAGTTGCAAATAAGTAGAAACGTCGTTCTTTTATTATTATAAGAAGATTTATTAAGTGCGAGTTAATAACGCCAAATACATCACAAATGCACTAGTTATATCTGATCAATGTTTAAAAATTTTTTATAATCTTTAGATGGTATATATATTAGAGATGTATCAGATATTCAGTTCGAATTTGTTTTCGGCCGAATGATGACAGAATTCGAATATTCGTATTTGAAAAAAAATTCTACTAGTAAAAACTCGAATACTTAGATGAATAATTTTTCTAAGGTCGCCCAACACCAGTGCTGAATTATTATCTCAGTCATGGAAGCTAGTATGAACCGAGTTTTTACAATGGTTTAATTTTTAGGTTTTCAGTAATCGTATTCATAAGAGACCGCCAGAGGGCAGAACGTTATTCGACCAAATACTTAAAAACTGATATTCAGTACATCTCTAATATATATATATATATATATATATATATATATATATATATATATATATATATATATATATATACACACACATATATATACACATATATATATACATATGCATGTATATACTTGTACCAGTATACAGATATATCTGTGTGCATGTACATCATGTGTTTCTGTATGTGTGGCAGGAAAGCCACAGTTTTCATAAAGCTTATTAGCGGTTTATTGAAGCACAGAGTCTGCATGAATTCTTCATTGATAACGGGAAGCTTCTGTTTGGTGTCAAATAAAGGAATAAACATGAATACGCACGTGCGACTGTATGTAGGCCTAGTCCTCTTTCATTAACCGCCCAACAGAGCAGACGAGTAAAATTGTTTACGTTAAGTTATTGTTTGAAATCCGAGTTTCGTTTCAAATGAATTTCCTTTGTTTACCACAGACGGAACTTGAAGCCTTGTTTTTATTACTTCAGTGAGAATTCTTGGTCTTGTTTTTCTGGTCCACCAGGTGTGTGTGTGTGTGTGTGTGTGTGTGCACGCATGTTTGTGTTTGTGAGAGAATATGTAGGATAGCTTATGCATATATCTTGCACCTATATATGTATTTATATTTATAGACCTGAGTACATTGTAATGTTTGTTTAGGAGTTGCCACATAAATTTTAACAATACTTTTAAATATTCCTGACTAACATATGTGTATGCAAATAAAGGAATAGATAGATATATATATGTATATATGGAAATATACATATATATATTTTACACAGCTGCTATCTTTTATAAGTATTTGAATGTAAAACAGTATATCATAAGCCTGTGTATATGTATATATATATATATTTACATACATATACTGTGTGTGTGTACAGTTATGTTCATGTTCAAGACAACATAACCCAGAAATAATATATATATTGCATTATTGCATGTAGCAGATGTTTATCTGTATCGTATGTTTGTCACTGATTATTGACTGGCCGACTGTCAGCCTTACTTTATGCCACATGGTTGTAGTTCATGTAGCCTGTTTTAATTAAACTGATTTTTTCTCTCAAATTCACTGAAATCTTATATACTGCCGAAGTTTAATCAGCCGGCTTTCAGCTCTCATGAATATGAACTGTGATTGTTTTTTCACTGTCTGTGGTTTAATTATGGATTGTTTATAGGATGCACTTTTTGCTTTTTTGTGCTGTTTTGAGATTAAAAGACAGTAATGCATACTTAGATACAGTATACGTACATACATTACATATATACATTACATACGTCATGCATACGTATACATACTGCATGCATACTTTGTGTGCCTCTACCTTTGTGTTTCTGTGCCATTCTGTATGTCTGTCTATGGTTGAGTGTCATTCTGTCTGTCCATCTTTGTGGTTCAGTGTCGTTCTGTCTGTCTGTCTTTGTGGTTCGGTGTCGTTCTATCTGTCTGTCTTTGTGGTCCAGTGTCGTTCTGTCTGTCTGTCTTTGTGGTTCAGTGTTGTTCTCTATGTCTGCCTTTGTGGCTGTGCAGCTTCCTTTATTTGTTTGCTGTGTTATGTATTTAGTTGTGTTTGTATGTGTCCTGCCTACGATTCGTCGCTCGGCTGATGGAAACGGGCATGTTAACAAATTCATTACCTACTTACTGTGCCAGATGCTGCACTTTATCATGCGTCTGGACATTTAATCAGTTTTCTGTTGAAAGTGTTTAATAACATTATTATTTGTAGTTTCTTTTCTTGTGACTTCTATATTAACAGTCTTCAAGTTTCTTTTTGAAGACTGAGTGCTATGCTACAGATGTTTTGCCAAGATCATATCTTCGGAACAGAACTTGACTGATCTCAACAGAAAAATGATTGTTTGGCCTGAAATATTAATAACTAATTAGCTAAGCCTTGAAGTTATTTAAAGCCGAGACCAAGGTGGCTTGTTACAGAACACATCTGCGTGTTTGTGTGGGTATGACTGTTTGTTTAGCTCCTTTTAAGAACCTCACACAAGTGGTAAATATGGGTGTTTAATAAAGCTAAAATGGCACAATTAAATGAGAGTTGAAAATGCTTCTTGAGCTGCCTCTGTCCGAAAGGTATGCTTCTTTCAGGGAAGGTTGTTGCAGGACGATCCAACACACGAGAAGGCACAGTTCATCGTAATCGTAAGCTTGAGATTTCAACAGCACCCAACAACAGCTAAGTTATGGGAACCAGCTTATATACAGGCGCTCAGTCAAAACAAAATCGATAGGCAGGAAGGGTTCGGTTCCAGGTCAAGAGCCGGGCAGGCAGACGGTCGTATGGTAGCTATTGTCTTGTCTTGTCCATCCTCATTGCTGCGGATCGGAGACCATGGCCAACGACGTCAGTCTTCTCCACTCAGTTCTGTCTCTTGCCTTCCTTGTGCAGTCCGCCATCGACATCCCCATCCACTCCGTCACGTCATCCCTCCAGCGCCTTCTCGGTCTTCCCCGAGGTCTTTTTCCCTCCATATATCCCTGGCATATGAAGGCCGGTAGATTGTCTGCTCTAATCATATGTCCAAAGTAGCTCAGCTTTCTGCTCATCACCACCTCCAGCAGGCGTCGCTCCGGCTTCAGCTCTTCCAGAATCGACTCATTTGTCCTGTGCTCACTCCAACTGACCCTCAGCATCCTCCTGTACGTCGTCATTTCAAACGCTGTTATTCTTCTTCTGTCTTCTTTCCGCAGTGTCCAGGTCTCACACCCATACAGCGCCACCGACCACACCAGTGCGCTTACGAGCCTTAGTTTCAGCCAGGTTCCCAGAGCCCTGTCCCTCCAGATCACTGCAAGCGAGCTCATGATCGTGCGCGCCATCCCCAATCTGGCTCTTATTTCTCTGCCCCCATCTCCAGATTGCTCTATCACAGCACCCAGGTATCTGAAAGACTCCACCTGTTCCAGGACTGCACCATTACACATGATCGTAATTCTTTCATGTTCTCTGTCCACTACCATCACCTTTGTTTTCTTGGTATTGATTTCCAGTCCATAGTTATTTGACGCCTCGTTGACTCTGTCCAGCAGCTGTTGGAGCTTTTCTCTTGACGTTGCAATCAGCACAATGTCATCCGCATATCGCAAGTTATTTATGGTAGCTATGGTAGGGCATAATTCCACCAACAGTACCAGTGGGCTACATATTTCCACCATATCTCAGAAATCATTTTAGATATTGCAGCAAAATTTTGGACTTTTCCATCAAATATATCTTGCAACATGTGGTTGAAATTTCAGCCAATTCTAAGATAGTCGAGTCAAAACATTGCTCAGAATTGGTTGAGTTGAGCTGGAATGATCCTGTTGGGCTGTTGCAGCCAGTATGTGGTACGTTATGATTTCATGCAGCAAAAGTGAAATGAACCTATTTAAAGGTACACGTGACCTTCCATAAGTGTTGTTGCTATGGTCGCCAAGGCAGGTACTACGTGATAACAAGGTTGTGCTAAATTAAATCGCTTTCTAAAGCTGAATTAAGTTTCGAATCCATGTTACCATGTTCAGGATTCATGTTTTAATGCTGCGTGTGATGATGACGGCGTTTGCGTGCGCGTGTGTGTGTGTAGGTGTAGGTGTGTGTTTGTATGTGCGCATGTGTTTGTGTGTGTGTGTGTGTGTGTGTGTGTGTGTTATCTGGTTATTTGCATAGATCTGTCTAAAAACCTCTCAAAGGCACTGGGCCTAGTGTACGTATTAGCATCAAAATGAAAAGGACCTTCTTTGCATTACTTTTGTGAATTTCAGTTGCATATCTTCATGTTGAAACATGTCTGCACCATGGATTGAATAGTGATGCTATAAAAATTCAGAACTAATAAAATAAACAAAACATTGTCTCTTTGTTATGACGCCATCGTACATTGGCCTGCAAGTTGTGACAGGTTATGTAAACATCTTTTATGAAGTTATCCATAATTACATCTCAAAGGCACTGTAAAACCGGCAACCAAACTTGGTTCTTGACATGGCATCTTTGGACAACCTCACTGACTTGACACAGCACTCATGAATAAGCTGGTGCCCTACGCTTAGCTTTTAAGTAGTGCTTTAGAAATTTGGAGATTACGATTATGATTAAAACATGATTGCTGCAAGTGAAGTATGATGCATGATTACATTTCTGTTTTATTATAAAACCTGCAAAATGCCTCATGTACATTGTAACATGTTGTAACAAAATGGCACATACATATACATGTTAGCATATTTTAATTAGGTGTCTAATTTTTTATTATTTAATAAGAGCACTTATAACATGTGCAAGGTCTGTAAATCTGAATCTGAGGAGCTGATGCATGTTCGCCTGGGGTCAAGATGGGGTCATGCAAAAGCCCGTCACCTTTTAAATTTATGTTACTTGCTGGAGTATACACTGGGCTGTATTAGAATTTTTTGTGCTTGAACATTTATATAGCTCCTTTCGGGAGCCTCTCAAAAGCGATGCATTGTGCACTGTGCATGTTCTTTCAGATTTGTGGCATATCTTCAAAAGAGCTGCATTCGACAACATATTAGATTTTATAATTATATAAATATAATTAATTACTAGTAATCAATTCATAATAATTAATAATTATTGACTATAATTAACTATAGTTGTGGCATATGCTTTACAAGGTACTCTGTTAAACTTAATGTCTGGAAACAGCTTGAACTAATGTAGCCCAGAGTGGGTCTAGACCAGTTGTCTGATAACAAAGCACAGTTACTGTGTCCTATAGCTAGACATTATAACGACCCCAATTTGGATCAATTAAACAAAACAGTCTGGTGGCAGAAGACATTAAATATGGTTTGTCACGAAACAGCTAATGTCAACTGGTGAATGTTCTACCCACCCTAATGTCTGGTCTTAGGAGGCATTACTGTTGCAATGGCACGTAAGAAGAAGATCATTGCCTTGAGCTAATCCCAGGAGGCAGACATGAGTATTAGCCTCGGCATGTTGAAGGCGGGTAGCCAATCCTGTCCCGCGTCAGACTGATCTTCCCACTTAAAGTGTAATCGTAATAGTAATCGTAACTTCGAGATTTCTACAGCGCCCAACGAAAGCTAAGTCGCGAGAACCCACTTAATCGCAGGCGCTCAGTCAAAGCAAAATCGATAGGCAAGAAGGGTTCGGTTCCAGATCAAGATCCAAGAGTTAGGCAGACGGGGAGTCAGGCGGCTATGGTGGATGGTGTTTGGAATTGAATGCCGAGGACTGATTTCCAATCCTCTCTTGTCCGTCTAATCCTCCCACGAACACTAAACTCTCAGTGTACTCATTATAGCTGAGTTCGGTAGGGGGCAAGCGGAGACGAACTCAGGAAACAAATGTCTGCACTGATGGGAATTCGAACCCCTCAACTGTTGGTTGATGTCCAACACATTAAACAGTAGACCACTGTGCACTCCAACGGCACGCGATGTGTCCAGCGAATGGGCAGAGTGTTGACAGGTGTGTTTAAATGTAGGTCGATGTAACACATCGTAGCCAGATGGCGTGATAAGATGTGGTTGGGAATGCGACCGTCATAAAAGATGTTGTCTTCTTAGATCGTCTAAGCACCAGCGGTTGACTCCGAGAACAGACATATGAGAGGATGAGGAGGGGAGGAATAGGCTGAGGAGAGGATGAGGAGCGGAGGAATAGGCTGAGGAGAGGATGAGGAGGGGAGGAATAGGCTGAGGAGAGGATGAGGAGGGGAGGAATAGGCTGAGGATAGGAGGAATCGGCTGAGAACAGAACAAGAAGGGGGAGAATAAGCTGAGAAGAGAATAAGGTGAGCCGGAATAGGCTTACAAGAGGATTAGGCAAAGGAAGGGGGTTGGAGGAGTAGATAGGAGGAATATGATAAGGGTATGGAATAGGAAAAGGATGAGGAAGAGGACAGGAGGAATAGGACGAGGAAGGTGTTGAGGAAGAGCAGGAATAAACCGAGGATGAGGGACAGGAGGAGGTGGAGCAGAGGACAAGGTTGGGGAAGAGGATAGGAAGAAGAGGCTGGAAGAGGAAGGGTCACTTAGTACCTTCGCCCCCGAATGGCGGAAAATTAATTGAAGCGGATATTGATCAAAGTTGTTGACGGATTATTGGACTGGACGCTTGACCGCTTCACTGACCAGTGGCATGAGGTCAGCTGGTTATGGATTGCTTCGTTTTCTGTCGATCGAATGATGATGTTAGATAAGCCGTTTCGATGGTTGCAGAGGCTGTGACGAGCTAACGCTGGAGGAAGAGGAGGAGGATGGTGAGGAAGAGGAGGAAGATGGTGAGGAAGAACAGGAGGATGGTCTGATGCGTCTTCATCTTACTTGATTCTTTTAGCCAGATGGGTAACTGAAGATGTTCTGCTAATCTGTCCATCGTCTGTCTGTATGTCTGTCTGTCTGTCTGTCTGTCATTATATGGATGGATGTCTATCTTTGTATCTGTCTGCATTTGCCTGCCTTGGTATTCGTCGGTGTCTGCGTATCTGTCTTGCTGTCATTACGTGGATATTTCTGCTTGTGTCTAGCTCGGTCTTTGTATCTGTCTTGTGTGCCTGCCCAGGTCTTCATCAGTCTGGCTATCTGTGTCTGTCTGTCTGTCTGTATGTCTGTCTGTCTGTCTGGCTGTCTGTCTGTCTGTCTGTCTGGCTGTCTGGCTGTCTGTCTGATTTTATTTTGTTGTTCATATGAAAGCAATTGTCCTATAAACAGCGGTCGATGTTCTCATCTGTCACCAACGTCAACAGGACATCTGTGGATAGATGGCAGCTGCATGTTTTTCTTAAAACACACAGACACAAACAGACACACACACACACACCCACACACGCACACACCCACACGCACTCACATACACACACAGGCCTATATAGTTCAGAAGCTCTACAAAGAAGCTAAAAGCAGAGCTATAAATATGTGATAAACACAAATGTAATGCATATAAACATGCTATATTTCTATTATGCTGTATGCATATATACATTTATATATATATGCACATATATATGTACAAATATAACATATATATCATCGCCATGGTTAATGCGAGCTGTTTTGTCAATCGAGAGGTGAACTTCAAGACCCGGTGGCGGAAATCTGTTTTCAAAGATGTTTCGAAATTTCTGCTCCGCGTACTCCACCTAGCGAACACAGCTGTATAATGAGTTCACCGTAGGCTATCAGTGGGAAAAATTCCCGCCTTTAATCGGGTGATGCCATTCCCAAGCCTGTATAAAGGAGGAGGGCGACGTCAACGGCCTTTGATGCCATTATATGTCGTTAAACTGAGGGAACCAGTGGGAAGAACGCGTGGCGAAAGAGAGGAAAGGCAGATGTCGCTAGCACAAATTAAATACGACATTTGACGCTAGATTGCTCAGACTTAAGTGTAATGTACGTGTTTTTTTGTAGCGACCGTATATCCTCGACCCTGCTCATTTTTCAGTTAATTAATTAGCCCAACTTAAGACGATGCACTCGTTTCCAATGGGTTTGCTGAATGATGACGACGACGACGGTGATGATGATATACGAGATGTAATGTACACTTACAAATACATTCTAAGGCACTCGAAGTCGTTCAGAAGAAATTCAGTGCATTAAATTTCTTTAGATTTAAATTTTAATGTGTCGGCTAAATGAAATTATTATTTCTGAATTTGTTAAGCGCCACTAACTAATGACTAAGCATCAGTCGAGGGTGCCAGACAATTGCGAATGAAGGACGTCACGGTCAATGCTGCCATAAGATGTCATTAAACTTTTGGTTCTACTACTACTTGTATTGTAACCTTACTACTTGCACTCGTACTTGTACTCGAGACCTAGGTACTTGTACTCGTACTTGTATTTGAGACCTAGGTACTTGTACTTGAGACCACTGGTACTCGTACTTGAGACTTGAGTACTTGAAACATCTCTGTAATATTCTCACCCACCCAACCATTCACTCACCAACACAGAGAGAGAGAGAGGGAGGGAGAGAGAGAGAGAACACATATAGAGAGAGAACACACACAGAGAGAGAGAGAGAGAGAGAGAGAGAGAGAGAGAGAGAGAGAGAGAGAGAGAGAGAGAGAGAGAGAGAACACACATAGAGAGAGAGACAGACAGAGAGACAGAGAGAGACAGGGACAGAGAGAGACCCAGAGAGAGAGAGAGAGAGAGGGAGGGAGAGACAGAGAACACAAATAGAGAGAGAGAACACAGAGAGAGAACACACACATAGAGAGAGAACACGCATAGAGAGAGACAGATAGAGAGACAGACAGAGACAGACAGAGACAGAGAGAGGCAGACAGAGACCCTATATATAAAGTATGTCTCTTCTCGATGCATGCAAGAGCAGTGCTGTGTCTGGTTCCTTTATGGTTTTTGTGCATGATCTTTACCACGTAGCTGGGTGCACTAGACATATCGTAAGAACACATCGGAATGGTAACTAGTAATTCTAAACTTTTCAGAACGATTCGATGTAACCAGCCTATTGACGGCAGCTTAGAATCAAAACAGAATCGGGGTGGGGCAAAGAGAGGGTCAGGCTGATACCCGGGGTAGGGTACCATTCGTGGGTTGAAAGGAGTAAGGGCAGAAACATAATGAATTTGGAATGCATTTTGTTGCATGGATAGTCTGGTGTGATCGGTATATGCCAATACTGCATTAATAGGCACGTATATTAGCCAAACGAATCTAAGGGTAGCTATCCTCTTGAGTTTATTGTATATCAACACCATTTGAAAGTAGAACAATTGCTTTTGAAGGCAGATGTAATCAGATGTTAGGTATTACGACAACGTCTCATTTAATTATAGGCCTAAATGTAAACGTAAATGTCCTTGTGTTTATATAGCGACCGTATGGCCTCGATCCTGCTCATTTTTCAAATAACTTATCGGGTTAATGCGTCTCAAGGTTTGCCGACGATTACAGTGTGTAGGGTATCATTACAAACTTTATGAAGTTCTTCAGAGCCTTTGTGAAGTTCAAAAATGCGCTGTACAAATGCTCAGATACATATATACATAAATACATACATACACACACACCTACATACATACATACATACGTAAACATACATACCTACATACAGACATACATACATACATAATGCATACATACATACATACATACAAACATAGATACAGGGCGAACGTATAGTAGCAGGTGAAGGCGTACCCTTCTCCCACAAGCTAACATTTTTTCTCCAGAACGCCATAGTATTAATTAACCCTACTTCGCTCCTTCCCGCTTCCAATCCTATATGCAGAGGCAAAGCCTTTGGAAAAAATTATATAGCGCCTCCATTTCGAATGTCCGACGAATTGCAGAGATTAATTTTTGGCCTTGCACATTTCCTTGAGGATCTTGTTGAAGGCGCGACGGAATTCGACGTTGAAGAGTGTGTAGATGACGGGATTGATGAAACTGTTGATGTAACCGAGCCAGACGAAGAAGGAGAAGAGCTTCGGATGGAGATGACAGATTGATGCGGAAACGACTGAGATGACAGCAGTATCTGCCTCAGCAGGCGAAGAGGATGGAAAAGATACTGATGCTGATGAGGAATCGTTGCTTAAGAAATCGGTTCGGATGCAGATGGCGTTGATTATGTTGATTGTAAAGAAAGGCATCCAACAGATGAGGAATACGCCTGTAGAGAAAAAAAGCATCATCATCATCGTCGTCGTCGTAGTCATCAACATTATTATCATCAGTATCAGCATCATAATTATCATCATCAGCTTCATCATCATCATCACTGTCGTCGTCATCATCATCAGGATCAGCATCAGCATCATCCTTATCATCATCATCATCGTCAGATTCAGATTCAGCATCATCTTTATCATCATCAGCAGCAGCATCATCAGCATCATCATCCCTATAATCATCAGCTGCAGCAACATCATTATCATCATCACCATCATAATCAGCAGCAGCAGCAGCAGCAGCAGCAGCATCAGCATCACTGGCCAATCGGTCGTAACCATTCATATAGCGCATCTTCCGGAGAAACTACACAATAATCAGCAAAGTGATCATCTAAGACACAACAAAAGCAGAGGGAATTGAATGAAAACGAGACAACAGGGAGGGGGGCCATAGATGGAATCATTTGCGAGGGAAAAGGAACCAAGGAATTGATCTAAGCACTGTATTCGCAACTGCACAATTTACTTTTATCACTACTGCACAAAATATTCTACCACCGCAAAGCATATGGCGACGCATTCGGTTCACATAGGTCGCCGAGCAGAATGCTCTGGCATCAACATGACATCCAGAACAACATGAAGCCGTACACAGACATCATTACACATAATTATAGGCATAATAATAGAGATATATAAAAAGATGTATAGACATACAGACTCATACATACAGAGGTTATAAATATAATAGGCCCATTGCAAGAAGTGACTGAGATTATTAATATTGTATAGGCCCATGCAAACAATGTCACACACAGTATATCATATCTGCAAGGAATGACATTTATGTAACGGTTCATAAGCTAATTCTTTCATGCACTGTTTGCACTCGTTAGCTGGGCTGTATATGCAGACGACGAGGAGGAAGAAAGGATGGAAATAAACTCAGGTAGAGACAAATGAAGAGTGAAGAGACAGATGCAGAGGTATATATGTACAGACAGAAACTGTGAGAGAGAGGGAGAGAGACAAGGACAGATGGAGAGCGAGCAAGAGAGAGGGGAGAGAGAGGGGGGAGAGAGAGGGGAGAGAGAGGGAGGAGAGAGAGGGAGAGAGGGGTTAAAGAGAAGGAGAGAGAGAGGAGGAGAGAGAGAGGGAGAAAGTGAGGAAGAGAGGGTAGAGAGGAGAGAGAGGGAGAGAGAGGGATAGAGAGGGGGACAGATGGATAAAGAGGGAGAAAGAGAGGGAGGGAGGGAGAGGGAAAGGGGACAAGGAGAGACATGGAGATAGAGAGAGTAGGGGAGACAGGAAGATAGGAAAAGGGAGGGAGATACAAGGAGAGAGGGGAGAGAGGAAAAGAGAGAGGGGTAGAGAGAGGGAAATAGGGAAAAGGAGGGAGAGAAAAAAGAGAAGAGAGGAAAAGAGAGGGGTAGAGAGGAGAACAGAGAGGGAGAGAGTGAGAGAGAGGGAAAGAGAGAGGGCGAGAGAATGAGAGAGAGGAGAGAGAGAGAGGAAGGGACAGAGACAGGGAAAGAGATGGAGACAGAGGTAGAGAGAGTAGGGGAGAGAGAAAGATAGGAAAAAGGAGGGAGAGAGAGGGAGAGAGGAAAAGAAAGAGCGGGTAGAGAGGAGAGAGAAGGAGAAAGTGAGGGAGAGAGAAAGAGAGAGGGAGAGAGAAGGGGAGAGAGGGGAGAGAGGAGATAAAGAGAGGGAAAGAGACAGGGAGAGAGATGGAGATAGAGATAGAGAGAGTAGGGGAGAGAGGAAGATAGGAAAAGGGAGGGAGACAGAAGGAGAGAGGGAGAGAGGAAAAGAGAGAGCGGGTAGAGAGGAGGAGGAGAGAGATGGAAAGAGAGGCAGAGAGAGGGAGGGAAAGAGAGGAAGAGATAGAGGGAGAGATAGAGAGAGGAAGAGAGACAAAGGCAGAAGAAGAAACAGAGACAGAGACAAAGAAAAAGACAGGGACAAAAGAAGCGTCGTTTCGTGCCACTGTTCGTTTGTGACCCGTAGCGACCCCGGTCCAGTTCCATTCACGCCCGCTGACTTATCCGCCCAAGCACCCGCCATCTATTGCCTCTTTAATACCGACCTATAACCACCACTGCCTCCAGAAAACTGCCATTATTTAGTAGGCAACGCACCGACGCACTCACACACAACCAAATCTCACAAAGGTCCCACTCTTCTGTAATAAACCGATCCAACCTCCAAACGCCAGCCATCCATATCTAGTATCTGCAGGTTGTTCCACAAAACGCAATTCTCTCTGTAAAGCACCAGCAGCAATTCAACCGGAAACAAAGCATAGGACTGCGACCGAAAAACAATGACATCGATTGGTGTCCACAAGTTGTTTATGCCCATGAGTTATGCGTCTCGCTATTATCTTTTAGAGGTTCCCGACCCTCAGGGACATCCGCCACTGACAATTACGAGTGCTAAGCTTGACGCGGATGATATACAGTCGTCATAGCGCTGCATTGCTAATGTGTGTCTGTCTGTCTGTCTGTCTGTCTGTATGTCTGACTGTATGTGTCTATAAAAATATATGTGTCTTTCTGTCTGTCTGTCTGTCTGTCTGTCTGTCTGTCTGCATGTCTGACTGTATGTGTCTATAAAAAATATAAATGTGTCTTTCTGTCTATCTGTCTGTTTGTCTGTCTGTCTGTCTGTCTGGTTGTCTATATATATATATATATATATCTGTCTGTCTGTTCTATATATTTAAATACATATGTGTGAGTCTTTCTGTCCGTCTGTCTGTTTGTCTATGTACATATCTGTCTATCTGTCTGTCTGTCTGTCTGCTTGTCTATATATATATATATATCTCTGTATGTCTGTCTGTCATATATATGACTGTCTGCCTATCCATATATATATATGTCTGTCTGTCTATATGCCTATCTCTCTGCGTGTCTGCATACATGTACAGAAGATGCATAGACCTATATATTCAGCTTATTATGATCTGTATATACGCAGTATATATATTAAATTTACACAAAATATGAAGCGTATCTTGTGTCGTACATATGTATATTCCGTATTACATATGAACAACTATTCATAATAAACAAAAATATTTTGCACACTGCAGAATACATATGTATTGTAGGCCTAAATGTAGAACAGTTAAACTAACGGAATATATATCTATATATGAATTGTAGCTTATATGTTATGTATATATTCTGCATATAAAATGCATGTAGTCATATACATCTTGTCTATATGTAGCATATTATACAGAGGCGTCGATCCTCTCCGGAGATTGAAGGGCCCGACACATTGACAGCGCGGGCGCGAGTCTGTAATGGGAACTGCTCGCGAAGCTCCAGGGGTCCAATGGAAAACTCCTGGTCTGGGGGCCAAGGGTAAATCTTCTCTGAAGCTAAAAACATCTACACAGCTAAGGCCAATTTTTGCCTAAATTTTTGCTGTTTGGTGGGATTTAGCGTCAATACATAAGCCATATAACTCGATATTCGTGGGGCAAGGTCCACTTCAGATCTCAGATATATCTCAGACAGACATATAATGGCCCTGGGCGAATTGGTCGCCTTGGATCGGCCAGTGGGTCTGGGTATAAATGAGCCCTTGGCTCTTTCTTTCCTCGTATTAGCTCCAAGTAGAAGTCTCTAGATTAGACTAGATTAATCTTTAGATTAGATTAGATTAATCTTTAGATCAGATTAGATTAATCTCTAGATCAGATTAGATTAATCTCTAGATCAGATTAGATTAGTCTCTAGATTAGATTAGATTAATCTCGAGATTAGATTGGTTTAGATTAATCTCGAGATTAGATTGGTTTAGATTAATCTCTAGATTAGATTAATCTCTAGATTAGATTAATCTCTAGATTAGATTGGATTAATCTCTAGATTAGATTAGATTAATCTCTAGAATATATTAATCTCTAGATTAGATTAGATTAATCTCTAGATTAGATTGAATTAATCTCTAGATTAGATTGGATTAATCTCTAGATTATATTACATTAATCTCTAGAATAGATTAGATTAATCTCTAGATTAGATTGAATTAATCTCTAGATTAGATTGGATTAATTTCTAGATTATATTACATTAATCTCTAGAATAGATTAGATTAATCTCTAGATTAGATTAGATCTGACAGCAGCTAAGCATCAAGTCAATTCTATACAGTTCTATGAAGTCCTTGAATCTACATCTAAACTGCCTTTGACTATGATAAAATATAGAACGTCACATTATATATTCCACAGGTATATAGATTTCACATTATATCATTATATTTCATCATATATAATATCTTTTATGCATACATACGTATAATATGATAGTTTCCTTTTAACAGTAAATGGAATATATATGCACTTTTACTATAGGAAGAAATAAAATGTCACATGCATGACATACAAGAACATATTTCACCATTTATATATATGACAGTATACATATCCTGAAGTAAAATACAATAAATATACATATGTATGTATATATATAAATATGTATATATACATATATATATATTTAAGGCAGGGCGCGTAAAAGGGCGAGTGTGCGTTGACCTCTCCATTCAACCTCTAACCTCAACCCCAACCTCTGTATACGCCTCTTTAGTTCGTCGTCTGTCTGACCTTTCACCCCAGACGGCGCAGACCCCTTCGTTACGCCTCATAAGGTTAGCTGTTTCCCCTGTTACACAAAAAATGCAGTTCCCCGGGGCTTCTGTAAGCTGTTCACGAAACCACTGAACAATAAACAGGGATACGCTATACGTCTTGTCCAGAGCTTTATAGAACGAAATGGAAAATGCATCACCGTCGATCAATGGCGAGTTACGCCGGTAGAGAGCACTGGCTTTTATCTTCCATATTATATATATATATATATGCGCGCCCTGCCTTATATATATACATATGTATATATATACATATTTATGTATATACATATATATACATACATATGTATATTTATTGTATTTTACTTCAGGATATGTATCCTGTCATATATATATATATATATATATATATATATATATATATATATATATATATATATATATATATATATATTGTACATTATTTATTTATTTATTTATTTAGACTTCACTTTTTACTCGGAAAGGTCATAAAACTTGAATCTGAGTCGCGAGACATTTCCACGCGGAAAAGCATTACTTGTCCAGGGTCGTTATATACAGTCCGCTCAGCAGGCGCGAACCGTCAATTGTTGAATTAGAGATCCAGCGTGCTAACGATTACTCCACAGTGCCACCCCATGTTCTCCTTCTGGCTGGACTTGATCCCCCTAAGGGAGGGATTAATACTACCCCATTTACAGACGTGCAAAACTATTTTTCGAGTTAGCAAACTTACAGATTTGGGTTTTAAAAGCTGGTCCAGGCATAGACTCCACTGACCACCACTACCACCATCACCACTACTACCACCACCACCGCCACCACCACCGCCACCACCACCGCCACCACCACCGCCACCGCCACCGCCCCTACTATGTTCTTGAATTTATAACTATGCTTCTGTCCTAGCATATATATATATATATAAATATATATATATACATATACATACAACTGGGTGTCAAATTTAACTCGGACATCAGTTAGCGCTCATCGTCCAGTTACTTCATCATTCTGCTTCTTCAAGCAGAAGAAGAAAAATACATATGTACATACTCATATATACACAGATGTATACACATGCAAATATGTATACATAAGATGATGACGACGACGATGATGATGATGATGATGATGATGATGATGATGATGATGATGATGATGATGATGATGATGATGATGGGAGTGGTGGTGGTGGTGATGATGACGATGGTGGTGGTGGTGGTGATGATGGTGATGATGATGACAATGATGGTGATGGTGATGATGATGATGATGATGACGATGATTATGACGACGATGACGATGATGATGACGATGATGACGATGTACTTGCCTACAACGATGGCGAGTGTTTTGATGGCCTTTCGTTCGCACTTCGTCGCCTTCGACAGCTTCTTGCACAGGTTGACGGTGAACTTATCCATGATCCTCTGGCGACAGGGACTGGGGGGCATGGCGGTCATGGTGGACGCAGGGTTAGGCAGAAAGTCCAGCAGGGGATCGGAGGGCGACAGGAGGTTCTGGGGTGACGCAAAACACCCCGCAGACGACGAGATCGTAAAGGTGCTCGATAGGCTGGTACCCCCGCGGTTGGGTCGATCTAGGCCGTACCCAATGGGGGTCTGCTGGGAATCCGGGGTTGTGGTGCTGCGGAATTCCCCCGTGCAGCCCCCGTTTGTGTCTTCCATCACGGCAGGGCCTTCGCCAGCTACGTTCACTTCACCTGGGGCGGCGCCACCAGCTTCCGGTGCTTTGAGCAACCGGATATCCGGCGGCGCGCGGACGCGGTTGGCGCCGCGGCGCGGGAACAGGATCGTCCGCCGGTCGACGTCACATCCGGTGCTGAGCTCGTCTCCGAAACGAGGCTGCTTGCTGTCGCGTCGCCTGCCGCCCAGCAGCAGTTCCTTGGTCGCCAATTCGTTCGGTCGACTTCCGGTGGCGCTGCTGCCATTTCCGGTGGCGGCCATGTTGAGCTTGCGGACCCTGCGACGGATGGTGCGAAAGATGCCCCAGTAGAGGAGCAGCATGGCGAAGCAGGGGATGTAGAAGGACCCCATCGAGGAGAAGATGAGGAAGTCGGAGTTGTAGAAGGTGCAGAGGGTCGGCGTCTGCATCCGGCGGTCGGTGTAGTTGATGCCGAGGGCGATGGGAGACGAGATGGCCACCGACAGGACCCAGGTCAGCGACAGCATCACCAGGACACGCTTCGAGTTACGGTGCTTGGCGTACTGGATCGGCAGCGTCACGGCTATGAATCTACGGCGAGAAACACAATGGTTGATTGATTGATTGACTGATTCATTGACTGCCTGATTGACTGGTTGATTGATTGATTGACTGATTGATTGACTGCCTGATTGACTGGCTGATTGATTGATTGATTTCATTGAAACTTTTACCGCTATTAATCTACAAATATGGTGAAATAAAACAACATACTTGTTCAAGGGAATTGTTACGCTCGGGTAAACAACAACGATTTTTAAAACACCTGTTATGCATTGAAGCATGCAGGTTTTTGGTGAACGAAAGACAGTGGAACATATATGTCTCAGATTTGTTATGCTTCGACATACAACGAAATTGTTACGATTCAGTAAACAATGAAATTCTTACGCTTGAATTGGAAGCGTAACGGCTATTAATCTACAAATATGGTGAAATAAAACAACATACTTGTTCAAGGGAATTGTTACGCTCGGGTAAACAAGGAAATTAATGGACTTCGATGAACAGTGGAATAATTACGCTTGGATAGGCAGCGTTAAGGCTATGAATGTACGCACACGTCGGAAAAGAAATAATGTTACTCTTGGATTGGAAAAGGGATGATACGCTTGTATGAGAAGAGTCACAGCTATGAATCCATACATATATTGAATACTTAAATACATGAATACAGAAATACATCGGAAAGAAAATAAACGTTTAAGGAAATCGCTACGCTTGGACGGGCAGCGTCTCGGCTAAGAACATACACGTTCCCTGAAAAACAACGTATTATTTCAATGAACCGTTACGCTTGAATGAACAACGTCACGGCTATGAAATTTGTTTTGCAGATTTTTGCCGCTATCAGAAATGTAAAACTGGCGATCGTGCATCAACACAACAAAGAATTTTGGAAACGTTTCTTAAATCAAACAAAAAATTCTTAGGAAGGATTCATTTGAATTACAGACAATGGAAACGAAATCATAATGAAACTTTAACAAAACACGACTAAGCTTTGGACTTAATGCAGTGGCGGCTGCAGGACTGCTTGAGTGGGGGGGGGGCAAGAGCATTTCCAGACTGGCGCCACATTATTGCAGTCCTCCTGGCACGGGTCTGGTCTGAGGGGCCCCGACAGATAACAAAGAGGGGCGTGGGGACGTGAACCGCCGCCTACGCCTGTAGCTAACTCCACTACTGACTTAACAAAAGACCGAAAAGAATGGAGATCTTTTATTTGCACCGAATGCCGCCAAAACGGCCGGCGCCAGGAACTTTTGTTGCTGTTACTACTGACGACGACGACGACAATGATGATAATAATGATGATGATAATGATGATGACGATGATGACGATGATGATAATGATGGTGATGATAATGACGACGGTACTGGCAAGCGCAGTAAAGTGAAGACAAATCGAACCGGATTATTATAATTATTATTTCTGCATTTATTAAGCGCCACTATCTAATGACTAAGCAACAATCGATGGAACCGAGCAACTGTTAGTGAACGACTTGCTCAAGGTCCCTACACAGTAATCGTCCAAGGGGAGGAGACTCGAACCCGTACCCTCTGCGCTACAAACCGAGACTCTAACCAATCGGCTACTGTGGTGGTGGTGGTGGTGGTGGTGGTGGTGGTGGCAAGATGAAGAAAACGGCAGACAAACGCAAGGATAGGATAGGACAGCCAGAGGAGACACACAGACAGACAGACCGACGTACAGACATAAATAAACACTGGTACAGACATACAGACACGTGCAAAAATTGCCGAGTGATCGCGAGACCGGAATGACAGCCAGGGTGTGAGGAACACAGGAGTGTCTACGAAAGTGCCACTTTGACGCCTGCGAATAAACTGGTTCTCTGGTCTTGCCACCCGCTGAAGTCTCTGATTCTATCACACGCCATCCCAGGCACAAGACGGACCACTAACTGAGTTCTGGAAACCTTTCATCTCGTTTATTTGGTGACTTGCCGTTGGCTGGTTCTCCTATGGGGTGCCGTCGGTTAAACATTTTCTATGATTTTCTACACGTCAGGAAGCCGAAGAACATCGCGGTTTACAAGCGCAAAATCAGCCCAAGAACAGTCACGCGTTTCGGTGTTTTGTGACGCTCTTTGTTATTGACGCAATCACCATTTCATCGTCCTCGTCGTATTAGTAACGACGATTGCTTCTTGCCATCAAGTCCCGGGTTCACTCCCGGTCAGAGGACTTGCGCACACAAACACAGTAGTGCGACACACGGTGTTATTCAAAGCTGTTCTGACGAAAACAAGTCACCAGAGTCCAGAACAGGAAAAATAATGTCCGTTTCGCTGACTTCCTTACAGAAGACAATCATTGCAGTCAATATTGTTTACAGATATATAAGTATATATGTATTATATTTTTACACTTTAAAGAATAATACGTGAATATATTTATATATCACTCCAAAAATCAAATATATAGCAATCTAAAGAGGAATGGGTATTAACAGTAGCTATAAAACGCAAATACATATATAAATACACATAGAAATACATATATATGTGTGTATATATATATTCACACTCCAAAAAGTAACATATATATATACATACCCTAAGAATTAGTGTCTGTTAACAGCAGGTACTAATAAGGCTAAAAAGTGCTTACGTGCGTAAATTATCTGGTGGTAATGAAGAAGGACTCGTCTGCATGGGCAGTTGGCGTTTGATGGTAATAGTCTAAAGTGCTTGGCAGTAGAACACAACTACTGTTTCCTATTACAAGACAATTTAAGTTCAGCAGTGTTTGAACCACACTTATTTTAAAATATACATGCATCAATTCATTCACATGTATATTTGACGTATATGCTATATCCTAGGATATTTATATGAATATATATAGTCTACCTATGTGAATGCTTAGATTTCTAGGGATATATATATGGGTATGTGTATATTTATTTATATAGATGAATAGATAAATATATCTTTATATGAATGCTTTGATATACATAACGATATAGAGGCCTGCGTGGCGTGATAGGTTGGTTAATGGCAGGTAACCTGTTCGAACTTGGTATGCCACCCGCTGAAGTCTCTGATTCTATCACACGCCATCCGAGGCACAAGACGGACCACTAACTGAGTTCTGGAAACCTTTCATCTGGTTTATTTGGTGACTTGCAGTTGGCTGGTTCTCCTATGGGGTGCCTTCGGTTAAACATTTTCTATGATTTTCTGAGATATCATTGCTGTATGTGATGCTATATTATGAGATTTTATTTTATGATAAACAGTGGAAGAGGGAATGAGTCGGAATGTTAAGGACGGAAAAAAATGATAAACACGAGGAAGAATGAGCTAGAAACTGAGAAAGATGGAAAGGAGAATGGTAGACTGAGAAAGAAATTAAATGTAAATGTAAATCGCCGAAATTTCTTAACGCAACCCAAAGGCGCGTGAGAGAGAGCGAGAGAGACCAACTCACCGGCGCCATGACAGTTCCGGTGTTAGGTCAGAATCCGGAGGGTCCGGCCGGAAGTTGGCATAGTGCTAAGGTGGAAAGTGAGATAGACATGGAAGGGAGAAGGAGAAAACGAGGGATAATAAGACAGAATATGAAAGACAGCCTGAAGGAGAGAATGACAGAATGAGAAAGAATGCCAGAATGCGATTGATGTGGAAGCAAGAAGTATAGATGAGACACAATACAGAAAATGGACGACAGAGGGAAAATGAAAAAGATCCTTTTTAGAATAAAATGTAACAGAGTAAAATAGAATAGCGTAGAACAGAAAAGAATAGAATAGAATAGAGTGTCCACAACATCTTTGTTTGGTGTAAATTTGCATGTTTACGTTTACAATGGCCAGCATCCAGATACATATGTGTGTTTAGAAATATGAGTGCCAACATCGTAGTGCATAAAACTATTAATATCAGGTCATTGGGAAACTGCAATATGCTTCGGGAACTATACGGATAGCAGGGAACCAGTTAAAGAAATTTGAATATAACGGTCGACTCTGTGTCGTTTGGCTAGAAGAAGGCGATTTTAATGTTGGGAGCAAAGCGCAAAGCTATTTGCTTCTTTTCTTATTTCTATCTTTTTTATTGATTTATTTTTAATTTTTCTTATTTTTAATTCTTTTCTTCTTTTTATCTTACTATTTATCTTATTTTTATCTAATTTTCTTATTTTTCTAGTTATACGGAATTCGTCAAAGTCGCAGGACGATGCTCGAAAAGTCATCCGTAACTCCGGATCGGACAAGAGCGAACTGTGAGATCGACATTTCTAACGATGCATAAAGATATCGGACGATTGATCACGTCACTTTTGCCGCGATATCGAACGATTGGAGTCAGCTCGATCGAAGTATGCGTAACTTCGAAGGAAAGTCGTTAGTGGGCTGTGATAGTTCGATGGGGAAGTTTTGCAGTTTAGAGACAGTCATTGTTCTGAGTTGTAAAGACGGAGTTTATAGTCAACCAGAAAGCGAGGTACTGTACTGGACATCAGAGTCGAGAAAATCCGCGAAGCCTTGAAGTGAAAAGTGAAAAGAATGTGGAGAGACGAAGAAAGAGAGGGCGTGCCGAATGTTCGTCAGTTACCACGACAATCGGAGATCCCACCGAGGACAAGCAAAAGGAAAATTCCTTCGTCGATAGGGTCTAGAGTCTACCGTGGAAAATACAGTTTGAGCGATTCTTGGTTAATTATCGATACTGTGGTAGGTAGGATTGTGCGGCAGGGTGGTCTATCAGTAACGCGTTTGGTCAATGATCATGCGGTTGCTGGTTCGACTCCGTGTAACGACCCTGGCAAGTAGTTTGCGCATATCGTGCCTCTGTCACCAAGCAGTAGACTGGTAATGGCTTAAGCTGAGAAGTAAACGGCAAGTCCTTCGATACCACTGGCTTTGTGTCCAGGACCTTGGGATTCGTCCACTGCCGGCTCAAGGGTCTAAAGGAAAGGAAACGAGCGCCTTCCTACGTCTCACCTGTAGGATATCGGACACTTTACTTTACTTAGGTAGGATTACTTAAGAATAGAGTTTACTATTGGTAAAAATGATACACTGATTTCACTGAATGATTGTTGAAGGGCGACTTGTTTGCAGGGTAGATATTAAATATTTCGGTATAACTGCAAGAGCTAGACTATTACTAAACCAAACAGACTTATAAACATGTTCTATTCCCACTAATGTATTCATAAGTGTTCGGACAGCTTAAAGGACGTAACAGCCAGAACACGGAACATTCCGCTACGCTGATAATTATAATGGATCGGTTTTTGAACGATGGGCAAAATAATCCATCATTAATTTTATAGACTGATATCAAGACACGCACATCAGTCAACCGAACCCAATCGCTTCACGCTCCAGTGATTCCAACGTGCCAGTGAGCATTCGACCGAGGTTCGATCTGGCACAACCGATTTGAACTCAGTCGCGACGATTAACAAGGCGTGGAATACCGTCACGAATTCAGAGCAAATTATATGGAGCATCTATTTCCGCATGAGCTCCAGCATCGTTTTCTATAAAGACACGTATTCGGACGATCTAAGAGATATCTAATCTAATGACTTCTATAGCGCCGTTATCATAACGCCCAAAGCATCAATCGATAGTCGCTTCAAATGAAATCGCAGTCAAAATCAGAAACCATACATTCCGTACAAGAAGCGTTGCTAAACTGGTAAGGTAAAGAAAATTTAGGTAAGATAAATCAAGGAGGATCCAAGGGGTCAGTATGGCTTTGTCTGCGCCAACCCAAAACCCAGACCAACTTAGCTCAGTATGTATTTGGAACAGGGTTGGATATGCCGAAGGTTTGGGGTGCAATCCCTCAACCCCTAGCCGCACTAAAAATCAGCCTGGGTGTTTACCATGACCCGGTGACCTCCAATCTTAATTAATCTTGTCCTCATGATCATAACACATACAGATTATAATCGTCTGTGGAAAGCACGTAGACTTACGCCTCTGCACACAAGTGATCTTACAGATATAGTTATACACGTACACATACAGGCCTACAACTACACGTAGGCTTATATACAAGCAATATGCATACATGTTTGTATGTATGTATGTACGTATGCATGTATGTATGTATGCATGTATGTATGCATGTATGTATGCATGTATGTATGTATATATGTGTGTATGTTTTTATATATGACACCCATTCAAACTGGCAGCGGTGGCGAAGGACCTTACCCATAAATTTCGTTGAAAATGAGCAGGGTCGAGACCATACGGTCGCTATAGAAAAACGAGTACATTTACATTTACATTCAGAGAACCTCGTAACAAGAGGAGAGTCTTGAATGCGATCCTGTCCTCAACCGGAAGCCAAGCAGCGTGTCTAGCGATTATCTCGAAACGTGATTCGAGCGAGCTGTATTTTTCAGGCAAATCATTGTTTCGTTGTTTCGTAGGCCGTCTTTTCCTGATATTATTCGCATAATTCAGGCTTTGTTTCCACGCGAATTGTTCCGATAAGCGTTGGATATCAGACAGACAGACTCACACACACACAGACAGACAGACACACAGACCGACAGACAGACAGCGAAAGATAGACAGACAGACAGACACATAGACACACAGACACACACAGACAGAAACTAAAGACACACAGACACGTAGACACTCCCAGACATACAGGCAGACAAGCAGACATGCCGACACACACAGACACACACAGACACAGACAAACACACAGACAGACAAACACATACAGACAAACACAGACACCACACAGGCACATACAGACACACACAGAAACACTGACAGAGATTCAAGACACACAGACACATAGACACTCACAGAGAGACAGATAGACACAGACATACAGGCAGACATGCAGACACACACAGACACAAACACATACAGACACACAGAGAAACAAACACACACAGACAGACAGAGACACATACAGACAGACATGCAGACACACAGACACACATGCAGACACACAGACACACACAGACACATAAGGGAGACAGACAGAGACTGACAGAAGGACGTCTTGGCGAATTACCTGTCGACGCTGATGGCCGTGAGATTGAGTATCGATGCTGTGCAGCAGAGCACATCGAAAGCCACCCACGTGTCACAGAGAGCATCGCCCAGCCTCCAATCGCCATTATTCACCTGCAACATTCACACGCACACACAACCACATTAACGGACACTTAATGCACCCAATACGCGTGCAAGGCCATTAAACCTGAATCTTAGGCGCCAGACAGGTGCGCGCGAACAACCTGTCGAGGCTCGTTACACGAAGTTCGCTCAGCATGCTCGAACCCGCAATCGGTGGATTACAGACCCAGTGCGTTACCGAATAGACTACTGTGCTGCACTTCGGCTTTTGTTGCGCCTTGTTAAACCTCCCGATTCGCGTTGCTATGCCTACTCATTTACCGACCCCGACAGAACGGAGGTATGAGTTGGCGCTGGGTGGGAAAGTATTCCACGGTCACTCATGCGAGTACAAACCGGGCTCAGCGTTGCATAACGTCACTGTGCCTGCCGGCGTCGTATCGACAGCGCCAAGCAGCCGCCCAACGCAATTATTTCCTTTTCGTGGGTAATGCAAACTAGCTGGCAACCGAATCCGCACGTTTGGCACTGTGCACGCTAAGAAAACCGGTTTCCGTGCCCGGTCTTGACAAATGGCCGAGGGCTTTAATTGATAGCAGTGACCCGAGTTATTCAATTATTATCCGGATGGGAGGGAGGAAGGGACGGAGCCAACCCACTGCTGCTGCTGCTGCTGATGCTGCTGCAAAGGCGATGGGTTTAATGAATGGGTTGCTGTGGCTGATAGCGGCCCCACCCCACACCGTCAAGGACAGGTTGAAAGGAAACTGATGATGCGATTCCGTGCCAGATACGGACGCTGAGCGACAGAAGTCGCCAGTGAATAAAAACCAAAGCCAAATCTTAAAACATGACGATGGCGGTCGTCATGACGATCGTGACGTTGACAACGACGATGCCGGTGACAATATTGACAATGATTATGATGATAAATGTGGTGATAAGGACGATGATGATGATGATTATAATGCTGATTGTGCGTGTATATGAATACAAGAAAAAAAATAAGTCCAAAAATCTAATACAGCAGAATTTGCCTGGCACTAGATTACGGAAACGACCGTGACACGTGACACAATAGTCAGTCAGGCTTTTAAATGGTAATCGGCCTAAAAATCATCAAACGATATTTGGCCTCGTAGATCTACGGATCGCCGGTGCAAAAAACCTCTCTAATGACAACGCCCACTGTTTATTTCATCCTCCCTTCTCCGTCATCAACGCCGTGTTTACTGCTGATTAGTATTATGGATTTACATGGCCATGGGAGCATAATCTGCAGTGATTTAGGCCTGCGACAAAGGGCTTTTTGTTCCATATAGGCCTACGCAAAGAACGGCTAATTGCGCTTACTTGGCTAATATCCCTTCTCGCTCCATGGACGACAGCCATCGGAGGCAGGTGTCGATTACGTTATTTAATCGATATTCACAGAGGATGTCTTTCCCATACTTGTCTTTCTAATCCTCTTTCTAACCCTCCTCATTGTTGTCGTTGTCTTCATCATCATCGTCGTCATCATCTTTATCATCACCGCCATCAGCCTCAACATCATGTTTTCCGATAATAATCATAATTTGGTCGCCGTTGTTGTCGCGGCGGCCAACACCACTACCGTCGTAGTCATCATCATCATAGTCGCAGTCATCATCACCATCGTCGTAGTCATTATCATCATCGGCGTAGTCATCATCATCATAGTCGTCGTCATCACCAGACCTTCTTTTAAGCGCCTTAATTCCTAGAAACAATGATCTTTAATTAGCATGTCGCCAAAACTATATGTATTGGGGCTCTATAATACAAAAAAAATTATGGAAACTATGAAGCAATGGCCCTTATAACATAATAAAGCTCTGTGCATGTGATACAGAACTGTATATTGGCCTGCCCTCGAATACGATAACAACCTTGACACAAATTATTTAAATACACAAATCTGAAACGCAAATTTAATTTTTTCTATTGAGAATTTTGAATTTTTCGTGTAAAAATTTGATCCAATGCCGCCGACGGTTTTGTGGAGCATATCTTCTAAATGTTCTTATTTAAATTTCTGACTTTTAAAACTAACCTGACGTGAACTACGTCAAATTGTGACTCCAAAATGAACTCATCTAGCGCATTTTACCGTTCTTCAGCTTGTTATTTCGGATTTTCTAAATGACATGTCGCAACAGAGAAACTTTTTTACGCGTTTAGAAAGCTCAGCGTACCAAAAATTGAATTTTTTACCGAGGGAAATTCAAAGCGATGTTCAGATAAAAGTGCAATTACATAAAAGCTCAGCAAAGGACAGCGGCAGTTTCTACTGCTTTGAATCATAGGCTATACATCAAGCAAACAAGGACGGCATTAGTTCTCACTAAAAACGATCGATTTTGTCACAGTCAGTCATCATGAAATATTCAAGATTCAATTCGTTTTATGGAACATAGGATCGTATGCAAACATGCATATATGCATGCACACAGGGTCTTATATATATTTATATATAAGACATTATATGCATATATATATATATCGGGACATTAATCACGCTGGAGAGCAATCATTCGCCCGTATGCCCATTTCTCATATTAACTGAATACTATAAATAGATCTTCCTGTGTTTGTTTCGCTCCATCTCTCTTCTGTGTCATCGAATATCTCTCCTCTCTCTCTCTCTCTCTCTCTCTCTCTCTCTCTCTCTCTCTCTCTCTCTCTCTCTCTCTCTCTCTCTCTCTCTCTCTCTCTCTCTCTCTCTGTCGCCACCTCTGTGTTATACGTGCAACAGTGTATACAAACAAATTGTATGCATGTTTGCCACGTTGTCGGAGAAGTGTTGTGGTTGTTGTTGGACGCTGTGTGCAACGCAGTCGAAAAGCAACAGTTCCTGAATGGCAGTGCATAGGTTTATTAGACAAAGGCAAGCCCCGCTGATCCTGGCATATGTCTTTTAGTCGTGAAACTGTCAGGCGCCGTTGAAAATGCTTCGCCATTGAACTGTGATGTCTTCTTTATCACATCACATAACAGCACATTAAATTATGTTACAACGGACGTTGACTGTAGTTGATCTACTCAAATCCAGATGCAACACATAAACACGCTCTTGCATACGCTGCTGCCTTTAAACGTAAGGCCATGTTTGGCTTCGCCGATGTTTTGCAGGGGATAACGAAGCAGAAACTTGGCTCCCCAAGCACTAATTTGGCTCATGGCTGGATTGCCCCTCTCCTTTGGATGCACTTTCGCCTCTCAGTCATTGCCTTTCTAATCGGTTCTTAGTATTTTCACTCCGTGTAACGACCCTCGGAAAGTCGTTTGCGCACACCGTGCCTCTGTTACCAAGCAGTAGAATTTGGTACCAGCATATATAAGCTAGAAAGTAAACGGTATGTCCTGCGATGCACTGGCTCCGTGTCCAGGACCTTGGGATTCGTCCATTGCCGGCTCAAGGGCCTAAAGAAAAGGAAATGAGCGCCTCTCCTGCGTCTCACTTGTGGGACATGGGATACTTTACTTATTATTCTCTTTGAGTTTCTTTCTGAACTGTGACTTTCCAGGAAGCGCGCTGACCAGTTTCGTTGGACAGACTCATTTGCTTACCAGCACCGGTAGGGTAATTAGTTAAGTTACTCATTTCTTTTGCACAGAGCTGTGTATTCTGTTCCAGCTCCGACCGTCTTGAAGACTGCACTCGGGCAGACTCACTCTCGGCGTTGCGAACGTATCGTTCACCCAGTAGGAGCAGTTCTAGAAAATGCGATATTCAGTAGGGAGATCGTTTCAGAGTCGAGGTTCAAAGTAGTGTAGGGATCATTATAGAAATTAAGACGAGTAGTTACATGGGGATGGGCAAGAGTGAGGTAAGAGGATGAGTGAGTAGAGCGTTCCGATTGGATGGTAAATAGTTTAGACTTTAGATGGTAAATAGTTTAGACTTTAGATGGTAAATAGTTTAGACTTTAGATGGTAAATAGTTTAGACTTTTGATGGTAAATAGTTTAGACTTTAGATGGTAAATAGTTTAGACTTTAGATGGTAAATAGTTTAGACTTTAGATGGTAAATAGTTTAGACTTTAGATGGTAAATAGTTTAGACTTTAGATGGTAAATAGTTTAGACTTTTGATGGTAAATAGTTTAGACTTTAGATGGTAAATAGTTTAGACTTTAGATGGTAAATAGTTTAGACTTTAGATGGTAAATAGTTTAGACTTTAGATGGTAAATAGTTTAGACTTTTGATGGTAAATAGTTTAGACTTTAGATGGTAAATAGTTTAGGCTTTAGATGGTAAATAGTTTAGACTTTAGATGGTAAATAGTTTAGGCTTTAGATGGTAAATAGTTTAGGCTTTAGATGGTAAACAGCTTAGACTCCTATTGGATACGAAGAATATTAAAGACCCCTAACGTCATAGTTAAGGATGGATAGCCGTGGATAACAGAAGGCAGGGATTTTTCTTGTGAACTTATCCAACGGAATGGATTACGATTACGCCTACGATGGAATGCTCCTTTATCCCTTCCGTCATTCACTCTGTCTATTACTCCTCAGGTATTCCATTCAAAACTCAAGTCTCACATTTTCAAGAAATCCCACACTGATCAGTCTACCCATTTCTCTCAGCTTAAGCACAACCCACCCCAATCTCCTCTCCCCTCTTCTCTCTGGTCTCCTGGCAACCGGACTTGGCTCTTGATATGGCATCTTTGGACAACGGTTTCAATTGCACTGACCGGTGACTGAAGCCTTGTGCTTTACAAAGACAGGCCTACAGAAGTAATTGGAATGGAATGAATCAGATGGGATTAGAACAGAATAGATAAACATGAACATGAACATTCTTTTATTGATCCAATAAAGACTATAACAGCGATAAGCACACTATACAGAATGGTTTTAGGAAACAAAAGGAAAACCCAGAAGGGACCAAAGTCCCGCTTAGAAATGAGCATCTTGATAATCGCATGTAGATTAGATTAGATTCTTATTCTTAAGAGTAGAAGGTCGTTGAATGTAGTAACTAACCTCAACGTAGACTGCGAGTGGCATCACCAGAACGGCGACCATGATGTCGGAGATGGCCAGAGAAACGATGAAGTAGTTCGTCACGGTCTGCAGACTTCGTTCACGGTATACGCTCATCGACACGAGCACGTTTCCAAAGACAGTTATCACCGGGAAGATAAGCAGAAACAGCAGGTAGTACTGCAGCTCAGCCACAGCAGTCTGCGTCGGGGCACTCATGATGATTGAGCAGTTGCCGACAGGCATCGTTGCGTTGTCGTCGCACGTCACGGATGAGTGATTAGTCGCCAGGTGATGCCAGTCCGTCGCATCATCAACCATCGCCATGACCGAGACCGTCATCACGTTGTTCGATGACATACTTTTTCCAACCGATCAGCGAGTCTTAAAAAGCGTAGCTTTTGCTACGATTACTGTCGTGAGCTTTGGCTCCGGTACAACTATAGTTGAAAGTAGCGCTATAAAAAAGCTCTTGTTACGATTACGGTTACTGTCATGAGTGTTGGTTGCGTCACAACTGGTCTAGTCCCTCGATTGAGAGACACGGCTAGTGCCTCCACCAACTCAGCAAGGAAATCAGCAATTGCTTCAGTTGTCACAATCCGTCTGCTATGATAAACTGATGTTCTGAAAGATATTGCCACTCTGCAGCAGCAGCAGCAGTTTCTGTCTCAGCAGCCGAATGACGGCTGATCGGTGCCCCAGCAGCGACCAGACAACGTCTGCAGAGACACGTTGCGTCTTAGCACCATCACTGCCTCCGCCACTAGCAGCAGCAGGCATTTGAGCAGCCTCCGTCATCGTGTCTCCGCTGGACCTGTGCGGCGAACATCCGACTGCGAGTTTCAGTGAACATAGCAAACAATTATTGTCTGCAGTGCACAAAGAATACATAATTACTTACAACAATTATAGGCAAATGCGAGTGTCTGTGTGTGTGTTTGTGCGGGTGTGTTGGTTGGTGGTTTTCTTGGGTCAGGAAGGTTGCTGGGTATTGAAACATATAATTTGTTAGCCCCAACGATAGAAGCTTATTCAATATATTATAATTGCGCTATATAAACACGGATACAATAACAAGAACAGCAACAACAGCAGCAGCAACAACGATTAAGATGATGATGATGACGACGACGATGATGATGATGATAATGGTAATAATAATATAAATTAATATTAATAATAGTAATTGTAATAATAATTATTAATACTATTTTCATACCAGATGAAGTCTCTTATCTCCAGAAATTTTCAGTTTCTTAACCTCGAGGGATCATCTGTACCTTAAGGAAAAATAATACTGAGTCTATTATTATTATTCTAGATGTCAAAAATAGTGTTTGGCCAATTTTTCTCTCCCGAGGGATACACTTACATCGGGTAAAAATACTAAAATACTGCATAATTAACTTGGAAGTAATGGCAGTCTCGTATGAACTGCACGCCTTCGAAATAGTACCTTACTTAAGTAATTTAATTTGCTTTGATATTATGAGACGCAAATTGAGTTATGCTTCATCATAGTCATAAAAAGCAAGCAGTCTTTGAGAGCAGCATATCAGCTGTGAGAACGTATTAGACTCAATTATGGAAAGAAAAGCTTGTTTGAAACTGAAATCAGAAAGCGAGTCTTTTGTGGAAGTCACTTTCTTGCCTAACGGATTGGAACTTGTAAAAACGTTCACCAGAAGAGATTTTATTTGTTTTTAATCAGAAATTCAGCTGACAAATATAGCATAAGAAACTCGAGATTTTAAAGACACTTACTTAAAACGACCACAGCTGTATTGCATTTCATTCGATGCTGCTCGCTTATTTTGGCCGCTTTGGTCGTTTCTGCTTTTTAACTTGAAAATACCTTGGAAATACATCGTCATTATGAACTACTGCGGGTGGTAATTTCCGCCTCAAGACGACTTGCAACAATATATATAATTGTTCTGTGCATTACCTAATGTTTTACTCGTCTCAAAGATCAATGTTCCTAGTCTTTCCAACTAGCTGACCGTATTTCGCCAGTCATTTTTCAAGGACGCCTTCACACGCAATTCCTTTACAGTTACTTTCCCGGTTTGGCTTAGAAGCAATTAAATCATTAATTAGCCACATGCGCACAGTACATAAGCTACAGAGAGCTGGGCACGGTTCGGCAGTTGAGCATTTCATTGTGTTCGTGCATCGAGCACCCTCTAGTTTCCTGGAAAATGAATCGAATCGGCGCAGTGACTGTCCATCGCCGTCTAAGCCGACCAAAGGCGTCGTGATTGCAACGGTGAAGCCAGGAATTAATGGCAGGCATGAAACGAGGACGAAGAGGACGATACGGGGTGCAACCGGCAGAGTTTAAAGGTAAGGGTGGTGATGAATGGCTATCGAATGATGATGATGATGACACCGACCTTGTAAGAGAAGGGGTAGTAATAGAAGCCTGACACGAAAGGAGAAAGGGATATTATTATTTCTGCATTTATTAGGCGCCACTGTCTAATGACGTAGCATCAATCGATGGCGCCCAGCAATTGTGAGTGAAGGACTTGTTCAAGGTCCCTACACAGTAGTAATCTCGGAGGCTCGAACCCGTAATCTCCGCGTTATAAGCCAAGCGCTCTATCCAACATGCGGATAGAGGAAGGCGTGGCGGATACAGTGAGCAACCGTGCAGGTTTAGAGGTGTGGGTGGTGATGAGTAGTCCTCGGAAGATGATAATGACGACGAAAATAAAGACAATGACGACAACAATGTAACTATGTGACTTTATCTCAGCATTTATATAGCGCATTTTAAGGACTTCTCAAAGCACTAGACACGGGGTTTAACAAGTTAAGGCTTCAAATAGACTGAAGCTGTTTCTAAGGCTGTTTTCTGATCGGAAAAATTACTGTTACAGACACTCTGTAAATCGGTCTACATTCACGTGGCTTATTGGCTGATGGATGTGACTAAACACGTGAAAAGGCGAAGTTAGCACACTTGTTTGCACATCACATCATGCGCAAATACAAAATCAGCCAAAGTTGTTTCAACTAACACAGAAGCAGACGAGGAGGAGGAGGAGGACGAGGAGGAGGAGGAGGAGGAGGGGAAAGAAGAGGATGAAGAGAGGGAAAGAGGTAGAACAGCAGTCCCTTAAGCTAGCCCTAAGGCAGCCATGGCATGAATTGTTAGCGACTTCATTTTTCTTAGCCTCAGCATATGAGGGTGGGTGCCCAGCCATATTCGTCGCCTCTTGATCTGCCAACTGACAGTGTACGGTCGGTGTGCTCATTACAGCGAAGCTGGCTATGACTCGCACAGGTGGAGCCGAAATCTTGAAACGAACTGCTGCCCTGGCGAGGATTTGAACCCCAGATCCCTCGACTGACAGTCCAACACGCTAGCCACTAGACTCTCACCCACTCTCCGACACAGTCTAACCTAATCTTTATGAAATTGGAGACGTCGTTAGCGACATCAAAAACATGCTCGCCTGCTTCAGGAGAGGTGAGTCAGAGCGGGTTAAGGAAGGGGGTGTCGTAATCATAATCACACATGTATACAGCTATAAAATGAGTACACCGACCGTTCACTATCCCTCGCTGTACGTCAAGCAGCGAGGGATAGGACATTTATGCAGCGCCTTTTGTGTGAACACGACTCTTCTTATAGCGCTATACGAAAGCTCCATTGGCAACCGCGTACAGCTTCCTGACGATCAGAGAAGAAAGGAAGAGCATTCCTCTGAGACGAATTTCAACTTCTATTTCTTAGCCTCGGCACATAATGAACTGGTGGCCAGTCCTATCCCTCGCTGCCTGATCTTGCCTCAACAGTGTACGGTCGCTGTACTCATTTTATAGCTAAGTTTGCTATGGGGCGTAAGTGGAGCAGATATCTCCAAATATTTATTCGACCTGGCGGGAATTTGAAACACTACACCTTGGTTGACAGTCCACCACGCTAACCGATACACTATAATAATAATAAATAATAATAATAATAATAATAATAATAATAATAATAATAATAATAATAATTAGTAATAATAATAAAGTAAGAGTAATAATAAAGTACGCTGTCATTGTTATTATTTATAGTAGTAGTAGTAGTAGTAGTGGTAGTAGTGGTAGTAGTAGTAGTAGTAATAATAATAATAATAATAATAATAAGACGATTTATAGAGCGCCGTAGTAAGCCGAGGCCGAAAAAAGGCGATGCACAAGTACATTGTGCACTCCACTTCAGAACTAGTCGTAAAGGGTCAGAGTGGAGTTCACATCGGGTGCCTATGACCTTCGTGTACAGTGCGCTTCTATTTACTGCCATGAAGCGTTCAAGCTTCATGGATTACGATGATGAAGTGGTTTTGTTCGTGTCGAAAGGCTTTTCTGGGTTGAGTCAGAAGGAAATGAGAGTATCCGACCCTCTGCAACACCCAGCTGGACTTATGGCTGTGCAAATAGCGGAGACTGACTTAGCCACATGTGTCTACGTTTATGATCGCCCTCCCTACAGAGACCACTTTATTGTGGACCGACAGCCTATTTGAGCAGAGATAAAACCGAAAAGTGTCGTGCTAAAACGTATTTTTACATTTCTAAACTATTTCGAAACGCTATTTAGAAATTACTACAATTTCACTCAAGATTATTTTACATTTACCGAAATCGTACAATGGTATTTATTTTAATATATCCTACGATCACTTTCTACTCGTGTTGCTCCGTGGTAACTCGTGTTGTCTCGTGTTGCTCCGTGGTAACTCGTGTTGTCTCGTGTTGCTCCGTGGTAACTCGTGTTGTCTCGTGTTGCTCCGTGGTAACTCGTGTTGCTCCGTGGTATCTCGTGTTGTCTCGTGTTGCTCTGTGGTAACTCGTGTTGTCCCTGGTTGCTCCGTGGTAACTCGTGTTGTCTCGTGTTGCTCTGTGGTAACTCGTGTTGTCTCGTGTTGCTCTGTGGTAACTCGTGTTGTCTCGTGTTGCTCCGTGGTAGCTCGTGTTGTCTCTGGTTGCTCTGTGGTAGCGCGTGTCACCCGTTAAAGCTGAGTCTCCAGACCGCAGGCAACAACATGGCTAAAGACGGCTTTTAGACATTTTTGTCTGGTGATAGAGTGCAATCATTGTTGAGCATACAGTTGCATGGTATTTTGTCATAGTCTAAAGAATCGTCCACCAAAGAAATAACCTCACAAGGATAATAGAGAGCAGAATGCCGATATATACACACAGTGTGGTAACCAAGCACAGATAATGTGGCCAAGAGCTGCAGTAGCCAGTGTCTGATTCTTCTTAAAAGACCTCATTTTATCTGACTGTAGCGGCACATTTAGCAGCTGCAATAAACAGCTGCAAAGAACCTCTTCAAGCAACAGCTACGGCTAACAGCTGCAAACAACAGCTGCGGTCAACAACACCGGTGTTAGTTGAATACCAGTCGTTATAAGTCTTCGAGGGTAGTTCTAATCACACCGTGTCTACAGCAAAGAGACATCGACCTGCTTCGAAAGCTCTGCAACTGAAGCCATATATCGACTGCGCCATACGACTATAGACGTTCCACGTTTCTAGGGTTTCCGACCACACAGATTTCAAGACTCTTGATTTGAGTATTCAGTTGGCTTAAGTAAAAAAGCCGTATATTGTAATGCATTTGCATTTTGTTACGCTGTGTTCTGCTGCAGTTTACCCCCACTGTAATGGAAGGTGTACTGTACTATATTTAGTGTTATTAATATTAATTATTAATATTAATTTCATAATAATAATTTTAGAATATTAATACAGTATACTCCACTGTAATGGAAGGTGTATTGTACTATATTTAGTGTTATTAATATTAATTATTAATATTAAATTATTCTAATTTAATATTAGAATATTAATACAGTGTACTCCACTGTAATGGAAGGTGTATTGTACTATATTTAGTGTTATTAATATTAATTATTAATATTAATTTCATAATAATAATTTTAGAATATTAATACAGTGTACTCCACTGTAATGGAAGGTGTATTGTACTGTATTTAGTGTTATTAATATTAATTATTAACATTAATTTAATAATAATAATTTTAGAATATTAATACAGTGTAGTCTACTGTAATGGAAAGTGTATTGTACTATATTTATTGTACTATATTTGTTGTATTGTAGTTTTCTCTTTATATAGCTCCTCCAAAAGAACGAACTACTCAGAGAGGGACTGTCACTGCATGAGACCCAGGCGGAAATAAGTGAGTTTTTAGGCGACGAGCTGCAGAGTCCTGCCTCCAGTTGTCTGATCTAAAGACTTCTATAGCGCCGTTTTCAAAATGCCCAAGTCATCAGTCGATAGTCGCATCAAGTGAAAATCGCAATCAGGGGAAGCTGGGTCGAATTCCGATAGGGCGGAGATACCAGAAGCCAGGCTACGGAGGGTAAATGCGACCACATGTAAGTAAGTGAAACGCTGTTCCAAAGTGATAAACCCACAGCGAAAGCCCTATGCTGCTCCATGTAGAGATCCGTGAACGGACAGGGATGGATGGCCCCTTGGGCTGCTGCTGCTGCTGCTGCTGGCACTGTTACGTCTAGACTGATGGATGATGCGATGCTGAGCAATTCGTGAACGAATGCGTTGCGTAAACACGCCGCATCTCTCCTTTGATAGATTATCTCTCGTTCCTTTACACCATGCAGAGAAATATTTTGCCTGCGCAGATGATTTAATTGTCTTTGATGTTCTGCTCGGCGTGATACCTGACTCCGCATCAACCGTGATTAACTGTCCGGAGTATTAAATTGTCTCCTATGTCTCTCGTTTTCTCTCCGCTGTACGTCAACCCCTTGTTGTTTGCACATGGCGCAGTCCTCGTCTTAATTACTTCTCTCGGTTTTCAGCCGCTAACAGGCAATTCATTCTCGCGTTTGTTGCACCGCTTGGCCCGTGCTTTGTGGTGTTGATGTCTGCTCTGAATGTGTCCCAGCTCTGGCCTAAACTAAAGACAAGCAGTGGACGTATTTTGCGAGTGTAAGTTTCGCTTTAATTTTGATATACGATGCAGTGGTAAGAGGCATGTATCCGTGGTGCGCTATTCGATTGAAAGCAGTGGGGGGAAATCCCAGAGGATGGGAACAAACTCATTAAGAAAATATAACCCAGTAGGGGTTAGTCTGAACCAGTGGAAAGGCAGTTTCCCCACTTCCTCCTACATGTATAAGGGCGTTGAACCCTTTAAAACGGTCAGAGGTTGAAGATCGCATCCGACAGGACAAGTATAAAATGCCTACACATAATATCCAAATTCAGCCACACATAGATACATGTATTACATACGAACATACATACATACATACATGTATACGTACATACATACATACGTACATACATGCATACATACATACATGTATACGTACATACATACATACGTACATACATACGTACATACATACTCATATATATATACATGCATACTTACATATTTACATATATACATACATGCCTACACACACATATATATATACATATGTACATACATACATACATATGTACATACGTACGTACATTCATACATGCATACATACATACATATATACCTTCCTATATACATACGTATGTACGTATATACATACATACACACATCGTTTCAGCCAAACACCTAAGGAATCAATCACGGTGTATAAGTCACGTACTGGTGTGTGATTTGCAGAACCATAGGGAGTGAGAGGTGGAATTTGTCCCAACTAGATGGTGGACAGTTAAAAAACGACGTTACGATGGTGGATTGAAGGCTCTGAGACAAGGTTACCTAGCAATAATTTGTGAATCTACATGTTTATTGCTAGCCTACAAATATTGATTCAAAACAAATATGGCGTACAGTCATATATTAACTGTAGCTTGTCTGTTTAATTGCCAGCCTTTCTCTATGTTTCTGAGGAATTTCCATAGAGGCGTTTACGAAGGTTGTTTGGTCAGTTTCGGTCGGTGTTAGTCAGAATCTGTGGTGTCTGATTGTAGGCCACAACTGCTGCATTTAAACAATCAATGTCAGACATTTTGTGCAAGGCTACAAGTAGGGCGTTCCAGGCTTCCGGGACCGCACAGAAATGTGAAATGTAAATGTACATATTTTTCTGTAGCCTCGACCCTGTTCATTTGTTAACGAATTTATCGTGAAATCTTTCAGAAAAGTGTCTTCACCAAAAAACCTCAGTCATCTTGATGTCTGCTGTTACCAGAAACTACTTACATGGGTGCAGGATTCATTCTGCAAACATTGCATCACATTTATTAGTGTGCTTCGTACAAGCCACGTTTTACGATACATTACTGATACGAGCCTCTATGCAGATGGGGTTTTTTGAAGCGCAGGATTAGAGATTTTAGAGACGGTGCCATGGGGTGGAATCGAAAAAAGCCTTCTGTAACGGAGATAAAACAAATGCCACAGCACTGGAAACGGCAAAGCAAGGATCTCGGAATGCAAAGGAAACGCGCGAATAGATTGGATTGGGAAACCGGTTGAATGTGACAGGCTCATGCCAGCGAACAATCGTCAAATTAAGGATCAGCAAATAGGAAGAAGGAACGATGGAAGACAGACGATATTCACCATGAACGATGGGAAAAGGCTGGAAATATGCCTGAACAACCGGTGACAATTCTTTAAAGTAATATCTGCAAAGAACAGACACTGCCGTGGCAGCAAAACTAATTGTAATTGCGAAATTGTAAAGCCTGCTTCAAGGGAAACTGTAATTGTAATTGCGAAATTGTAAAGCCTGCTTCAAGGGAAACTGTAATTGTAAGTGCGAAATTGTAAAGCCTGTTTCAAGGGAAACGCCAGAGGCGCTCCCGGCTTCATAAAACAAAACCACGATCGAACAGAATGTTTTTCAAGGGCTAACGGATGAAAGGCATAGAAAGCCCAAGTGGCTCATGTCGCGGGTTGTTAGGCTGCTTATTCCAGAAAGATGGGAGGACCACAACGAAAGTCATATGTACGATGATGAGATGATTTTGACTGCGATTTTGACTTGAAACGACCACAGACTGATGCCTTGGGGATTATGATAACGGCGGTTTAGAAGTCGTTAGATTAGATTAGATTACATGCTACACAAGCGGTCTGCTATATGAGGTCGTCCTTTAAGGATGTCCGCAGTGGTTAGGAGGGAAGGGTCACCAAAATGCGGACAAAGGAAAAGGGGGCTATGCCCTATGCGAACGTCCGCATCTAAATTTGATACATACAGTACAGTTATTTCAATACCGACTTTGCCTTGAACACCGACTTCAATCAGACACCACGCTTGGAGGTAATTAACTCCTTTTGCTGAACACGGCAGCATCAAAGTACCCCAGTCCAAGCCACAATTAGCCCTGCAATATCAATATTGTAGCTTAATCCAGGCCTTAGTACTCCGTTGGAGTTGAGACGTCGGCAACAAAGGTGGGGACGGTAACGTCAAATGCGGACAAGTAGAGAAGAGCTCAAAAGTAGGTAATTTTTGCGGACGTCTTTTATGGACGATCCTCTGTTGTAAATTAAATAGCAGATGCTACTGTGGCAGCAAAATGATTCCTGCGCTCTGTACTGTAAGTTACGTAGAAGCCCATCACCTAGGCTGATGGCTCGCTGGCATAAAATGTCTGGTAAGAGAGCAACATGAGCAGTGAGCACACTCGTATCAATGCATCTCTGGGCGGATTCAATATCGAGTTGTATTGTATTGCATTGTATTGCATCACTGCAGCTAGAATTCCAAAAGAAGGTCACACTAATTGTCTTGGTGTAGGCCACATGAACTAATCTCAATTACCACAACAATGCGTGAGTACATGTGTGTATGCGTGTGCGTGTTTGTGCGTGCGTGCGTGCGTGTGTGTGTGTCCCCAATATTGCATGCCACGCATCACTGTGAAATATTATCGGGAAACTTCGCGTGCTAAATTGTCGAGAGGCAGCGTGACTTACGCCAATTTTTGTAATATTCAGTTTATTAAACCTAAAATCACATTCTCTGCGCTTGCAATAAAACACTTAATTGAAAGTCAGACCCGGAAAAAGGAGGAATTAAGATGATTTAAGTAGATTTATAGTGCGCCAACTGCGAAATAAAATTGCCGAGTTGATTAAATCGACGACGTAGGTTCTGTTGTTAAAGTAGGTCCGTATTATAACTGACCCCTCTGCTATCATTTATGACTTATTACAAATAGTGAATTCTACATATTTTCAAATTTATTTTTATATTTATTTAGGATAAAAGTTTAAAGCAAATACAGCCGACATATTCCTGTGTTTCTAGATCAGTGTTTAAAGCGATCGAAGATCGAGTTTCGTAACAGAGATCGCATCTTCTTCACACTACACGTAGTAATAGTTCCAGTGTTTAACGACATCTTATGACATCAAAGGCCGTTGACGTCGCCCTCCTCCTTTATCCAGTCTTGGGACTGGCACTATCCGACTAACGGCAGTGGTGGAGTTACACTACACGTATCTACTATCAATTATATATATGCGCGCGTTTCAGTATCTTGTTGCAGGTTGTCCACAGAGATGTTGTAGGACACCACACCAACTTAGTAGAAGATACATTTTATTACCTAAGCTATTTAAAAGCGCAACAGAACAGAAACAAGACGTCGATCACGTGCGGTCACAGACCAGCGAAAAATCTCACCAAGAAAAGCACCATTCCGCAACAGATGGTGCAACAGATGGTGCAGCAGATGGTGCAGCAGATGGTGCAGCAGATGGTGCAGCAGATGGTGCAGCAGATGGTGCAGCAGATGGTGCAGCAGATGGTGCAGCAGATGGTGCAGCAGATGGTGCAGCAGATGGTGCAACAGATGGTGCAACAGATGGTGCAACAGATGGTGCAACAGATGGTGCAACAGATGGTGCAACAGATGGTGCAACAGATGGTGCAACAGATGGTGCAACAGATGGTGCAACAGATGGTGCAACAGATGGTGCAACAGATGGTGCAACAGATGGTGCAACAGATGGTGCAACAGATGGTGCAACAGATGGTGCAACAGATGGTGCAACAGATGGTGCAACAGATGGTGCAACAGATGGTGCAACAGATGGTGCAACAGATGGTGCAACAGATGGTGCAACAGATGGTGCAACAGATGGTTCAACAGACGGTGCAACAGACGGTGCAACAGACGGTGCAACAGACGGTGCAACAGATGGTGCAACAGATGGTGCAACAGATGGTGCAACAGATGGTGCAACAGATGGTGCAACAGATGGTGCAGCAGATGGTGCAGCAGATGGTGCAGCAGATGGTGCAGCAGATGGTGCAGCAGATGGTGCAGCAGATGGTGCAACAGATGGTGCAACAGATGGTGCAACAGATGGTGCAACAGATGGTGCAACAGATGGTGCAACAGATGGTGCAACAGATGGTGCAACAGATGGTGCAACAGATGGTGCAACAGATGGTGCAACAGATGGTGCAACAGATGGTGCAACAGATGGTGCAACAGATGGTGCAACAGATGGTGCAACAGATGGTGCAACAGATGGTGCAACAGATGGTGCAACAGATGGTGCAACAGATGGTGCAACAGATGGTGCAACAGATGGTTCAACAGACGGTGCAACAGACGGTGCAACAGACGGTGCAACAGACGGTGCAACAGATGGTGCAACAGACGGTGCAACATTCACCAATAGATGGTGACGAAAACCGCTAAAGAAGATCCAAAACGCCTTCCAGGAACCAAACAAGTCATCTAAGGCAGGGAGACTGAACATAAACAGTCGAGGGACTGGCAACAAAAAACCGTCACGCGGGACCAACAACCAAAATCCATTATCATCGAGTTAAACCACAACAATGGACATTTTACCACTTTCGGTTTTTCCGTCTTAATTAATACACAGAAGGCGTACAACGTATAACAATTCGACCCACTGGGTCCTATCCTGCACTCCGCATGTAGCTATATACATAATATATATAATATATACATAATATATAATATATATAATATATGTGTGTGTACATATACATGTATATAAATATAGCTGAAAACGTACAAGTTGAAAACGGTAGTTGTCGTAGTGTTATTAATCGGTGCAATAGCAAATCTCTTAAGTAGCCTTAGTATTCAAGGTTTACCTAGATTTATATCGAGCGATGTAGTACTATGACAGAGGACATACAGGCGCAATAGAAGTTATAAAACCAAGAGGTTCGGTAAAGTAATAAAGTAATGTTACATATAATAAATATTAATAGAGACCAGACATTCACAGGTAGAGATGGTCATTAATACCTGGTAGGGAATGTCCCCCACAAGTCACGGTCAAGCGAAACGGTCAAAGTTCAGATTCAGTCAGTTAACGGGAGCTGGGCGAACAGATAGAGGGGACTGGAGGCCGACCGGCGACAACCAGTCAGAAAGACATCTTAATGAACAATGAAAAGAATGCCGTAGGGAAGCACGGTCAGTATTGGCGTCAGGGTGACTGCCGCACGTATAGAGAGTAGAGTGGTCACCGAATGTTGTCAATAGAGGCAGCCGGTTTGAAAGAGGGTCAAGGTACCGGCACCCTGGAGCAGAGAGCACACTTAGACCGAGCTGAAAGCAATGCACAAAAGGGTCACATTAGAAATACGCGAATGCTGAAAGGGGAATGGAATCTTGGCTGGAGGGATACGAGCGAAATTGGAAGGTCCGAGGCCCACACAGGTAGATAATAGCCTGGGGGCAGAAAACTTATATAAGCGCCAGAACAGGTAGCTAAAGAAAAGAGAGAGTCTGATCCGAATTGAGCTCTTGTGGTGAAATCCGGATTAGGCCTATCTGAAATGGACGGACAAGGGACGACTGTCGACATTGCTCTTTTCTGTCGTGAGTATTATTTCTAACATTAAATATATCGCAGCAAGCGAGTGCTCTATTCTTTCTAGTTTCCCCATAACTTGGTCATAGTACGGTAATCGGCTCAATACGCATCTAAGTCGTCAACCGGACGAACATAAAAATCACGTAGTCGCAGGCGAAAAGGAATGTCATTGCTTAATTGCCCTTGGACGGATAGATCTTTGATTGTACCTTTTTATGTCCTATATGGGCTCAATATGATCTCTTACTAAGCAACAACACTTTAATCATTTACCATTCTCGATAATGAACATATACCACTAACCACTCTCGTGAATGGACATTTTACCACTGTCGCACTCTCAGAAAAGACTATTTTACCACTTATCATTCTCAAAAAGGCTCTTTTACCACTTACCATTACCACTCATAAGAATGGCTCTGTTACCATTTAACAATCTCGAGAAATAATCTTTCACCACTTACCACAGTCGTGAACGGATTTTGCACCACTGGGCACGGTATTAAACTGCAAATTCCTCTGTTCTGTGCATCATGGGGTGAACGGCTGACCCATTTTGCTGTCATGCGATAGGTCTGTTCAGCCCTGTTATAAACTGACATAATTAATAACCCTTTCATCAGTTTTAGGATCAAAGAACCAATCACGGACCAATTTCAGCGTAATGAGGCTTCAAAGGCATACGAAAGAGTCGACAACATTCCTTTCCCACATCATCGTTGCCCTTTCTCGGTATCTGTCACTAGCTGCTCCATCTTTTCGTATCCATAAGCGCATTGATGTCTTTCTCTTTGTATGTGTGTGTGTGTGTGTCAGTAAGTCAGTCAACCAGTCTGTCTGTATGTCTGTCTCAGTCAGTCAGTCAGTCAGTCTGTCTGTCTGTCTGTCTGGCTGTTTGTTCAATACAGCTTAAAAAGTCGGTCGCGAACGTTTGAGGTCGAGCAACGAACTGTCGTTAAAGGCGAGAATGATGAAGAAAATTGAGGACATGTGGATAGAGTAGGGCATGGAGGAAGGTAATTAAGAAGGTAATTAAGAAGATAATTAGAGGTAAATACTGAAAAGACAGAAAAGCGAGAGGTAAGGATAGGAACCGTAGGATGTCAGAAGAGAAAGCTAAATTGGAAGAGAACATTTTCCGAACGTCGATCTGGCGAGAACATTATTCAGGATAAACTTGGTCCATATAGTTTATATCGTTTACGCATGTGATCTGCAGGTTTAGCCGGCTAAACGCCTACGCAACGTGTTTGGCAACCAGTTGAAATTATCGGCCAATTTGTATGCTCCGTGCTTCGCATCATGCTTGGAAGCCACTATAATCTTAGCTATCTGCATGGCGATGACCTTCTTTGCATCGAAACAAATCACCATCCGCGTTCAATTCTGTGAATTGTAAGGTAACCCGCTTGTATTACATGCCACGTTGAAAAATCTTCAGAAGCATGAAGCTAAACTAAAGGCAACCCACTTGCTTTAAACGCCTCAAGGAAACTGCTCGGAAACATTACATGTAAGGTAAAGTAAACCCACTTGCTTTAAACGCCTCAAGGAAACTGCTCAGAAACATTGTATGAAAGGTAAAGTTAACCCACTTGCATTAAACGCCTCAAGGAAGCTGCTCAGAAACATTTCATGTAAGGTAAAGTTAACCCACTTAAACGCCTCAAAGAAGCTGTTCAGAAACATTACATGTAAGGTAAAGTAAACTCACTTGTCTCCACACGGCGTGACTTCACAGATTCTGACATAGCATCGACCGAAACTGACCAAACAACCTTAAAAGCCTCTATGGAAATTCTTCAGAAGCACAGAGATCACGGAGGTTACGGTAACCCACTTTTATTCCATGCGACGTGGGATTTCTTGAAACGGTAAGACTATACGTATATAGGCCTAAAATAACATCCACACTGCTAACAGTCAACAGTCAATAAAACCTGCAAATCATCGTATCAATAGCAAAGCCTGTTCTTAAGTAATTCTACGCCTGCCTACATCAGCATCGAATAGACTAGGCTAAGAATTGATATTATTTATGCTTAATCTAAAATTTCTCCTTCGTTGGCAGCTTCGTTCGAACTGTCTTTTGGCTTGCTAGTCTTTAGCAGTAGAACCTTTCGATAAGTAGATTCTCTGAACTGTCCTCCATAGGATCTTCGACTGTAATTGTAACTGACGGTCGTCCGGTACCTGTCGTACTTCTTCTTCTTCTTCTTCTCCTCCTCCTCCTACGCCTTCTTCTTTTTCTTTTTCTTTTTTCTTCTTCTTCTTCTTCTCCTCCGCTTTCTCCTCCTCCTCCTCCTCCTCCTCCTCCTGCTACGCCTTCTTCTTTTTCTTCTTCTTCTTCTTCATCTTCTACTTCTTCGCGTTCTTCTTCATCATCTTCTTCGTCTTCTTCTTCTCCTCTTCTTCTTGGCGTTCTTGTTCTTCTTGGCGTTCTTCTTGTTCTCTTCTTATTCTTCTTGTTCTTCTTCTTGTTCTTCTTCTTGTTCTTCTTCTTGTTCTTCTTCTTGTTCTTCTTCTTGTTCTTCTTCTTGTTCTTCTTCTTGTTCTTCTTCTTGTTCTTCTTCTTGTTCTTCTTCTTGTTCTTCTTCTTGTTCTTCTTCTTGTTCTTCTTCTTGTTCTTCTTCTTGTTCTTCTTCTTGTTCTTCTTCTTGTTCTTCTTCTTGTTCTTCTTCTTGTTCTTCTTCTTGTTTTTTCTTCTTTTCTTCTTCGCGTTCTTGTTCTTCTTGGCGTTCTTCTGGTTCTCCTTCTTATTCTTGTTCTTGTTCTTCTTCTTGTTCTTCATTTTGTTCTTCTTCGAGTTCTTCTTCTTTTTGTTCTTCTTCGCGTTCTTCTTCGCATTCTTCTTCTTCGCGTTCCTCTTCTTCTTCGCTATATAAATACCCAGTTACTTAATGCGAATGAGACAGCCTCTGTGCAATAATGGCGTATGTATAAATCTTGAAAAGAAAGGAGCTGAAGCCGAAAGTTTCGGCCTAAGGCGTCCGGATGTCCTGGGAAGCAGAACTGCTGTTTTTCTGATGGGTCAGAATCCCCCGAACGACGGCCAGCAGTTGTCACTTAAATTCTCCCATTTGTATACATATATACATTTCCATCAAGGTAATATCTCTCACAACATCAAGCACCAGTGCGCAAAACCAGAAGCCTCAGACACCCGGATGCCTATTTATGGATCTTGCGTCTTTATATAGTGCTATGACATTTATATAGCGTCTTTCTGGGAACCAATCAAAGGCGCTTATGGAAGCAACGGTACGGTCTATTCTCCAGCTGGACTGATGACTGTCAAGCTATCTCGGCCGAGCTGTCGTCTGACATGAAAGGCGCTTAGTAATCCGTGTCCGACTCTCGTTTGATGCGACGGCGGTGACTTGGAAACTGACGCCGACGTTCTTTGCAAACCACATTTCACTTCCGCACCCTCGGAAAAACCTCAAAAGGGCGTCTGCGATTTGCAGACAGACGGCTGTCATTACTTCAAGTCGCTCAGTTCTTTTGGTAATGTTTGAGGACTTTTATTTCTTCAGTTAGAATAAGTGAAAAAGTAGTGTCCCATGTCCCACAGATGAGATGTAGGGGAGGCGCTCATTTCCTTTTCTTTAAGCCTTTGAGCTGGCAATGGACGAATCCCAAGGTACTGGACATGGGGCCAGTGTCTCGCAGGACTTGCCGTTTACTTCCCAGCTCACGCCGGTACCAAATTCTGCTGCTTGGTGACAGTGGCACGTTGGAGCAAATAACTAGCCCAGAGTCATTACAGGGAGTCGAACCCGCAACCGCATGATCACCGACCAAACGCGTTACCAATAGACCACCATGCCGTGCCAATTAGATTTTGTTGGAAATTCTGAAGATTGCCATTACTTTGTAACTGTAACTGCAATCGTGGATTTGTTTGGCGCCTCTTCAACAGATACTCCTGAAAGTCGCACCAAACCTGACCACACGAAGAGATTGCTAGGCAAACTATTCCAGATATTGTCAACTAAATCAAGTTTTTGGACATTGCTAACGGTTTTCATTACTTCAACAAGATGAACTTTTTGAATTTTTGAAGGTTTCATCAGTTTAGTTTTATCTGGAACAATCTTCCTATGAAAATATGTACTTTTCTGAAAGAGAAAGAAACATTTTTAACCGATATTAAATCGCACCTTTTCAGAACTGTTAGCTAACCATGTTTTAGCGCATGCAGTTAAGCGTCTTTGATTGTTTCAAAGAAGACGCTATATAAATACTGTAGCGCTATATAAAGACTATAGCGCTATATAAAGACGCAATATTCATAAAAACGTATCTGGCTGTTGGAAGCTTCTACTCTTCTTTGACGGAAATGTATATATGTACACAGATGGGAGGATTTAACCGAAAACTGCTGGCCATCGTTCATAAAAGGCCCTATATAAATAGCCAGATACATGCATGCATGCATACAATCATACATACATACATACATAAATACATACATACAATCATACATGCATATATACATACATACAATCATACATACAATCATACATACATACATACATACATACAATCATACATACATACACACATACGTACACATACAAGTTTTATGAAATTTCGTCTCATACAGGTTAACGAACGTCACGCGAATAGGAAGTTTTTCAAATCGTAACCGTTATTAATATCTTGTGAAAGCCTCTCATTCTAAGTGCATCAGTTTCTCCATTTTCTCCTTAATGTTGTTCACTTAATTATATCTTGCATAATTGTATCGATTTTACAAATTGCCCGGTGTTCTGGTTTCTCCAAAGCTGAATAATTTCGCTGCATGCTGGCCTGCAGTAGGATTCATCCAATGTCAACATTTCGCTGCTTTCGATGCCCACATTTACACCGCTCGTTCCTGGTGCTGATCTGGAGCCCTTGGCTTTGCATCCTGTTCTGTTTTCTCTCATTGGTGATGTGTAGTCAACACACGCACAAAAACTACTACTACTACTATTACTACTACTACCACCACCACCACTGCCACCACCACCAATCCACTAAAAATAATATGCTATACGATACTAAGTACTAATGTAATCACTCCCACAACTATTCCCGGACCTACTTCTTCAATAAGACTACCAGATCTGCAGCGTTTGATAAATAAAATCATAGGCGACAGGGAGAGACGAACCAGTGTCTCTGTAGCCTGCATGGAACGTAACTGCATGTACGAAATTAAGATCGACGGTCGAATTCGCCATAAGAGAAACCGGGATAACAAGATTTACACGTGAGCTATCTATGGAAAACAGTTGGAGATATAAAGTCTTGAGCCAGTCATGTATGGCGCTACTAAACAACACTCGATAAGCAAACGATGGACACAAAAGCGTGATGCTTCGAGCAAGGTAATTACGAGATCAATACACGCAGTTCGGTTATAGAAAAGCGAATGAATAGTTTATGTGTAGAATACGAGTGTAGATCTAACCTACAGCGGACGCAATTGGGCCTTTTGCATGCAAAAGGAACGACAATACGACGTTTAGATCATCGATGATAAGTTCGCTTGCTCTCTCTCTCCATGAATCATTTCGACATTAATTATTCAAAGAAGAAAATTAGCACTACGCATGAGTCGTCGTGTTCTTCCATTTTTGAATAATTAAGATTTACTGGGAACAATTGTTATTCGTGGGCGTCCATTGACCAACGACATCTTTGAATAAATAGGCGCTATTGTTTTCCGAATAGGAGTGCATTTAAGCTGCAACAGAGCTGATTTATCGAACTTATCAGAGGTCGTATACACTGACTGAGCAAACGCCTGAACTATGAGCCAGCGTGAATCAGTTTTGATTCACGCTGGCTCATACATACATACATACATACATACATCAATACATACATACATACATACACACATACATACAACAATCAATGCATGCATGCATGCATGCATACATACATACACACATATACATACACACATACATACATACAGACATACATCAATACATACATACATACATTTCATACATACAGTTCTTACATACATACATACATGCACACATGTATACACACATACATACATACATACAGACATACACACATATATACACATATATAATATACATACATACATACATACATACATAACAATAGTAGAAGCTTTTCCGATCGTTAAATCGTAGGCTATATCTCAACCAGGAATCTCGTATCCCCACAGTCTTCAGTTCTTCAGTGTCCATAAAAATCAAGTCACAGCAACCAGCGCATGATTTCACTGGCCTGGGTTCGTTCACCGGAAATCATTAACGTAACAACTAGTTCTGTTCCACTGAAGCGTGTTGCAGTGATCAAATTGGAATGAATGGCCAAAATGTGACTGCAGTTAAACCAATTACACGATTACAATTACAACTCAAATTACAAGCCTGTAAACAAAATAAATAGCGATTACAAGAACACTCTTTATTACAGTGATATTTGACTATAACCAAATGTAATTACCAAATAAATGATGAACAGTTTTGAAGTATTATCTGTAATTATATGACTTATTAAGATTACAATATATACAAATAATACGTGGCCCAAGAGTCGTGGCATTTTCCACATTCTCAGTTTTTTGTTGTAAAAAAATAATGAATACAATTTCATTTAAATTGGTATATCATTTATGGAAATATTCCAAATACTGTAGTTCCGGAGATAATGTCAATTTCTAAAAAATTTGATTTGCGACTCATTTTGTCAGAGCGGGTCACATATGTGTGAACATTTCATTGTTTTTTACACAGAGCACCTTTAAAAGGCGCCATATAAATAGGCAGATACTCACATACATATAATATACGTTCATTATGCATGTATCCGTCCGTCCGTCCGTCCATCCACCCATCCATCCATCCATATGCATACTGTATATACATATACACGTATACATACATACATACATACATAAATGCATGCATTAGTAAATACAAATACGCAATTATCCATACGTTAATCCATCCATCCATTCATACATACATACATAGCATTACATGAATAAATAAGCACAGATGCATACGTTCTCGGGAACATGAAATGATGATCGCTTTTAATTTATCTATCCGTTAATGCAGGGTCCGTCAGCTCCTCCTTCTTCTCATTCTCCTCCTTCTCCTCCTCCTCCTCTTCTACCTCCTCCTCCTGCTTCTCCTCCACCTCATCCTATTTCTCCTCCTCCTCCTCCTCCTCATCTACCGTATCTACCTTATTCTCCTCCTCTTCTTCCTCTTCCTCTACCTTCTTCTCCTCCTCCTCCTCCTCCTCTTCCTCCTCCACCTCATCCTATTTCTCCTCCTCCTCCTCCTCCTCTTTCTCCTCCACCTCATCCTATTTCTCCTCCTCCTCCTCCTCCTCCTCCTCATCTACCGTATCTACCTTATTCTCCTCCTCCTCTTCCTCTTCCTCTACCTTCTCTTTCTCCTCCTCCTCCTCCTCCTCCTCTTCTTCCTCCTCCATGCATCGCCTTGACTGTTGCGGCAGGACACCACCAGCTTCCGCAACAGCGCAGACCGACGACGATGGCGCACGTAACGACCGTTTCATTCGCAACAGATAATTATCTGTGCTTGCTCAGCCGTTTTCGGGCAGACGTAACCCCGACCCACGCATGACGAGCATTAACGCCGGGGAAGCGAAGTTAGGGATTCGAAGCGCTGAAGCATTTCCCGTCGGCAGGGACACCCCCTCCACTGCAGGTTCGGTACATCAGATACCTTCGGATGTACTTACTGCACTCCAAATCTATCCCCTCTACTGATTACATGCATACATACACCTACATACATATGTATGTACGTTACGTTTATATATACAAAAATAATACACATATGCTTATACATACAAAATGCTTACATAAATACTAGCGCCTTTAAAAGGTGCTATACAAAGAGCCAGATATTTCCGTACATATATACGTACATACATACATGTGTACATATATACATACATATATGCATACTTAAATACAATACAAGTAAAAAATTTTAATGTCCTCCTTACAAAGTTTATATATACATACATTTACATACATACATTCAATACATGCATACATATATTCATACATACACACTTGCATATATAGGTACATACATATGTACATATCTATATATGCACATTAAACATATATACATAAATACATGCATACATAAATGCATAGGTCTACGTACATACGTACATATATATGTACAAAAATACATATACGCATACATACATACACATACATACACACATACATACATACATACATACATGCATACACACATACATACATACATGCATACACACATACATACATACATGCATACACACATACATACATACATACATACATACATACATACATACATACATACATACATGCACATACATACACATACATACATGTACATACATACACATACATACATGCACATATATACATACATACATACACAACTGCATGCATATAGACGTACACGTCATACATAAAAAATACATATATGCATACATACATACACATACACACATATACATATATTGTTGCATGCTGGAAAACGATTAGTCTCGTAGGGGTATAGGCCGAACCAGCATACAACCTTCGTTGGTTTAAAACTCCGTATTCTCGAACACTCGACGGCAACATCAGACAGCAACAACGTCAACTCAACGAACTTCAACGAATCTCAAAGAAAACCTCAGAACCGACTCAGAACCAACGAACTTTCCACAACAGTTTAAGCTGTCTCTTTTATACCTTCTTCTCAACGAACGAAACAACCACTCCTTTAACCACTCCCTCACACACTCCTTCCAACACAGGTGCATGCGCACGTCTTCCTAACAGAATGTTGCATGGGCACGTGTCACCTTCTGACCTAACCCAACCTGCCTTCCACACGTGCCCTCGCAACAATATACATATATATATATATACATAAATACATACACATACATACACATACATACACATACATACACATACATACATACACATACATACACATATATACACATATATACATACACATACATACACATACATACACATTCATACATACACATACATACACATATATACACATACATACATACACATACATACACATATATACACATATATACATACACATACATACACATACATACACATACATACATACACATACATACACATACATACATACATACACATACATACACATATATACACATACATACATACGCAATTGCATGCTTATAGAAGTACACATGTATAAGTACAAAAAGACATATGTACAAACATATGTACGGCTGAGTCCGAATAAGAGGACATGCTGTCTGTTCAGCCAATGAAGGTTCAACACTTGCACCGCCTGGCAGCCATGACCTTGCGAGGTAATCAGCCGAGGTAAATTACGAGCCGTTTAGAATAAACATTTCTGTGTCTATGGAGCGAAAAACGAGTTTGTCTTGTATACAGTACACATACTGGTATCGGTGACCATCCATCGAATGCCAGGCCATCATCGTAATCGTAATCGTAATTCTGAGATTCGCCTCAGATTCAGGTGGACTGACATTGCGCGCGTTACAAGTGCTTTAAATAAATAAAAAATAAATAAAATAAAAATTTCTACAGCGCCCAACGAAAGCCACGTCACGGGGACCAGCTTATTCGCAGGTGCTCAGTCAAAACAAAATCGATAGGCAGATAGGGTTCGGTTCCAGGTCAAGATCCAAAGGCCAACTCAGATCGAGGCTTGATACATGAGTAGGCCTACTAACGCCAGTTGGGATTTTAGTGCTGCCCTTTGACTGTTGTGGTCGTGTTTGCGCTTAAGTCAAAAATCCTTCAACCTTGAGACCATGCTTTGTGGGATTTTCTATAATCTCTTTAAAATGAGTATGCTACCGTCTCCTTTACCTCTTACGTGTAGGTCGACATACTTTACTTTATACGACCTTGGGGATCGTAAGCGTAATCGTAATTCCGAGATTTCTACAGCGCCCAAAGAAAGCCACGTCGCGGGGACCAGCTTATTCACAGGCCCTCAGTCAAAACAAAATCGATAGGCAAAAAGATTCGGTTCCAGGTCAAGATTCAAAAGTCAGACGGTGGCAGTTATGGTGATGGTCTTTGGGATTGGAGAGGAGGGAGAGATAAGAGGAAGAAGGGGATGCATGGGCGTTATGCACAAGATACGAGATCATTTCACTGCTGAAATATACAATGTGCCAGTTTATTTGAAACATCTTGTATCATATGAAAATCATTGTCTTATTTCATACAAGCAACGTGTTTCAAATAAACTATAGCACTATGTATAATTATGATTTTATAAAAACCATCGCCTTTCCAGTATGCAGACTGCACATTCAATTATGCTCATGTAATTGCTTTATGCACACATGTACTTACGTACTAATTCCCCATATAAAGAATCTGTAGAATGTTCCAATGTTCGGCTTTTCAGCATTGAAAAATTCCAATTCCATACTCATAAACAACTGTTGTTGGTTCACATAAGCCTATATATATATATATATCATATTTATGTACATATGCCAGTCTTTACTCATATATATGCTAAACTTGAATGCATATATAACATAAGTGAATATATGTACATGCACACACATGCATCGCAGCTATAGATGGGTTGATTATATATAATATATAATATATATAATATATACATAATATGTATGTATGTATGCCTCTTGAAGATTTCAATTATCTTGGGTGTCTCTTCCAGAATTGATTTGATTTTATCATGCGCCTCGACGACAGCAACTATCGCATGTATATGTGTGTATATATCTACATATATATACATATATAAACATATATATATATACATATATAAACATATATATACATATATAAACATATATATATAAACATATATATATATATACATATATAAACATATATATATAAACATATATATATATATACATATATAAACATATATATACATATATAGGGAAAAATTGGTCTACGACGGCCCTTTAACACACAACCAGTGATTTAAGAGACAGTTACGCAAACATTCTTTTTCAAGTGCATTTATTTCTTTAACAAGTACATTGCCAGTGTAGGTAATTGTATGTACAATTACTGGGCAGAATATAGATACGATTAACTGCGAAAAATATTTAATTACTGGATGTTAGTTAGTTTGTAACGTAAAAGCACGGTAAGCGGCGTTCTACGTTGATTGCAAATATCACGCGCAGCACATATTAACATAACATAAACGCACAGTAAATGATGTCCTACCTTCATATTAAATGTTTGTTTGTAGTTGCTGTTTAAGGACGCTATTGCACAACGAAGATAATTAGCGTTTATATATACACATATAAATGTATGTATATATATAAAATTAGCGATAATTAGTTTCTCCAGGCTTCGGACTGGCACCGCCCGAGGCGGCAGAAATTGCGAATGTCATGCCCAGTACGTATTAACATAACGTAAAAGAACACTAAATGGTTCCAAAATGGTAAATAATAATAGTTTCAATGTTTAACGAGACCTTATGGCATCAAATGTCGTTGATCGCGACTGAAATAATTTTTTAGAGTTTCACTGTAATTTCATTTTTAAGTTAGAACAATTTTGATTGTAAATGTCACGCCGTCACGCGCATCACATATTAACATAACGTAAAAACACAATAAATGGTGTCCTACTTTGATTGTAAATGTCACGCGCAACACGTATTAACCCTTTTTTTCGCAGGATCTAACAAAATAAGGAAATTATCGAAATGCACACTTTTATTAAACTTCCTTATCACAGCACGAACCAAAGCAATTAGACTCTCGTGAATATTCATTACAGTAAGTAGTTGTCAACGCGTGCATTTGCAACCACTAAAAATTCGCTAGGTTTTCGCCGCGGAGGGCCTCGGTCAGTTTTGGACACAATGGCCGTTTCAGACAACTTTCCCCTACACATATATACTTATATATAACACACATATATTCGACATGGTATTAAGCCACACATAATATTATATTAGCCTTTTCATATGTGTTTTCTATGCATGTTTCTTATTGTCCTTGTATATTGCCGTGTGTGTGTGTGCTTGTGTGTGTGCGTGTGTAGGTGTTCGTGGGTGTGCGTGTGTTCGTCTGCATGAAAGCGAGCTGTATGTGGGTGGGGAAGCGCGTCTGGAGGTCTTTAGAATCCGCCATCGCTGTCTGTGTGTCGCTGTTCCTTCGAAGGACGGACCTCGTCTCGATCTTAATCTACAGTGACGTGACTTGGTTTGATTTCAGACGTTGGTCTCCTCCGTCTGCTGAAGAAAAGCTAAGATCAAGAAAATCTGTGTTTTGGAAAATCTTCTTGATTGGCCTGAGCTTCTCTTCTGTCTTTTACGACCTCCGCGTTTAAGGATATTTGTAAAACATCTGTTTCTTGGGATATCTGTCGAATATGCGTATACGTTTGAATCGTAATCGCAATCTCGAGATTTCTACAGCGCCCAACGAAAGATAAGTCGCAGGAACCAGCTTAATCACAGGCGCTCAGTCAAAACAAAATCGATAGGCAAAAGGGTTCGGTTCCAGGTCAACATACAGGAGTCAGGTAGTCAGACAGTCGGACGGCTATGGTGGATGGTGTTTGAAACTGAAGCGAGAAGAGAGATAAGGGGAAGAGGAAGAATCAGGATAAGATTTTTGGAAAAGAAGTGTTTTCAGTTTGAAGGTAGCCGACTGGTTAGAGCGCTCGACTTATAACGTGGACGGTACGGGTTCGAGCCTCATCTGATACGGTTACTGTGTAGGGACCTAGAGCAAGTCCTTCACTCGCAATTGCTCAGCGCCATCGATTGATGCTTAGTAATTACAGTAGCGCTTAATAAATGCAGAAATAATAAATAATAAGAAAGGAAAGAAGCAGAAGAGGGTCCCTTAAGTTAAACCCTAGATGCAGCCATGGCAATAGCGTTAGTGACTTTATTTTCTTAGCCGCGGCATATGAGGGCTGTTGGCCAGTTCTATCCTCGACGCCCTGATCTTTTCAGTCGCAGTTGATTTCTATAACCCCTTCGGGGGGGGGGGGGGGGGAAGTGGACTATACAAACATCAAGCTATGCACTCAGACAACGTCAGATCGACACACTGACCATGCAGAATGTAAACCCGATGCTCTCATTTCATAGCTGAGTTCGCCAGAGGGCACCAGTGGCAAATTTTCTAACTACCCCGGAATATCGCCAACGATTACAGCGCAGATAATGCAATAATACAATATGGGGTCGTTAATGTAAATGTAAATGTACACTGTTTTTATAGTGACCGTATGGCCTCAACCCTGCTCTGTTTTCAATGAATTTATCGGGTCGTCCATTAAGGACGTCCGCATGGTAGGTGTAATGCCAAATGCGGACAAAGGAGAGAGGATCCAAAGTAGGTCGTGTTTGTGGACAGACAGACACACAGACATACATACAGACAGACAGACAAGTAAATACATACCTACATATATATACATACATACATACATGCATACATACATACATAAATACCCACAAAAACACGTCTCCTTTCCTATCGAAGAATCGAACCCCAAAGGTAATTATTATGCCTACTAACCATTAAAATGGCGACCTTAATGCAAGCAATAACGTGACATGAATTAAGGGCCACATCGATCAGGTGACACGTCGTTTCTCACATCAATGACTCTTATGGAGACAGTCAACCGCAAGTAAGCAATGAGGTGAAACATATTTCAAAATAAAGGCCACGCCCATCTGGTTTCGGAATCATTATATTTTTATAGCGCTCGTTAGTCTGGAACTTTCCAGAGAAGATAAATTTCGAGCTCATTTCTCTCGACGACACATCTGCAAGATATTTATGATCAGCGGCTAAGTTTAAGCGATAAAACACAAAAGTCTCATTACAACTTTAGTAGCACACAAATATAGCACCGTACAAACTTCTAGAAAGCATATATTACATATATTTGTGCAGACCTATGCATTTAATGTAGGCCTACATATGTATGTTTTCATGAAAGTGTGTATTCGTTTACGTAAGCATGTATCCTATCTACAGAGTTTGTTAGGTATTTTTCGTTTACTGTAAAATAAGCCTATAATATTGGTCTAAATATAGGCTCAGTAAAACAAGTATATATGTAACGTTTAATCTGTATGTCTCCCTCCAACTCTTCATATTAATCTATAAATAGGACTAGCCTAATATAATGTATAGTAGGCCTACATAATTTAAGCTTGCGTAACAATGTTCAAGTTCAAGTGTAGATTTCCGAAATTTCTCAGCGTCACAAAAAGCCCTATCACGGAGGCCAGCTTATTCACCGGCGCTATATCAAGTCAAGTCCGCAACAGCCAGGTTGCTTGGACAGTTTCGGTACCAGTTTGTAATGCAGGGAGCGGGGAGTTAGGCCGGGGGACAACACGATGCCACGGTGGAAATCGTTGATGATCGTAATCGTAATCGTAAACTCGAGATTTCTACAGGATCCAGAGAAAGTTAAGTTGCGGGACCAGCTTATTCAAAGCGCTCAGTCAAAGCAACATTCATAGGTGGGTAGGGTGGTGGTCATGGGATGGTGCAGGAGCGATAGCAGGATAGGACAGCTTGACAAGTTCGGTTTTCAGTCATGAGTGGAAAGTTGAATGGGAGGAGGAGTGTTCGTATTGACGTGCGAGAAAGGAGATGAGTGAATCGGCAGAGGTCTTTCGGGAGTTTGTTACAAAGAGCTGGCGCCGAGTAGATTAATGAGCGGTTACATAATTTGAGAGAGAAGGGCACTGGAGGCCGAGACAGAGAAAAGTATGAGGAAAAGACTGTAGATTGTGCGGTTGGATAGTGAATAGTAGGCAGAAAATTGTTAAGAGAGCATGAGGACTGAATTTTGGGATAGGTGGTAGATGATGTAGGCTATGTAACCGCCTACACGTTGATCATATGCATGTTCGACAGGCATTGTCACAATAGCAACACGATAAATTTAGTTGTAACTGGACAAATTGTCTAGAAACTATGTTTAAAAAGCATAAAATCATCTTCCATTAATAACAGAACTTATTTATCAGTTGGCAACACAATCAACAGCTAATTAAAGCTAATAGGTCGTATTTGCGTCGAAGTTACGTCACTGGTATGTACTCGCTAAAATTATACGTAATTCTTTCCGAGAATCTGCAAATTCGTGGGACGGAGAAATAGCCATTTTATCATCGACCCAAGGCCTCGTTTCACATCGTGCAGAATTAATGACCGTCTGTTTCGGTGTAGCCACAAGCGTTTCTGATGTGCCCGAAGATATATAGTAAGGCGTTAATTGTTGTGGTTTTAATAAAAAAATATCGTATATCTTTAATCGGCGCTCCGTTCCTCGATCCCCGAATATCGCCCGGTTCAATTTGTAATCTCCTTTTTCGTCGTGTAAACAAGCCATCATTTCGTCTGCAGGCGACAGTGCGTACCGCCATCTGTCGACAGAGTGCGTGTCACCGAAAGCCATTGGCGGACTAGAGCTATCAGTATAAGCAGACAGCGATCTATCGACCTCGCTACTTTGCTCATCCAATCGAACCACTCAGCCAACTTGGCCAGCATCCAACTGCCCATTTATGGTAGATTCCTTCCAGAGAACTGGAGGAACACACAGATAAATATTCTATGCTGTCTTCTTCGCTTTGCTCTTCTTCGTCGTCTTTTGGCGATATCGGTTTATGTATCTCTGTCCTTCTGTCGATATGTGACTATGTTGCATCTCAAGTGTATTCTGCGCAATCTGAAAACGGCGATATGGCCTCCCCTTATTATACTCTTCCACTTTCCTCTCCTCCCCATCAATATTCTCCCAATCTGTGCTGTAATCCTTTTCCGACTGCACTCTGTACTATAATCCTCTGCCACCCTCACTCTGTTGAATAATCCTCTTCCAACTCATCCATTGTTCCTCTTCTCAATCCTCCTGTTTACTTTTCCCTTCGTCATTGGTTCTTACCACTACATTCGTTCTCCCTCCCTTATCCGCTTCTTCCCTCCACCATTTCTTCCTTTTTATCCCCTTCCTTAACACCCCCACTTCTCTTCCCCTCTTCCTCCTCCGAGCCTTTTTTCTCCCTGTATTCCTGTCATAGTTTGCGCTTACTTCTTGTCCTCCTTTTTCTTCTCGTACACTCTTAATCTTCTTCTTCTCCTTTCCTCTTCCTGCTCTTCCTCCTTGTATCCCTCTCATAGTCTGCGTTCTCCTTCAATCAGCTTCCTTCATCTCATCCATCCTAACAAACTTCTTTCTTCTTTCCTCCTCCTTATTTTCCTCTCTTGTGCTCTTTCTGGCACTCCCCTTTCTACTTCTCATCAGTCCTCATACTCTCCTAACAATCTTCTTCTTCAGTCCCCTTCCTCCTCCTCTTCCTCCTCCTTCCCTTCCTCCTCCTCCTCCCTTATATTCCTCTTATCGTCTACGCTCCAGCTTCTCTTCTTCTTTCTTCTCCTTATAATCCTTCTAGCAGTTTCCTTCTCCTCTTCTTCCTCCTCCTCCTTCTCCTCCTCCTCAATCCTTCTCTTCTTCCTTCTTGTGCATCTATTCATTTCATAGTGTGCAGTTTGCGGCTCCGTTTCCTTCTTGTTCTCAGTCCTCATGGTATCATAACAATCTTGCTCCTCTTCATTCCTCCTGCTCCTCCTCTTCCTCCTATTCCACGCATCGTCTGCGCTCTCCGACTCCTTTCTTCTCATGCCTTCCTCACAGCCTTCCTCCTCCCCCTCCTTTTGTTCCTCCAGCTCCTCATCACGAGTTCTATTCTCTGTTACGGTCGAGATATGGCAGACGTTTTCCTGGTCCCTGGCGTCCTATCGCGTCACCGACTCTTCCCTTGCATCGAATAGATAATAATGGTCGGTGCCGTTTCACGTCTTTAATACGGAAACCAATCCATCAAAGCAATTGAAACGCAGTCCGATTCGGGGTCCCTTCGTTGGGACGCCCTGTACCGCGTGCGTTCTATAGCAACGCTGGTGACCCGCCTCCGGTGGGTCGGCGAAAGCAAGCGCCAGTGACGCAGTCTCGCTGCGACGCTGGTTCTCCGCTTTGGTTCAACGTAATAAGCCGTTTAATTAGCTGTCACGTAGGAGAGGATTTTGAACTCAGTCAAAATCAGTTTATTTCATTAACGCCAATCACCCATATGTTAAGCCGTCACACAAAACCACGTACTGCATTTTACCTACAACACTGAATATACGGGAAACTTGAACAAATTGATACAATTATCTGACAATTAATCAGACGGCCTATGTTAATTTTCGAAGACAAATCCGATTCGCGTTTCATATCGTAGATAGGACTGTGTATTAACAAGCATTAATGGGCAAACTGCTACCATTTTACACAATACTACGGCAAGAGAAAACGACCACTGTTTACCTAACCAAGCAGACAGTTCTGCTTTTAGAGATTTCGAGACGATTATGTCTGAGTTACGGTCAAAGTCAGTCTGCTCTTGAAAGCATAAAGATATGTGTATATATATATATACATACATACATATATTGATTGTATATTGATTGTTGTAAATTTCTTTTTTTGGGATCAATAAACGAATATATATATGTCTATATATAAAGGACTATACGTACGTACGTAAGTATGCATGGCATCTTATGCATATAATACATACAGTTATGCATTTGTGTGCCTGGCCGGTTGTATTAAATATATAGGCTATAGGCCTATATATATATGCAGTTGCATGTATGTTTGTATGCATGTATGTATGGATAGATGGATGTATTGATGAATGCATATAATTTTGTATGTTTGTATTACAGAAAATATATGTACGACATTTTATATACAGTATGTATGTCATAGCATATATATGTATATAAAAGACTACTTTTCTTCATCCTCCTCTCTCTTCTACTTCTGTTTTACTTTCCTTAAGCAATAATCCGTTATTAACGGCCATTTTGCGTGTAAATCTATTTCTTGCCAAGGGGTCGCGTAATATCATCATTGGCCATAATCGATTTCAATCTTTCGCCTCTTTCTACTGCGTTGGTATATTTTCCTGTATACATCTGCTACCATCCAAGTTCCTCTTTAGTCTTCGTGATCCATATAAGCACGGATATAAATAAATGGACAAGGACAACCCGGTTAACACAGTGCAGAATAATGTAGCATATTTTCACGCTTTTTTCTCTTTCTTTTCCACATATCCGGTTTCTTGTTAGCGTGAGTTATCAAGGCGCATGTGAACACATATACCCCATGTTCTAAATTTGTATTATACAGTACAATTAAAATTTATTAATGCCCTCCTTACAAAGTTCAGAAGTGCATTTGAAGCCGGGTTATGTGAAGTATTAAGATCCATAAGCATATTGGAAGAGGTAAGTTTTAAGGTTAGAGCGAAAGACAGCCTAAGTAGGAGAGTCGCGAACGTATATAGAGCACTACTTTACTTTGTAAAACAGTATCGACCAATTTGTCTACGTATTTATTTGAGCGAAAGTGTGTATATCCAACAAACGAAAGCTAAGTCGTGAGGATCAGCTCAGTCAAGACAAAATCGATAGGCAGGAGGGTCAGATTCGATTCTAGGTCAAGATCCAAGAGTCAGGCAGACAGACAGTCGGACGGCTACGATGGACAGTGTTGTGGTTGGATCGGCAGGACAGACGGGAGAAGAGGAGGAATCACTTCTTCGTGGACATTCTAAATTTAGACAAACGTCAGCGAAACAAGTCAGTTGCAAGACCTCCACTTCAAGTAAAAGTCAGAATTCCCAATTTAATTGATTAATTAATTAAATAAAAACATGCGAGGAGATGTCCATAGGTTTAGTCTAAAGATTGGATCTCCGGAAGAGGATGCTTTCAATACGGAGTGACAGATCTGCGCAAGGAGTGAAGTGTTGGTGAGTTCGTAAGATGGGTCAGATAATTGTCGTAATCCTGGTGGGAATTCATTCCAGATGGGTGGAGCAGCTACGAACTGGAAAACAACACTTCGTCAACTACTACGGTCGTCCGTGTTGACACGAAGGGCAAGTTATTCCAGGGAGAAGACTAAGAGCACACCCCCAATTGGGGTGGGGTGGCCGAACGTAGTTGGGGTATATTAATGGATTGTTATGCTTTCGTTTATATTGGAGGCACATTACACGTTTCGAGCCAAGAGGGTATATAAACGCTGCGCTCAGCAACCTTTAATACAGCGACATAGGCTCATCGCGCTTTCTCGTGTACTGAACGATCGGTCCTTCTGGTGCAAACTTATCTTCCACTGAAAATCCGAACTCTTCGCCAGAAACAGCTCCAACAGCTTACTCCATCCTGTCCTGCTTATCTTGAGTCGCCGTTACCTTTTAGATAGCCGAGTTTCAGCGCCTTTTAAGTGATTCGAAAAGGGCGCTATATAAATTCTCAGATACGCATATACAGGGACACTAAATTTCAGAACTTGGAAGGCACTTGCATCCAAGATCTAGTCACCAAAGTTTCACGAAGCTGGACAATACAGTCTGTCGACTGCTTGACGCAACCGGATTGAAATCCACGTCGCAGAAATGAAAGACCGTGCGATCTCTCGTCGCTGTCTGCCACAAGATGCTTCCCCGAAGCAACCGCTGGCATTGACACTCCGCCAAATTCTTACCCTTACTACCCTACAAAAAGTACGAAGTCAATGCTTGGTTAGATACAATAACGCGTAGTTTTTCTCATTTCCGTTCTCTTCCCTCCGTCCCTCCCTCCCTGTCTATCTGTATGTGTCCGTCCGTCCGTCTATTTCTGTCTCTATCTGTCTGTCTCTGTCTGTCTGTCTATCTGTCTCTCTGGATATACTCAGATGAGCGTAGCCGCATCCACAATGTGTCGCTGCTCCATCCTGTCCTGGGCCTGGCGACATGTGCTCTCTGGAATATTGGAAATGCAGATATCGACGAGTATACAGCAGTGTCCGAGCAAAAAGCAGCAACATTCGGATTTATTAAATAGGTTTTCTCCTACAAGTATTCGAATGTTTGTTTATATAGTTTATAAATTCACGCTCGTCTATATATCACGCCAACAATTGTTTACAATCTCCCTGCTTCCAAGGCCGACAGTTTCGCTGTTAAAAACATCGTAGACCACGTTCAGTGAGTCTAATGTCCCTGGAAATGAATATTCATCATATTTCCCGTCCGCTGTCAAAAAAGGTTAAGTGCAAGCGATTTTCCAGTCAATGGTAAACAGGGAAAACGTTTTCCCTGCGTATATCTTGGGATATCGTCACCACCACGACTTGGTCGAGACAAGATATCCCGGCTCCGTCGTGAGATTGATATGGGAGCTTCGGCCCGGATTTGCGCAATAAAGCCTCTGGAACGATTTGATCGTACAAGCGGAAAGAGGGCGGAACAAATTCACGCAATTGGACGCAGGCAGCTTATGGGGGTTACACAAAGCAAGGTGTAAGAGCGAGAAAGATGCGCGAAGTGGGACAGGACCACCAGAATATACCAGGGTCGACGTCCAGAAATGAGAGAAACTCGATCGTATCCGCTGGAAAGGTAAAAATCTAATCTAAGCTATGAACTTTTGTAGCGCCACTGTAATCATGTTCGAGGCATAAGTCAATGGTCGCTACTAAGCACAATCGTTATGTAAGCAAATTCCAGGATGAACCCGGTCGAAAGCCAAGCAGGAAATCCAAGAAGATTCGGAAACGGCCTACGGAGGAAACCAGTCCAGGAAATGCGTGTGTGTGCGTGTGAAATGAATCAAGGAAGAAAAACAGACAGACGGACGGAAAGAGACAAGAAGACATACAAAGATAAACACAGGTCGACAGGTAATGAAACAGAGAGGCACAGACAAGGGCGGCCGATATCTCGTGGTTATAAAGGCCGCTCGCCCCGTGAGCTTCTCCGTTGCATTGTGTCTTGAATCGAATGCAGTGACCCGGAAATTATAAGCAGACGGCGTAGCGTTCGATTCTATTCGTCTCTGCTGGAAGCTGCTATCTATGTCGGGACAGCCGGAACGAATGCAGTTACACGATACTCACTGACGACATTAATAAACATTAGAATAATGTGCTCACTGTGAGGCCTACGATGCATTAACATAGTCTGTCAGTAAGATCAAGTATGCTCACATTAGGTGTAAGATGCACATTACCATGCTATGAACTGTCGTAGGCACAAAATGTTAGTCATCCCACAAAGCGTTGTAACTCAGCGACTGTGTTAGCAGGGCCATGCCTTCCTTTTCATTTCTCTCAGCTTAAGCACTACCCACCCTAACAGCTTCTCTCTCTCTCTCTCTCTCTCTCTCTCTCTCTGTCTGTCTGTCTGTCTCTCTCTCACTCTGGCAACCGGACTTGGTTCTTGACATGGCACCCTTGGACAACCCCGATGACTTGACACAGCGCTCGTGAATAAGCTGATGCCCTGCGCTTAGCTCCTCCTCTTCTTTCTCCTCCTCCTCCTCTTTCTTGTAAGTAGCGCTTTGGAGTTTCGAGTTTACGATTACGACCATGTTAGCACTTACATCCTTACTAAAATCTTAAATCTTTCAAATTTTACCCTGATCCATCCAATCCGCGGCCTTTCCATTTATCTCAACCTAAACATAACCCACCACACCTGCTCCTCCGCCTCCTCTCTCTGGTCACAACGGATCTTGTTATTAATGCGTTACCTCCAGACAATCCCTCTGACTTGACGCAGCGCTTGTGAATAAGCTGGTGCCTGTGTGTAGCTTATAAGTAGAGCTCTTGAAAGTTTCGAATTTACGGCTTACGATTACGATCAAGTTTAAAACTGAGCATTTGTATAGGCCTAAATGGTGTACTCCAATAATAACAGGCATAATAATGATGATGATGATGATGATGATGATGACGATGATGATGATGAGATGATGATGATAATGATAACAATAATAAATACTCCAAAAACAACAATAGACGATTAATTTAGCGCCAGAGGACGGCCAAAGCCGAACAAATGCGCTCCACATGAAAACAATGTAGTCAATAAAATAGACCTAATGGTCTTCAACAAAGCATCCTCAGTAATTGGAGCTTCTAAGCTTAAGGGTTTGAGCATTTTTGCACGTACGCACACACACAATTACCCATAAACTTACAAGTGTGTGTGTGTGTGTGTGTGTGCCTGTGCCTGTGTGTCGCTATTTGCAGCGATTTCCGCGGGATTAATGGCCAGAAAACGCGGCCTGTGGCTCTTCAGCTGATAATATTGACCGAATTGCAATAAAAACGATATAAACCGTTCATACTCTTTGAACGACCCGCCGACCGACACTGCGTTACACTTACTGTCTAAAAGCGAACAGAATCGGATGATGTGACGCTGCTGGTGCTGCTGCTGGTGCTGCTGCTGGCGACATCTGTTGGCGTTCGTCGACGTCTGACATCCGGCCAAATTTGTCTCGACGATTTATAAAAGTAAACATTTGCTGCGGCGCTGAGGTCTCGCGACCGGCGCATGGGCGATAATAGAGGTCCCGGTAAGTTTAAGCGATGGACTGCCACGACCCGTGCCACAGACGAGGAAATTATTTAGAATTACGGAAACATCTGCTGGCGACATCTTGCGTATGGTATTCACGTCAGTCGTGAAACCGGTTTGCAACAAAACGAATCGAAACAGAACCGTATAAATCTGCGGAGATAACGGCTGTCCGGCATATCGCTGTCGGTGACGTCGATCGCGCGTCCTGCGGCCATTTTGTGGTCACGAGGAGGGAGGGTTCTGCGCGGGATTAGTTGACACAAGTGACGTAATTTATCAAGAACTCTTTCAGGGCTCGGGTAGGAAAAGCAGACGACCATTCACGCCAGGAGCTCAAAATACAAATGGTGAACGGTAGTCGTCACCGTGAAAAAAGAAAATAAAGCGCTAAATAAATAGTAATGCATCTTCTCCTGTAGCTCAGACGTGTGTAGCAGATCTGCATCTTTTATGATGTTTTGGTATGGATGAGCGATGCGCGTTTGATCTTATTTGTATGTATGCAAATGCGCGTATGAATACATATCTGATCGGATGTATAGAAAAGACGTACCGTATCTAGACGAGACCTATAGGCCCAGAGGCACGTTAATGTCACCTGCAGGTATTCGTCATCTCCGACAGCCATGATCTGGCATTCTCTTTGATGTACGACCTGAAAACTGGTGTCCATAATCTCATCACGCACGTCGTCAGCAAGAAGCCGCCGGTCTTTTCCATTAGCTTTTATGACAGATACAAGTACAGAATACATCACAAGCCTAAATACATACATACATACATACATACACGCATACATACATACATACATGCATGCATACATACATACATACACGCATGCATACATACATGCATGCATACATACATACATACATACACGCATACATACATACATGCATGCATACATACATACATACATACACGCATACATACATACATGCATGCATACATACATACATACATACACGCATACATACATACATGCATACATACATACATACATACATACACGCATACATACATACATGCATGCATACATACATACACGCATACATACATACATGCATGCATACATACATACATACACGCATACATACATACATGCATGCATACATACATACATACATACACGCATACATACATACATGCATGCATACATACATACTTACATACACGCCTAAATACATACATACATACATACACGCATGCATACATACATACGTACATACATACATAGGCCTACATGATACATATACCCCTCCCATCAGAATTACTACATTATTATCTGATCCATCATAAAACTCACCACTTCATTTCTGGCAACATCCGCGCAAGTCTTATACTCAAAACACTCCTCTTCCGCAGATCCTATCCTGAATCCTCTTCTTTCCCTTGTCTGTCCTGCGAATCAAATTAAAAACACCACTTTTGAATCTTGACCTCGAACAGAACCCTTTTTGCCTATGGATTTTGTTTTGACTGAGCGCCTGTGAATAAGCTGATTCCCGCAACTTAGTATTCGCTGCATCTCGAGTTTACGATTACGATTACAAACATACGTACATACAGCTGTACATACCATCCACTGTTACCTAGTTTTTATCGGCGTTTATTTCCCATGTGCTCTGAGTTTCGCGGTGTTGTTATAAGCGGTTGTCCCAGCCGTCAGAGTGTGATGACATTTGCCTAACTGATGGCGGAGGATTGGTATTTTTCCAGGCGATGTTTATAAATAAACTCGTTACGTAAACGGACGTGTATTAGTGATGGATATATACAAATTTATGCCTGCCGTATCGTTCCTCTGACGGGAGCCGAATAAGCACAATTCCGTCCATTTCTTCGACCGATACGTCGTCCATCGTTATGCTGTAGCCGACAGCAATTGAAACGGACACCAAAACAAATGTTTTTTAAGGTCGACGAACCCTCGACGAAAATTGTCGAAAACACGTATCGACATTCGGCTCAGACGTTTGCAGCACGACTGGGTTTTCCGTTAAATAACAAGATAGACATATCTCTGCCAAGTGTCGCATAGTGTATCCCCAATCACATGTCTGGCTCAATCTCCTGTATCATTCTTTCCTTTTATCTCCTGTCTTTCCCTTTATCTCTGGACGGCGAGTATGACCGAGTCTCCGGCTTTATTTCTGTCCGATTTCGGTGTCTTTGTCTCCTGTATACCTTCTTAGTACAGTAGACATGTATGCCATGCACTGCCCTGCCTGCCTATATTCGCCCCTGTTTATGTTTGACCGTTTTTCTGTCTGTCTGTATTTATATTTCCGTGTCACTTTCTATTTCGTATGATAACGCATACATGTGTATAATATACCGTATATTATATATATCGCTACTACCCATGAATCATACATATGTATATAACATATATTATACATACACCAATGTGTGTGTGTTGTTCTTTGAATGTCTGTCCGTCCGTCCGTCTGTCTACCCATCTGCTTCTCCGCTTCAGACACATCTTTCCTGTTGAGTGGCGTATTAGGCATAAAATTGCATGCTTGACCTTTAAGGGTAAGAGCACCGAACTTCCATCATATCTTAATACTTTGCTGACTCCATATCGCCTTCCCATATTCTTGCGTTCTTCTGATACTGGTTTGTTGCAAGAACCTAGGTTCAGGACAAATGTAGGATCACGTGCCTTTAGCTGCTGCGCTCCTCGCATTTGGAATCGTCTGCTACAAAAGCCCCTATTCTTGCAAACTCGCTATCGTCTTTTAAATCACTTCTTAAGACTAACTACTTCACCTTGGCTTTTGCATGATTCCATCTTGGCTCCTAGCGAACACATCCGCGCCTCAGATACAGGTGAACTGACATTGCACGAGTTACAAGTGCTTTAAATAAATAAATAAAAATAAATAAAAATCTTTATCCTGCTTGGGTTTCTGCCCTTATACCTACTTCTATCCACGGTGTACCTCCAATTCTTCTATATATCTTTCTGTGTGTCTGTCATTACGCCTGTATGTCGTTCTGCCAATTCGTGTGTGTCCTGCATTGGTTACTGACGAACTTTCGGCACCTCCCGTATACTTCGTCTCACCAGATTCTTTTTCTTTCCACTTCAAGGTTTCGCTGGTTTTCTCGACCATGATGTCGATCACAGTCCTTCGCTTTCGACCTGACTAAACTTCAGCCAGTTACAACTTTAAACAGTGACTGTCTCTAAATTGCAAAACTTCGCCATCGAACTATCACACTCCGCTAAAGACATTCCTTCGAGGAATTCGTCTTCTTTGTGAATTATTCCAATAACTCCTCCCCTCCTCCTGCCCCTCTTCTTCTCCTTAACTTAATTTATGCTTGAATGGTAAGAAAACGTTTTGCTGCATACATTTAATTCTACTGCAGAAAACGTAAAATCGCTTTTTCTCTTTGCAAAACATCGTTTAGCAAGTGTGCATTTTTTAAAATGGAGTTTCTGCGGCATTAATTTTTAACAGGAACTGTCTAGAAATTTAAATTTCGTTTCTACTGTTGTCGCGATTAAAATGTTTTTTAGTCTCGTTCAAGTTTTTAAAAATTTAGTTACTTTAACAATTTAGGGGCATGTTTTTTGGTTCACAGTGTATATGCCTATACACTAGGATTTCTATTCCTAAAGTCGATAAGCAATTTTTTGCTAATATTCAAGTTTTTAACTGGATTCCTTAAGGGAAACGGAGGAAGGGAACACCAAGGAAGAACTGGCCAGAGATCATCAGAGACAACCTTGGATGTTGGGAGATGTCGTGGGACGAGGCAGGAAGGCTGAGGGTCGACAGAGATGAATCGAGAAGCTGCGTTGCCCGATGGGCACACCAGCACATGAAGCAAAGATCTTAGAGTCATGAAGGACTAAGAACTAAGTAAGTATGTGAATAATTATAGAACCTGTACATGAGTAGGGATATTTCGATGCTTCTATGTCAACCACAGTAACTTCAACATATGCTTACCTTTCAGACTTGTAACCACTCCTTTCCTGCCATTTCGCGAGTAACACACACTGCACTTGGCAACAAGGGCTTTTCCTGTCGCTGGTGTACGGTAAGGGTGTAGATTTTGCCCCTAATCCCGATTGGCATGAAAGTTTATCCGAAGATAGCTCTCCAAATAAATAGTCCAACGCACCTATTCCCGACTTCGCAAACGATCCGGCGATTTTCTATGAATTTTTAAAGTTCCAAGAAAACTAATGGAGAATGGCTGATCTTTACGCAAATTACGGAAGTGGCCATCTTTCCAAGGATGTTTGAACTCAAGGTGGTGAACTTTTGTAGCGCATCAACGCTTTAAAGTACACAAAACGACCCTCTTGTTATCCGGAAGTGGTCACACACAGCATAATAAAATCAATATTGAAACTTCTGCAGCGCAATCAGCCAGAAGCTTTATAAATGTTTTAAAATGTGTCCGTAATTAAAACTTAAAATTATAAAAGACTGAAATAGTTTTGAAATTATAAAATACTTATAATACACTGTCTAATTGTGTATTATTTTGAACTTCAAGAATAATCACTGCATAATTGTTTTGTGTTATTTCTGGATTCAGCACTGTCTAATTGTGTATTATTTTGAACTTCAAGAATGATCGCTGCATAATTGTGTAGCTTCTTTAATTTTTTTCCCATAATTTTTTGGAAGCTGAGAAGTAGTGACCAAATGCGTCACTTCTCAGTTACCTAATGTATTCATTTGGGTGGCTCATTCGTCAGCAGAGTTCATCCAAATTTTTAACTTGGGATGGGATGTAGAGAGGGTTTCTTTCTTGTCATGTTTCATTCACTTTCCTCTTTCCGTGTCTGTCTGCCATTGTGTTGTGTGTTGCTTTTGCTGTCTCTCTATTTGTATGCCAGTCTGTCCCTTCGATTGTCAGCAGTTAACAAAACCTTATGAAACTGTTTCTGCTTGTGCACAGTTTTTTCTTCACCTGTGTCTGTCTTTGTTTCTCTCCCACTTTGTACCTTTGTCTGGCCTACATTGTGCATGTATCGCCTTTTCAGTGTCTTTTTCCATGTGCATAAAGAACAGAAAGTACTGTCTTATGTTGCCTGTGTTTAAGTGTCACTGTGCTTCTGCCTGTGCCTTCATCTTTTTGTTCGTCCTTGTACCTCCTACATGTATCTCTCTTGATATTTCTGACTAGCCTCTGCTTCTCATTTGTAGTGCTGTCTTGATCCCTGCATATGTCTGGTCATCTGTGTGTCGATGTGTCTGTCTACACCTATGTCAAACTTGTTACATTCTCTGTACCTGTAGCTGCTTCATTTTCTTAGAAGAAGTGCAATAAGAGTTACAACTGTTTACAAAAATTACAAATTCAACAAGGATTTTTAAGGACTGTTCTCATAGCTGAAAGCGAATGAGCCGTGGAGACCTTCTTGCCAACACCTTCACATAGTGGTCTCTGGGCATGCATATATTCATTTGTTGCATGGCAAAGATTGGCAAATTAAAATGATATCTCTGTAGTGGCTTACTCTGCATAGATACCGGATTAAACAGGCGATCTTGTATGCGATTGTGTGGCCAGTATGGATTACTTACAGCAGATCTATAACAGTTCTATGTTCAGTTTAGTTAAAAGGTTTGTGTATTAAAACTTTGTTGTTTCGAAACTGGGTGTTCTACATTGAAAATCCTCTGATATACCACGGAGGTCGGACCGCATGATATCTTCTCCGGTTCCTTGCCACGGACACACTAGGAGCCAGAGGGCCAAGTTCACGACAGCTTAATGTGCAAGGCATAACGATTCACCTTGTTAAACGTTTATACATGTCCTAGGCACATAAGTTTATAGTAGATCCATGACTAGTAAAGTTATAAACTACTCCTTTGACTGCAAGAAATGCTTGATAACAAACCAGCCCCTTTTTGAATCCAAACTGCAAGTCGGATGCAAATAAGTAGGTGCCATAATGGTCTAGCACATTTAAAAGAGTTTAGATAAATTTCACATGTGATGCATCGATTCTTATTACTTTTGCTGTTATCTAAGGTCGACTCCTTCTCCAAAGGTATGATGATGCCTAGGCCAAAATTTGTTGGAACTTTGCCATGCACAAGCATTTGGTTGAATAGAAGTGACAGTATATTTTATCTCATTCATGTTGCATTTACGGCAAGATAATATCCGACGATGTCACCGCTCCGCTGCGGGACGATCTTTACTGGTTGCGCGTCCCGCAGCGGATCACTGACAGGCTGTGTCTGATGACATACAAAGCCTTAAATGGCGGTGCTCAGGACAATCTACTCGATTTCTGCACTCGACCACCGGATATACACATTTGAAACATGGCTAAAAACTTTCCCTTTCAGCCTACCCTTCGACGGCTGAATGCACTGGTGAATGTACAAAGCCATTTTTCGACCTCGGTCATGTTACGGCAATAAATAAATTGTTTTATTATTTTATTATTATTTTATTATTAGTAGTAGAAGTAAAACAAATAGTCTGTTGTGACCATAAACTAGATGTGCATTGACGTGATGTTAAAGAATTGCGCTACAAAAGTTCACCACCTTGAGTTCAAACATCCTTGGAAAGATGGCCACTTCCGTAATTTGTGTAAAGACCAGTCCATTAGTTTTCTTGGAACTTTAAAAATTCATAGAAAATCGCCGGATCGTTTGTGGAAGTCGGGATAGGCGCGTTGGACTAATTATTTGGAGAGCTATCTTCGGGTAAAATTTCATGCCAATCGGGATTAGGGGCAAAATCTACACCCGTACCTAGTACTACTGGAACACTAGTACTACTGGAACTGAAAGCACAAAATTTAACTAATTCAAAGTTTATAAAACATTCGAATTACCTTTTAACGGCTACAAACAATAGTGACGTCATTAAGGCAGTTCACACGTCAATCACGTCCCAGTGATGTGCGCAGAGACGTTATGGGTATTATTATGAATATTAATATTCATGATCGGTAAGCAGCGTTACGCCAACTGCAGATCGTTTGCATAGTGTTGAGTAAGTACTTCCTCAGCACAGATTCTTATATGTAGAGTATGTGTCCTCAGTGTAAGTAAGTATTTGGCCGATAGATCAAAAAATGCTAACTTATTCAAATGGACAAACTCTAGTAGCAAAAAATTACAACTGCAGTTTTGCACAAGAACTGAGAAATGTGAAAGGTAACGTTTTCGGCATAAAATGCGAACCGAAATTTTCCGGGCCCGCCACGAACTTGGCCCTCCCCGATTAATTCTGTTATAGCTGTAATTTTTGCATATTGGTCATATGACAACCATAAGAAGTAGCAGTCAAGTATAGTAGGAAAAAAGCACAAATCAACTGGATAAGATACAGGGGGCCTGCACTTCGTGGCCTTTGCTCTTAAGGATAGGTTTGCTGGGAGAAAACGGGAGGAAGACTACGGAAATACTGAGAACTTGCTGGTCAAAGGACCCAGACAGTGTTATAAAGAAATCAGGAACAATGAACAGAACAGAAAGAAATGGCTTCACTTGATTCTGGTGGATCTGCCTGAGAACAAATCGTAGAAAAAGAGCTTACTTTTACAAGCGTTTTTTAGGTTTTCAGATCGAAAGTTTCTTCCACGTGACTTTGATAACAAAGGCTTCCTAACTGTAAACACAGACAGGCGAATGTTTCTTCCTCTGAACCATTTTATCCTTAATCCTATTTATCTTTTATACAAAACCCAATATGTAATCGGACTACTCACTGGCAACGACAGATAGTTGCGGAAAATACAAGGCTCTGAGCGATAATGGTTGTACTCAAACTTTCTGTTACCAATCCCAAGCTGAAGTTTTTGTAGCATCTCTTATCTTAGGGAGCATTCAGCTGAATTAGGCCCCTATAATGTCCTCCTAAAAGACGATCCCTTCGCTGTACACGTTGAAGTAGTCCTGCCTGAAACGTCCATAGCAAAGATACGCGCAGTTCATGATAGTAGAACAATGTCAGTCATATCCTTCTTAAATGTAAATGTACGCCGTTTTATATAGCGTCAGTATAGTCTCGACCCTGCTCATTTTTCAAAGAATTATTCGGGTGAGATCATTCACCATCGCTGCCTGCTTGAATGGTCGTCACGCCATTTAAGGCCCCCATGCATGGACAGTGCTAGCTCGAGATCACTATCCGGTTGCGAACCCGGGATCCTCACGCATAGAGGCTCCTTGGCAACGCATTTACCGATGTCACTAACTAGGCCAGTATAAGGAGCACCGCCTAGTTTATGGATCTGAATTGTGTTTCAGCACAGCACCATACCTTTATACGTTAACGAACACACCAGCGAAATAAAAACCGTTACAAATGGCTCAATTCTGCAACAATCTTTCATCGACGACATCGGCTGTCTGACAGCATTCGTTTAGCTGTCATTTAGCCAAATATATTTTATAAAAAATATGTGAAAATGTTTGGAGAACCAGATCCCAAACGTTTGAAACAGACGACACTGTCATTTACGACAACGAAGACAGAGAGAGCAGGTAGATCTGGCATAGCTTCATAACAATTCTCGGGATAAGCGGATTTAGCAAACAATGCAAGTATATGGAACAAAGTACTCTAGTGTACTTATCCCTTTGCATAAGTGAACAGCAGTTGACTGATTGGCCATCCACCTCAGCTGACCAGGTTAGTAGGGCTATCTCACGCAGGTCTTAGTAAAGAAGCGAGAAGGCCTGGCCTTGGCCATGGGTTTTGTAGATTCGCTGCCAATATCTGGCAGCAACTTTGAACTGAAAACGCCCTTCAATCCACAACCTGATGGGAATTACCAGTTTGCCAGTCTCAGCCTCTCCACCCTTGTCTGTGCCTCTATAGGGCTTTCTCTTTGAGTCAAAAGATTACAGTCAAAATATTACACTGTAGATAACGGTTGTTACATTATCTACAGTACACAGGAACCATATTACATTAAAAATGAAACAAATATTATTACACTATTATTATTAGAACTGCGACATTAAAATGTGTTGCACATATACTTAAGTCCTGCCACTAAAGAGCTAAAGTTCTCTTGCAAGGGATTTTGCTATTATTATTCTTATTATTTATTAATATTATTTACTATACACGATCTACAGAATATGTAGGGAAAGGTCAGGTAAGGTCAGGTCACTTAAGACGTGCCTTTGTCCATGATGATTCTAGCAATTCAAAGGTCTTCCTAAACTTGGCAGATGGATTCATTGGCTAACATTTTGTCAGATCCTAACAATACTTTACCCCTCCAACTGGTAACCGTCAAACTATCCTATCTTGCATTAGATCCTGGACAATCCTAGGACCATTGTGGTCATCATAATCATTTTCCACCTTAGTACTATGCAGTCCCCTGGCCTGACATCCAACAGTCTAGCCTGACCCAACAACCTGGGTTTGCGTACTGTACATTTCTAGGGCGTCCGTTCTTCAAAAGAACATTTTTACGAAACTAACACCATTCTGTCACTAAAGGAGCTGAACTTGAATCTTTGAAGTAGCTCTTCAGTTATATTTAGGAGATCAAGCAGCACCACTGTGGCTTCTAACAAAGGCGATACATAAATAACCAGCTACATAAATACCTGTCTGTCACAGATAAGTATCAAGGCAATGTTCTAGTTAGGCAGCATTTCAACACCCATCCAGGTGCAACTGTTCTGGACTTCAAACCCTCCCTTCTGTCTCACTTCTCCACCTGCCTCACAGAGTCCAGCTAACCCTTCTGTTGCTATAAGACTCACAAAATGTCTGTTGCATCACAGAATGACACGAACTGCATCATGCAAAGGTCGTGTGGTGATCTGGCTTCACAACATTTACAGCGTTGTCGTCGCCGAGCAGCGAAGCCAGAAATATTCACAGATCCATAGCAGTCAACAAGATTTCCGCCCTCTATCGACTGATGGATACGTGCGCTGGAACTTCACACAGTCGAAGTCTGAAAAAATCATTTAATAATTGCATCACGTGCCTTTAGTTTCAATAAGTCTTCGAAGCACTACTGCAGTACAGACTTTAAATCTTAAAGTACTGATGTATAAGCTTGTGTCAGGGGCTCAGTTACACTTTCCTCCCTTTTCTGTTCCTTCCCCTCTCACAGCTAGCTACTCTCTTACAATCTTCCCCACCTTCCCTTCACCATGGTCTTTTGGGAATTCACAAACATGGCACAGAAACCATTAATCCAACGATACTTGACAACCTGTTCCCACTCGTTGTGACAAGTTGTTTTCATAATCTGTAAATTTACCCAGCAGCTTTTCAGAACCTTAGAACAGGATCTCAACCCTGAACACACAGACAAAGGTTGATGTATTCAACTACACGTACCACACTATGCTAAACTCAGTTGACAAACTAAATGAGCGACTCATGTGGTTGCTGCCGTCACCATTTACAGTGCTGCTCCGATTCAAATCCAAGTACTTCAACACTCAGTGGACAGTTCATCATGTTGCCAATTTGCTCTTCTTCTGGCCGCGTATAGCAGAAGGTAGCTCAGTTGCATAACAAATTGTATAATGCTCCATTTTATGTGAAAGACAGAACATCAGCAGATATCAAAACACACAATGTATTTGATATCACTCATACATGAACACGTTTGATTCAAACAGGAAGCATTCAGAAATTGTTTCAGCACAACAAAATTTTATAAAACATGACAAGAGTAAAAAATTGCTTTAACCAGTTTTACCAACAATGGGAAAAGTCCAAGACTGTTCTGTAAACGTTTAACCAAATATGGAAGAGTCCAAAAACTGTATTGTAAATATATTCATCTCACACGTATGTACATCAAAATCACAACACATTTCATCTCTCACATATGGTCAGCGAAACTGTAAAACATTTCCGCTCACATCATATAACATGTACACCAAGAAAAGCCGAATTAGTTATGCTTTTCAAAAAAGCAGAGGCAGCAGACGTTAGATGTTCACTGCGCAGTTGACTCGCGTTGAAAAATCAAACGAGTGGTTTCTTTCTCACCATCATGGTGGTTCCTCCGTCATGTGCCGCATTTTTCAGGTTGTTCACGGTGGTTTCATCATAACTGTGAATGGTTCCCTTGTTAAGCGATGCTGGTGGGCAAAGCTCTGTGTATCTGTAATCTGTTTATCACAGCAAACAAGAACTGTTAAAATGAATCTCCAGTGTATTTATGTCACAGCCACACAAAACCCAGCATTATTTTATTAACCAGAAATGATTTAATCTCATCATAAAGCAACACTAAAATTGTGAAACTTGTCACAAACCGATTATGACCACGTAAATTCGGTATATTATAATTAGGCTGTACTAGCTGTATCTTCTGCTGGTTCGCCTGTGCCAGTCCCAAGCCAGGATAAGAGGGTTAGGCGGTAGGATTTACAGGCTATGGCTAGAAAACACAATAGAAATCAACTGCATGATGCATGGTGTGAGATCAAAGTAAGGCATGGAATGGACACCCACGGGGTCAAGTGATCAAGTGAGCCCATGAACTTAACAAAGAAAAAGCTACACCCTTTAAAATGATGCTTGCTACCTTGATATTCATATCATACTCAAATGAAGTCTCCAATGTTTTTTGCAAAACAATGCTGCCAAACTGACTTGCATATTGAGGAGCTTTTGTTTGCAACGTAGCAGTATTACACAATTACACAATAAATCTAACATTGTCTCAAGTTTGGTTGGCTCTAGATCACATCTGGACCCAGAGCAGAATGTCTGTCTCCTCTGCACACATACTGACAATGCCACTCTGCACTTCCTCACTGGCTGGGCCAAGTATCTGGAACGGCCTTCCTGTAACTCTGCACCTTTTCCTGCTGGCTAAGGATGCTACTTGAGTGTATGTATTTATTTGTCTGAATGTTTATACAGCACCTAAAAGCTGCTTCAGCATGGCTTTCCAACTGTTAAGGCATCTTATGCTAAGGCATCATAACTGAATACAGCTTACATCAAAGCTAGAAGTAAGTAAGTAATGCATCTGTTAACACGCCATATGTCCATTGACAGATCGAGGAATCGTAAGCTCTATGAGAGGTTCTTAAAAGGCATTATACACACACATAAAACTAAAATGCAACTAAAATGAAACAGGCTTTTGAAGGAGAACCTAAACTGGGTTTTGACTGGAACTGAAACCCTTAAACTTGTTTCGGAATTACAAATAGACCCGTTAAACCTCGTTCTGACGATACCTTTTTCGCTTTCAGCTGTGCTGACTACAAGTGCAACTGGTGAGAAGTCGGAATCTCTGGCATCTGCATCCACGGTGGAGTTGGAGCAAGTGGAGCTGGCTGCAGAGTACATTGGCTCATTAATGTAGGCATGACTGTCATCTGCATAACCAGCACAAACAATTAATCCATAACCTATTTGCACCAACAAATATGATAACATCAAGCAGAATACACTTGATACCATAGTTTGCTACAAGAAGCAAGTTTTGAAAGAGGTAAACAGGTTCTATCATTTCACAATTAAAGCCGATAGTTTAGATATTTGCCCTAACCCACACCACAATGTTCACACGACCCCTCTTCCTCTTATCCCTCTTTCTGCTCCAATCCCAAACACCACCCACTGTAGCTGCCACGCTGTCTCTCTCCCTGACTCTTGGATCTTGACCTGGAACCAGACAATTTTGTCTGTCGATCTTGTTTTGACTGAGCGCCTGTGAACAAGCCGGTCTCTGTGACATGGCTTTCGTTGGGTACTGTAGAAATGTCAGGATTATGATTTAGATTACTGTCAAAAAGCTAATGCCAAAGTCACTACAAATGAAGTAATGTTTTTGATAGAAAAGACCATGCAACTGAAAGACTGCATATCAAATTACGAGACTTCTGTTGGTAAACAGGCCTTAAAGTAAACAGCTCTTCCATAAACGTCAAATATGCTAAAAATTTGCGTATTTTCCATTGATGACTGCATAAGTAAGTAAGTAAGTAAGTAAGTAATGCATTTGTTAACACGCCATATGTCCATCGACTGAGCGAGGAATCGTAGGCGAAGATTCTGTTTTTGGTGAAAACCAGAAACTTAGCAGTTAAGTAGTAAATCCTAGTACAAGTCAGCCTCTAAGCCATTAGAAGTCTTGCTTTTTATCAGCTCAGCATCGTAGGCATATTATTATGCTAATATTAAGGTGCTATATAGACAAACAGAGTGCTACATTGTAGTCTAACCATGCGAGATGTCATTATCTAGGCTATTTTCTGGAAACTGTGGCCTCCTGTGGCCTGGCTTGATGGCGTAATCGGACGGCTGAAAACCTGGGTGACCGGAAGGACCCTGAGAAGGCTGGGCCTTGGTGCCAGGCCGTGAATAATCATTTGGATATCTTGAAAGAGGCTGCGCCTCTCTCTGGCCGACATTTCTGAAATTATTTAGGTAAACAGGCAGTGTGAAAACTCGATGAAGGCACTACATAAACGCATATTGTATTATTCATCTGATACCGTAGTTTGATTCTTGGAGTGCTCATTTTGCAACGTGGAGTGTAAATAATCGTCATAATTGTTGTAGTCATAATCGGCATCATCATCATCAGTAAAAAAGCACTACATTAAGTGTCGTGATACATACATATATGCATACATCATCATCATCATCATCCATCGTCGTCGTCGCCGCCACTGCCGCCGTCACCACCACCACCACCACCAACAACAACACCTACACCACCACCAACAACAACAAAAACAACAACACCTACACCACCAACGTCATCATCATTGTTTATTATTAAGACCTGTTAGCAGGCAGCTGTTGTCCTATGCCAACACTTTTCTCCCGTGGTGTTGACAAAACCTTGGCATTGTGGCTTTTATTAATTTGATTGAGTGGCCCGGCCAAATCGTAGACAGGTGGTTGGATCCTTGAAGTCATCCACTGAGGCGGGAGGCTGGACTCATCACCCGGAGGATGGCCAGGGGGAGGAGGAAGGAAGAGCACCGGTTGCTTCATCATCGAGGGATGATGATGTCCTGGCATCTTTCGATTGATGCCATCTGAAACACAGCGAAAGAAATTCACCACTACAACCAGAATGAACATCATATCCTACGCTGTCCAGAAAAAAGGAATCCTTTGCCAAACTTGGATAACTTGAGTGAAAAATCTGTATATATAAAAGCCAAGTTCTATAAACCCTACATAACAGAAATACATACCGGTAACCATCATTCTGTCTCTCATACTTTTGTAACTTGATTTGTACTAGCAAGCAGGCAGGCAGGTAGGCAGATAATCGTAATCTCGAGATTTCAACAGCGCCCGACGAAAGCTGCGTCAAGGGACCTGTGAATAAGCTTATTCACAGGCGCTCAGTCAAAACAAAATCGGTTCCAGGTCAAGATCCAAAGTTAGGCAGAGAAACAGCATGGCAGCTATGGTACGTGATGTTGGGATTGGAGGGGAAAACAGATAAGAAGCACGCAGGCAGGCAGGCAGGCAGGCAGGCATGCAGGCAGGCAGGCAGGATGCAGGCAGGCAGGCAGTTTAATAAATTAAGCAGTCAAAAATTTAAAAAACAATTTAAAAGTGAAACTCAGTTCAAAATGATGCCAACTCCTTAGTCCTACATATAAAAGCTATTCTTAGAACCCCCATGTAACAGAAATGATTTCATCACTCTTCAATATCGCATACCTTCGTAACTAGAATTGTACTGGCTTGAGTCGACATCATGATGCCAGTTATCCCTTACGTCAGATGGCGCTCCTGGAATTGGCCGGAAGACGCCATCTGGTGTCCGCGGATGGTTGTCTGGGCCGCAGTTGCTGATGGGAACGGTCGCATATGGGGTCACAAGGGGCAAAGTTTTCCCACAGAAGGACGGTTTGCCACGACTGTAGTCAGCACTCATCTGAGGAGTTGGGGTCTCTACTGTAATTAACAAAAATTAAGAAAAATAAACATAAAAAAGTTTGTGAAACCCGTAAACTATAGAAATTTTCATACAATCAAATGAAGTGAATTTGTTTTCAAATACAGTCAAAACAGAATACAGTGAATACAAAAAAATGAAGAAATTCTGTCGATGAGTTCTGTGAATGCAACCAGATGTCAGTGAATACAATCAAAATGATTGGATTTAGAGGCTTTACATAAATATCACTAATAAAACATGTACAAAATACAATGAAACTTAAATATTACCAAACAAAATAAATTGTCAGGCCATAAAATAAATGAAATACAAGTCTAGTCAGTAAATAAGCATCTTCAAGTAAAATACAATATCTGTCTGATCAAGATACAAGGAGTTTAACAAAAAATTATTTCCAGTCGATAAATTGTCAGGACAAAAAATAAATGCATGTAATGTAATTCTATATTCTTACAATAACAGGCACAATAACAGCAACAAAATTAATGTATTCATAAGATTTTTACATGTGTAGTAGGTGTGGTTGGCAGACAATTGGTCTCCACTCGCTTTGTATTCTCCGTCACTGAGTGACTCGTTGTAACAACATGATGACACAAGTGCCTGGTTACAAGCACATGGCATCAGAGATGATGATGACGTCACCAGCTGATGGTGGCCGTGGGCGTAGGGAAGCTCTTTGCGGATTGGATCAAGCCTATTCAGATCAGTCGAAAAGACACTTATTTATTTTATACACATCTTTGTTGTATTAGTTTTAGTATTAGTTTTACTATTAGTTTTTACTACAAACAACAATAGAAATTCTTTGTTGCATGTAATGTAGTTCTTGCACATAATGTAATTCTTGCACATAATGTAATTTCTTGTTGCATGTAACTAAATTTAATGTACTGTAAGTATAAATTTATTTAAGGTCGATAAATCTTAATTTGAGGAGCAAGACAAGTGTGCACAAGCAACTTATCTAGGATCGTTACACAAAGTCTGATCAGCAAGTTCAAACTCGCAATTGTTGGATTACTGATCCAGTGCATTAGCAAACAGATCACCATGCAACACAAAACTGTTCTCTTTCACCAGGGTTGGGAAGGGAGTGCCTCTGATTAGACATCTGAATGGGCGCTATATAAATGTTCTGAATGAATGAAAGAATGAATGAAAGAATGAATGAATGAATGCACACCAGACCACCATGACATACAGTATTTATGAATTTCAGTAGCTTTATTCACTAAGGAACCAACATTATTTTGCACGTTCATAATGTGTAGCAGAATCCTGAGGAGTGAATTAGTTTAATGACAGTAACCCAGCAGGAACATCGCCCAGTTCACTTCGTTCTGTCAATTCTTTGATGCCATTCAGGTCTAAACTAAAGACGCAGCTCTTCCAACTTGCTTACCCACCGTAGCCTGGCTTCTGGTTTCTCTAACCTATCAGTATTCGACCCAACTTCTCCAACGGATTATGATTTTTATTGCAATTCACTTGAAAAGACCATCAATTGATGCCTTGGGCATTATGATAACAGCACTATAGGGACCTTTAGATGAGATTATATGAGCAACAAGAAAGATGGAAATCATCAATGGATAGAAGCTCAGAAAATAATGAAAACAAGAAAGTAGCAGAAAAAACTTGTTAAACTTACTGATAATTGTCCGACGATTTAACATTAGGAACTACAACAAAACAAAGAAGAATCAAAGTAAACTTAATGCTAATGCAGAGTAATGTAATTACACCTGAGACTCGTAATAACGCACTTCATTATAACACGAATCCTGACATAACACAGTAAGTAATGCAGTAAGTAATGCATTTGTTAACACGCCATATGTCCATCAACTGAGCAAGGAATCAAAGGAAAATTAGTTGGGGACTAGGATCCCAGTTTTAATTCACCTATAAAAAATAAACTTGTTACAATACAACCTCATTACAAGGCAGTTCTTGATCTGGCTTCAAAAGACAGCATTTTAAGGAGTTTCTGGTGTACAGTTTTGTTAAAACAGTGTAATGTAAAGCTAGTGTAACAAATTCTAGTGCAACACTACTGACCTGCAATGGAACCATTCTTGTTGAGTTTCTTGTGTGCCTTATGCTTTCGATACAAGATCAAGCTAAAGAGACAGAGCGACACCCAGAGGATGCCACCCACTGTTCCGATCAGAGTAGCCAGAAACCAAGGCTCATTGACCAGCTTCTGTTCACCTGTTAAAAATGAGCACAATACCTTTTCATATGTTTTCAAAACGTGCATATAAGGGCCCAGTAAGGCTGTATCTGTCAATGATATACCTAAACAGATGTCCAGATACATACATATGTACATCACGTCATACATACTGATACATACATACATACCTGCATACACTATATATAGTGCATACGTGCATATATAGTGTGTATACATGTCTATATGTACATACATACCTATATATAGCATATACTGTATATGAATTCATGTGTATATATATATATTTAGTTTTAGTATTAGTATTATGATCACTACACATAAACAACATTAGAAATTCTTTGTTGCATTGATATTAGTATTAATACAGCCCTGCTTCCTGTGTTAGAAAACTGTGAAATTAACGCAGGGCTTAGGCTTGCTGGTTCTTTAGTCTGCACTGCAGTGCAAGTACCAAAGACAAATCACAAACTGCTCACTTACTTGCATAGACTGCTTCACTCTTTATTCCTTCACCCATTTTGTTGTATGCTGAAACCTGTATGCTATACTTTGAGCTCTTTGCCAAGTTGTGCACGCTAACCGATTCCATCGTAGAGTTAACTTGAATCTCACGAATCAGACGCGTCTCGTCATACACGTAGACCTACACAGAGAGGAGAGCTGGTGAGTTTACGGACTTCGTAAATGTAAAGTAAATGTGATGTACTGTAAATGTAAATCAAAATATCTTTGGGCTAAACAAAAGCTGCGAGCAGTCAGGTACATGGATTCATTCTCAACTTCAAACTTACCTGTTTCAAATTGTTTATCCACCGCAGACTGCGCCTCTGAATTGTGGACTGACCTTCTGGATATTGACCTGATTGCGGCTTGGCTTTGGTGTGCCATTGGTTGATGCCTTGTGCATTAATCACCAGTGCATTACAAGTTACTTATTATTATTATTATTATTATTCAAAATTTAGTTAAGCTTCAGAAAAAGATGTCCTTAAAAAACATTGTTCTTAGGCAGTCCTTCATATGGCTCCCAAAGACAACGTCATTAGGAGGCCGTAGTGTTCTTCAAATCATCTACATATTACATCACATGACACCCTAAAAAATCTGTGTCAAAGACCTTATATCCCAGCAGTTTGCCATGTAGTTGATCAGGTGGCGGTTGTTCCCATGTCACTTGAAGAGTGTTGTTGTCAACCACTCGAACCTGAATGTTCCGAGGGGACGAGGAAGGAACTGAAATCAAAGCAGAACTTGACTCTGAAGAACACCATAAGCCGATTCAAAAGAATGTACAAACTGGAGCGTGGTGCTGCAGTTTCTATAACTCGGTAACTCTTTTGCATAAAATTAAAATTTTAAACTGACTAAAGTAAGTAAGAGCTTTTGCAGTCGATTAGTAAAATATAACTTCTTACATACTGGTTGTTTCTTTTAGAATGCAATAAGCATCATACAAATGTCTTAAGTAAATGTGTATGATGGTCATCCCATGACCACCATCATCATCGATTTCCATCAGAGCATCACACCATCTCCCCTGGCTTGCCCCCCAGGATCCTGACCTGGCATCAAAACTGGCCAAACAACCAGGTTCTTGTGGGTTTAAATTGATATAGCACCAGTGAATTAGTTGGTCACCCTGATAAGGCATTTTTGTTGCATTGCAAAATTTCTTAAGTTTACATTTACATTCACAAGGCTAACAGCAGCTTCTGTGGAAAGACAAAACACAGTGTGCATGAAAGTTTCAGTGAGAAAAGTTCCTACCGTCCTCCAGAGTTTGAACGCGGACTGTGTTGCTAGTGCTGCCTTTAACAGATCGGTAGAACGGTTGAACACACACGTCATACCAAGTGAACTTCTTGAGACCAGTCAGTATGTACTGGACTGCCATGTTTGAGTGGATAGCATCAACGATGTATTCTTCGCGCTGGGAATTCCCGGCATCATCGGAATTTTCCACTGGACGATACTTGATATAGAAACCCTCGATAAAATTCCAGCTGTGAGGAGTCTTCCATGTGACGTTGACAGCAGTTGAGCTCAGAGCACTGGCAAATGGCGATGACACAATTTGACCAGAAAGTTTCTCGGAAACCAGGTCAAGGTCAAGGACAGGTACCACTGTGATCGGCAATACTATGTTATTCCCTAAAATAGTAGTAAGAGCATGTTAATAGTAATAAATACAAATTCATTGTCTACAGCATGATGGCTGAATTATTACTAACACTAATCTATAAAATAACTGGCCTAGACACGGACATGTTTCATGGCCCATTTAGTACATATAAAACAGGCAACACATAATGCCACTGCAAATTATATTTGTATATATTCCTGTATATATTTTCTATTCTTATATTTCACCTAATATATATATATATATATATTGTATTTTATTTCTTTTGTAGGGAATGAATTATTATTATTATTATTATTTTAATGTGTGCAAGGTCAGTAAATCTGAATCTGAGACACGAAGCAACTGCAAATGAATGACTTGCTCAAGGTAACTGTCTAACATAGTAATCATCTATGGGGAGACTCGAACCAATACACTCTGTGTTACAAGGTGAATGCTCTATCCCACTGTGGTTAACAGTTTTCAGTTTATGGCATGACGTACAGCTTAAACTTGTCATGAAACGGTCAAAGAATGTTGGTCCAAACTGAGTAACAATTATGTAACATTATAAGACATGTCATCTATAATAGGCACCTAATGTTTTTTCAGACACTGATGGCTGGCTTGGTGGACTGAATCCGTGTGAATTTCGTGCTCGAACGAGAAAGACATAACGCGTATTTGGTTGTAAATTCTGAACAAGAAATGATGGCTCTCGGACAAAATCAGTCAACACGAACCAGCCCTTCACAAAAACAATAAAATATGTAAAAGTAAACAATTATTTTAAAACTAGTAATTTTTGTGCTTTTCTCCAAAGTCTGTAAAATGCTGGAATAATCTGTTTGGTTACATTACATATATTACAATCAACGTAATGAATTTAGAAATTTATTCAGTTTTGGAATTTGGAAATTTAAAATTATTTATAGATGAACCTTGAGTTGACATACTACTCACAAAATGAATAAGCACTTAATTACAAATTTCAAAAACAATTAATTTAAAACTTATCAGTAAACAATTTACTATTCCACATGAACAAAGAAAACGTTTTTTGGTTTAAATTTATTCAAATTTAAATTCAAATGCATATAAAATTTGTATAAATTGATATATTAAGTTCAATTTAGGTGAACGATTACCTCGCCAGTATCTGGACTAAAATATTCCACCAAATACGATGTAACCGCTAAAGCACCAAAGTTCGCACTGGGCCTCCAGCTGATCCGCATCGTTGTTTCTGTAACATTCGAAACAGTGATCCTAGGCGGAGAACCTGGAAAGGCCGAGAGCTGTGGAGAGCGGTGGAATATGATTGCTGAATCGGTGGGAGCTTCCACATTTATTGTAGCACTCCAGCTCGTTTCTCCAGTTTCACTTGAGGCCAGACACGTGTAAAGCCCCGAATCTATCCTACGCAAATCTACAAAAATCAATAAAAGCCAAACAATGGCTTTAAACTGATTATAAGTGCTTCATTAGTCCAGAAGTAACAACAAAAAACAACAAACAGCAACAGGAAATGTTGAATAAAATGCCACCCAAAACCCTTTGAAGAAAAGGTTCATTCTTCTCTCCGTTTATATTATTTTTTCTGCATTTATTAAGTGCCACTATTGACTAAGCATCAATCAGTGGCACTGAGCAACTGTGATTGAAGGATTTGATCAAGGTCCCTACACAGTAACGGCATAGGGGAAGGCTTGAACCTGTACTCTTGGCATTGCAAGCTGAGCACTCTAACCAGTAGGCTACCATGCTCCGTGAATTAATATGCATAAAAATGAAAAACATCAGCGCCTGAATCAATCCTAAGAAGCAGACACGGGTAAAAAGTGCAAGCTACTACACTTTCCGAGCCTCGGCATGAAAAGAATGATGGCCAATCTCTCGACGGCCGCCTCATCTTCCCACCAACAGTGTACGGTCGGTGTACTCATTTCATAGTCGAGTTCACTACAGTTATGAGTGGAACAAAAATCTTAAAATATCATTCTATTCTGATGGGGTTATGACCCCTGGGTTTTAGGCTGACAGCCCAGCATGCAAACCATAAATAATTTCTTTAGAAGGCACGCATATCGAAGATGATGGCTTTTGACACAAAAATGTTCCACTAAACGAGTTTAACTGAATGGATCACATCAATACCCATGAAACTGATTAAAAATTCCTTCTAATCTGCCCTGCAGTAATAAGCCTGTGATACAGAAACTAAGCAGCATTATTACAGGAAGGTATTTAACCTAAATCTTTTTGTCGAAGAATTAGGTCACTAAAGAATTAGAAAGAATTAGACCTTCACACCAAATGTTTTTTACTACCACGTATCAGGGAAAGGAGTTTATCAAAATGACAAGCGACAAGTGGCCTACGCAAAGGCAGATTTAGGGTTTCGGACATTCCCTTCCAGACGAATCCACCCGACGTTCTCCAGACATTTCCCCCAATGCATGGCTAGTGATCCACCTGGGAAGAATTGTCTGGGTGCATTGTCCTAAGGGAAATGCCTAGAACTAATGTCCAAATTGTAATTGTAAAATTTAAGTGTAACTTAAGATTTATAAAGCACCTCTTAGAGAATAAACTCAACACGGGTGCTCCCGACCTAAACAAGTAAAATCACTGTTAAACAGTTTAGTCTTCAGGAACCTGTGGAACCACGAGAAAGAGAGGAGCTCGAGTAGCAGATCCTCAGAGAGACGGTTCCAGCAGGTGGGAACGACAAATCCCCCAGGTCTGTGTGACTTATTAACATGAACTTAACTTTGTAGAAATCAACTGATAAATCTAATCTAATCAAATCTGGAAACTTCTGTAGCACCGTTATCATAATGCAAAAAAAGACATCAACTGATGGGTGTTTATAAGCAAAACTATGCAAATTTCAAGACCAAAATCCACTGAACTGAATCAACACAGACAAAATGAAAAAACTGAAAAAAATCTCATGAAGAAATATATTTCTCCACCTCGGTCTTCATTACCTGAGATCTGAAGTGTTCCACCGTCGATAATTGTGAACCTGGAATCAGCCATTGGCAGGACTCGTCCGTTTTTCAGCCAGAGAACCTTTGGGGCTGGATCTCCAGTGGCAGAGCAGAACAGTGTTGCAACGCTGTTAATTGGAAGCGTTTGATTCTGAGGACCATAGTGAATCACTGGGGGCAGCCGAAAATCACTGGCTAAAACAACGAAAAACACTGCAGTTTTGATTATGACGGCGATGACAAGGATGCTGCTGTATGTACCTGAACAATTAAGTAGGTGAAGGTGAATAAGTAAGTAAGTAAATACACTGCAGTTTTGATTATGATGGTGATGACAAGCATGCTGTTGTATGCACCTGAAGAATTAAATAAGTAAAGAGTGAATAATTGTAATCGTAATCTCGAGATTTCTACAGCAGCACCCAACGAAAGCCACATCACAGGGACCAGCTTATTTCACAGGGGCTCAGTCAAAAAAAAATCGATAGGCAAGAGGGTTCAGTTCCAGGTCAAGATCCAAAAGTCAGGCAGAGAGGTGTCTGGGATTGGAGTGGAAACAGAGATAATAGGAAGAAGGGGAGTCGGGATAAGATCTGTGAAAGATGAATGTTTTCAGTTTTGAATGATAGGCCAATGCAGAAATTTCAAGCGGTGGAGCATAGATGAGCTTGTATGATGGGTCAGATAACTGTCACAGTTCTGGGGGGGAGTTTATTTCAGAGTGGTGGGACAGCAATGGATATGGAGCAATTACCATATTTTAAGGATGAGGCGATGGATGGGGCAGAAGTGTTAGGGCCGAAGAGGAGCGGGTTGAGGCAGTGGTTAGGTTGTAAATAACTGACAAAGATAGGAGGGTTGGGAGGATTGAAGTGCGTTGTAGGTAAGTGATAGGATTTTGTACTGAACAGATGCAATATAACAGCTTAAAAGTCAAAAACAATGCATTTTAACATAAGCTGATCAAATAAATTTTTAAACATTCCTTGGATAACAGATTTAATTGTAATTGGAATCATAAACCTGAGACTTTTACAGCACCCAACAAAAGCTAAATCATGGGAACCAGCTTATTCACAGGCAATCAGTCAAAACAAAATCAATAGGCAAGAAGGTTTCAGTCCCAGGCCAAGATCCAAGACTCAGGCAGGCAGGCAGGCAGTCAGATGGCTATGGTAGGTGTTGTTTGAAACTGGATCTGCAGGAAAGATAAGCGGAAGCAGAGGAATCAGGATAGGATCTGTGGAAGAGGAGTGTTTTCAGTTTTGAGTGGAAGACCTGCTCCGAGATTACAAGGGATGAAGCGATAACAACATCAAAGATGGATCAGACAACTGTCGCAATTCTGGCAGATAACAGATTTAACAGACTTTGCTGCCTAAAATCTCTCACCTATGACTTGCAGTGTTGCCTTGGCAACCACACTGCCAGCCACGTTGATTGCCTGACAGGAATATTCGCCACTGTCTTCCACTTTCAATGATCTTATGACTAATCTACCATCTTCTGTGACCGAGATTCGACCGTCGTTACTGTTTGGAAACATGAATACCTCGAATAGAACAGAAACAAAGAACACAATTGTACAGCAGAAGATCACAAAATGCAGTACAGTTTAAAAGCCTCTTTGGAAGACCCAAGTAAATAACATGTCTCTAAGAGGGTAATAAGCTCTCTATTTGAAGGAGAAATTAATAAATGATCAAATTTTAAAATGGTAACAAATAATAACACCAAAACAACAATGAATCTGTAAAATGACATACCTGGCTGGAATCCTTGTTCCAAAAAAGCGTTGGGGAAGGGTTGCCAGTGACTTCACAAAGAAATGAGACTTGGCGTCCAATGCCGACTGCCATACTTCTCGGAGTTTTTACAAGTTTCGGAGGAGCTAAATAAGACAACACAGCAAAAAAGCAACCGTTCAGTAGTCGTGTGAAATGTAATGTCACGTAAAGTAATACCATTACAGAGGCAACAAAATGTAACCAATTTAGCGTAATTTTCAAGTCTGACGTAAGACTCGTATGTTTCAACTTGCTAACCTGCCGAAGCCTCACGTCTGATTATTAGACTTCTCCGACAGAATATGATTGTTGACTGCTGTTTCACTTGAAGCAATCCCCAACCAAAGTCTAGTGCATTAAGACAGCACAGCCACAGAAGCCATTAGATTGGTTTTGTCAGTTGTATGTAAGTATGTATGTATCTTGGCATTTACAAAACTTTTTTACGGGAGGGGAGGGAAGGGAGCACATAAGTATCTGGCTATTTATCGGAATAAAGAGCCTTTAAGAAGCTCACAGAGGTGCTAATCATAAGTATCACCGAAAGCGGACAATAAGAAGATAATAAGTGAGAATTTGCCTTAAGCCTTGTTCGCTGTTCTTCCACCCCAAAACAACAATTCAAACATCTGGAAATGTCAAGGTTCAGAAGGTTAAAGCAGAGTTAAAACCTGAATTCAAACAATAACAGGAGGGGAGGGGAGCTGTCTATGGGATCTAAACCTAAACAAGAGAATGTAACTTGAGGTTACAGGGAAAATTGCAGTCATTTGCAGACCGTAAATTTAATTTCGGAAAAGAAATGTTTGAAGAGATGTTACAAAATGTGTCAGATTGTCAAAAGTTTCAACAAAAACTAGGACTCCAAGCCTGATTCCAGTTCCAGAATTAATTTGTAAATTTCTGCGTTAAATCTGTGTCCACCTAGGAAACAGTAGCTCCAGAGGTCTAGGAAATCTGACTGCAGATCAAAGCTGTTCATACCAGTCCAGCCTCTGCCCTAAACAACCCCAAATGGCCCAGATACCCAGCCCCTCATTTCCTTTCCTGAATGAGCTAATAACAGATATTTAAATTGTAATTGCACTGCAATCGCATTTGTCCAGTGCCACAAAATGCTAGATTATGTAGATTAGATAAGAGACTAGATAGTGTAAGGAAAAGCTAAGTAGGTAAGATAATGGTTGATTTGTTACTTGCCCGTATCTGCAAAAACCTTAGAGGCAAGGTGTTGGGATACATTGACCTTTGGGTTGCAGAATGCAAACAGGACAACTGACCCTTTTGGGGTTCAACAATCTTTGGGTTGAAGAATGCAGATGAAACAACAGACCCATTTGCAAATGGTTTGCATGTTAATGCAAATGAATTCCAAATTCTACCCTCTACAAGGGAGCACCAGTCAGTGAAGGTAACCATGCTCAGTGCACTTCATTCAGCGGATGTCATTCCCTGTCCTCAGTGCAACACAGACCTGGAACTCAGAGCATGGAATCAACTGTCGATTCAGGATGAGACTACGCTGGTTTGGCTCTATGTGTGTGCAAAAGCCCACCAGTGGTGACTTTCTCAGTGTATATGAACACGATTTGCTCACAGATGAACTTGTTGTTCCTAATGCACTTTGACATCACTTGGGTTAGCAAGCACAGCACATTTCAGAGGTGCTTAAAAGGTGCAAGAGTATATTAAGAGTCTAGAAACATACATATATACACATGTACATACATATTATTTATTAAGCGCCGCTATCTAATGGCTAAGCATCAATTGATGGCACTGAGCAATTGTGAGTGAAGGAATTGCTCAAGGTCTCTACACAGTAAACGTCTCAAGGGGGTTCAAACCGTACTCTCAGCATTACAAGCCGAGCACTCTAACCAATAGCCTATATACATATATAAATATATGCATACACATACATAAATACATGCATGCATGCATACATATATACACATATATAAATAGTCTGTTTCACATGATGCACTGAGGTACGAATTTCAATCGTAAAACTGAAAAACACTTAATAATAGCAATATAATAATAATAGCAATATAACACATAACAATAACAAATACAGTAGTACTAATAGATAACAATAACACTTTGATCACTACACCACTCAAAGATTCTATCAACCCTTTCCAATCAAAGATTCTATTAACTTTTTCTAACCAAAGTTTGTATTAACGAAATCTATCAACCCTTTCCAATCAAAGATTCTATCAACCCTTTCCAACCAAAGATTCTATCAACCCTTTCCAATCAAAGATTCTATCAACCCTTTCCAATCAAAGATTCTATTAACCCTTTCCAACCAAAGATTTTATTAACCTTTTCTAACCAAAGTTTGTATTAACCCTTTCCAACCAAAGATTCTATCAATCCTTTCCAATCAAAGATTCTATCAACCCTTTCCAATCAAAGATTCTATTAACCCTTTCCAACCAAAGATTCTATTAACCTTTTCTAACCAAAGTTTGTATTAACCTTTTCCAACCAAAGTTTGTATTAACCCTTTCCAACCAAAGATTCTATCAACCCTTTCCAACCAAAGATTCTATCAACCCTTTCCAATCAAAGATTCTATTAACCCTTTCCAACCAAAGATTCTATTAACCTTTTCTAACCAAAGTTTGTATTAACCTTTTCCAACCAAAGTTTGTATTAACCCTTTCCAACCAAAGATTCTATCAACCCTTTCCAACCAAAGATTCTATCAACCCTTTCCAATCAAAGATTCTATTAATCCTTTCCAACCAGGCTTAGCGTGCTACAACTGAAAATCAGGCGCAGCTCCGTATTTCCAGCAACTGATTTACGCAACTGTTTTCCACAACGAAACCTGGAGAATTCCAGGCAACCAACCACTTACAGTGCACGGTAAGTCGAGCCTCCGCCTCCTGGAAACCCACGGAGTTCTCCGCCTTGCAGGCGTAGACACCTTCGTCAGAAACCTGTGCTTTCCGGATCCGAAGACTTTTGTCAGTCATGATCAATGACCTGTAGGAATCGGAAAGACATAAATGCATTCGTCAAACATCAAATGACCCACCGACAAAGCACCCATACAACCAAAAACAACTTCTTGCCGATAACTGTTGGGTCCAGACAGCTACTGATAAACGTAAGTAGTTCGGTTACCCAAGCAAAGTAAGAGAATTGGTAGCGTGCTTCCGAAGCAGAACCACGCAACAAATTCTGTGGAGGAAACGAGAAAACCAACACATCATCTACCATGACCTTCTTCGACAAAACCTTTCTCTGAAATTCATACATAAACAGATATAAACTGATCAGATACACAGATATGCATGTCGACATATATAAATAAACGCATGCTTACATAGATGATAAAAGGTATCAGCATACATACACCACCCATACCTACCTACCTACCTACATTCACAAGTATAAATAATTCAAATAAATATATCTACAAGTCTATACACATAATATATAGTTGTATGCCCATATAATACTCTACGCAAATGTTAGGCCTATGTAGGTGATGTGAGTAGGTGCATGCATACAGTAGTTAGCTTATTGGACTGTCAAACCAGAGATCAGGGATTCAAACCCCACCCGAAGTGAGATACCTGAAAGACCACATGTCAAGATATCTGCTCCATGACTGTCATCTAATGTCATCAGTCACATGTCAAGATATCTGCTCCATTGCTGTCATCTAATGTCATCAGTCACATGTCAAGATATCTGCTCCATTGCTGTCATCTAATGTCATCAGTCACATGTCAAGATATCTGCTCCATTGCTGTCATCTAATGTCGCCAATCACAAGTCAAGATATCTGCTCCACGACTGTCATCTAATGTCATCAGTCACATGTCAAGATATCTGCCCCATTACTGTCATCTAATGTCAGCAGGCTAGTCATCACTTCTCTAATGTCATCCCTTATCAAATGAGTGCATGGACTTCTGACTGGAAGATCAGATGGCAAGGGTGAGGACTGGCCTGCAGCCACAATAAGCAGAGGCCGAGAAAATGAAGTCACTAAGACTTCAACCCATCTCTGTCTCTTGGAGTTAGCTTCAGAGGCTGATCCTCTATTCTTCTTTGTCTGTGGATTTATCACCTGTGAATAAACAGACTCCTGCGACTTATCTTTCTTTGGGAGCTGTAGAAATTGCGAGTTTATGATTACGATTATAATGCGCGCATATACAAACGGCATAACGTTGACAGGTATGTGTATATAATGTATATATCTATATACAATTAGGTGTATATAATGTATATATGTATATACAGGTATGTGTATATAATGTATATATGTATATACAGGTATGTGTATATAATGTATATATGTATATACAGGTATGTGTATATAATGTATATACAGGTGTGTATATAATGTATATATGTATATACAGGTATGTGCATATAATGTGTACATATATATATATATATAACCACAAGACCATATGTTCAAGAACAGAAAACTAATTGTAACTGCAACAGAGCATTTGTATAGCTCCTCTTGAATCATCTCAGATTTTTCTCAGCACGTTATAATCAGTCGGAGGAGGAAATACAAGAACATTTCACAGAAAAACTATTCTGTCTGCTGAATTGGCTACAATAATTCAATTACAGGCACCTTCATTTACACTGTCTTGGTTTAATGAGAGAGCCACATCCATATGTATGTATATATGTATGTATATATGTACGTATGTATGAATGTATGTATGTATGTATGAACACGTTTCTCTGGCAACAGCATAGCCTCAACCCTGCTCATTTTTCACCAAATTTACCAGTTTAGATATCCTTCAACACCTCCAGCCGTTTGAATGGACACTAAATAGAAATGTATAGTGACCATATGGTCTCGACCCTGCTCATTTTTTCAATTAATTAATCATGTGAAATCCTTCACCACTGCTGCCCGTTTGAATTGGCGCCATGATGCCATTTTAAGCCTCCATGAAGGCACAACAGTCTAGTGGTTAGCATGATGGACTGCCTACCAAGAGGTATGAGGTTCGAATCACCACCAGGCCACAAAGACACTGTCAGTGGGAAGAACAAGTGGGAAGGGAGAGGACTGGCTAAGAATAATGAAGCGGCCGTCTGTCGGTGTTAGCTTAAATTTCCATGGCGGCCTCTCAGTGTTTTGGCTCAAGGGGCTGCACTCTTCCCTTCTTCGTGAATGAAGCTCCACACAGATTTCTCCTCAGATGTCTGGAGATCCAGGCAAAGAATTAATATCCAGGCGCATGAGTCAGCCACTCGCTGCAATCGGAGAAAAAATTGGCGATTCTCTCCCCGCTTGGTAATCTGAAGTGATATCCTCTTCATTGTCGGCCTAATTTGATATTCCAAAGATAAAATTGCCACTTCCATACAGTAAAAGCAAACAAAGTCAAATTAAGATAGCTATCACTTCTGTCTTCCTCCGAAACAGTTTCGTGCCCGCTGGTACAGACTGCCCGCTCTCAGACGATGAGTTACTGAGCAAATACTAGAAGAAAGAGGGTCTGTTTGGCACCCAGTGATGAGTTATTAAGCTAACGTTAGAGCAGCTTGAAGCTGATTCGGCGAAATTTGTCGCAACGGGGAAATAATTATCAGGATCCATTTACAGGCGGCAATTAGGTTAGAGTAAGTCTGAGGCTTTGGTGGTCAATTAGCTGCCTACTGGTAGGAAATTGGTGCAAGACAGTGGGATCATTCTTAGAAAATGATCAAGTTCTTTTCTCCTCCCCTCTACCTCCTCCCCCTCGCCTTTAACCCCTCCCCACCCCGATTGTTTGAATTCTTCGGGTGAGACCTCTAAGAGACCACGTGACAGACTAATGGGTCGGGTCAAAGGGTGACTAAACCGTTGCTGCCAGTCATTCTCAGAAGCGGTTTTCTGTTGTCTTTATGGGCAGTTATGACATCATCTTCATTGTCCGTGTCCAAGAATCACACCCACTAATTAGTGGATGGGTCTCCCTCACTAAGCCGGTTTTAATAGATAATACAGACAATCAAAATACATAATCACAACAGCTGTCATGATGAGTCAAGCCCTCTGGAACTACCGCAGCATGGCTGCCAATCATTTGGAGACTTAAGTATTTCCAAGGCCAGGAGCACCTTAAACTGTAATTGTAATTGTAAACGAACATTTATTACCATATAACTGTACATGTAGAGCATCCTTTTTTCGACCTCGGCCGTACTGGGGCACTCTATAAATCGTCTTATTATTATTATTGTTGTTGTTGTTGTTATCATTATTATTATTATTATCATTATCATTAAAGGAAATTTCAGAATCTGAAATAACGCTGTGCAAGTCAGACCATTATTTTATACTTACACATGAATACTATGTCGATTCACACGACAGGCCTGGGATTCAAACCCGGATCACAGAGGTGAGAAACCGATGAGTTAGCTGCTCCCACCGACACCCTATTACCGATGCAGACGCTTTTTAAATATCTTCCCCAAAGATGAAACTGGTCATTCCCACTCTCTGCTGAAAAATCTTTAAGGTCATCGAGTGGGGTCAAGGGTTCACACCCACTCACTGCTGCCAACCTGCTTTTAATGCCCCTCAGGATGAGTGGATGAGATACAGTGACCCCGTTGTCGTCACTACCCCACTTATAGGGGATGGGGAACCGGTTTCTTCTAACCCCATCATCAGAAAACAGTGCACCAACTATAACAGTAGTTGGAGTAGGAGTACAGGCCAGACAACAGCTTCCCAGGTACCAATAAAACTGGAGGTAATTGCAGTTGGTCGGTGCTTTTAAGTCTCCCTCAGTTACTCGGCCCTTATCTTCATCCTCGCCATTTCCTCAGGCGATGCTGATCCTTAGAACGAAGAGCATCAACAGCATAATGGCCTTGTAATGTAATAGTCAATTCGTAAAGCGCCTCTCAAACGCTGTTGCCGTGATGCAGTCGTATCAAAGAGACCAACAAACGATATCACTCTGAGACGATGTATCTGAATATCTGATTACTCATATAGCACCTTTTAAGTACCGGTATACACATATGTATCTGGCTATTTGCCGGTACCTTTTAAGTATACATGTATTATCTGAGTGTTTACCGGTATAAAAAGCCTTTATGAACCTCACAGAGGTGCTAATCGTAAGTATCACTTGAAAGCAGACAATAAGAAGATAATATGTGAGAATTTGCCTTGAGCTTGTTCGTTGTTCTTCCACCCCAAAACAACAATTCAAATGTCTGGAACGGAAAGTCAAGGTTCAGACAGTTAAAGCAGAGTTAAACCTGATTTCACACAAAGGTAACATAACGAAATGTAAGTTAAGGTAAAGTAAGGTAAGTAACTGCTCGTTTATTGCAGACAAAGGTAAGGTAAGGAAATGTAAGTTAAGGTAAAGTAAGGTAAGTAACTGCTCGTTTATTGCACTTCACAAGAGTTTCTCTTGAAGAGGTGCTATACAAATCCACTATTACAATTACAATTACCTCTCTGACGGAATCTGCCCACTTTGTTTCCTCCAGAGGACGGCTGGAACTGGATCTCCAATCACTTGACATTCAAACAGAACATCAGAATCCTCCTTTACGACAGCATCCTGTGGACTCCCGATGATTCTTGGCTTCTCTGTTTAGTCAGAAAATTACACAGAAAATCTACATAAAATAGCCTTAAAGGCTAGCACATTTCGGTTGTATGCATGTGATGTGAATGCCGGCGCTACCTGCCGAGTAATAAGAGAACAAAGAGGAAGGTTAGATTAGCTGGTGAGCTAACAATAAAGTCCTCAAAATCGTGACAGTGTTTTGGCTAAAGGGGAGCAACAGAGGATCAGTTAAGAAAGTAAGTTAACAAGCCATATGTCCATCGGCTAACAGAGGAATTGCATTACTCTGAAAAGTGTTTGAAGATCTTTGACACTTGCTGACTGCTTGGTGTCAAGAAAAGATGAAGATTTTTAGTCATCAGCCTTTTCTGCCAATCTGTTAAGGTTCAGCTGAATTTCTGACCTTTTTTAGATTCTTTACCTTTCTTATAATTTTTTATAGGCAAAATTCTTAGTTTTGTTAGGATTTTTTTAACTTATCCAGAATTGTTGTAATTTTATTTAGATTCACAGATTTTATAGTTCCCTTAACTCTGATGACCATTTTTTGTCGACGATCATTTATTTAAGTTTCCCATTTTAATCAAGACTTTTTAAAATTAGACGTTTACCACACAACTCTCGGCCAAACCAGTCTACGAGAACTCAAAGGTGTTCCCCAAAATCAAACAGGGAGATGGATTGATTGCACCCCTAGTTCTGCCATTGAACTGCATCACCTCACTGAAATGCATGAAAAGAAATGCAGAAATATATTTCTTTTGAGATTGCGATTTGAACCCCTGCCAGCGTTTCCTATAAGCTAAACCACTCCCGTCAATTTGTGGCTTGACGCAGCGCAAAAATAGCCATGTAGTATAAATGCATAAAATTCTTTCCCAACAGCAAGTTCCGAAATCATAAAATTCAACTCAGAGGGAACTCCTACTCCCCACCATTTCTACTGAAATTCAACCAGTCCAAACTACTAGAGTCCAACCAGTTCAAAGCACTAGACCGTTCACTAATGAAATCAGTGGTAGGGAAACACACACAGCTGTAACATTTCATTTTAAGCAGACTGAACCACAAATGGCACTCCACAGGTGGTATACACAACCCCTCCCCTTACCCTGGGCCCCACTCACACGTAAACAAACACAGGTATGTATGTAAATTTGTCTTAATGTATATAGGTGGGGTCATTTTGTAGGTCATTGCCCCTCCTTGTGGGCTGTCAACTTCAGAGTGAGATACTGAAGTCAGCTCTCATATATTCACTCATAGAATCTGTTAATAAGCAAATCGGGCTTCCCTTGACACAAACACACACACAATCACACACACTCACACACACCCATTTGCTGACTGACACTTCACGCTTTCTTCACAGCTAAGTTGATTTGAAAAGAATTTCAACCTCAGAAGATATATAATCTAATCTAATGACTTTTATAGCGCCCATATAATAATGCACAAGACATCAGTCAATGGTCACTTGAGGCAAAATCACAGTCAAAAATCATAATCCATTAGAGAAGGCTGGTCAAAATACAATTGGTAAGAGAAACAAACGGCAAGCCATGTGTCAGGACCCAGGGGAGGGCAGGTCCCACTTACTTACTAAATTTCATATACAAGGGGCAGGTTGACAGACTAAAAAAGAGACTCGAGTTATGGCGGTTTGAGATTGCACAACAAGGAGAAAAAAAGCGTGAAAAGTTATTGTATTGACTTATTTCTGAACTCTGACTTTGCGACTAGCTCGCGACACCATGTTACTGAAAAGGCTAGAACGATTTGCAACTGAAACTGGGCAATTGTCGGTCCTTCCTGAATTTTGCTTTTGGCACCTGAGTGCTGTACTTCATTGTTGCTAATCACAAAACTGCTGGTGTTCAGTAGTGTCTACAGTTCAGTTCAATTTTAGAACTTAAAAATTGATTTAAAATTGATGTGGTTCCTGAACTGAATCCCAGAACTTAAATGAAACGATGAACAAAAATAAGCAAACAAGCGTGATGTTCCAAGAAATCCCCTTTAAACAACCCCCTCCTAAAACCCTATAAACGTCTTGCCTAAGAAAAGAAAACCCTTAATACAACCCTATACAATATCTTACCACAGAAAACAAAGATACCCAAGTTTCCACCTCAAGAATCTTCTTCAGAGCAGTATCAATGACTTCAGGCTGATAGCCACCTTTGCCCTCACAAAGGGCAAACCCCCTTGAACCTTACTAATTTCATTTCAACTCCCAAGCTCAGCTCCGGAACTCACTCACCAACAACCCAGGGTTTCCCTCCCCAAACACCTCACCCATCCGCACACGACGCTGCAAGGAAACTGGAGACATAATGGTGGCAATATCCGATAATTACTACCACAAATAGGGAGAGAGTCACGGCTACCCAGAATGTGTTAAAAATTATCCAGAAATGATGAACGGCTGGAACCCTTGCCAGGAAAGCATTCAGCAGGATATGCCCTGATAGTAATTAATGGAAAGAAAGCAGCAGCAAATATTGTAACATAAGAATATGGGAACAAACAGGTAACAATTACTTGGACCAGAGCAACTTGAAACCAGGCAACTGGATCGGGTGGCCTTAGTTGAAAATTAAGAAAACATTGCTCTGACGTAATTAAAGATAAACTAAACTGGTAAAACCATGACAGCCCATGTGGTGGTATAGTCATTGTGATGACTGATTGAATTGCTTTATTATTATAATTGATTTGATTATAATTATGGCTTATTATATTATCTGGCGTCATATCTCGAGAAGTGGGGGAGGGTTATCCCTTTCCCCTTTTCAACCCTAATCTTTTCCTCTCATTTCCAAGCATGTTTGTTCAGCTGAGGCGTATGCATGCACGTGTGTGCGAGTGATCAGAGCTTAAGAACAAGATTAAAAACAAACCTTTTCCAACAGAAGCTCAACATCTAAATCGGTTTCTAAGTTTCTTGCCACTGTTATGTTAATGGTGGTGGTGATGATTATGTTAATGGTGGTGGTGATGATGATGATGACGAAGACGAAGATGATGATGATGATTATGATGATGATGGTGGTAGTGATGATGATGATGCTGATGACTACATGACGATGATGGTGATGATGACGATGACGAAGACGATGAGGCTGATGACGATTAGGATGATGAACATGACTCTGACAACATCATTTGAATGATATTACAATTTCCTAATCAAATAATTCCCATTGTTTCAATTCCAACTACTCATTCCAGTTTTTATCCCAAACGACCACAGCAGTCACCATATCAGCCCAAAAATCCTATCCCGTCTGGAAACTGAACCAGCATCCACCCACACAGAACCATACACCTAATCACTGCGCCAACCGATAAAGACATACTACAAGCGATAAGGAGACGACTCCATGAACAGCCAGCACTTTCTTCAAGCCCAAAGGCCGCCGGTTGGTCGGGGCGAAGCACAAGCAAACCCTTGAGATAAAGGCAAACACAAGAAGAACATTCCTCCTCTCCGTCTCCTCTCCATTCAACCTGCCAGTCTACCACCAGCCCATCGATCTACCACTCGTCCGAATCCTACCACAAAATAAGACCAGGCAAGACGCCAGAACTTAATGCGAACCTCGTAAAACAGAGGAACCTAAAGTTTCAGCCAGGGCATAGGGGCGTCGCCACCTGAGGCCAACAATCTTTTTATTCCTTCTTCCCCTCCCCACCTGTAAACACGATGCGATCTGGAGGGGGCAAATCAACCCCCCCCCCCCTTCACTCATTCGGAAAATTCCCAATGGACTCCCGTCCAACATTTAACCTAGTTATACAGACATTGAACTTAGTGCCTTTTAAGTACTTCCAAAAGTACTGCCTATGCTACCCATAAATGGTGCTGAAGTCCATTTAGGGTAAAAAGTTCACCAGTAAGCAAACAGAGCTGAAATAACTAAAACAGCCATCGCCATACTTACCTCATTGCAACAGTCGGCCAATAAGAATCCCTAGTTAATCTCACATACTTAAGCTCACATACTTAAGCTCACATACTTGAGCTCACATACTTGAGCTCACATACTTGAGCTCACATACTTAAGCTCACCTACTTAAACTCACATACTTAAGCTCACATACTTATGAAGAACTTCTCCAGTAGACCCAAGTAGGCCTACTTATGACAACTGAGCTTCCCTATTTGAGCTTTGTATTTTACATTTAATCAAAATGAGGAAGCTTTCATACTTTGAGCACATGCTACAACCGAGTGGAGATTTCTTAGAGAAAGAGATCATCCAAGGCACAATTCCTGGATCCCAACCTCGGGGAAGATCCAAAGTGACATGGATGGATAAAATCAAGTCGTGAACTGAATTATCGTTCGACCAGTTATTACAGGAGACAAGGGACAGAAGCAGATGGCAAAAAATTGTCCGTGGTGCAGCCAATCCTCAGTTTTGTAATCACAATCGTAAACTCGGAATTTCTAAAGTGCTACATAAAACCAAGCGCAGGCCACCAGCTTATTCACGAGCGCTGCATCAAGTCAGTGGGGTTGTCCAAAGATGCTATGTCAAGAACCAAGTCCGGTCGCCAGGAAACCAGAGAGAGAAGGGGAGAGGAGCTGTTAGGGTGGGTTGTGTTTAAGGACAGTTTGAGGACGGTTGAAGACAAGACTATACATTTACCTCTTACAAGAAGTCTGGCAACGGGACTTTCCCGTTCTCCGGCAACATTGTAGGCGACACACGCATATGATCCCGCATCATCCTTTTGGACGGCGCGTATGTGTAAGTTTCCAGCGTCGTCAAAATTGATGCGATGGTCACCTGGGGCGATCGTCACCTGACGATTGTTCTTCTTCCATCTGACCTTTGGTTCCGGTTCACCTCTCGGAGGTCTGCAGCTGAAGACCGTTTCCATGCCAATGGCCACCTCACGATTCTGCGGCACCTCTCGGAATTCGTCACGAATGACTGGAAAAGATAATTGTGTACAACGTTAGATGGATTGAAGGTAAATAACAAACATAAAATCCATTATAACAATGCATGCTATGGCATTGTATAGCAAAGTAGTGCAAAGCAATACAATGTAATATAAGGCAAAGGCCAGGTATGGAAAGAGCAATAAAAGGTTTGGTAGAGTAGCAAAAGCTTAGGCAAAGGTAAAGTAAGGTAAGGTAACGTAAAGTAGGGCAAGGTAACATAAGGTAAGGTACCAAGGTATGATCAAAAGGTTAATAAGGTCATAAGGTTAGTAAGGGAAGGTAAGGTAACATAAAGTAAGGTAAAACAATATAAGAAAAGGTAACGTATAGTCGTAAGGTTAATAAAGGAAAGGCAAAGTAAGGAAATCATCTAGTTCAGGGTGTAACTTGTCGCTGGAAGCAGAGGGTTAAAATACAGACCTGTGGGCAGAAGAAAACGAACAGAGAAAATGCAAACCAGCAGGTTATAGTCTGAACCAGAGTGCGATGTTTTCAACCGGGAATAGCCTCTGATTTTCAACCAGGAATAGTCTCAGATTTTAAACTGGGAATAGTCTCTGATTTTCAACCAGGAATAGTCTCAGATTTTAAACTGGGAATAGTCTCTGATTTTCAACCAGGAATACTCTCAGATTTTAAACTGGGAATAGTCTCTGATTTTCAACCAGGAATACTCTCAGATTTTAAACTGGGAATAGTCTCTGATTTTAAACTGGGAATAGTCTCAGATTTTAAACTGGGAATAGTCTCTGATTTTCAACCAGGAATAGTCTCAGATTTTAAACTGGGAATAGTCTCTGATTTTCAACCAGGAATACTCTCAGATTTTAAACTGGGAATAGTCTCTGATTTTCAACCAGGAATACTCTCAGATTTTAAACTGGGAATAGTCTCTGATTTTAAACTGGGAATAGTCTCAGATTTTAAACTGGGAATAGTCTCTGATTTTCAACCAGGAATAGTCTCAGATTTTAAACTGGGAATAGTCTCTGATTTTCAACCAGGAATACTCTCAGATTTTAAACAGGGAATAGTCTCTGATTTTCAACCAGGAATACTCTCAGATTTTAAACAGGGAATAGTCTCTGATTTTCAACCAGGAATAGTCTCTGGTCCATCTAATACAATGCTGGAGACCATCAAGGTTATTCTGAAGTCTGCTCCTTGGTTGAAAAAGCATACACCCCGCATCAAATCTACAAGAACTATTCCATGCTAATTGATATAAAAAATTGGAAATGCACAGCAAGTCACCTGGAAACAAGTCATCATCCATCTCAAACATCACTTGTTAAGATAAGATCTAGTCATGTCTCATCTATCATCCTCCTTCAGTCTGGTTACACATGATCCATTTTTATCGTAGTAAGCATTGCCAGTTTATCCACCTCCGCTGTCAAAGAAACCCAGTTTCCATCCTACTCCAGCAACCATCACAGGATCAGGTTTGTGCACGTGCAATACTCCCGCAAAATTAATGCCTCCTAACGACATACGCTAATGTAAGAAATTCTCAGATTACCTGCATCATATTTAATATCCGAGGGCTGGCCATTACAGAACAGAACCGCAAGACAAACATAAATCTTGGGTCAGTCTGAAATCAGACAGTCCGAGCAAGCTTTTAACAATAAGAATAAAAATAATAATAATAATACGACTGTAGCATGGCCAAGGCCGAGAAAATGGCGCTATACATCATTCACAATTACTTCAAGGGTTCTGCACAGTTATTATCATTCACTAAAATGTGTGGGAAGCCACTTAAGTGTATAAGCACCTCTAAAATAAGGATTAATTGGGAGCTCCTCAAACTCCTCTACTTCACCCTACTTTATCCTTTAATATGTATTATTTTATATAGTCTATATTATATATATATATTATAATATATACTAATATACATTATATATATATTTAATATATATGAAATATATATATAAATATATACATATATATCAGCAACCTTCTCAAACATCACTTAAGATATGATCTATATATATATATATACATATATATACATATATCAGCAGCAATCTAAGAGATCTGATCGATATATTGTTCTATGTTATAATATATATTGATATATGTATATATATATACATATATATATATATACATATATCAATATATATTATAACATAGAACAATATATCGATCAGATCTCTTAGATTGCTGTTTTAGCACCTTTTTTGGGTTCCTAAAGATGCCTAATAAATAGCCAGACACAAATGCATGTAATGCATATATATGTATATATATTATAATGTAATCGGCATTGCCAATTATACGTGTGACATGGTGACAGATGGAGTTTTGAGTGCCTGCCTTAATGAACAGAGCAAACAGTTTGTTCCATCATGGTTTGCGTAGTCAGGTCGGTATTGCCTCTGACGATTCTCTCTCTCTCTCTCGAAGAGACGCTGCATAAATCTGATTACAATTATAAGCTGAACTGACCCTCAACAAGACGGTCAACATAAACTTTCCTTGCGCATGTGCCTCACGAAAAATTGCTTAGCGTCACAAATTGGTGCCTTTACAATGCAGATACTGGCGCTACATAAATATAGCGACAGATAAGTACAAAGCGATCGACGATAACAGTCATCAAACATTCCAGACCGTGCTTGTGTACGACACGTCTGCAAACGATAATATTTAAACGATAAAATGGCCACAGACCGTTGCATGACTAAGCCACTGCATGGGTGCTTAGGATGGGTCGAAACACAACGGCCCTAATCCTCGAACAGACCTCCAAAATCCTTACACAAACGATCTTAGAGAAACCGCTCCGGTATGGTGCCAGATTCGTCCCGGGGCAAAAAGGTTTTGACTCCGCCCACTTTTGGGCAAGTTTCAAACTTTCCTGTTGCCTTGATAGCAGAATTTAGGAAATAATATTTTGGTAAGTGGAAAACTAGAATCCCAATCAGTCACCCACGCAGTCTGTATTTGTAAGTAACGCAACAGAACAGCTATTTTTTAAAACAAATTCCGCTTCCTGGTCACGTGAACCAATCACGATGCTTTTCGGAACCGTTTTTGCCAGTCCTCATTTGGTTTCTCACCGGCCTTCGCGGAGCCGCACCGGTACTAATGGACTAAATCTCTCCCAAGAAACTGCTACCATATGTGGCCGGCAGTCGGGCGTCGGCCGAGGCACCTGACGATGGGAAGCGATCAAATTCAGTCCCGACAGCTCCACGCATACGTCTGCGATCAGCAAAACCAATTAGAAAAATTTGCTGCGCAGTCTGAAGAGTCGCCGCCGATTCTGCCCCGCCATCTGGCAAGGTTTCGGGGCGTCTGCCTGCCGTCTCCGATGGGTGGTCCGACCGGGCGAGCCTTCGACGAGATCCTGCGCCGCGAAACGACCCTCACAGTGGCCGGCCGACCCCCTCAAAGAAGAAGTTACACCTTTCTCTGATGAAGGAGGCGGCCCACCAGGACGCATGTCCGTGAGTCAAATACCGAGGGACTGGCTGGAAAGGACACGCTCTGCAGGAAAACCGGAGAGAGGGAGGGGGCATGGAAAGAGGGGGAAGATATTCTAAAAGTAGCTCATTCACTGCATCCAGGATTTAGAGAAACGCAGAGCTGAATATTAAGCAGAGATAAACACAACTTAATCACACAGTCTACCAGACACACTACACTTGATGACACTACATTACGTGGTGTACACTACACAGGCACTCAACCTAAAGAACAGCCATTTTTACATACATTATATATAATTATATGTATGCATCTTGCTATTTATACAGAGCCTTTTGAGAATCTCTGGAGGGCACTATTGTATTTATAGCCTACTGTATACATATATATACACACAATATATATATATATAACTATATATATATAGTTATATATTTTGTAAAGACGAGCATCACATACATGCTATACTACATAATTATATATATATACCATAGGTATAGTATAGCATAATATATAAATATATATATATATAGTTATTTGACATGAATGTAAAATAAATACAATCATCTCAATTACTTGGCAGTTATACCTCATTTTGTCGTCTGAAATGCACACACACATACACACATACATACATACATATATACATACATACATACATGCATACTTAGGTCTACATAAAGTAATATACTGATTGTTATATGCATAATAATGTCAATTATAAGGCGATAAGTTATGTAGTCTCTACATTTCATATTGACTTGTACTCTTTTGTTTACCTAATGAATAACCAACCATAGGCAGATCTTTGATAGCTGTTTGCCAGGTTCTGTTGGGTAGGTTTAAATAAATATGCACAAGGTGATGAATCTTATTACAAGGAATCTAAGTCACTGTTTGTCCTACGGCAGTTCTCAGAAAGCAATCGACGCAAGTGTAGACAGCTAATCAAATGACTTCTGTAGAGCACAAGGCATCAATCGATGGTCACTTCAAGTAGAACCATAGAATAGCCTACATAAACAGATGCATAGATCTGTTTTGTTCTTTCAACTAACTTACTTGTGCTTTTTCTTCTTCAGTGTTCTGCCCGTAGGCAGGTCCAGGAATCCAACTATGCCACTCCTCTCTGTTCTGTGCCCGTTCCTAGACTTCTTTATAGCCCCAACTTCTTTCTTTATCCATCATCCAGTCCAACAGCATATTCCTTGGTCTTCCTCAATTCTTCCTACAATCACTGTCCTCAGGAGAGAATTTCCAAGTGGTATGTGACCAATCCAGTTCATCTGTCTCCTCCTTATTGTATTGACCAGTGTCCTTTCTTCCCAAACCAAGTGTAACACCTTCTCGTTTGTTTTATGTGGAAACGAGACAGCAAGCACCTCTTAAAGCCTCTGATGTCGAAATGTCCACAACACCAACTACACGTGGTCCTCCTAGTGAAGCAAAGTGTATGGTGGGCGACCGAGTCCTTGCCGGTATATGCAAGTGCCCACTGGTGAAGAGGAAGAGAGAGAGACAGAGAGACAGAGAGAGACAGAGACGGAGAGAAGGATGGACGCTGGAGATCATGGATGCTTCTGAGATGGTGTCTCGTAAAAAACACCAGGAGGAAGGCAACGGGAAACCACCTCTCTACTTATACCATCTGTCAAATCCGGCCTTTTGCCTTACTCCAACAATGCAGACACTTCACCAATTTTCCCACTGATGCACCAGCCAACGCGAGTGTTTAGCCGAAATGGATGTGTGGCTTACTAACACAGTCGTAGCTAATCCAAAGATGAATAGACAAGGGAATCCGCTATTTTGGTTACTCTGCATTACTTTAAGTGTGCAACAGCCTAGTGGTTAGAATGCTTCACTCCACATTGGCTGGTGCATCAATTTGCTGACAGTGGACAGTTACAGACCGGGACGGATAGTCAGAGAAAGGTCCAAATGACCGAAAACCTCGTGACTTTCAGGGAGCAAAGACAGACCTTGGGAGATAGTCCGTAGATGGAAGGAAGGATCAGCAAGTGACCTAGAAAAGATTTCCTAGGATTTCTAGGAGCCATAGATCAACACAAAATGGATTTCTTATAACACCGTCTGCTGAAGGAAATCGGCAGCTGGTTGGCAGTTAGTTAACTCACCTATTCTCTCATCCTCCTCTTTCACTTCCTTCTCTTTTTCCTTCTCATCCTCAGTCCTCTTGTTCACTCTTCACGATCTTCCTTTTCCTATTCATTCTCCTCTTTCTTCTCATCCTCTGTCTCTTTCTTTGCAACATCCTCATCATCTCACATTCGTGGTATTTGTAATTGCAATTATCTTCCTCCTCATCATTACCATCTTCCACCATCAATCCTCTTTGTCCTTTATTTCCATCTTCTTTACTTCTCTCTGTCTCTGTCTGTCTCTGTCTCTCTCTCTTCCCGTTATTCCTTCTCCTTTTCTTATTCATCCTACTACCTCTTCCTCCTACTATTCATACTCCTTCTCCTCCTATGCCTTCTTGTCCTCCTCGTCTTATTCCCTCTCCTCTTTCTCTTCCTCCTTTTAATCCTCCTCGTCCTACTCCTCCTCTTCTTCTCTGTTTCTTCCTCCTCCTTTGAAGCCCAGCATGCTTCAAAATTCTATTAATCTGATCAGCATGTCAAAACTTAAAAACAGCTGATTTCTCTTCATTTGTTTGATGATGGTATCTTCCGTTGGGATCATTCTCTGCCTTTGTCGCATTGTTGCTGTCCAACTGTCTGTGCGTTTGTACGTTTGGCTACCAGCGTCTTCATACACCTGCATGCCCTTCATCCATACATGTCTGTTTTATCAGTCCATCCGTCTATAAGTATGTCTGTTGTTTTTGTGTATTTTGTCTGTTTCTGTCTGTCATATCAATCTTCCTTTACCAGTCTGTCTGTCTGCGTCTGTCTGTGTCTGTCTGTTTGTCTGTCTGTCTGTCTCTCTGTAGTTGCCAATGTTGTATATCTGCATGTGTTGCCAGCCTGTCTGTTTGGGTGTGCATGTCTGTCTGTCTGCCTGTGTGTCTATCAGCCTCTGTCTGTCTGTTCAGCTATGTATGTGTCAAACCCTGAGATTGGCATCGTCTTACACTTGAACACGTTGGGTGCTTAGTCATTAATCCTGAGGTCTACTGCTGAGCTGCAAATATTCGAAAAGAGCAAAAAAATACTCAGAAATGAAGAATGCACAGAAATCCATTCTCAGCTACAATCACCGAATTCTGCAGCTCAGAACTTCCGGTGTAGAAATTCATCCATTCAAAATCTGACTCTGCAAATGCTGAATGTAATCCATGCAGTGATGTAAATTGATGTAATGAAACGAGAGATGAATATAGCACCTGTTTTGAACATTGCATACCCTGACTCTTGGATCTTGACCTGGAATGGAACCATTCTTGCCTATCAATCTTGTTTTGACTGAGAGCCTGCAAATAAGCTGGTTCCCGTGACTTAGTTTTCGTTCAGGTCTGTAGAAATCTCGAGATTATGATTATGATAAACAGGCATTTTGTGGGAGTTACATAAGAAAGCCCACCGTGTGCAAAATCGATGCAAATCAGAAATTTGTTGTAAATATTGAATCTAAGTGAAGGACTTTTGCAGCATCACTATGTTAAAACATTCATTCATTCATTCAATAATTTATATAGCGCCTCTTCTACTCAACCTAACCTAGCCTAAGCATAAGAGAACAACATTTAAGTATGCAGCATTCCAACAGATCTAAAGGAAGAAAACCATTCCAGATAGCCAGCAAAAGCCCCGAGAATGGGCGCTATAAAAATGCTCTGAATAAATGAATGCAATAAAAAAAGCTTTTGAAAGTGGGCACAGATGTATTATCCAGTTGACAAACCAAAAATACACAAGTTATCAGTCAGCTATTGCTACTGGTTAAAACTGCAAAACAGGTCTAAATCCACAAAATTCAGGAAAGCCTGACAAGGATAGGTTCAGTTATCTCGACCTGCACATACACTAACTTAGTTGAAGTTTCTTGACAAAGCTGTACATTTTCTTGTCAAAACTCGGAAATGTTTGACAGAACAAAAGTTTTTCTTTTACAACAAAATTCCAAAATTTCTCGACAGAACATGCCTTACACGAGTTCACAAAGTACTACCTTTAAATCAGCTGACCTATCTTCGTTCCATGATCACCTCTAACACTATTAGACACTGCACTCAATGGACACTGTGACTCTTGCTGTGCCCTATACCCGAACAGTTTTGGGCTCTCGTTCCTTCTCAGTAGCTGGTCCAAAGTTTTGGAATTCACTACCCAGTTCAGTTCGTTCCGCCTGTTCTTCGATGTCAGTCAGGTCTGAACTAAAGACGCATCTCTTCCAACTTGCACACCCACCGTAGCCTGGCTTCTGGTTTTCCTGACATACATATATCGGAATTCTACCCGGCTTCTCCAACGGGTTATGATTTTTTACTGCAATTTCGACTTGAAGCGACCATCGATTGATGCCTTGGGCATTATGATAACGGCGCTACTGAGGTCTTTAGATTAGATTAGATTTACATATGCTTTCCTCTTGCCCAATACCCACCCAAAACCTGCCCTCCCTCTCCAGCCTCCCAGAAACAGTGACAGTCAAAGTAACCTGAAAATTAATCAGGAAACTCGGGTAATGGCGGCATTTAAGGTATTGGTTAGCAGCGTTTAACACATAAGGACCTCCATAATGGCAAGATCCAACGCTAAAAGGTCAGCTGAGGTCACCCGGAAAGCTTCCCTTAAAGGATATCAGAGAAATTGCCAGCATGGGGGTTCTTATTGGATCCAGAGGGGCCCGTAATACGAATACGGGGCTTCTGGAACAGGGCCTGAGCCCCGTCACGTTCGCTGTTTCCGTTTAATTTCAAGGAAATTGATACTTCATTACTGCGCGGAAGGAGACAGAAAGTAGTTCTCTCTTCCTCCTGCCTTGTTGTTTATGCCGGTGAGTCTAAATGAGTTTATTAATTCTTAATTGAAGCTTTGTACAGTTCTGTTATGGAAAAGGGGCTTACCATTTGACTTACCATACTTTGTATGCATCAGAACACTTGATATAGCGCCTCACAAAGTCCCTCAAAAAGGCGCTGCTTTCATAAGCTGCAGCATAAAATCCTTCATCATTTGCTCACTACATAAATACAAAACTTGTTGAATAGGTACACTAGTTCCTATGATTGCTCAAATAAAAATTTTTTTAGTTTTCTCTCAAACTGCATATTGAAGTTAGAATTTTAAATTATCATAACATTTTGGACCGTTTTGATTTCTTTTCTTTTAAGCTGCTTTCTTTTCTACTCTTTTGTACTCACTGTTATTTGTAAACTGTGGGCGTTTGTCTAATGATAATAAAGATTACTTCCTCATGTGTATTCACATGAAAGGACCCGGTATTCAAACCAAGGTTGCAGATGCAGCAAGCCTACATATTATCTGCCAAAAAGCAGCCCGTATCAGTGTCATGCTGTTAACCAGCTAAACGGTTTTATCCCATTTTCACGGCTTTCTGGTCCCATGTGAAGGCATGGATGTCTGATCCCCATCTGCGCAGCTGTTTGGACTTCATTACACAGTTGGCTGGCTCTATTTGCACGGTTCTCTGCACCCCATCTGTATGGTTGGCTGGTCTTGATCTGCACCGTTTTGTGGCCCCCATTTGCAGAGATTAATGGTACCATTTGCATGATTGTCTGATTTCATCTACATGGTTCTCCGTTATCCATTTGCACGATTTTCTGATCCCAATTTGCATGATTTTCTGGTCCTGATTTACACGGTTGCTGGTCCCTATTTACGAGATTTTCCGGTCCCCATTTACACTAATTTCTGATCCCCATTTACAAGGTCTTCTTGTCTCCATTTACATGATTTTCTAGTCCCCACTTATGTGAAGGTTGATCCCCAAGAACAAGCTTTCTGGTTCACAATGCACACATTCTTTTACATATGTTGGCATATCTCTCTGTTCCTTATCTTTACGGTTCTGATCCTCATGTTTACGGTTCTGTAATCACTCCCTTGCATGGTTCTTAGGCCACCAGTTTCCTTGGTTTCATCCATATGAGTCAGCACAATCCACGTAAAATTACTATTTGCTGACTATAAAAATTTATCCGTAATTAGTGGCAACTAATACTGACCAACAGTCTGATGTATAAAGGTCTCTGCTATAAAATTTAGTTTGAGACCAGCTGAGAAAATCTGTAGTAAAACAGTCTGATCCAATCAGAATCGGTGTTCCTTTCTCAGATGTGGATTAGATTAATCTCTGAACTTGCCTGACCCGAACTTTAACCCCACAAGCCGTGAACGACTGGGATTAAAGGGTTAAGTGTTACGGTGTTCACAAGACGAAAGGATATGCCCCGGGACGTCAGAGATCAACAAGAATAAACACTGAACGGGAAACGGATCAACACACATAAACACTGAACGAGAAAAAGATGAGTGCAAAGAATCGGAATGCTGACGAAAAAGCCGACTGATAACGTCTCAACCGAACATCTGTACAGCTCACTGTTGTGCAAAATGCCTGCGGTGATGGTTTCCAATCGAACACCGACAAAAGAAAGGCGCAGCATGAAATAATCGCGGCGGATGGGCAACAGACTTCTTACACAAAACGCCCTAAAAAGGGAAATAGACGCAAAAATAAACGGCAAAGAAAACATGGCCGTGCAAGGGGAAACTGAACAGACAGAGTAATCTAAATAGCAAATATTGTCCTTACTCGGGGATGGATCACATTTGATCTACATTAGTAGACTTAATTCGCTGTCAGATCCAGGAGTTGAGACAGGGGGAGGGGGGATTTTACCATGGCTCAGGGTAGTGGAAAATAACAGTTTTTAGTCATCTTTCCGGACCTCGAGGATTTTGACAGGGCCTCCCCAACTGATTACGATTTTTGACTATAGCTGAATTTGCAATGACCATTAATTGATCCCAGGTGCATTATTATAACGGCGCTATAGAAGTCATGAGATTAGATTACATTAGTCGTTGTGCACGTATTACCTATCCCACCCTGATTCCCCTCTCGCCCTCGCCTCTCTCGCTGCTCCAATTATAAAGACCATCCACTGTAGCTGTCTGACAGTCTACCTACCTAACCCTTAGATCTCGATCAGGAACTGAAGCAGATTACGATTTGCACTCATTATTATTATTACGATCTGCAGGGCACGGTAGCCGACTGGTTAGAGTGCTCGGCTTGAAAAGCGTGGAGTATGGAGTTCAAGCCTTCCCGAGTTGGTTACTGTGTAGGCACAATACACAAGTCTTCCACGCGTCACTGCTCAGCACCACTGATGCCCTCCAATATGGTTGGTCGTGTGTGCATTTCTGAACTTCGGAAGAAGGGCAGTATCGAATACAATTTTGTATAATTCAAATATTACCCGCGATGTCAAGGGTAGCATTTCGACTGACGACGCTGAAATGCGTCTCAGGATTCGTCGCATTGCAGTAGTAAACTCCGACGTCTGACCGATTGTTCTTCGTGTGAAAGACCCTCAGAAAGACCAGCTGACCGCTAGGCAGCAGCATGCGATGCGATGACCCGTCTGCATTTGAGGTCACGACCTGTTGACCGTTGCGGTACCACGTGATGAGGGGCGGCGGATTGCCCTCAGCCTTGCAGTTCAATTTCGCCGGTTCCTTTGGTACCACAAACTGGTCGTCTGGATGCTCGATTATATATGGGTTCGTGGCGTCATCGGAAATTCCTTCAAAATTAAAAGTTTCATTTATATTTTAAAATATCTGACTGTGGATTATATGACAAATGTTACACATCTGCTTCATACAAAAATGTCATCAACATCAGCACCAACATCATCATATCATCACCACCACCACCACTATCATCATCATCATCTTCATCTTTTATTGATCCCAAATTTAACATACTTTAATGACAGATCATGCATATACACCATACAGAAGCAGACCAAGAGTGGTGTGGAAGTCTTAGGGTTAGCATACTGGGCTGTCAGTCCATACAGAAGTCATGGATTCAGCTCCCTACTAGACTAGAAGACATTTTAAAATTTTCCTTTGAGTTCTTAACAGGCAGTATAATAGAGCCCTCATGTGTACGCAAATATATACCTGCATACATAAATACAAATCTATATATACAGCTATATACAGTAGCTACATGGCATCTGCATAAAATTAATGTTTAACTGCAGTGACAACCTCATTATAGCTACATTTATTTCTGATGATAGGCTATGTATAGTGACCAACATCCCTGCCAGCCACATTAGTTGGGCTCACATAGGACCCAATGTGGGCCAGCGATGGGCCCCGTGGACGATGGGCCCAGTGAACGCGTGGTGTTGGATGTATCTTTGTGTCCGTCTGCCTATTAGTGTCTTAAGTTCTCGATCACATGAATGATTAGGAAGGGTCATCCTCTGGCTCCACCAATTTCAAGCTCCCTCTCATGTCTTGGGAGGTGACAAAGGGAGACTGGTACTACCAGTGGCATCTGGCCGCAGACTCTGTCCCAACACCCCAAAGGATAATCTCCAGAGGGCAACAGTTTGACCCCAATGACCTTAACAAAATTTGTTGAACCCTATGAGCCCAACCTCTAAATAAGTCCACCCAGACAGTTTTTCCACCCCAGATGTGAATAATTTACAGAAAATTAAGCAAGGACATGAAGTGTGGGAATTCTGAAAAGCTGAAGAAGCTGTTCTTTCAACTGGCATCTGAAATTTTAACAGGTTCCTGAAAATATATCAGGCAGTTGTTAAGAGATTTGGCAGTTGCTACAATATTTGCAAACAAAGGAATGAGGTGTAGCAGTCCAAGATATTGTGGTTCTCCTATACTTTGCTCTTCATGGCGTTTAAGTTATGTCTGCTAATAGCCAATATTAACGTGATAATAACAGCCAAAGACATATATGGTGTCCACTGCCACAACACATTGTGTGTTATGTGCTTAAAGACGAACTTGTAGCTCTTGATGAACTTTAAACCACTAAGGCCACAACTATCATTTAGTGTATCATTTCGTGCAACTATCATTCAGCATATTATGTAGTGCAAGTATCATTCAGTGTATCATTTAGTGCAACTATCATTCAGTGCAAGAATCATTCAGTGTATCATTTAGTGCAACTCAGTGTATCTTTTAGATCAGCCATCATTCACTGTTTCATTTAGAGCAACTATCATTCAGTGTTTCATTTAGTTTGACTAGTGCTCACTGTGTAGCTTTCATTGATTCTTTCACAAATCACTGTTAACTAGCTGTCTTTTCATTGCACATTACATATATCAACTCAAGTTTTTATCAGTCGATCCATAAATTTACTGACTCACTCACTGATCCATACATTCTTACATCTATTTGATCAATCTCTGATTAATCCACTGATCCATGTTTCTTCCATTTACCCAGCCATCCATTAAATTTCCGCTCACGTTATGGGGTCACGACCTAGCGTGAAGACACCATGCCCGCATACTGAAAGACTGGTACAAAATGTCCCTTGCTTGGTTTACTGCATATGTAGAGATTTCTTTTTCAGCAAATATTGCACATCAAATGGAATAAGAAAATTAAATGTACTGGTCCACGAAAAAACGTCTAGCTTGATCCGAAAAATGCTGTTCAAATACTGACTGCATTTTCCATTAAATTAACACACGAGCAGACGGCATCATTTTAGAGTCAATGTTGACTAATGAGATCAAACGACTGTGTTGATTTGACTCAGTTAACATTAAGGTCACCAACTGGCAGCTGACACTGCCAAAATGCACAGAATTCTCCAATTATCCATGAAATTTTTTTTCCATCACATGACAAATTGACTGCCAAGAACTTGAGCCTGACCTCAGTAAAGGTAATCGTCCATTTATTACAATACAGTACAACTGAAATCTGATAATGCCCCGTGTAATAATAAGAATCTGGAGTTTATAGACGGTGAAACTGACAATACACTAATTCTTATTGCCTATCGATTTTGGTTTGACTGAGCGCCTGTGATTAAGCTGGTTCCCGCATCTTAGCTTTTGTTGCGCGCTGTAGAAATCTCCAGTTTATGATCGTGATTACACGTGTGCTGCTTTCAGTGGTAACCTATGTATTTACCTCAGGAATTATATAGCACTTGAATTAGGAGTGGTTGTGGAACTGAAGAATATATCTGCTAAAACACAGAGATAACAACATAATTCCAACAACTTGACAACCTCTCGTAAACGGCTCGATGGCTTGGCAACAACTGGTCCCTTTCACATTTTGAACCACAGGATTCCAGGATGAATGGCAAATGCCTTGTAATTTACCCTCATGCCATGTAAAAACAACATTCAAATACTTGCCCAACACATAATAATCTAATTACTTCTATAGTGTCATTATTATATTGCACAAGAAATCAGTTACTGTTCACTTCAAGTCAAACCGTAATAAAACATCATAATCTGTTACAGAATTCATCAGAATCATAAACTGTGTAACCTCCAGGGGAAGAACATTGTTTAGTTCGTAACGTTACTCCTGGGCAGTTTCTGTAACGTCACATAAAGCAACAAAATCCAGAAAACGAGCATCACATATGAATTCTTTATTGCTATGAAGCTCTATTGAAACTCAATTCCAAAATGTCTCAGGATTTTTTTGGTTTTCCAACAGCAGCTGGAAAATACCAACATGACACCATTAATAGATACTGGAGGGCACAGAGTAGCAATCCGTTGTTCTTGTTTGCCCTCCAGTCTGTCAGCATGCAGTCTGCCTCTCGTCTGTGGCAAAGAACCCTAGAAGCCACTTGTTTCTTATACTATACAAATAGTCGTTCTTGTATATATCTACCCTAAATCACTGTTTACGGTATGTTACTATAACTCAGGCTCAGTGCATCTAACACTGCATTTTCTACTTCTTACAAATAACTTATACTTCTGAAGCCACCAAAGTGCGCCTGTCAGATCCAGTGGTGGATTTAGCTATAAGCACGGGGGAGGCTCGTCCCTTGCGTCCCTCTTGGTTTTATACCGGCGCCCCTCAGACCAGACCCATGTTTGGTGGACTACTAGAAAGTGGCGCCTCTCTGGAAATGCCCTGGCCCCCACGCAAGCAATCCTGGACCCGCCACTGGTCTGATCTCCATTAAAGTATCTATCGTTAACTAGTTAGTTAGCTAAATAGACACTTTACATAGCGCCTTTTATTACCTCACAAAAGTTCTGAAGATGCTACTTGCTGTTTTTGTTGAAGTGTAACGTCGTTTAGGCTAGCGATGGAGGAGCATCTTAGAAGGTTCTTAAATGGCACCGCAGATATGGCTACACAATACATATCTAACTATTGTTTCCTCTAAATTTTAAAGGTTTCATTCTACATATTAAGCAGCTTGCCAAGGTCTGTTTCATTAAAACAGATGGAGGTGCAATCATCGGAAATAAACTGATGCCGCCTCGTCAGTGACATAACTTCTCAAAACTTGATATAATATAAGCTTTAGTTAAATACTTGATCTTCAACAATAATTCTTGCAGAAGTTTTAACAGATGTATACAGATTAAGTGAAAAAAATGAAATCTTTTTGTCACATGTCTTAGGCTAGTATACAAAAATACTAACTGACTCATACAAAATGAGTCATTTAATTAAAACAGGTCTCCAGTTGATTTTCAGTATATCTTCTTATATTCCAGGCACTAAACCTGGCTTTGCACACACTACAACCATAGTCTTTGCAAATGGTGCCCCACTGTACCCATCTCCTTAATTTTATGGGCATTTTTTGTGCTTTGTTATGGGAACTATGGTCGGCCCTCTGTTGCCTGGTAGGACTAACTGGTCCACGTCTGTTATCACTTTGTTCAAAGAACTAGTGTTTATGGTATTCCAGAAGGGAAGCCAGACAGACCCTGGCTAGTCTTTTACCAACCAGAATGCTAAATGCGTCCAAAGGTTCAGTTCAGATTGAACTACTATCAGCTCAAAGTTTAGAGATAATACTGACTGAAAGCAGAAAAGTAGCTATCACATCCATTAAACTACTACATCTGTTAAAGTATTTCTTGTCTGAAAAGCTTAAACTGCTCACATATTTCACATGTAATGGAATATTGAAATTTATATATGCCCATTTATAGAACTGACTCAAAGGCTTCAAGAGGCTAAGGGAGTTAAATATATACATGTACAAAGTATATACAAATATATACATGTACACATGAATGCACAATTGCATATGTATGGATTCCAGCATTTAATTCAATTACCGTAAACTGTACCCTTTAAGAACCCGTCAAAAAGCTGATTCCAAATAAGCATTTTATCCACTGCTATATGACGTGGCATGTATGTATCTAGACACTTAATGTAGTGTTTGCAAGCATCTCTCTGAACATAAATGACGTTTAAATTCATTAAGAATGACAACTTAAACTAAACTTCAACAATAAAGTCAGCTGTGAAGTTCACATCTACTTGAATCCTGCTAGAACAAATGGATAAAATCTCTGCTTCTAGACCCTAACCATCATAAGGACCTGCTCACTTTTTGTACTGTACTCTAGTTCTGCATTTGTATAGCGTCACTCACATAACCTATTCAGAGGCCCTATATGAAGGGTATTCTAAATATACACTAAATGTTGATTTCAGTAATTTAATAAACTAAAGTGCAATCATTTAACAACAATTCATCCTAATCATCACCAATGTTATTCCCAACCCAGCATTACCTGCATTGGACAATTTCATTAGCTAAATTTCTACCTGTCGTACTTTACCAAACATCACGACCATTTATTACTTCTCTATTTATAGCTAATGGATTTTATCTATAAAAAAGTATCCGCCATCTTTTAATGGCTTCACTACGTGCAGGAAAGACTTGAATGCATCAAGATGACCAACATTTCACCGGCTGCAAGACTCTACGGAACTTCATTAATCTTAGCGGCTCAGCTGGTAACAACCTCCTCCAAGCTGGCAATACCATGCTCACCTTGATCACTGGATCGTAGCGGCCTACTGCAGTGTAGCATATCAAGGTGTAGCAAGGTAAGGCACAAACCTGCCGCTTATGGATAGCCCCCATGGAGTACCACGCACTGCAAGACGAGGTATTTTAAACCGGGTATCAGCGGATAGCTGAATATTAACAATCTTCCAGCTATTGGTAGAAAGTGGAGGAGGAGAAGGAAGAAGAGGAGGAAGCGGAGGAGTCTGGGACATTATAAAGGACCTGATCAAGGAAAATGAACAGAAGATTACTGATCACTGACTGATTGGCATCGAAACACCTGTGACAAATCTGTCTGTCTCTGTCTGTGCCTACTGTTTTCCCAGTCTGCCTCTCTGTACGAGGATTGTATAGTAGCATTAGTCAATCTTCCTCCATGGCTCCAAAAGCAACATATCTGTCTGCATCGCTGGCAGTTTATCCAAATACCTGTCTGTCTGCTACCAAGCACAGCACACCTGAAAGTCAATTCCTATCCACAACCTGGATTGAATGACGGAAACTAAGGATTCTGGGATGGACTGGATATGTGAGACAAACAACAGCAAACTTATAACCCAGGCCAAAAAGATGAACACTTGAGTCATACGCCTGCAACAGAACTTCTCAGAGTAATTTCTGCCAACAGTGTAGACATCAGCGTGTCTACATCTGCTTGCAGTCTGATTGTAAAAGAGTTATCACATCTGTGTATGTATCTTAATCATTTTGCTTTAACAGTAGGTAGTGAAGCAAAGTAAATATAGGTAAATAGTAGTAGTAGTAGTAGTAATAATTATCTAATAATAATAATGTTGGAGACAAACTACCTGTGTCAGAGACTCTTGGTGGGAATGCCACTTACATTTTCTCGATCTTGCCATAAGTTGAAATAAAAATAAAAAATTAATAAAAAAATAATAATTAAAGATACCCCAGAACAACACAGTCCCTAATTTCTGAAATCCTGAGGGATCATAAGTACCTCAGGTAAAAAAATAATAATAAAATTAATAATAATAATAATAAATTACTCCTGTTCTATTATAAGTATAACAATAGTACTACTACTAGTAGTACTACTAATAATAATAATAATTATAATACTCCAGAAGCTTGTTATGCACTGTCTTTGGAGAGCCATATTGTGTACAACCTTAAATTAATGAGCTCATGTCATAGCAAGTTCATTTTCTATAGCTTATCTAATTTTGGGATTCATGTTACAAAAGAAATCATGTTACAATGAAGCAAGTTATTATAAGTCTCTGGGGTAAAAGTAATAATAATAATAATAATAATAATGTATGTGAGCATTCATATAGCGCCTCTGAGGATTCTGTCAAAGGCATTAATAATAATAATAATAAGACAATTTATATAGCGCCATAACACGGCCGAGGCCGAAGAAAAGGGCGCTGTACATTAGTGTAGTCCTTTCTGAATCACACAAATGTGTCTGCATGTACAGGACATACTGCTAGACACCTGTTCCCTTATCCTGCTCGACTGATGCTGGGGAGCTTCACGGTTACTCCTCAATCCGCATCCAGCTCATCCGACTTTCCCTCCACGTGACAACCGAGCAGCTACCACCACCAACAACATCCACCTCCACCACCCGATCCAGACACCAACCACGAAAACACCACTGCACCTGGGTGAGTGAGTCTGCGCGTGTGGCCACTGCTGCAGATGCCAGGTGGGGCAATGGCTTCTCAATCGACACCCCTAAACACCCACAGATTTCAAAATCCCGGCCATAACTCGGTCCACCTTGTACTACCTTCTCAGAAAGTCCACAAACAAGACGTTAGTCTCAAGGAATCAAGACGGCCATTAAAAGCACTGACTTGCTGACCTTGAAATTAACCAAACCTTATTGCTCTCATGCATCATGAACCAGAGGTATATGATATGATACAGGTATCATGGTATCGTAAGGTAAAGTAAGTTAGGGTCACCTGAGTTTCTTCTCCTTGCCAGAATATTTGTGATAAAATATAATAACTGCTTTATCTCTAGAAAATTGTTTTTCAAATTTTGTTGCCTAATAAGTCCGCTGCTATTAGTTAAAAGGTTATACCCGGTATTATACAAATGTTCAAGTAAACGAAACTGGATTTGGATGTTACGGTAAGTATTGGTAAGCAAGGTAATTACAAATATAATCTCTTGAAATGATAGCTGGTAACAGTAGTCACTGAAGGATCTCCTTGCTGAAGTACATAATTTATCTAGTAGCATTTTAGGGTGTGTCCTAAACTGTGTCCAGATGCACAGTGACTGTCCTACAGAAATGTCTGTTTGCAGACACAGACAGTGGTTGTGCTTTCCATCCAGAAAGCATTCATAGCAGTAACCTTAAGCTAATCAGGAGAGGCAGCCGTGGGTTCAAAGTGTTAGCAACTTCATTTTTCTTAGCCTCGGCATATGAGGGTGGGTGACCAGTCCTCCCCCACTATCTTATCCTTATATCAACAATGTATGGTCAGTGTACTCATTCTACAGTCGAATTCGCCAGGTGGCACAATTTGAGCAGAAATCGCAAAACATCTTGCTGCCATGGCATGGATTTGAACTCCGACCTGTCGGTTGACAGTCCACCATGCTAACCACTAGACATCACGCACCCGCAAGAAAGTCAATCAGTGAATATTCAGAGTATCCAAGTGTCTGCTATTAGCAGACATTAATTTGAAAATTTGAAGTGTAAAAATATGTGAAAGGTAATGACAGAGAGACCTTTGGAGTAGACAAAGAACTTGAAAGCCAGCATGGGAACTCATGAGAACAATTCACACATGCAGGCGGATCTTAAGCCTAAATCACCCATGAAACAATCAGTTTGGTAGCTGCTTTCAGTCCTTCACCATTGTTTGTGCTCATATTATTGTATATCCATAATAGTTACTGCATTGTTTTGGCCAGGATGTGAAAGACTTGCAGGTCCTTGTGCGTATGAATACGTATATGTCCATGTATGTATGCACTGCCTGTGTATGTTAGGTCACATATATAGCCACGCATGCAGCATCTGGTAAGGAGCTTAAAAGGTATTACATAAAGTGTCTTGATACATACACATATAAATACATGCATACACACACATATGTATGCATTTATGAATGTAAGTATGCACATGGATATGTATATAGATAATATATATATATATATGCACAGATGCATGTATACATACATACATATATATATATATATATATATATATTATATATATATATATATATATATATATATATATATATATATATATATATATATATATATATATGCAGAGATGCATGTAGTGTGTGCATGATCTGTTTGTATGGACACGTGTATTTACATATGTATCCAGGCATTCGTATACTGCCTCTTGAAATCGTTGCTACATAATCCTGGTGTCCAGTCAGACTTGGGGTTGGGGTAAACTTGTGTCTACACAGACCACGATGGGGTGAAGTGATTGACATACAGTGGGAGTGAAGTCCTCATCAAACTAGGGTCTCAGCTTCCAAAAATCAAGAGTATTGCACTGGGGTAACATATCAGAGGCTACAGCAAGGGGGACTTTCCTTTACCCCCTGGGGTAAGATGTCAGCCCCTGCATCAGGTGACAGAAACTCCCCTACACATTACCCTACCCACACAGCAACCAACACAATGTAATGCAAGTAACCAGAAGCCTTGAATTTATGTAGCACCTTTGTGCTGATCCCTGCCTGGCTGTGCAGTCCTTCGTTTTTATGCTAAGAAGAACACACAAAATGTATTCTTCTCAGTGCATACATACATTCATATATATATATATATATACACACATATAAAAACACATGTATAGTTGTATACATACACACATACATACAAACACATTCACATCCACACATCCACACATACAAACACTTACAATACATATACTATGTGGATTTAAACCTTTGAGGCGACACAACATTACAGATATTATTATTATTATTATTATTATTATCATCATTATTATTATTATAAGAAGAAGATTTATAAAGTGCAAGTTAATGTAACCAAATACACGGCAAATGTGTGGCCCTATACAAATTGGCCAGTTACAATTACCTTTTCCTAGATGGAACTAATTGCATTCACTCTAATTTGGCCTCTACCCTCTGATCCAATCAGTTTTTCTCCCCTCCTCCACCGCTCACTTCACCCTTTCACGGTCCCCTCCCCCCCCCCCATAATCCCTTGTGCCCCATAACCCTTGCCACCCGTTCATCTCCATCCGCTCCGTTATCTGCTTAGATTCCAATCGTCCATCCGATCAGACGTGACACAAAAAGTCATAAAGGGGGATGAAGCCCGGTCCCCCCAGGCTGCATTTCCCCAATCTAAACAAATCATTTGCCCCAATGACCCCGGCGGCTGCGGGTCACCGTTCGTCAGTGGCTACAGGCCGGCCACCCCTCCTCCTTAGTCATGCGCCTAACAAGTCATTAAGGCCCACTGTCACCGGTTAGTATAGGTCTACTGGTGACCCCTCTGTCTCTGTCTCTCTGTTTCAGTCTCTCTCTGTCTCTCTCTCTCTCTGGTGACCGTGTGTCTCTGTCTGTCTGTCTGTCTCTCTCTGCCTGTATCTCTCTCTGTCTGTCTGTCTCTCTGTCTGTCTCTTCATTCCTCTGTTGGTCTGAGTCTCTCTATCTCTGCCTCTCCGCTGGCTATCTCTGAGCATCTGTGCCTCTCCTCTCCTGTATGTCTTCGCCTAAGTGTACCTGCCTCTGTTCTGGGTGCCTGCGTCAATTTCTATGGTCAATCAACTGGTCACTAAAAGTCCATTTAAAGATCAGCTTCTGAGGAACACCCATTAACTGGTGGCCAGATTAGGCCCCAGGGAGTGGTCAGCGCTCAGAAGGGAATGAAACAGAGGTTCAAGGCACCGAGGGGACAGTGGAAATTAACAGAAAGGTAAGCCAAGGAAATCTCTGTCCGTCTGTCTTTCTGTCCGTCTATCCGCCTGAAGGTCTGTCTGTCTATCTGTTTGTGTGTCTACCTGCTTGACGGTTTGTCAATCTGTCTGTCAACCTGCTTGAAGGTTTCTCTGTCTGTCAGTCTGTCTGAAGGTCTGTACGGCTGTCTTCCTGTCTGCCTGCCTGTCTGTCTATCTGCCTGCTTGAAGATTTGTCTGTCTGTATGTCTGTAGGTTTGTCTGTATCAGTCAGTCTGCCTCTATAACTGTGTCTTTATTTCTGTCTGTCTGAAACAACTCAGACACCCAAACACACAGGCAAGCATACACACAAACATACAGAGGCCTTTCATGCTGACAGGAATGGTCAAGCACACAAGGACAATCCCAAACACCAAAGAACACAGACATACAAACACAGACAGACAGACAGACAGACAGACAGACAGAATGAGAAACAAGTAAAGAATGTCGGCAGCGTGTCTGACAGTCTGTCAAAATATAACAGTTGACATCTAACTTTAGAAATTCCTACACATTACAGTTACTTAGAATGGGGTCACTCACAAACCCCACCACCCCTCGCTTCTCTCCTTCACCCCCACACACATTCCACAACTCCTTAAGAGGGGACCAGGGAGATTAGCACTCGATGGACATCCGGCCATTAAAGGGAGGCGGAAAGTTTCCTTGAGGCATCCACCGCTGGATGACCTATGACCTATGATGACATCGATAAATGAATTGGGTACTTGAGACTTTCGTAAATTAAACCTGAGGTCTGTTCACAGCCTCAACTATAATCGTAATCGTAAACTAGAAATTTCTAAAGCGCTATTTAAAAGCTAAGCGCAGCGCACCAGCTTATTCAAGAGTGCTGCGTCAAGTCGGTGGGGTTGTTCAATGATGCCATGTCAAGAACCAAGTCCGGTTGCCAGAAGACCAGAGAGAGAAAGGGGAGAGGAGCTGTTCGGGTGGGAAAGAAATGGGAAGGCACCGGATTCGATGGATCAGGGCGGGACTATATTGGCTGTAATACCAAAATTTACATCCTGGGATGACTAGCCGAATGCTTGACTTGTAACCTAGAGTCCTAATTTGTGCCTCCCCTTAGAGGGTCATTGGGGTCACCTTAGTCTAGTGGTTAGCCTGCTGGACTGCCAACCCTGAGGTCAGAGGTTCAAATCCCTGTCAGAGCAGAAAGATATGTTGAGAATTCTGCTCCACTTGTGATCCCTAGCGAACTCGGCTAAAAATGAGTACACCGACCGTACACTGTCGGTAGGAAGATCAGATGGCAAGGCAGAAGACTGGCCACCCACCCACATATGCTGAGGCTAAGAAAAATGAAGTTACAAACACTTCCTACCCATGGCTGTCTCTCCATTTAGCTCAAGGGCTGCCCTTCACTTCTTTCACACAGTCATTTTGTTGGGACCTTTGACAAATCAATTGACTTGTAATTGTAAGTGTAATAATGACAGTTTAATACAACTGTAATTAGTGCAAATTACATTTTAAATAGCTCCTTTGGGAACTTCTCAAAATCACAGGCAATCAACAGGATTCAGTCATAATGCATGAACAAACAAAGCGCATTGTAATCAAACAATTTATGTGTGTCAGCAGTCAGCAGGGGTCAAACTACTTGCATGCTCCCAGACTAGCACGGAACCTGGACGGATAAGACTTTGCGAGCAAGACTCCAAATCAGCTTCCACAAGTTGAACTTGTACAACTGGAATGTTCTGAAAGACTGCAAATGTTAATCTGCGTCTGTAAAAATTGAAACGCGCTGGATTAGAAGTGCGGAACATTGCGAAGCGACTTTTTAAGTTTTCAGTTTTCCAGTGCCATTCAGTTGATGGAAGGAAGGCTGTCAGGATGAGGCTCGCTGAATTCATGCACAGCAGAAGGCAAATGAAAAAGCTTTTTATTTCAGCAGCACACTCTAGAAGCAAATAGCAGATACTAATATGGTGGCTGTGGTAATCACAGACATTACATGTCTGGTATTCCATCACAGTGTGAGGTAGGGTTGGCCTCAACAGTTTTGACAGCCATAAGATTTCATTAAATAGTCAATCCTACAGTCACTGTTCCCCACAACCAGAAAAAGTTTCACCTTGTACAGTTTATAAGACACAAGTAATGTCTTGCAATAGCAGACACTAATTTAATGTGGCTATAGTGACAATAGTACTTATGTTTATGTATTTAAGCACAGTGTTAGCTAAGGTAGAGGTGCCAACAGTTTGGCAGCCATAAGATTTTGTTACACACTGGATACTACAGTCATTGTTCCCTGGAACTAGACAAAATGCCACCATCTACACCTGGGTGTTTGTTTAAGGCCAAAATAACTGTGCTCACTATGAAAAAGTTAATGCAGACTCTTATGGCATATAGAAAAGCGTCTAGTCTTTGATTAGTTAATTAAATCTATGACTATTCCAGGCACATGATTTGCAAGTCATAAGCAGAACAGTTAAAACAAATTTCGACAGCAGTAACAAAGAACGATGATGTGAATCGACAAATAATAGGCACAAGGTGTCTGACTGTGAGAACCAGACGAAAGGAAGCGATCAACGGTCAAAAGCAGACGGTCCAGAGCAATAGTAAACAAAGTCTTTATCCAGATATTAACATCAAACGAAGAGGAATTCAGAAAGAACACACCTGTCTTCACCGAATCATTTCTGCCACTATGCCGTATACAAGCTACAAAACGCTGAGCAGTCTGAAACGTAAGCTTAAGCAAAAACACGACCTTGCAATCTCTGCAGCCACGTTCCTTGAGCCCAAACTGGCCCACACTGTGCCGCTGGTAGGAATTGGTGCCCATCCATATGGGTTCAGTGAAAATGGCTGTCAGGGAATAATTTAAAACAAGCGACAGGAAACTTAATCGATGAAACTCATCGATGCTCCACTGCTTGGAATTTCTGCTTCAGCCTTTCACTCAAAACATTCCTCTTTCACAGAATGTACCCTGACACCCCTTCTTCCTCTTATCTCTCTCTCTCCTCTTCAACCCCAAGCACCACCACCCGTAGCTGCGACGCTGTCTCTCAGTCTGACGTTTGGATCTTGACCTGGAACCGAACCCTTTCGCCTATCGATTCTGTTTTGACTGAGTGCCTGTGAATAAGCTGGTCCCCGCGGCGCGGCTTTCATTGGATGCTGTAGAAATCTCGGAATTACGATTACGATTAATATTAAAATACAAATCTTACGCTCTTGGTAATTACTATAAAAATTTAATATGTACGCAGCTGAAAACATGTTCTGTTCTGCCACCAACATTTCAAGAAAGTTTTGGAACTTATCTTCAGTTGCACCAGTTTAGACCTCTTAGATAGCCATATATTAGCAACTCTGTGAGGTTCTCAAAATGCTCTATATAAATGCCCAGATAACACATGCATACATGTATTGATCTGGCTGCTTGTATTGCATCTTCTAAGTGCAAGTCTGAAGTGGGAACTAGACAAAAACTGCATTTATCAGAGATATGCAATTATCTGTTCACTTTATTGAAATATCCAGACACTTGTGCAGCTAGAATGCTTGTTGATAATGCTGTTACTAGGTAACAAGTTGGAGCCATTGTGGCCTACATCTAGACACTTTATGCTGTTTTTCTAGTGTTACAACAAGTGTCTGGCAGTTAAACACAACAGTTTTTATGCTCAGTCAACATGTATCAGGACAATTTTGTAAATAATAAATATAAATCAATATCATCTATAATAATACAAAATTATTAAACATTATTATGAATAACATATAAATACACAGAAGTGGATATATAGATTTGCTTATTTATTATACAGATCTCTCTTTCTCTCTCTCTCTCTCCTTCTGTCTGTCTGTCTGTCTGTCTGTCTGTGTCTGTCTGTCTGTCCTGGACCCTTCATGCTACGTGAAGGCCGATATTTAGATCTGCCAGTTCCTTCTCCACGGCTATAGACCGCGTAGTCCTCCAATTAGTAAATAAAGCTCCCATGTCCCTGGGGAATGTCGGGGAGGCGCTCATTTCCTTTACTTAGGCCCTTGAGCCTGCAATCCACGAATCCCAAGGTCCTGGACACGGGGCCAGTACATCGCAGGACTTCCCCATCTATATGGGCCCAATGAAATCCAATCATTACAATTATTACACAGCATCTGATATAAATAAATTTATTTCGGCTAAAAAACTGAAGCAACCCGCAAGCAGACGCAACACAGAAACAAAACTACTTACTCTGGGAAGCCGCGAACAAAAGAAAGACGCTTAAAAAATCCAGCCACTTGAGAATTGGATAATCCATGTCAACCGCTCACAGAAACTTCTCTCAGGTCATCAAAGAGCCAGCATCTGAATCGCTGTTACGCATCACAGGCACAGAAGATGACGAGGAGTTATGGGAACAATCCTCGGCACTGCGAGAAGTCTTCTCCGCTCGGCCCGACTCCGCCCACTGGTCATTCATTGGATGCTTCGCTCTGAGGTACGGAGGCTGAGCGAGAAGGTGAAACGGACAGAGGCAGGGCAGGAACGTGGCAGGGCGCGATGAAGGCGGCATTGTTTATTCTAGAACCCCAACTGGGACATTACTGAGGTGTTTGTCAGCAGCGAGACAAGGGAAGCCCTATCTACAAACAGAAACCAGAACACCAAAGCACCTACAAGTTAACTTCATTACATATATATATTATCTATATATAAATGCATATTAACATGCATATATATACAGGTGCATATAAATATGCATATATATATGCACATACATATGGTACCTATATATATATATGCACATACATATGGTACCTGTATATATATATGCATATATATATATATATATGCATATATATATGCACATACATATATATATGCACATACATATGGTCTGTACCTAGATACATATACATATACACCATACGTATTTACAGGATTCTATATATAACTACAGTGTGTCTAGACTTACACCTTGTTTATAAATGTATGCATTTCTGCATCCGTCTTAGTGCACCTGTAAGTATATAGACATGAATGCAGTGCCTATAAATGCCTATGTTTACCTAGGATAGTAATATCAATACATAGTTTCAGGACAGCTGAGACTATTCTGCATATTTACACCCAGTGACTAGGCGCAGACGCAGATGAAGCAGACATCACTTGATTTATCTGTACAATGTAACCATAAGCCATACTTCCATACATAGACACACACAAACAAGCAAGCGGACACACACACACACAACCAACTGCAATCACACACAACCACACACACACACACACATAACCACACACACACACACACAACCACACACATACACAACCACATAAGGATACTTATAATAAATGCACAAACCTGCAGATACCCACAAATAGATAGACAAATACAAGCACACACAGCAACACAGATACAAACATACAAAACAAAAGCAACATTCTCAGCTTTTCATAGGACACTTTTTTAAAGGTTTGTTGGACAGCCAATTTCCCGCGCCTTTTACATGTTCGTAACTGGTGGTATATAAATAATCTACTTACATTCAGGGCCTATCAGAGGGGGCCAGCAGGGCCATTTGGCCCAGGCTTCACACAGAGAAGGGGTCTTAGATTTTGAAAAAGGTTTGTGTGTAATAATTATTAATAATTATTAATATTTATTTCACCTTTTTTGTATTATAATTAACAACTACGATTTAATAGGCTTATGATGCGCATGCTTCGAGATTGGGGCCTCGTACTTGCAGTGGCCCGGGCCCCTCTGCATACATACATACATACATACAGACAGACAGACAGACAGACAGGCACACGTGCATACATACACATTATACATACTGTACATATATACATACATAAAAAAACATACATATTATATACACACATAAATACATGCATACATATATATATATATATTATATATATATATATATATGCAATCTCATATTACCGTGACAAATGCTTGGCATTATCAGAGTGTTAGAGATAAGATGCTTTGGAGCAGCCAAAAGCAGATAAGTCCAGAACCTGGCCATAAAGGTTATTCTAGAAACCAATTGCTTGCCTTTCCCACTTTCCCTAAGCCTCCTGGATAAGAAAAACCAAAAACCTTTAAAGTTTAAATTGTTTACACTGTTAAGAGTAATGTCTACTAATGCCAGACACTGGTTTGTCAGGATATATGTCATAGCGACTTTGGCACTGGACAACTGAAGTCAATGAGTGACTTGGCCACATTAGTGTCTCCTGTTAGGAGACATGACTTTCTGGAGTGAATCAATCTATTGCTAACTTTCAAGTCAGTTTACTCAATTTTTCTGTTTGTCTAGCACCTTTGTGATGTTACATTTATAAGCAAAGTGTAGCTATAGACATACACTGTATAGTTATATATAGAAACCTGTAGATACATATGACATATATATGTGCACATTTTGTATATATATATACTTATATACGTAATGTATGTATGTACGTATGCACACGCCTTACATATCTAATTATGCCTGCCAGTTATGCCGCCTAACTCCATACCTGTCTGCCAGTTGTGTGTGTATATCGGTACATAGATCACCGTTTTAAGTAGTTAAGTTACTATCACTCTGAAAGTAAGTAAGTAAGTAAGTATATTCTTTATTAACCAATAGCTAATCGCACATCAGTTTACAAGTATTTAAGAAAGAGCCCAATAAGCGTCAGTTATAGCAGCAACTGTGAGTGCTTTTGACTTTACCTACGTGATGGTATACAGTCTGGGAGGCATCTTGTCTTGTTTGGTATGCGACTTACAAAAACCTCACCTGACCTTATCTCACTTTTAACTGAAGTGTGAAGAGATTAGGGGCCTGAGTTCCGGTTAGGACATAAAGATATTTCAATGCTTTTGTTCTATTCAATAAACGTCCTCTGGTCAACTCTGCTGTCAACAAGTACATTTGGTTTAACACCCAATCACAGAAAGCAGAGTAATGCATTGGGGCATCTGGTCAATTCTTACTGACCAAGTGTCAACCCAATCACTCATTCTGAACCCCTTGAAGATAAGACACTGTGGAAAACGACTGGCCAAATGCAGAAACTGAGAAAATGAAGTTGCTGGAAGTACTGATTGCCTCTGTACTCCGATAGCAAAAGGCAAAATGTTAAAGTTTTTGTGACTCTACCCCGAGCTGGAATGTTGCCTCTATCTTCTGATAGCAAAAGGCAATATGTTCAGGTTTTTGGGTGTAAACAAAGTTGGAATGTTGCCTCTATCTTCTGATAGCAAAAGGCAATATGGTAAGGTTTGTGTGACTCAAAACCAAGTTGTAATGTTGCTTCTATCTTCTGATAGCAAAAGGCAAAATGTTAAAGCTTTTGTGACTCTACCCCAAGCTGGAATGTTGCCTCTATCTTCTGATAGCAAAAGGCAATATGTTCAGGTTTTTGGGTGTAAACAAAGTTGGAATGTTGCCTCACTCCTCTGATAGCAAAAGGCAATATGGTAAGGTTTGTGTGACTCAAAACCAAGTTGTAATGTTGCCTCTATTCTCTTACAGCAAGGGCCAATATGTTCAGGTTTTTGCAGGTCTAGACAAAGTTGTAACTTCGGAATGAGAACACTGGCAAAGGGTTAAAGTGCTGAAATGTTCTTGATACTTTAACAGCTAAGTTTCAAAGATCACAACCTGAGCTGCACCGACAGCCTAAGGAACAAAAATCAACATCAGTAAAAATACTTGCAGATGAAAAAACAGAACAGAGGCAGAAGGAAAAAGATATGGGTAAATCATTCCATATACAGGGCACCGGGGGTCTAAAGGTCCGTGCTAAAGACAGATGGGGTAGGGTGTGAAAGTCGGCTTTAAGCTTATTTGTTTAGAAAATAAGACAATGGCAGTGCATGCAGGCTGACCAACTCAGTGGCCAAGTCCATTAGGCCTGGTTTTGGGTGGGGTGACGAGCAGAGAGACAGACAGACAGACAGACAGAGGCCGTTAATAGTTAGCGCCAGACACGTGCAGATAACAAAAGGGCGTCTGGATCTTTGCAGGTGGGTCCACGGCTGGTGGTAGTCGTCCAATCCACTCGTCTGAGAATACAACCAACAGCCATACAATTGGGCAAACAGACGGACGTATTGCCACAATTACCGGCGGATATCGGTGTCCTTCGCAAGCGATGCATGAGGATACAACAGACAGACAGACAGACAGACACACACAGACAGACAGACAGACAGACAGACAGACATGCTCCATAATGGATAGATATCTGTCCTATGCAACCGATGCAAGAGGATACAACATACATACATACATACATACAGACAGACAGACGGACATGCTCCATAATGGATAGATATCTGTCCTATGCAACCGATGCAAGAGGATACAACATACATTCATACAGACAGACAGACAGACAGACGGATGGACATGCTCCATGATGGAGAGATATCTATGTCCCTTCCAACTGATCGATGACGTGAGAGAGAGACAGAAAGACCGACAGGTGGAAACATACAGACACAGATGAGCCAAACACAGAGACAGACATACGGAGATACACACCGAGACACACGTAGCAGACCGAGACAGAGGTGGAGGAATGAGGAATGGATCTGTCAGATTATCTATCATTCATGACAGGTCTGGAAATTTAGCCTCTAATGACCGTCAGTCAATTGAACTATGGACCAATCTTAGGTAGGGCTCTTAGCAACCGGGGTCGTTTACAGAGGGGCAAATCAAGTTTCTTCCAGACCCTCTTCCATCAAACCCTTAAGAACGGACAGCCTATCAATCGACCACTTGGGGTCATCGCGCTGGAAGAGCCGAAGTGGGGGCTGGTAGTCCAGCAAAGTGGTCCAGTAACCGCCAAGAAGCCAACTACGGGACCGCGATTACCTACTCCCCAGGCTGTTTCCCTGTACATTTTGTACTGACGGTAAGATGTGGCACCAACTACAGCTGCCATGTCAGGCAGGCGTTCCAGAAACAAAGGTCATGTCAACCAATCCCTGCGGAAGCAGAGACCCAGCTGCGATAAAGAGTATTAATTCCTGACACTAGCCGTTATCTCCCCTCCCAGTTGCCTACTATTTCTGAATTCAGCCATGGCCGAGGGCCTGGGTGGAGATGGGAAAAAGTAAAGTCCATTGGCCAGCTTTTTAAATCAAATGTAGAATCTCTGAGAGCCACATTCACAGCTAATCAACACTAGGCCCACAGCCGGCAACTCGTGGCCCGTTGCCGGCCCAGTGAACGTGAATGCCAAGGAAGTCCCGTGCTTCTTGACCTCAAGTGATAAAGTTTACCTTGGGCTCCACTGATAAATCTGCATGCCAGTAGTTGACGGGCTTTGGCACAAAGTCCCCCATTGATTAGATAATACCCCATATACAGAGGCTTAACCCTCTACAACACATCTAGGTCCAACCCCCTCCAAACAATAATTTGGGTGCTAGACGCGCAATGGTTTTGAGAGCCTGATATTTTCAGCTGTTAACTTGGACAAAGTAGAGACAGCAAATGTTGGAAGCTGACGGTGGAAATGGCGTAAAACAGCTTTGAAAGCAAAGCAGAAGGAAAGGAGACAAGTTTACATCAGTACAAAAATTCCCACTCTGCCCCTCAGATGCACTGTGTGCTGTTAGAATTCAAGAGATACCAGGGCGATTTTCTTTCCAGGCAGTTAATAGCAAGCACCCAAACACCAAGGCCACTGAATAATAAAACCAATAGCTTCTAGTTTCTGGTGCTGGTTAGGTGATACAAAACACTTTCAAAACTTTCTTGCTTGTACCCATCTGGAAGTCCGAGCAAATCCCTAACTTCTGGTCCTTAATTTCATGGAAGGTTCCATAAGTTTTATCCAGCTGCTATTTAATAAAATTGTACACGTTTTTCTATAGCGACCTTATGGCCTCGACCCTATCAGGTGAGATCCTTCACCACCGCTACACGCCATGCACGGGCTGTGCTAGCCCGAGATTCTACCGGTAATCTCTGAAATAAGCCACGAGCAGGACGCGAACCGGGGATCCTCACACAGAGGCTTTCGTGGCATACGCGGTTACCGATGTAGCTAACTAGGCCAGTAGCTACAAATGTGCCTATATATAATAGCTACGAAAGCCATCTGAGACACTGCAAAACCCTTTCACTAATTCCTGTTCCTTAGTCTTATGGAAGGCAGCACTATTCTGTCCAAATACAAGACTGCTGCATGACTACATAATCCAAAACGAGCTAGACAAATCGAGATATAGTGCCCGATAGAATACCATGCAAAGTTTCAGACACTAGCCTTTCCCGCATAACCATACATCAACACAACATAGACTTCTGTTGCTACAGCCAGTGCCTCACCCAATCGTAGCCTACAGACGGAAATTAAAAACCAACACCGAACCTGCAAACGTCTAATCTTGACCCGAATAGATAGTCTTGTCTCATGAATTAAATACCACTTACATCAAGTAATCCCTCAAGTGAGACAACCACAATGTAACAGTTACACCACAGCCAAAGCAGACATTAAGGTCGTCTGAATAGGCATACCTTTTGGCACTAAAGCTACAGCAAGACAATACGTGAAGTGTTTTATAAACCACAGTAGATGTTCTTCGTTGTGAGACAAAACATGACTATTTAAGCAACATTAGTGCCTGCACTTGCCAGACATTGCTAGTAGGAGAGTAGCAGACTCATTTTACATAATGATAAATTATTTCACGGTGCTCCTAGAATTGTTGAATAAATACTGCAATTTTTTATCAGGTGTCATCTTTCTGACCCCCATGGATAGATTAATGTAAACTGATTAGATTAGGCAGGTCTAAGAAACTAAAAAAATAAGCACACAGTGGCTCAACCATCCATGTTTTGAATAACAAGTCCAGGTATCCCCAAGACTGCTTGGATACAACGCTGAAAGGTTTAGTGTAAAAATCGACGTTTCTTTAGCACTTGACAAAAACACTTAAACAAGGAAATGAGCTCAACAACACATCTCAATGCAATGTCTGTTAACAGCGTACACTAATGCGTCTAGAATGCTCATAGTGACAAATGTTCTGATAAGGGACAATCAGTGTGACCTTAATCGCCCTGACTGTCCCTATAATTTAATGTGACAGTGGCCGATTAGTTTGAATGCTCGCCCTTCAACGCAGTGTTCTGGCCGAAGCCTTCACGAGACGGTTACTGCATTGAAACTGGGTTTCCTTAAAGCTCAGTTGCTCAGAACCAATGAATGACACTTTGTCATTAGACTGTGGCACTTAGTAAATACAGAAATAATGTGTGACTATAGCACTTTTGAGAGGTACTCAGAAGATGCATACACACAATAGATACCTGGTAAGAACTATAGTGAGCTACTGCAAAACATTCTGTGTAATTACTACAAGTATGTCTGGCAGTCAGCCACATTCACTGTCTCTTATTATATACCATACAACTTAAGTAGAAGTGTCATTGTTTCCAGCAAGCAGTAAAGGCCGGTCATGTTAGTCAGACTGAGTTTCCTTATGGACTCCAGTAACAGGCAGTTGAATTTTGTAAGTTTGGACCATCCTTCTGGAACAATCAACCACTGTATTTTTGAAATTTTCTGCCAAAAATAGATCAAGAAACATTTTCAGCTTCTGTAAAGTCACATATTTCTAAATCTGTCCAATAGTTGAACATCAGCATTCCTCAGATATTCATAAATGGCATTATACATGTATAAACACGCACACGCACGCACGTACACACACACGTACACACACAAACACACGTACACACACACAGGCGCGAGCAAGGATTGACAGGGAAGCGATAGCGGCAGTGTTCCCAGGCTGGGAATCACAACGGTCATCTGGGGTTTTGGAATGCTTCTGGATGAATACCTATCCATGTAGGAGCACGTCAGTTCCCTCTGCAGAATGGAATCTCTAGAGCAATGACATGGAAATAAAACTCTCCAAGTGAACTACGCATTCACGGAAGAGGAAAGATTAGATACAAAGTTCTAAAGTGCACACTTCTCATCCCATCTTGTGCTTCCTTCTTGTCTTACGCTGGCCTTAGATGCAACCGAAAGGATTTTACAGAGTGCTTTAAAAAACCACCAGAATCCATAAAAACATTCCTTTGATCCTTCCTTCTTAGTCTAAACACACAATAATTTGCTCTAACAAATAAGTCAAACTCCCACGGCCTTCCCACTCCTGTCATGAAGCAATCTCACGATGACACATTGTTTGGGAGAGGTATTACTGTCATTAGTGCTATTGATGCTAGTGCTGTTGTTAGCATTATTATTGTTATCATTGTTACTTAAGAAGCATATGTAATGAGTTACAGTGTATGAGAAATAGGGGCCACGCCTTGCATACACAGGGTCTGGCATCTGTTGCACTGTGACAGTGAGCTCAAGAATTGCTGATGCATTAAATTCACAAGCACTTGAAATGCAAGAAAATATTATATATAACTTTATACACAATTTATGCAGATGGTTGCACCAAGGTTGAAGTAAACTTTCTTTAGTTAACTTATATAACTTCCCACAATTTTGTTATCTTAATTTTCAACATTCAAGATCAAAATTAGTTCTTAAAATGATCAATCATGGATTTAATAAGTCAATTCCACCAGATATAAAGGCATTGGTAGATAAACCAATAAACACATTTTGTGGATATTCAGACTCTATGCCCTACCCATTTTCTGCTTTCAATGAGCCCATCTGCTTGAAACCCATCTATTTAATCAACATTCTAAAATCATCCTTTTCAAAATTCTAAAAAACCTATATCAAACTATTGTGTCATTAATAAAACTGAAGTCACAATAAAATACAAGTCACCAGTTGGCCAAATCAGTGGTACACAAAGCTTCTTTGTTTAACTGTCTAATCAACATATAATACTTAACAAATTACTTTCAAGAATTTAAAACAATTATTTTCACCCACTGCATCCAATGGTATCAGGAACTTACTATGAGAATAATATATTGATGTAATATACATACATAAATAATGCATGTATTTATATATAATAATTATATATGCCTGTATAATTATGATATATAAAAATACATAATTACACAATAATAATTATACAGGCATATATAATTATTCTTTGATCCCCAAAACTATTAGCAAACTAAATATAGAAATTTTCCTTTAAAACAAATTGCTGCTCAACACTTACAGTTTGCTGAAACCGGATTTAACCAGCTCTCTAAAACATCAAACGACAAGCACGTTAACAAAATCACCAGTTTCACCAGATGCACAAGTAACTAAATATTCTGAACGAAATAAGTACGCAAATATATCACATATGTGCTTAAAAACGCCAAATCCGGCAGCAGCAACTTTTTTGCAGGAGTTGTTTACTGGCAACAAGCTCCTTGTTGCACAGCTGTTGCAGTCTGTTTTAAGGTTTTACACCATCTTTATTCACTAATGGCCAGAAACAGCCGATATCATTGTGGCTTGAATCCTTATCAACCTAAATTGTCTAGTAGCCGAGTAATTACTGTGACTTACAATCAGATACCACCATCTGTTTCGTATAAAAACCACAGTCAGATACCTATAATCAGAAACCTCCAACTGCTTTGTATAAAACCACAGTGACTGTCTTTTATCACCTAGTCAATTAATATCTGTCAATAAATTGATTGGATTTTATGGTGTATCATCACAAGTATTTATTTAATGCCTTGGACGTATTAGTACTTTAAAATAAAAAATCAATTAAAATATACAAAACAGATTAAGCAGTCCTAATATACCAGTTACAAGTTGGATAGAAAATGCTAAAAATGGGTAAAAGATTTTAACTCTGATCAACAATAAATGAATTTATGTCTAACCACACCTTTTTTATTGTTTAGGAAGTATAATCTACTTTAAAGACTGCATCCCAGTCACAGACTGTGAAAAATAGGGCAACACTCCCCTGTGAATAATAAACAGAAAAGATAAAGGTACCACTTGGTGATTTACCTTTCTAGCATCCATCAGCCATAAAAACTCTAAGACTAGTTCTTTTCTGAGACACCATTACTTTAAGGCAACCATCTGAATTATTAAGTTGATGCCACACGGAACGAAAATAAAAAATATGTGAATGAAAAACATATGCAAGTCTTTTTGATATTTATAATATGTGAAAAAAATGTCTTTTTGATGTTGGAGCATATTTATAATGTGCATATATACATATATTATAGATGATTAGCAATTTCTTTAGCACTGGTGTAGAATGTACAAGGCATCAACCGATGGCAAACCAAAGCCAAGCAACAGCGAGGTCAATACCCGGAAAGTAAATTGCTGGAAACTCGGGCAATGTCAATATTTGCTATTTATTTTGATTCACAGAAAGTTTCCAGTAAGTCACATTCAAATGACTGACTTGGATTCGGTTGTCTGCAAAGTCATAGGGCAACTCCAAGAAGATATGCACTCGCAATAAGTTGTTAGGTGGATGTACAAACAACAAATGAAGCCGACTGTCTCAGATACACAAGCACTGCTAAATAAAACATCGACTTTGACATGAAGGCATTTTCAATCGAATATTTTAAATCAACTCTTAGTAATAAAGGCATTGCTAAATAAAGCAATAAAGCATTTTGCAGAAATTCCAAATCTCCAACTTTTTAGAAAGTTTATCCTGAAAGAGATTAGCCATTGCGCGCGTCCATGCTGGTTCATAAGCAGCCATGCCATAGCTATTCATAGGTTCCTTGCACATTAGAAAGTGGCTCCACACAAATTATCAGACAAAACCAGCCATGAAGCCACTCCTACCCAGGCCCAGCCAAGTAATACATTCTAATGCAATTAGTAGTTACTGTGCATCTTCAAATATGACTGCCTGTTCAGTCAGAATCTTTGAATAAGCAGCAAACTCTATTAGATAAAGTTGTACAGCAGACTCCAATGGTTTGTTTGGTCCTATGTGGAAAGAATGCCAGTTCATCAAATCCCACACAATGCATTAGATAAAAAATGCAAAGAAGAGAGAGAGCAACAGACAATGACTGTCCTGGATCAACAATATAAACAAAAACATAAAAACACTCGGCCTAACATGAGAACGGCACTTAATTTGACAAATGCCCAAAAAGAATGGAGATCATTTATTCGCATCACCGCCAAACAGCTGGAACCAGGATCTGACGATAACGATAATGAATCTTCAAAATTTTTTCTGGTGTTTAAACAAAGTTGCAAAGTACATGCCAACAAGCAGTTCACCTTTTTATATTATCCATAAATGCATGTCATGCAGAATTGTGTATTGTACTCTTTACAAGAATTAAGGTGCAAAAGAAACACTTTTCAAACACTAAACAAGAACCGAACCATTACATTATTCATTCAAAAAGCAATTGCAGATTGTAGCCATTTTGATTAAGTTTTTAACCAAACAGAGGCAAAATGAGGGTCACATTTTTCAAATTTCACATGGGGCAAGACTTGAAGGTTTATTTGTTATGTACTTTTGCTTCGTCATGTTCAGATACCGACATTTTTTCGGAAACAAAGATTCAAAGCAGTCCAACAAATAAACAACAGGCGATCATGTCATCAGAATAAACAGTTTATTTCACGTGCTATACAGCTGTAGACAGAGGTTTTCAACTTCAATTCACAAACCTGAAAATCCGAAACAGTGGCAGTCACTACCATCTTAATCCAACTTACACAACACTTGGCGTATTTCACCTTAGTTTCAAACTTAGTACCAGCAATGTTCAGTGGAAGTGTGAAAGTCAAATATGTCGTCTAAACTATAAATTATCAACATTAGGTGAATTTGGACAAAGAAGGAATCAGAAGCCACTCTTTTTACACAATTGCCTGATTGCCAGTGATATGTAAAATACTTTTTAAAAGTATTTAAAATGGTATTTAAATATTTTTTAAGTGTATAAAATACCATCTCACATACTTTTCAAAACATTTTTAAGGATATTACCCATCCCTGCTTATCACCATGATTACCAGAGGCATGAGCAACAGGTTGCTGGATCTTTCAGCTGTATCCTTAATGGGACAACAGCAACAACTTGGACAACATTTTCTTGTAGATTTACCACCTAGATGATGATTGGTCAACTTCTCAGCGCATCAGGATGCTTGAAGCAGAGGCAACTGCTGATCCGTATCCAATTAATCAGCCACCACATTTATTGCAGACCTACACAAAATTCACATTCAGTACCACGACTCAAACCTAGGACATTACAGTGAAGGTCAATCCGTTAGAAGCAATCATTTACCACAGATTTAATGGTCAATTTCCCACGAGTTACCAGGATTCAAATCCTGGGCACTGAGGTAAAGGTCAATTCATTATAAGCAATCAGCCACTTACTTTGATATTAAATATATTTCATATCAAGTGTTTTATATAAACAAATTAAGTGCTTTGATACAAACATACATACATTACATTGCATTTACCATATATTTAAATGTCAATTTCACATCATGTACCAGAAGTTGAACCCTGTACGTCAACTGTGCAGAGCAGAACGGCCAATTTATTAACAGCCAGCCAACTTCACATTTAAAAGTTTTACTAACAATCACAAGTGACTGATTATCAGTACATGCAATGACCAGCAGAACTAACATTTACTATAAAAAACATAGTTGTACCAAAGAAAAATAGTACTACTGAAAAAAAAAGTTCAAATCTCCAAGATCAATCTACTCCAAATCTCCAAGATCAATCTACTCCTAAACAAAAATGCATGAACACAAAATGAGCAACATCTCTGATGGCACGCAAAAAGTTCAGCGACAGTTCATGTGAAGCAAGAGCCAGTTAGATCCAATTAGCCTAATTTTCATTTGCCAATTTTAACTACATGATCCTCATTTCAGTCCCAAAAAGTTACCTTCAGCAGTTACTTAAATTTATATTTTTGTTTTTTTCAACAACACAAAACATGGTATATTTCAAAAACACCTACTTATTCAATTTCCTTACTACCTAGAAAATGCTGCAATGATCAGTCGTGTCAAATATTGCCACCCATCAAACTAAACAAAATCAAAGGCAAAACTTGGTGGTTCAACAAGCTTCAAATAACAGTTTATGGTGCCCCTAAGTAAGTCATTTCAAACTGGTAGCTGCGTATTGTTTAAAACCTTCTCAAGAACAAATGCGTCTGGCATTTCAAGGCGTTTGTAGTAGTCCGTTAAACGTTCCACAATCACAAATCCAAACTTTTCATAGAAATTGATCGCATCTTCGTTCACGGCATGAACATGACTAAAGGAAAACAGAAACAAAAGCATCTAATTTTATATGGTCTAAGATATCCGGAAGTTACCAAGCAGCAGAACTGGCCCCAAGTCCAGTACTTCTAGGTTTCTGGGTTTGCTAAGTACTTGGTGGTTCCAGCCATGGATATTAAAAGTAAATCTCCCATAAGTAACATAGAGGAGGCACTCATTTCCTTTTCTTGGGCCTGGAGTCGGCAATGGATGAATCCCAAGGTCCTGGACACGAGGCCAGTGCACCACAGGACTTGCCATTGACTTCCCAGCTTACGCCTTTACCAAATTATACTGCTTAGTGATACAGGCATGTGCCCGCAAATAACTTGCCTAGCCTCATTACAAGGAGTCAACTGCATTATGATTGGCCAAACGTATTACTGATAGCACACCGTGTCACACACCATGGATACTGGGAGACAATTTACTACATTCTAACACCTTGCAAACCTTTAAGCAAGACCAGACGATAAACAAAACAAGCTACAGTAATATGTTTACTTACAGATAAACTTTTTCAAAGTCACCATATTCTTCACATAATCTCAGCACATGATTTAGCATCAGAGTGCCTTACAAAAACAAACACAAACCGTTGTCAAAAAGTAAAAAACACTATACAGGTCTTCATATCTGTTATTCCACACTAACAATGTCCATTCGACACCTGTCCATCTCCAATCATCCATCCCTTCAGTTTATTCAATCATTTGCCCATCATTTAACTACCCAACCAGCTGTTTATCTTTATATAATTATTATGGCTGCAACCGAGCATGTATATAAGGCCAGTCAAAGCACCGATGTTCAATACCGAATGACTGCCTTACCACAGAGTACTGATATTAGCACCAATTCCCTGGCGGATCACCCTGGGTTCACTCTTCGACATTCTAGAAGCACTGTAGCTAAGTTTCCAAGGTCCAGTGTCCTTCCCAACTCCCTTTTACCATGTCATATGCTTTGGAGAAAGGGATGAGACACGATCTTTTCCTTCAACCTGACATCACACAAGCCAATCAGCAAGAGGAAATACAGCAACTGGGAATAACCATTTCATAAGCATCTCATCCATGGAGGATATATACTTCATCCTCAACACTGTCACATGAAGGCATTGTTAATAAGTCTCAAAACCAACCAAAGGGTGTGTGTGCATGCACGTGCGTGTGTGTGTTTGTGTGTGTAGTTGTGAGTGTGCATTGGAATGGCCATATCCAAATCCTCCAGCTACAATAAGGTAATTTTCTAAAGCTGCAATAAATTTGGGATCCACATCGTATTATATCAAACCGTGTTTATAATTAAGCATTGTAACTGTAATTGTAATTTGAGATTTATAAAGCGTCTCTTAGAGGATAAACTCAACAGTGGTGCTTCCGACTCAAAAAAGTAAAATCACTGTTAAACAGTACAGTCTTCAGGCCCCTGCGGAACACTGAGAGGGGGAGAGAAAGGAGCTCAAGTCACAATTCTCAAGGGAGATGATTCCACATTACAAGATGGCTCTGGTGTACCTTCAAACAAAAAATTAGCCAGTAACAACACAAATAAAGAACTGATCTCAAGCACAGACTTGACAACCCAACCAGACACCTAGATAAAAACTGTTTTACACAAACACTTAAAAGCTTTTATTCAGGTTCTATAAATTTTTATCTACATGACGTTATCTTCAAATAAACACCAAGAAACGCAACCAACAAACCGATGCCCAGCCGCCTGTGCGTTGGAAGGCAGCCAAGCGTCATGATGTAGAGGCACTTCTGATTCCTTACAGCTTCCGGTCGACAGCAAACCGTTCCGACCGCAACACCATCGTAATACGCTAATCAAACACAACAGATCTGCAAGACTTCTGCAGGGAACACAAGATTTAAGGATCCGGCACAAAGCACATTTTTACCTAATTAAAGAACTTTAACTGCAGTAAGCAAGTTGCATTGGTATCAATCAATTTCTACCTGATTAAAACATTTTGACACCAATAAGCAAGTTGCACTGGTAACAATCAATTTCTACATGTGAAAAAGTCCAAACTACAGGTAATAAAAGTATGTATATATGTATCTGGCTATTTGTATAGCTCCTTTTTGGAAACATCACAAAGGCACTAAAACATGGCTCTCTAACAGATCTAAGCAGGTGAGACTTAACATAAGTAGAAAATGTTTCTTGAGTTGTCTGTGGCTGAATAGCACGTATTTTTAGTGCAAGGCTGTTCCAGAAGGCGTTCCAATGTATGGGAAAGCATAACGTGAAAGTTTATTTGCCATAAAAAGTACAAAAAGGTAATCTAGTGTCAATCTGCTACTGTAGATTAATATAATAATGCATGGGGTATCAATCAATAGTCACTGTTAAGTATGTTTAAGACCAATAGTCACAGAACCTTAAGAACAAGTAAAGCCAATAGGTAAGTAAAACTCTGAAACAAAGACCTTTCAAGATCTAGTACAGTACTTCTAGGTCTGGTTGAGCATTCCAACATATCAACCTAGGCAACACTGAAGCAGTCTACAAGACATACAGACATCTCAAAAGGGAAGATTTGGAGCCCTCCTGAAGGCCAACACAAACTTAGCCAAAAGAACATGCATTAGAAGGAAATTCTGAGGCCATCATCTATCAAGTTATGTCACTGACCATCACAAGGACATACTGATAACCACACAATTCGTGTATTCAAAGCTAGAGTATCGTAATCTAATCTAATCTACTGAAACTTCTACTGAATCACTGTAAGAATAATGCACAAGGTGTAAAGTAACAGCCACACCTCAGTAAAACCTACCGAAAACCAGGGTTAATCTGGTCAAAACTCAACTGCCCTTTTTAAAACCACCATATGCAATTTGTTCCAAGTTCTATGTTTACAATATATATAGTTATGTAATTATGTAATGATTTTACGGATTTTATTTCGAAACGTCACACTACCATCACACTTAGACACTAGCAGCCTACTTGTCATAACTTCAATATTGTCATATCGGTTTCTACTGTTTTACTAAATAAGCATTTTACTTCTTTAATGCTACTAGATGCAGTGGTGTAGTGGTATGATCTGTATCTCGTAACCAGAGGGTTCGCGGGTTCGAATCTGCCTTTAGCCACCTTGTAGTGACCTAGGACAAGTTGCTCACCCAAAATCGTCTGTGAGGAAGGCAACAGGAAACCACATCACTCATCTCATCCCCAGGTGGCATAAAGCCAATCAATGAATCTGCCTTTGGGCAGAGAACTCATCATCAGTGCCACTAGTTGTACCAGTTGTCTGTGGGCGACAATCACTTTTAAACCTCTCAACATCATTCAAATACAAATGAACTGGAAATTCTTACAAGATTAGCCAAGTATTGTATATATGTATATAAGTGTCTGGGCATTTCTATACCACCTTTTTATTTTAGGAATTTGTACACATTATTAAAACATGCTTCAAACCAATGGCACAAAAGCAATACATACCTAATTGGGCAAACTTCCCCATGTTCAGTAAATCTCTGTAATGATTTTTGGTATAAGATACAGGGAAAATGATCTTGTCTAATCGCTGCAGTGTTTTCATGTTCTCGTTTGTGATATCGCACAGCTCGATCATCGTTTCAGCTAAAAAAGTCAGCAAAAGACACCAAATAAGTGTTTCCCTCATGCCTTGCCTTACTTTGATGCAACACACAACATGCTTCAACTGGTTCGAGTCGTTGGTTTAACGCCTGAAAATTGAAATTTGCCCACACATGGAACACAAATACATTCAAGAGATACTGATTGCAGTGATGGGCTATTTTAAAACTATTTTTAAAGTAGCTCAACTACTTTTGAAGTAGTAGTGTACTTTAAAATGTTGCAGGAGTTTGTGAGATTTCCAGATATTTTCTTGGAACAGTAAATGTATGCATCTGTATAAAAAGATGTTTCATCTGCATTTTTGCACTTTTTAGCTGCATCACTGTAGTAATGATGAACTATTAAATTATACTTTACTAATGCATAATCAAATGACTACTCCATAACTGGAAATACAACCTAGCAAGCATTGTTGTCAACTGTGGAGACACTGGAGTCGAAGTGATAACTATTAAACTGAAAAACTAGCTGAAAAGTAGTTTACAAAGTAGCTGACTGTAAATTGAGATTTTGTACTTTACTTAACTAAAAGTTACAACTTCTTTTGTACCTACTTAAAAAGTAGTTTAAATTCTAGTTCTCAGCTACAGTAATTAACTACTGATCATCATTGCTGAACTGGTAGACTGAAGCTTCCCATTAATTGTATCAACGGCCCTAAATGTCAGTAGATCTCCTCCTATGATATCCCTGTGTTTCCATCAGGAATTCAAGCACTCTACACTAAGCTTTTTAACGCAGCACAACCAGTAATGCCCAGAAGAGTGTAGAAACCAAGTGTTCATTGCTGTCCTTTATTTATGATCTTAACAGCCCTAACCATCACTGAATTTAGCCACTGGACTTCCATGAATGAAACAATAAAGAAGCAGTCCCTTAAGCTAACTCTGAGAAGCAGCCACCGGTATGAACTGTTGGTGATTTCGCTTTCCTAGCCTCGGCACATAAGGGCAGGGTCAGTCCTCTCCCTTCACCACCTGATATTTCTACAGGGACCTTAAATGGAGTGGCGCCCATTCAAACGGGCAGCTGCGGTGAAGGACCTCACCCGATAAGTTCATTGAAACTGAGCAGGGTCGATGCCATACGGTCGCTATATAAAAAAGCGTACATTTACAATTACTATTTGCTTGTTGCTGTTGACCGTTACCGGCCGACAGTCCAAACTAAGAAGTTCACCATTTGCGTGTATACGCCTCTACACACATTGTTCAACTCTGGGCTTTAAACTTGAAGATAAAAGACAAAACTCTGCATAGCAAAAACATAAGTTTTGGTCTTTCACGGCTTATTCACTCACATTAAAAAATCCGCTAAACAATCCAAATCGAAATACTGCACAAATTTAGCGCTAAACTAATAAACCAAAGAATAATATGTTTAGTGCACGAACCACGTTTGACAGAAAATGCTTTTATAGCGCTCTCATTTTTGGACTATTCTCACTTTATCCATCAAGAAATGCGGCTGCGTAATGTTTTAAAGTGATGAGCAACAAGAAATCGACCGCATGATGACTTGGCCAATCGTTAGCATAAAACGCATTGACTCATAATCGACTAAGTGAAGGGTTTATCGATCGATTACTTCAGTGCAAATATAACTGCATTCCATGTTGTCCTTCCAACTTTCAGAATTGAACACACAACACACGATAGAGCATCGATGGTGCTGAGCAAATTATTGTGCGTGAAGGACTTGCTTAAGCTCACAAACACCATTCAAACAGGCAGCGGTGGCAGACGATTTCACCCGATAAATTCATTGATATGTCAGCAGGGTTGCCATTTAAAATTACAGTAACCGATTCAGGAAAGTCCAACCCACACTCTCTGTGTTACAAGTCAAGCCAAACTATCATTCCCTTTATAAATTCCATCATGTCTTGTTGCCTATCCGTCACACAAACTCTCCATCACATAGTCAACAGACAATAATTGGCAGAAGATCCGGATTTACCCGGTATGTTTACCCCAAGTCGAAAGTATAGCTCTTCATTATTGAATGAATAGTTCTTGGTGTGGCGCAGGTTAATTTAACCAATCGCGTGAGTGTTGTATTTTCTTTCTTGTACTCTAACGTCCTTTTATTAAACACATGGGTTCGTCAAGCCCTAGACTGCGAATTATAGCCCATCCCTTTAATATCGTATGTTCCAATATTGCATTGATTACCTCCATCCCATTGTTTACCCACAGATCACCTCTTATCTTAAAAATATCATTAGCAATTTGTATATGATACACAATCGTAATCGTAATCCCAAGATTTCTACAGCGCCCAACGAAAGCCGCGCCGCGGGGACCAGCTTATTCACAGGCGCTCAGTCAAAACAATAATACATATGCATACATACTTCAAAACTGCATCTACCCTTGCCACGCCCACAGTCCATGCTAAACTAGACTAATGCAATTCACTTTTCCTGAGCATAGACACCACCCAAATAAACCGCCTTCAAGCCATCCAGAATGTCCAGAATGTTCCCGCTGGTTCTGTCACCAAAACCCCGAAACACTAACACATCACTCCTGTCCTCAATTCACTTCACTGGCTTAAAATACCTAAACGGATAAACTATAAAGTCCTATCATGCACTTACTTACAATCTTTCCAACTCTACTATCTTCGTTAATTATTTACAATTCAACCACTCCGTTGAACCCGCTGTTATTCCTCCCTAACACTTCTCCTCGTCCTTAAAATTTGGAAATCGTTCAGTAGCAATAACCCCCCTAGCTGTTCCTCCCACTGGAATAAACTCCCACCAGAAACACGAAAATTCGCTGACCCGTCATATGAATTCATCAAGGCTTCACACCTTTGCATCTCTGCACAGGTCTTTTACAGAAAACTAAAAACAGTCCTCTTCCACAAATCTGTTCCTGATTCTTCCTCTTTCCATTATCTCTCTTTTCCCTCCAATTCCAAACACCACCCACCGTACCTGCCTCACTGCTTTTGTGTTTGACTAAGCGCCTGTGAATAAACTGGTTCCAATGATTTGTCTGACTGCCTGACTACTCTTGGATCTTGACATGGAACCGAATACTTACTGTCTATCGATTTTATTTTGACTGAGCGCATGTGATTGATCTGGTTCCTGCTACTTAGCTTTCACTGGCCGCTGTAGAAATCTCGAGTTTACGATTACTGTTACGCATTTGGTTTTCACCAGCAAGTTATTCATCTGTAGTACCATACACGGTAGCCTTCTGTCTGTCTGTCTGTCTGTCTGTCTGTCTGTCTGTCTGTCTGTCTGTCTGTCTGTCTGTCTGTCTGTCTGTCTGTCTGTCTGTCTGTCTGTCTGTCTGTCTGTCTGTCTGTCTGTCTGTCTGTCTGTCTGTCTGTCTGTCTGTCTGTCTGTCTGTCTGTCTGTCTGTCTGTCTGTCTGTCTGTCTGTCTGTCTGTCTGTCTGTCTGTCTGTCTGTCTGTCTGTCTGTCTGTCTGTCTGTCTGTCTGTCTGTCTGTCTGTCTGTCTGTCTGTCTGTCTGTCTGTCTGTCTGTCTGTCTGTCTGTCTGTCTGTCTGTCTGTCTGTCTGTCTGTCTGTCTGTCTGTCTGTCTGACTAGTGGATGTGGATTTCGGAACCGAACCTTCGGAACCTGACCGTACCTACCTCACTGATGTTTGTGTTTGACTAAGCGCCTGTGAATAAGCTGGTTCCCGTGACTTGTTTGTAGCTGCTGTTTAACGACGCTGCCTCATAACGACGATGATTAGCTGCGCCCTCTTCCTTTTTCCAGGCTTTGGACTGGCACCGCCCGATTGCGTTGGCAGTGGCTAGAAATCCGGAGATTACGATTACGATAATCAGGACTCTGATTATCTTCAGTGTTAATTCACTCGAAGCACGGACGCGTTTCATCTTAAGTTGGTGTTCGGTTGCCGCCCCCACTAACCTAGATAAAAGTGGCTAAGGGCAAATTAACACTGCGGATCCGCCCTAGATCGATTTCCCCTTCCGACATTTCTATGACGCACCATGCGTCATTCCCCCAAGTCTGCAGAGGCCCCTCAATGTTCGACCTCCCACCATGCTCCATTAGAACCCGCGGCTATTCCACCAACAATGAATAGCTATACTTTTCACTTGGGGTGAGCATTCTCAAGATGCCCGGTAAACCAGTAGTAGACTGGCGGCCCATGCCCTCGGCTCTCATTTTAAACGCGTATTATGCCGCTAACTGCAGCATCGGCCCACACGGTAGACCATCAGTTGCGGAGCCTGGTTTATGTACGCGGATGCTGCTGTGTCGGCCTGCATTCTGACTGCGGCTGACGGAGTACAGATTAAGAGGCTGCGTTGCTACTATAAGATTTGGATTAGATCTGTTAAACCTGCAATTTCCTTATCCCGACTGAGTAATAGCCGTGTTTCTTAAAGGTGTCAGGAAATACTTGGCATTTGGACGGGTTTAGTCACGAGGGGCGCGACACGCGACGCTGTACTTAACGGGGCCGTTCTGCGGTTTTCTATATAAAAGGGCGAGCGCTGGGACGAGTAACAGGATCACAGGGAGTTTTGTGTTATAGTTTTGCTACGTTCCATTCTTGCTTCAACCCTCAAGGAGCTTCTTAGTAATGGATATCGTAAGGACTTTAGCCGCTAGTAGTAAGTATTGAACAGTTTTTGTCTTTTACCATTTGTGTTAGGATACACGGGGATCTTATATGTCGTGGCGCTCATTCAAACGGGCGGCGGTGAGGAAGGATCTCACCAGATCAATTCTTTGAAAAATGAGCAGGGTCGAGGCCGTAGGGTCGCTGTAGAAAAAGTTTACATTTAATGTTGCGAATAATGTTGCGATGTTGGTTTTAAAATTATGTACAGCATTCTTTTGAATTTTTGCAAAGTACGACTTTCTTGTGTTTCAACAAGGGTATTGGATTGTTGAGTGCGCTTACATTTAGGCCTACATTTGTGCGATGACTGGCGACTGTTCTAGGGAATTAGGTTTCATAAAATATTATAAGCTGTTGTATATCAGTGCATATCAGTGCATTTTTAATAACGACGCTATAAAGTCATTAGATTAACCTAGATTCGGCACGGCAAAGCTTAGATTAATTAATTTTAGACACACTCTGTCCAAATACATTGCCGCCGCAGACCTTTGACGTAAATTTATTCCAGTTTTCGGTGCCAAGTTGGAATTTCGACCCTTCCTGTTCTTTCCCTATTCCAACCGCGAGGTGAACGGGTTCTCCGAATATTAGGCCCTAAGGAATAAGCAGAATACACATTTAGTTATTGAGTTAAATGATGTAATTATTGTGGGTTGTTCAAAGTTCAAACCCTTTTGCCTATCGATTTTGTTTTGACTGAGCGCCAGGGAATAAGCTGGCCCCCACGACGTGGCTTTCGTTGGGCACTGTAGAAATCTCGGAATTACAATACGATACGATGGTGACAAGCCTAGGATTTAAATTAGAGGAGAGATTGAAGGGGAGCTTGAGCTTATTTGCTTTTTAGAAATAATGTCATGTTCGCCAGACAGACCGACGGACGGACATACATACATACAGACAGACAGACAGACATACATATATACATACATACATACGTACATGCATATAGGAGAGGGAGATACATAAAAAACAGGATGACAGAAGAAAGGAGACAGACAGACAGAAACGGACAGACACAGACGGAGTTAGATGAAAATTTGAGAATTTCGGGTTGATTTTTGGGTGTTTTAGCTTTCTTGATGCAAAAATGTCAGCTCACAAGATGCCATTTGCAGAATGTTTCTAATTCGACAAACATTAGCAAATTAATTAGACACAAATGAGTAGGATTTGGCACAAAATTCTAAAAATTAAAGTTGTGCTATATCTCATTGGTGAATGTCACATTCAATAATCACGTTGATGATATTTATCTTTTTATCCAAACAAAAGAAAACCACCAGCAGTTCAGACTTCTCAAAACCTGAAATAAATTCGTACTGATCTTTGGCTTCACGTTCTACCAGAATTGCCTCTCCTAATTGCCCTGGGTCCAAACATCCACTTTCTCTTGCGCGTCTGTAAAAGCCGTTGCATACACAATGGCATCCGGCCTTTAGACTACCGCCGATTGCCTACATGTAAACATGCCACTGGCCACAGCTGGATGTGACCCAGCTGTACGTGAATAGCTGTTTAATTAACCAGATAATATGTTTTAAGGTCATTTAAAAAATACATGTAAAGTACAAGTGTGCACCATGGGTGGTCGTCTGAAGGTCACGTGTAAGCAGCTGCTTTCCTAACATACGCGTGAGTATTATAGGCCTTCTGTTGATACACGGTTCTAAGTTGATTTCCTAAATAAGTGCAGTATAAATCCTCTGCTACATACCGTTGCAGTCTGTATACACTTATCAAGGACTTTAGTTTATCAACGTCAGTCTTGTTTAAATCTGGGCTCCTTCTGTGTGTTTGTATGAGAGAAAAACTTCAAAGTGTGCAATTTCTGCACCAGACTTTTCTGTGTCAGACTCAAGAGGATGCCAGTAACGCTCTATAGGATGTTTGACCATGCCATTATTATTCTGTTGAGACCAAAAGTCTGCCACAGACGAAATTCTGGAGTCAAAAGAGTCCCATTTTCTCCTAGTTGTGCACAATAGTTTAGTGGTTAGCATGTATCCTCTGTCTCTGGTCTTCTGGCAACTGGACTTGGTTTTTGACGTGACATCTTTGGACGACCCTACTGACTTGACGCAGTGCTCGTGAATAAGCTGGCACCCTGCGCTTAGCTTTTAAGTAGCGCATTAGAAATTTGGAGTTTACGATTGTGATTATGATTATCTTAGATTGGCTAGTCTGAGTCTTATCATCTACTGGGAAGCGGTAGGTTTCTAGTGTACTGTTACTGTAAATGTACACGTTTTTCTATATCGACCGCATGGTCTCGACCCTGCTCATTTTTCAAATGAATAATCGGGTGAGATCCTTCCCCACCGCTGCCCGTTTCAATGGGCGCCACGCCATTTAAGGTCCCCGTGTACGGACTGTGCAGGGTTTAATATAATATGAACTGAGTATAGTGGAATGTGATGTACCATGTGCAGTAGAGTAAAGTAACTGATAACCCTTGTGGTCCCCTCCAAGATATTTACTCAGAGGTTCTCACGTTTTACATAATTGTCTTATGACTGCTACTCAGATTACAGGATATGTCTTCAGCTGTTGCAACATCAAATCCTGGATCCACTCTTGTTATTTTTTTACACAGAACTTTAAAAGTACTCATGCACTGCATCCTATTTCAGCCTTGGTCGTCCTCTGGCTCTATATAAATCATCACCTATTCATCAGAGTATTCATCATCGTCGTCGTCGTCGTCATCATCATCATCACCACCACCATCATAATCATCATCACAATCATCATCATCACAATCATCATCATCACCATCATCATCATTCACTATCATTATCCATTCTCATTATTCACTATCATCAACACTATCATCATCATCATCATCATCATCATCAACACCTCCACCAACATCATCATCATCATCACTGTCATCAGTTCTTGACACCAGTGGTTTGGCGGCAACGAGTGCGAATAAATGATCTCCATTCCTTCCGGTTATTTGTCAAATTAAGTGCTCTTCTCATGTTTAGTCCAAGTCTTGTTACGTCCTCGTTTATATTGTCTATCCAGCTATCTATCTATCTATCTATTATCTATCTATCTGTTATCTATCTATCTATTATCTATCTATCTATTATCTATCTATCTATCTATTATCTATCTATCTATTATCTATCTATCTGTTATCTATCTATCTGTTATCTATCTATCTATTATCTATCTATCTATTATCTATCTATCTATCTATTATCTATCTATCTATTATCTATCTATCTGTTATCTATCTATCTGTTATCTATCTATCTATTATCTATCTATCTATTATCTATCTATCTATGTCGTGGTCCTCTTTTGCTTCTCTTTTCTTTTTGCATCTTTCATTTAGAGGATTGTGTGGGATTCACTTATTGAACTTGCCAAACTTAAAACTGACTGTGGACTTCAGTTGTTCTGCGTTGGCAATACAGTGTGTTCCAAAAGAGCCCGGCTGTGGCATTTGGACTTTTATTAGTTTCGCAATATGTGCCTCATTATGTGATTGTAGGCCGACTGTTAACTTTCTAAGAGCTGTAGTTTTATGGGTAAATGATGGTTTATGGGTAAATTGAAACGAATCAGTAAATACAGGGAGCTAGATGGACCCTGAATGAGGGGGATTGGCTTCTCCTTGAAAGTCCTGACTGTAGATACCATTTCTTCAGTAACTTTATCAGCGGCTGCAGCAAGCAAGCAATCTTGTCTGGCTAGTTAACAAAGGCGTGCCGCCCTCTGTTGGATGGAGTCGCAAATAATGACCTTTATTCATCAAGTTGTATTGGTAGATAAGTTGATCTATGCTTAGATATATATTCCCACAGCTGCGTATCTAAATAAACTATTTAACATTCATTTGTGTTTATACATATACAAAGATTTTAGATTATGTATATACATATGTATATTTATGTATACAAAGATTTACATGAAAAGTATATACAGATATCTGTTTATATATGTATATCTATTCCTATATATTTTCCTATTATTGGAAATCTTTGTAAATATAAATATATAAATATCTAATTATACTGTATAACATAGATATTTATTCATATACATTGTATATAGACAAAGATTTAGGTTATACATATATACATAGGTATATTTATGTATACAAAGATTTACAAGATATTTATATTACATACATCTGTGTATATATATATATATTCCTATATATTTTCCTACTATTGGAAATCTTTGTATATGTATGTATTCTGTTCATTATACATTCATAGATATAAATCTTTCCACAGAACATATAAATACATTTACACAAATTATTCGTATGTACACAAATATACACATGTAAGCATATATAAATATATGTGTGTATGTAGCTTTGCATTATGCAAATGGCTGTTCTTAATTATAGCATTTTGATCAAAGACGATTCCATTACAGAAAGACCCTTTCAGTTTATCCCAGTTGTAACACTGTGTATTCTAACACAGAGACGATTTATTTTAAAGACTTATATTCAGTATCATTTTACACCAAAACCAACTGTTATAAACAAGATGATTCTTTATATTTTAATGGCCAGCAGCCTTTTAGAAAGTTCACAGATTTGGCATCAAATCTGTTAGATTGCATTACACCAATCAACCCACCAATGAGTCTCTGTCCCAACAACATTTGTAGTATCACATTTGTGTAAGAAAAAACGACAAAAGCATCAAATTACTTTTTGAGTCCGAAGCTTTAAGAATAGCAAAGTTGTGAAATTAGATTTAAAATGGATGATGGGCGAGAGAAAGGACTACTTTGTGTAACCCTTTTAGTTGAATTGGCTCTAAGCGGAACAGAAGTTAATCTCTCGTTTGCACATTGACAAGAATGCCATTAAATAAATAGTGACACTTTCAGTCTCCATACTAGACCTAACTGCCACCCAAACCAAAGCTGAAACTGCTGAAGCAGATTTAGTAAATTTTGTATTTAGTAACTTAGTAAGTTTAGTTAGATTTGTGAATGTAAACAAAAGTAAACTTTCTACTGATGTGTTTATTGTTATGTCATTGTCAAATTCTAATCTCAATTGGAAACTTCTTTAGCGCCATTATAATAATGCACAGGGCATCAATCGATGGTCGCTTCTATGCAAATTGCTACATCAACTGTTGACTAACAGAAAGACTAAAATTAAAATGTGTAGAAAAATTAAAAAGATTTCTAAAGGAAATTTCCATCTGGTACAGCTTGACAGCTTAGTACATTGTATAATAAGACTGGCCTGTTTCTGTTAAGCTATGACTGACTATTGCGAGAGGGAGAGGAAGAAACGGGACCAACAGAAGATTTTCCCCAGAAGGGGAAACTTTTCCGAACTAGCGTGCCGCTGCTGTGTGTAGTAGTAGTTCCAAGGTTTAACGACATCTTATGGTATCAAAGGCCGTTGACGTCGCCATCTGCCTTAGTCGAGACTTGGGACTGGCACTACCCGACTAAAGGCAGTGGTAGGATTGCTGCATGCGGGATAGCATATTATTATATTATATATCACTTCAATATTATTGTAATACATTATTATATGATATTATCACTTTCATGCGTCGATTATATGAGGCGTGTTTGATTTCAGTCTTGTTTGCAATCGTTTTGGCGCAAGAAAACTTTACTCAACGAGCGGGAAAGTTAGAGCACAGTATAAAACTGCCCTGTCGAGTAGCTCTTTCGCAACCTCCAAAAGTCAGATGGGAGGACATGGCTTACACTTCCATACCTAATCAGCCCATCCTCATCTTCGACAGTCAGAACAACCCAGATTTAGTTATCAACAGCGCCCATCCACGTTCAGCCAACTACAGAGTGGACGGAAAGAACTTTGACCTCAAGATATCGAGGCTGAGCTTTGACGATACCGGAACCTATTCGTGCATAAGTGAAACTGGACCATCTTTGAACAGACATGACCACAATTTGTTAATATACGGTTTGTACCAATACAGTATTTCTAATTAAAAATAAATCGTTACCTCTTGTATTTGTGTATGTACATGTTCCTGGTATTTATGTATATATGTATGTGTATGTATGCATGTATTTCTGTAAGTATGCATGTATGTATGGAAGTATGCATGCATGCATGTATGTATGTATATATGTATGTGTCTGGCACTATATGAAAACTTATATAGCACCTTTTATAGGTACCTCTCAGAAGTGCTGGAGCAGGTCTATCTAACTGTTCTGAAAGATGAATCTTAAGTCTTGTTGAAAATGTTTCTTGTTGCTTCTTAATTTTTTACCACTTGTTAAGTTGCTGCGATGTAGTGGTTAGTGTGCTGGACTGTCAACCCAAAGGTTGGGGGTTCAAATTCCTGCAAGATGTATTGAAATGTCTGCTCTTCTTGCATGCACCCTCTGGCGATAATGCAGAGGGGAGAGGACTAGCAGCCTGCTCGTTATGTTCGAAGGCTAAGAAATAGAAGTTGCTAGCACTTCATACCCATGGTTCCTCTCTCAAGGTTAGATCAAGGGTCTGCTCTGCTTCTTCTCCTCCTTCTCCACCTCCTCCACCTTTATCTACTCATGCGTTTTCTCCTTTTTCTTCTCCTTCTCTTCTTCTCCTCCTTCTCATTCTTCTCCTTCTACTCTTTCTCTTTGCCTTTTCCTTTCTCCTCTTCCTCGTGCTCCTCCTACTCCTTTTCCTCCTACTCCTCCTATTTTCGTATGAATATTCAGCTACATTCATGTAATTTTAAAGAGCAGGTAGTTTAGTGGTTGTGATTACGAGAGTGATTAATTAATTAATATAATTACTTTTTGGCCATTTATTGGTTAGCAGTACTTAATTTTTAAATGGCGATCGATGACTAAAAGAAAAAAATAATTTTTAGCGGAAATACGTGGTTAAAAATGTAAGTAGTTATTTTGACAGATTATTTTTAAATTATGCTAGTGTTCATTCTCTTCAAACTGCAGCGTCGTCTGCCTCTTAACAAGTTTTTCTTTGATGTTATATCTGTTCTGACAGTAATGGTGATTAAATCATCTGATGGATAGGGTACAAAGTGCAGAATTTGTCCTGAACCTTCCAGTAGGTGATAGCTTATTCAGATTAAGGAGTAGATGTCATCACGAGACGTTACATAATTCCTGTAATCGTAATCCGAATCTCTAGATTTCTTCTGTGTCCCAATTACAAGAAACTTGTACTTTATGAAAACATATGAACTTGATATGTGTTTATATGAACCATGTGAATGTATGTATGTTTATGTGAACCATGAGACCTGAATGTATGGAATGTGCTTATCAAGATCAAAGGCAATCTGTTCTCACATTGAGCAGATAGTTTCATGATAATTATATCAGTCAAAGAAATTTATAATAAAAAATAAAATAAACAAATAAATGTTCTTCAATTTTTTTCATGTTTTTTTCTGAAAATGCGGATCTTTTTTCTGTACCTACCTTTTAACCTTTATTTTGATTCTTAAAAGCCAATAATTTGTACACGTTTAACTAGATTATATATGCAGAAACAGCACCAAAATATGCACAAGTAATTCTGTTCTTGTAACCTATTTTTCAGTTTTCTGAGATATAAAAAACTCCTTACACTAAAGGATTGCAATCTCAGTAACAGCAAATAATATTATGTTAAAATTCCCAGTGATCTGCAGCCTTCTGGAAATCATGATTACCAAATCGTGATTCCAACAATGTTTTATAAAATCGATCTACATAATCTAGTGGAATTTTCTCATCAAATCTTGAATTGCATACCTTTACATTTTGGTAGAATGCTCAAGTGCCTGTGTATTTGTTTAAAATGCTGAGTATTTTTATTATGATTTTTTGACAACTTTTTAAATTGTTGTGTGGGCTATATCAGTAAAAATTTCAGATGCAAATAAATATATTCCAGATTTGTTCGTGTCTCTGTCCTCCCCTCTCGCATTTGCAGGACCTGCCTTGGGTCTACTTGCTTGGGTCCTTAGTTAGACCCACTGAGCCTACTGTCAATGTTTTCTGTACTCATTGAGAACCATCTGTTCTCACGAGTATATATATCAAGCTGTTTATCCCAAACCTCTTTAATCTCAGGTTACTTGTGCCGAAACCTGGCTACACCCTTATATGGGACCTACTTTCAAAAATTGCTACTTAACTGCCTTAATTAGTGGCAAAGCAAGGGAGATAATAGTAGTTAGAGTTACAATGAGGACATGGGAACTGTGACAGTAAAATAAATGTGTGTAACGAATACCCAGTACGGGGTAATTGTCCTTCTGCGGTCGGAACACAGAGCAAGGGCAATTATGAATACAGATCCTCAGAAATGGCCAATGCTGTTAAACGCTGGGGATGACCCTGGGTCGATCTTCACGGATTTTTCCCACATCGATTGGAAATTGACCTGTGTTAAAAAAGTTACAAATGGTGGATGTGTGATGGAGAGCAAAATTAAACTCCAGGTATATATTTCTAACTTCATGACACACACATACATAGGCCGGTGTATATATATATATATATATATATATATATATATATATATATATATATATATATATATATATATATATATATATATATATATATATATATATATATATATATATATATATATATCATTATCATAATCACAAACTTATATGCCACAAGTTCAATAAAAACTCCTCATATCCACACTATAAATAATGTATATATAAAAATAGACGCATGTATTTAAATGACTTTTGGCTGAACTTGTCTATAGTGGATTTAGCCATAACAGGAACTCTGATGTAATTCTGATGTAACTTGGACAGTGGTTTGGATCCCAAATTAAATCTGCTTTAAAAAGTCATCATTATAACACAACTTCATTACAGTGTGGGACAATATTGCTTTCAAAAGTATGTATGTATGTATTGTAATATATATATATATATATATGTGTGTGTGTGTATATACATGTATGTATGTATTATATATATATGTGTGTGTATATATATGTATGTATGTATGTATGTATGAAAGTGCATGTATGTAAGTAGGTAGGTAAGTAGGTAGGTAGACAGACAGACAGACAAACAGAGAGATAGAGAGATTGATAGATTGATAGATAGATAGATAGATAGATAGATAGACAGATAGACTGATAGATACATAGATATGTAGATACATAGATACATACATACATACATAGATAGACACATAGATAGATAGATAGATTGATATATTGATAGACTGATAGATTGATTGATAGATAGATAGATAGATAGATAGATAGATAGATAGATAGATAGATAAGTAGGAAGATGTCTGGTTATGTTGAAGCGCCTTTTTGGATGTCTCAAAGATAGGTTTATAAGAAGAAACTGAAAGATTTGAACATGAAACAGAGGGAAGTTCTTTAACATGGTACTGGTCGTGTTGCTTTGCATTCCTAGTGAAGTGGAACTGAGCATTTATATAGCTCCACATGACAAAAACGGTCAATAACTTTACACAATGGTAGTGCCAGTTTTTCTTGCTTGTTGTTTGGATGACATTCAGTTTATTTATAAATCAGTCAGGTTTTCTGTCTCTTGGTCGGTCTTTTTCTGTCAGTGGATGTTTCTCTGTGTGTGTCTGTCTGTCTGTATGGCTGTCTGTCTGTATGGCTGTCTGATTGAACGTGTATCAGTTCTTACTGTTTTTGTTATGTTACTCGGCAGAATAGGTTTTGTAGATGCGGCATTGTTTGGTTTCATTTCTGTCAATCCGTTTGAGTGCCATTGTGTTGGTCTGTCTGTCAGTCAGTTGGTCTGTGTGAATCTGTGTGTTAGTCCGTCTGTCTGTGGCTGTCTGTCTCTAGTCTGCCTATCTGTGTGGCTGTCCATTGAAATTATATTATTTTTACTGTTTTTGTTATGTTACTCTGATGAATAGGTTCTGTCGATGTGGCATTGTTTGGTTTCATTTGTGTCAGTCTAAGTGTGTACCATTGTGTTAGTCTGTCTGTCTGTCTGTCTGTCTGTCTGTCTGTCTGTGTCTGTCTATTTTTCTCCTTTCCTGCAATGCTCTGCATGGCTAACAGTTGGTATGAACAAGCGTCGGTGATGGACTCCAGTAAATGTTCTGTAGATGTGTTTACGAAACTCCAGCAGACAGGCACCATTTTCATCAGTAGATAAGAAGAGTTCGGTTGCCGCTTGGAAAATGCGCATAAAAAATGGTTTGCAGTTGCGGGCAGAATAAGCGAATCCTATCGCCAGCCAAAGACTTTTGTCACTCATAAAGTCATCAAAGAAGTTGCGTTAATTGCTTGCACCTGTTCCATCCAGGTCTAGTCTCTCTTGATGTTCTTTTCGAAGTTCTTGCTGCTGTTTAGGTCGTTGGGTTCGGCATTGCGTCTGCTCTGACCTTATTACCTCGGTGGCTCTGACCTTATTACCTCGATGGCTTTGACCTTATTACCTCGGTGGCTCTGACCTTATTACCTCGATGGCTTTGACCTTATTACCTCGGTGGCTCTGACCTTATTACCTCGATGGCTTTGACCTTATTACCTCGATGGCTTTGACCTTATCACCTCGGTGGCTCTGACCTTATTACCTCGATGGCTTTGACCTTATTACCTCGATGGCTTTGACCTTATTACCTCGATGGCTTTGACCTTATTACCTCGATGGCTTTGACCTTATTACCTCGATGGCTTTGACCTTATTACCTCGATGGCTTTGACCTTATCACCTCGGTGGCTCTGACCTTATTACCTCGGTGGCTCTGACCTTATTACCTCGATGGCTTTGACCTTATTACCTCGGTGGCTCTGACCTTATTACCTCGGTGGCTCTGACCTTATTACCTCGATGGCTTTGACCTTATTACCTCGGTGGCTCTGACCTTATTACCTCGATGGCTTTGACCTTATTACCTCGGTGGCTCTGACCTTATTACCTCGATGGCTCTGACCTTATTACCTCGGTGGCTCTGACCTTGTTACCTCGATGGCTCAGACGTGGTTGGGCTATTAGGCTACCTCAAGTAATCGTAATCGTAAGCTCGAGATTTCTACAGCGCCCAACGAAAGCTGAGTCGCGGGAACCAGCTTATTCACAGACGATGAGTCAAAAAAAATTTGATAGGCAGAAAAAGGTTCGGTTCCAGGCAGTCGGACAGCCAGACAGCGGATGGTGTTTCAGATTGAAGCAGAGAGAGAGAGAGAGAGAGAGAGAGAGAGAGAGAGAGAGAGAGAGAGAGAGAGAGATAAGGTGAAGAGGAAGAATCAGAATAAGATTTTTGGAAGAGTAGTGTTTTCAGTTTTTAGTGAAAGACCAGGGGCCGTATGCATGAAGCAGGAGTAAGTGCTACTCCAGGGTAAATTCGGCCTACTCCGAGTAGAGAACCTATTTCGGTATGCATGAAGACATAGTAGCGCACAACTCTGGGGTATCCGTGGAGTATCTCTACTCGACCTAGCTAGCAGGAGTTAGTGGTCTACTCCAACGTAAGAGAAAGAATTCAATATGGCGGATGTCCCAACTCGTCGCATTCAACGCAGTTTACGACGTCAAAAAGTATTTATGGATCGTCGAAATCCTCTCGATTCATTGTCGGATGACGAGCTTTATGATGCGTTTCGTTTTCATCGTCACATTGCTAGTAATTTGTGACGAACTTACGGCCGATGTGGAATTCGCCACGACATGGGTCTGCCATGCGCGATGCAGGTAGGGCCTACTATTAATGTCGAGCTAAATGTAACAGTAATTTTTCACAGCCACAGTAGAATCTAACTCATGCCACATCTAAACCTAGCTTAAATTTCTTTGTGTTTGTGTTTAAGAAATGGCAAAGCAAATTATTTATTGCGTGGTTATGTGTAGTATTCATTTGGCTTTGTAACACCAATTAATACTACTAATAATATTAATAATAATAAATAATAATAAAATAATAATAATAACAATAATAACAATGACAACAACTACAACAAAACAACTACAACCCATAACAATAATAATAATAACTTCTAATGCGCCGGTGTCTAATGCATAAGCTATCAACCGATGGCGCACCAAAGCCAAGCTGCAATCAGGTCAATATCCAAAAGGTCAGTCCATAGGACAGAGAGGCAGCCTACGGTGGATAAGCAATTTGAAAAAGGTACGTTTTAAGTTGAGAAGAAAATGACAAAAGTGACTGAGCAGAATGAACAGACACATAGAGGGAATTCCAAAATTTAGGTCCAACAACCGAAAAAGCCCGATTACCCAGAACAGTTCTAGTCCAAGGTATAGCCAGAGAAAGACAATCTTATGACCTTGCAGAATAATGATAAGTCTTGGGAATAAGGACTGATATTAAGTATTGTGGTTGGCCGTAGTAATGTTTTATAAACTGTAAGTCCCAATTTGAAACAAATCCTTTGCTGAACAGGAAATGCTGAAAATGGTGCTGTTTCTGCATTCAGCAAATGAAAATTACAGGCATATGTTCTTCATTTATACCTTATTATTACTTTTAGGCAAGATGTAATGCAATATACTAATAACGATACACAAAATACAAATTCACACAGAAATGATTTTGTTGTATTACAGTTATGACAGCAAATAGAAATTTCTGTTTTGTTAATCAAGGAGGAATTGTACAATTGCAGGTGATGCCGACTTAAAGTTTCTATGCAGCCAGAACATTCCGAAGCATCACTGGAGAGTTCTTTGGAGTTGATCAATCAACGGCAAGTCGAGTCATCAGCCGTGTCGCTAAATTCATTCATGCGACAGATGCCAAAATGTGTTAATCTACCCAGCCAGGAAGAAGCTGATGCAGCAAAGGCCAAATTCTATGTGAAGGCCGGATTCCCAACTGAACCATGTCTTTGACAACATTATCATGGACAATGATGAAGATGTTGACAACGGCACTACAGTCATACCCAAACCATCAAGCAGCAGGCATGAGTAGCTGCAGGGAAGGTGGCAAGGGACCAACTGATAATGTCTTTTAGTAATTTCAGGAATCATTAATGCATAACTGTGTTTTTGTAAATCCAAGAATCATCACTGCAACATTTTCTGTATTGTTATGGAAGTTGATAAGTGAAAACCAAGGTGCATCACTTCTCAGCAAACAAACCGTGTGGATTTGGTCGGCTGATTTAACCAGATTTATCAAATGGGTTCAGATTGCGGGAGGTTTTCTTGATTCTACTGTCTTGTTCACTTATCTGTCTCTGTCTGTCATTGTGTCATTTTTGTGTCTCTGTCTGTGGGTCTGTGCTTCCCAGGGGCTCTCATGCTGGAAGTGCTTCTGAGTAGTTTGTTCTGTAAGAAGCGCTGTATAAGTTATCAAATCAAAATCAAATCAAATGAGCTATTGCTTGGCAGCTGCCAGAGACTTATTTGTTGTGGGCGTCCTTCTTGTGTCTCATACACTAGTCTCTGTTGCTTTGTCTCACTTCCCTCTGTTTCTGTTGCCTGGAATAGTCTTCCTGTAGCCATCCAAGAAGCCGAGAATGATTTTGTTTTTAAGAGACTTTTGAGATCCTATTTATTCACAGTTAAGATTTTCTGTTTACTGTCTAACTGTAGTATCAGCATTTGATTTTGATTTTTATACATCGTCCATTTATCATTTATTGTTGGACTCTTGTTCGTGCAAACATTGACATTATAAAACACCCTTGAAGTAGCTTGCTACTGACGATGCTGTATAAATTGTTACGATTACAATTACAAGTTTCTCATTTGTTGCACAGTGTTTCTCTGTTTGGGTGTATTTCATTCATCTCCCTGTCTTTGTCGCTGTGATTGGACTATCTGTACTTCTTCCTTAGTCTTTGGAGAAGGGTAATAGCATTGACCAGGGTTACGTATAAATCCAAATTTTACTGAAATCTTAAAGACATTCATGAAAGCTGAAAGCGGATAAGCTGTGGAGACCTTCTTGTCAAAATCTCCATGTGGTGGGCTTTGGGCATGCACACATTCACGAGTGCATGGCAAAGATTGCAATCTAACCAAAGTAAATTGCATTTAAAAAACCATAACCAACTACAACAGCCCTTTGCGATGAGGAAGAATGTTGATATGGGCATTAGCCTGACTTGAAATACCACATAAGCATTATTTATGTTAAAAGATACGAAAGAGTAAAACTTTTATTACTAATATCAACATATAACACACTAACTACAAGCAGTAAACCTGCTTTGGGATGGAGGTAATATTAGTTTACACGCCTCCTTGCCCCGTGCTGTCATTGCACCCTGCAACTTGGACTATATAGCGTCCGTCTCTTGTGCTATCCCCTCCAACGTGCACCGCACCTATTTGTCTATGAAATTTGGCTTGCGCTGCCCTTTTCTCGCATAAGATTTTTGGAAGAGTAGTGTTTTCAGTTTTGAGTGAAAGACCAGAACAGAAATTGCAAGAGGTAAAGTGTTGGTGAGTTCATATGACGGATCAGATAATTGTCATGAGTAAGTAAGCAATGCATTTGTTAACACGCCATATGTCCATCGGCTGAGCAAGGAACTCTAGGCGTGGACAAACACACAAACAATTAAATACATAACAAAGCAAACAGACAAAGGAAGATGCACAAAGACAGACATACAGAAGGCCACACAAACATAGAGTGATAGAATTGACCTGGTCACGCAGCATGAGTTCACAGTCGTGAAGCATGCCAAGATCCGGGACCGTGCTTAAACTCCCAGCCTGGAAATGACATGGAACTTGGTGAGGTTTTCTTGTTGTGTCCGTGTTAATGCGATGAGTTCACAAGGAGAGGCATGAAAAACTAAAGGCCCGAAGCTGCTAGTTAATTGACGGATATATATCTGTTTATAGCACTAATGTTACATAAATTAGTGTGACCTGCTGACCTCCACAGCTGAAGTTACAAGATGTAAAACCAGGACATCCTATCGAAAACCTCAGTTGTCCCTACTTCTGCATCCTGTTCATGCGTGTTATATCCGGACATGGCATAGCGCTGTTATGGTTAATCAAGTTATGGCACTTTGCATTACATGCTTTGTCTGACTTGTTTTAGTGGCTTGTATTATATGGTACCTTACATTTCACGTGATATGACAGCTTTAATTCTTGTATCGGTCTCCAGGGTCTTTGGAGTGTTCAGGTGAGACGCAACTACAGGAGGGAGATAGAACAGCTCTTAAATGTTCCGTGGGGTACACTGGAGGACAGCCATCTTTAAACTGGTTCCGTGCTGACCAGCTATTGGTTAGTGTCGACGGCTCAGACATCGGCGAATCTTCTCCGATTGCAGTGAAACAACTCGAGCTGAATGGAACTCACGATCTGGATGGAAAAACGCTTCGATGCCGAATGCAATTCGCCGACAAGGAAGATGAATGTGGACTCGTGCTTAACGTTACGTGTAAGTTACAAGCCGTCAGACTTACGTATTTATTGTAAAATTTATTGTAACTCATCTCTTCGTGGACTTATTTCCTTCGTCGGCTCTTCATGTCTTCTCAGACCGCCTTCCTGGCTTTCAACGAGACTCGTCATGGAATTTGGCTCGTAAACCAGTTTTGCTTAGTAGTGACCATCAAATGATGCCTTTGAGCATTGCCATAATGTGCTACTGAAGTTCTCAGATTGTTAATTATTGTTGTTGTTGTAATATTATTGGTATTTTCATCATGATTTAATTGTTTTTTGATTTCACATGTTGTAATTCTGTTTGTTGCTGTAATTGTACAGTTAATGATTTATTCTTCTAAGTAAAATTCCTACCTAGTTCAAAATGATTACTGAAACCACTTTAGATCACTTTAGTTGGAGTTGACGCGGAAGAAGACGGCATCAAATCCAACAATGCTGTTCTTGCCCAAGTCCACAACATACAAAAATAATTATTTATTGAGCAAATTCTGCATAAGACGAACTTGCTGCTGAAAAGGATGCAGCAGACAAAACAGCAGCCATCTTGGCCCAGACAAACCTGTAGCAAACCTGATAGCAGATGAAAAACTGTGATACATCTTAGTCTTGGGAAGGGGCCTTCGTCTTAATGACTTAAGTGAACAACCATGTGCATGTCTGAGGTGTTGCGTTTTTTGGAAGTCTCCTCCATTTCAACTGTGCCATACAGTTAAGAAGATCTTAATGGATTGCTAGCAGTTTTTGGGTAGCTTTCTGCCTGACTCCAAGTACTTCATCTTGACAGTTTTTCGCATTTAGTTAACCAGCCAGGTTTCCCCTGGGGAGCATTTAACCTATAGCTTGATTCTCTGAGTATTGCCTTTAAAGTTAGTCGGACAGACTGGGGTTCTTTGCAACATGCTTTATTTTAGAACATAATGTTGCTATAATACGACATTATGGTTGTAACGTGGTTATAGCATTATAACATGGTTATAACATTTTAACATGGTTATAACATTATAACATGGTGATAATATTACAACATGGTACTTGTACTTCACTTTGATTTGGCTTTAAAAGACAGGTATATTAAGAGGTTAAAATGTACTGTAGAATGAATAACAAGAACAGCAGACCCTAACTAAGCTAACCTCAGGAGGGAGCCATCTGTATGAAGTATCGGCGACTTCATTTTTCTTAGCCTCGGCATATGAGGGCAGGTCGCCAGTCCACTCCTTTGCTGCCTGATCTCTCCACTGACAGTGTGCGATCACTGTACTCATTTTATGGCTGAGTTTGCTAGGGGGTGCAAGTGGATCATATATCTTGAAACTTCCAGTCCTGGCAGTGATTTGAACCCCCACAAATTCTTGCTTGACAGGGAGTAACCTGTTACTAACTCACTTACTTTTGAGTTGAAAGACAACGAACTAAGCCAGAGATGGTAAAAGATCTTAGACTGTCGAGATTGTAATCGTAAACTCTGCATTTCTGCAGCATTCGAAGAAGTCACAGGAACCAGCTTACTGAGACGAATGAATTAAATACATGTTAAAATGTGACTTTTCACATTGTGGCCAAAACAGACATACACATCACCACACTCCAACTAATACATACAGATTGAAAATAATCTTACATCTATAATAGTAATTGTATAAACCAATGTAAACCACTGCAGGATAATTTAAATACATTTTTAAGCCAGTAAAAACATGTGTCTGTTAATAAAAATTGTTCAGATCCAGTCAGAGATGTCGGGTTTAAGAGTGGCAGCAAAGACAGTTTCTACGTTGGGGAGGAAGTGATATGCACAGCAAGGGGAAATCCAGCTCCAGAAATCTCACTTGTTCCCACATCACTTCCAGAGAGAGTGGACGGCCGAAAGAAATCGAGCATCATTATTCCAAGCAGTTGGGTGGGAACGGAAGTGACTCTGGTATGCGCTGCAAAGAACACTTATCAAGGCCAAGAACAGGTCATACGAAAGTCGTTGTCAGTTCGTATTCTAGGTGAGTAACTTTATTGAGAACTCATCACTGTTACTATAAGCATCTACTTCTTCTTCAGGTCGACTGCCCTGGGGCAGGTTCACCTGTCAGATGGCGCCACTCGTCACGGTTTTGTGCCTTCTCTGCATGCAGCTTGCTGTAACCATCTGTTTGTATCTGTTATCTAGTCCATCAACAACTGTCTAGGTCATTTTCTTGTTTTTGTGCAGTCCATGTCTTCCTTCGAATATCCCTGAGGAGGTACGGTATCTCCTCTCAGTATTTGACCAATCCACGTCCTTTGTCCTATTCTTATCATAACCATCAGAGATCCTTCTTCCTTCTCCATTTTCAACATTATTTCATTTGTTTTATGCTCCGTCCAACTAACTTTCTCCATCTTTCGCCATATCCGCATCTTTTAGTCAATGTCCCCTTCTAGCTGAAGATTTAGTGTACGGGTTTTTGAACTCACCACAAAGAAAGATTGTTTAGAATGAATTTATCGAATTTTTGTAATTTGCTGATGTCCTTCTTTGTGATGTTCCATGTATCCACTCCACACAGAAACACACTCCACACCATTCACTTCTTTAGGTTCTTGTTTAGTTTTCCTCTCGTTAACCTCTTTCGTCCTTGTCCAGTATTATCATTTGCGCATCTTTCTGCCTTTTCATCATGGCATGGAATCGAATTCTACGGAACAAAAATTGTTTCAAAATGTATGTGCTACTAGCAGGTTAGAATGCCATGTTCTAACAAAATTATTAATATAATATTACTGATATTAGTTTTATTTATTTATTTAATATTATTGATGATTAGTTTCTTTATGCTGGTGAATTGGCAAACAATTTTGGAGTCTTAATCACGAAAGTGAAAACAGTTGCATTTAATTAAGTTTTAAAATATGAAACAAGTTTAATTTAGGCATTAGTGCTTGCCCCACATTCTCTAATCAGTTGTTGAGGCTTCTGCTTCTCACAGTTGATGTGCATTTATCCTGGTCCAAATGAATTCCCCGACAATAGAAAAGGCAGAACTTTACATTTTATTTTGAGAATCAGTCCATTGGAGCTGGCATTTGTATTTTAGCATGCACTTAGCATGTGTCTAGAGATCACTAGCGTTTAACGAATTTATAACCATTGTGTTGGAGCAGAATTAGTGGCAGACAAAATTATAATTTATCAATTCAACATTTAACCTCCAAGAAAAATTGAAAGTCATAGATAGCCAACTATTTCCTGAAATGACCAGATCCTACTGCTTAAAGCAGGCGGTCTCTGAAAGTTTTATCTACTTTCAGTGCCATGTCAGGACCAAAAGGAACTGGCTTTGGTCGTTCTTAAATCAAGATAAGAAAGTCCTTCTTATCGCTTCCCTGAAGTATATGTCTCAGCCTCTGCTGGCCGTGTTCGCTAGGCTGGCAGCTGGCAGGTTTACTGGGTTGATAAGTGATTAAATTGCTGTTGGCGATGCTGCGCCCAATTACCCAGAAGGCTTTGCACACCTCCTCCCATAACTCCCAGATCTCCTCACTTAGGCACTTGACCTATGGCTTCTCTGCTGTTTATTCTTCTCTGACTTAGCCGACGTCTGGTGTAGAACTGTCCTGTACAATACAGCTTCTGTTCGAGGAGCCTGATTTCAGCCCTTGCTAGAGTAGTGTTGCTAGGGAGTGGAATCTTTCAAAGGCAGCTTAATTGGGCAGTGGAGTCGTTCAAATACAGTGTAACTGGGCAATGGAATCTTTCAAAGGCAGTGTAACTGGGCAGTGGAATCGTTCTTTCAAAGGCAGTGTGACTGGGCAGTGGAATCTTCAAAGGCAGTGGAACCTTTCAAAGGCATTTTATAAAACACGGAGGTGGTTTCAGTAAGGTGCAGGAACTGGGCATTTGAGAGTTTTGGTGGGTGAATGGAAAGACAAAAAAATAATTCATTCACATTCAGTAGGCACTACTGATGGTAATTGTAATCGTAATCACGACAATTTGTACAGCATCGTCAGTCTGCTTTACACTGTTAAATGTTGGCACACACGAGTCCAATAATAAATAAAAAATGGATGATGTATAAAAATCAAATGCTGATAGTAGAGTTAGACAGTAAACAGAAAATTTTAACTGTTAGTAGATAATAGATGATGATGATGATGATGATGGTGGTGATGATGACGATGATGGCGGTGATGATGATGATGGTGGTGGTGATGATGATGATGATGGCGGTGATGATGATGATGGTGGGGTGATGATCATGGTGGTGGTGGTGATGATGATGGTGGTGGTGGTGATGACGATGATGGCGGTGATGATGATGATGGTGGGGGTGATGATGATGGTGGTGGTGGTGATGATGATGGTGGTGGTGGTGATGACGATGATGGCGGTGATGGTGATGATGGTGGGGGTGATGATGGTGGTGGTGGTGGTGAGATGATGGCGGTGATGATGATGATGATGATGATGACGACGACGAGAAAAGAAAAACGAAATATGCAAAAAGTTCACGGGAAAGTAATGCAATAGACATGCCTCTTCCATTGTTGGGGCTTGGTATAGAATATCGTTGTCTCCCAGTCTGTGTGGGCTAAGGTTTTTATTTGTATGATGGCTGGTGAGAGCCTGCAAACGATGATCTATGCCTGTTCTAAGTTTGGGTACATAAATCTCTGTGTTATAAGCGGAACAACAGTTTCTACGCATTCCATGACCTTATGGCTGTCTGTGGATGGTGCGCATAAGTTAGGAGAAGGATGAAGGCTGTGCACTGGTAAAAGCATGCAGTGTGATGACCTGCACTGATGTGATAGGTAAAAAGAAGTTCTTCTGAAATATTTATTTCATGGATTAATGTTTCCTTATTTTACATATTATTATTATTATTATTATTATTATTATGCATTTATTATGTGTACAAGGTCAGTAAATCTGAATCTGAGGCACAAAGCAACTGTGGGTGAAGGACTTGTTCAGTGTCCCTGAACAGTAACCGTCTAGAGGAGTCTCGACCCGTACTCTCCATGTTACAAGCCAAACTTTCTGTCCAATCGGCTACCAGCCCCGTAAAAATGTTAAGCCGATTCTTTTCTCCATAGGAATTTAGGGATAAGAAACACAATGCAGTCTAAAGGTTATCTGTTCTGACAATGAGCTGATTGTTTCACGATCATTTCTCTGGTCATATGTCAGACTAGAACTGTTCTTGGTGAATGTTCTTCTTCAGGTGCGGTCCTAGATTTTGGAACTCTGTCCTTGTGTCTGTTATTTCTGCTCAGCTGCTTGTGTTATTGTGCTTAAGACTAACTTTTTCAAATTGCTTTTCCACCATAGGCTGCCTCTCTGTCTTAGTGGACTGACCTATTGGATGTTGACCTGATTGCGGCTTGGGTTTGGTGCGCCTTCGGTCGATGCCTTGCGCATTAGACGCGGCACGACAGAAGTTACTACATGTAACTATAATTACAATATCTGTTAAAGAAATTTATAATAAATATAAATAAACGAATAAACGTTCTTCAATTATTTTTACTGTTTTCTGTCACAACAGAACCAACGACAACAACAACAACGATGCAACCCACGAGTAAGATTTTGTTTTGATGATACTTAGACAGTTCCTTTAGAGGGTTGTGATAAAGCTGTCAGCTGTCTTCTCTCTCCCTGTTGCTTTCGTTTCCAATTAGCCTATCTTAAATATAATTCAACCGAAACTGCACTGCTGTTCTCAATCATAATCTGGATAAAGGAGAGGTCACAGCTTTCCTTCTTTTTGACCTCTATCAGGAAATATGATGCATGTTCAGCAGCTATAAACTATACATTATCTCCAAATTCTTGATAAGAGAGTCATTATCATCTTCATTACCTCGTCATCATTATCTTAATCAGCATCGCCATCATCATATCTTGATTTCATTATAAATAAAAAGAACATCATGATCATCATCGTCGTCGTCATTGTTGTCATCATCATCATTACATCACCTCTATCATCTTCGACTACAAGAACATCATCGCTATCATTACCGAATAAGTTCTCCTTTTTGACAGCAAAGTTTAGCAGTAACATCTGCTACAAGTTTCACTGATGTAACAGGATACGTGAAGATAGCAGAGGCAGAAAGTACCGGTGTATGCTCTGTGTCCGCTGAGTTTGTTTTGTATTATGAAGGCCTGGTCGGAACGTGCTATGTCTGGATATGCTACTAGCAGTTATGTGTTTTATTGTAGCTAGTTATAGTGGCTGTTGGGCTGTACAGCCGGAATGTTGGGTGCCTCCCTGAATGTAAAGACAGTAATTTGGCTCCATCAGAGAGAGAGGGTTCAGCCGTAGACCTCGGTGTAATAATTTCGAGCGTAGAGAGATGTACAGTAGCTCGTGGTTTAGCTGTACAGACCTGTGTGTAATGGTCTAACCTTGGCTACATCACAGCGGAGGATAATATTAGCCATTTTGAATGTTGTTGTTGTTCTTCCTGCTACTGCTGCTGCTGCTGCTGTGCGCAGTCCGCATCTGGAACCGCTTACCCTCCCCCTCTCTCATCATCTTCAGGCTTCTCACCAGCTTGGGCTCTGGTTCCAAGTTTTTTCTGCAGCTGATATGCGATTATGGTCTGGCTGGGGCAAAAGCTGACTAACTGATGAAGAATTAGTCTCTGATGGGTAGTGAGTGAGGGATCGGACGTTCCAGGACGCTTTGCAACCCTCTACCTGACACCTGAAGGCATTGAATTGGGGGCAAAGGTACTGGTACTGGTACAGAGTGTGAATGCCACCGCTTAAAAAACCTTAGGACTTTGCAAACTATAGAGCTGTCTGCTGCTATAGCCGATGCATATGCTAATGCCATAGCAGTGCTAAGTGCTGGCACAACTGGCACCTGTCTGTTGTTCCTCAAGTGCTAATTTGCACTCAAGCACTCAATAAACCTTAGGAGTTTGCAGGCTATGGAGCTATAGCCGATGCATATGCTAATGCCATAGCAGTGTTAAGTGCTGGCACTATTGTACCTCAAGTGCTAATTCCTTCAACTGGAAATGCCACTGGTGCCAATTTTATCTTCTGCAAACTGATGTCAAGAGCTTGTGCAAGCACTGGGTAGGCACCAGGCAATACGGTCGTGATAGAAAATCATATACATTTACATTTTACATTTATGAGGTTGAATTTAAGTAAGCAATTAAGTAGTCTTTATTAGCACGAGAAACACGCCCACAGTTTCCAACAGCAATTCATACAAACAGTGATAAACTAGCACAATGGCATTCAAAATTGATGCAATATTATAAACAGTTTAAGAAGCCTAAACAGTTCAGAAACTAACATCATAAAACTTTATATAAGCACAGAAAACTAACAGCTTTGATAATGAAGCAATTATGAGCACCAGAGTGTCAACAATTTTTATATTTATACAGTGAGCGAATGGTGAAGGATTTTTATGCAGCAGCAGGTGGATGTAAGGTTATTGAAATGTATGCCCCCGTTTCCGTTAATTGAATTTATGGGAGTGATTTGCAGGAAGTAACTGGTTTATAAGACGGTGATGGGGTGACCTGATGCTTTACAAAAATTAAGTTCAGCTTTCTTGCAGATCTTCCGCAACGTTTTACTATCTCCACTCAATGGGACTCTGTGCCCAGCCCAGCAAAAACGATTAAATCCTTCCAACTTAATCCGTTGACAGGAAGCCACCCCGGGATGGAAGAGCAAAAGCTAACCAGAATACTGTGAGCTTGGAAAATACTTCTTAATTCATTAAGATATTTCTGGTATCATGTTATGAGCTATCACTATAGGAATGAGGATAGAGTGGTCAACAACATCAAATGCCTTTGAGAAGTCGACTAATAAGCATCTCACATGAGAGTTGCTTTCTAACATTAAGGTGATATAATGTAGGAAGAAGGAAAGCGAAATGGTACAACTGCCAGTGAGTGTGAAATCAAACTGGTTCTCCAGAACTTTGCAAGGAATTTTAGGTCAAAAGCCACTTAGAAACAACAGTTTTTTCCGCCATTCTATGGATAATTGGCGCAACTGAGATAGGCCTGAAATCAGACAGAGTATGGTCTAGAAACTTAAGCACGGACGTAAACACTGCAGTATGCCAGTTGTCACGAATGACAAAAGGTTTAAAAGGGCAACTAAAAAAAAATGAATGAAAATATCTGCCAACTCAAACAAACATTTTTGAAAGAGCTAGGCAGGCATATCATCAAGCTATGCAGCCGTGTTTTGATCTGTCTGGAGAAGCCTTTCAGTTACCAGCATAATATTGGCGTATGAGTTAGTGTTGCTGGTGCTAGGCCAGGTATTGTTTTTAAGACGGAGGATTTTCTCAGTAGAAGTTCCTGTGCTAGCACAGAAGCCATTCGCTTGATTGATATCATTGAACAAGCCTAACGGAATGTTAGCGTTGTCGCTCATATTGTAGTGAGGACGAATTATGCTTTTTGACTGCAACACAAAGCTGTTTAGGAGTGGCATCCTGCAGAGGGGAAAACGCTTTTGTGAGTTTTCCTAGATCAGCTTATTCATTCTTCCCGCAAGTGAAGCTGCATCGCCCATTCCGCCCTGTCTTCACAGTTTACTGTGTTTGTTTACAAGTTAGTTTATAAGACGGGCTATGAAATCTAGATACTTATTTTGTATACATGACATTTTTAGACGGAATGCAGTTTCAATAAGAGCAGAAATTGCTTCAAGAAACTCATTGTAAAGTAATGTAACATCCGAGATATTTGTGGTTATTTACAGAGTACCTAAGAAAAGCAATCTTTTGCTTACCAGTATATAGTTTTATTTTCTTTTAAATCATTGATGGAAGGCCCATATTAATTAAAATAGGATATAAAAACTGCTTTGTGCTTAGCTTTGACTAAATTCTTATAACCTGAGAGAGCAGCAGACCAGGTCCAATGACAAAAACTTTGTCCAGAATTTTATTGCCGTACAAATGATTTTTAAAATAAAACATTCAGACCATTAGAGTCGCAACAACAACAATGGTGGCAATAGAGTACTTACCTCATATACAGACACTTGTGCCGCATTTGACTGCAGTCAGTGAATAACTGTACATGTACAGCGTCCTTTTCTTGGCCTCTGCCGTACTATGGCGCTCTATAAATCGTCTTATTACTACTATTATTATTATTAATATTATTATTAACAGTATTATTATTTACTTTTGTATTATTACCTGTAAATATGCTCAGTATCGTCGCTAACTGATAGTAAAGACTGATATTTATATTTATTTATATTTATTTATTTATTTATACAGAACACTCATATAGCGCCCCTTCAAGAAAACTACTCAGAAGCGCTCCCAAACCAACCTCGGCGAAAGAGAACAGTCTTAAGAGAAGAATAGAAGATAGAAGTAATATATTGGTTTTTGGCGGGTGATACACACATGCAGTCTGAAAAGTGGTGCATGTACAAATTTCAAGCACTGGTGCAAATGCCTATGCGCTGCGAGACGGTGCCAGACTGTATAAATATACATACTTTTGTTTTGCAATCCACGTCTAAAGTAAAGCATACCGGACTGCTGATGATGCGCTTGGGAATTCAAATTCCTGCCAGGGCAAAAAGATGCTTCAAAATATCGGCTCCAGTTGCATCCCTTGTACTATTGATGAGTACATTCACCAAACACTATCAGTGGGAAGATCGGACAGCGAGGGAGAGGGCTGGATACCCAGTCCTTGTATGCCAAGGCAAAGAAAATGATGGTGCTAGCCTAAGGGACTGCTCTTATCGTCGTTTTCTTCTTCCATGTTTCATAACGAGATGTTGAGAGGTGCACATTTCCTTGGTCCCAAGTCAGAAGGAGATGAATGGGGGACCCATGCATCGTGCAGTGCAGATTCGGAGGGGTATAATGGACTTATGCCCCCTTTCCTACGTGGCAACTGTAGAGAATATTAGTTACTAAATAAATATTTTACAAACAGAGGACTTTGTGCATGTTGAAAATATTCAGTCAAACTTAATTGGCCATAGTTATGTACTATTGACCATTATTTTGTTATTTTATGTTCCTCTAAGACAATGAATTGTTCATTTTAGCCACGGAAAAAGCAAAAGCTGCTGTCGATAACGGTGGCTCTCGAGGTACAGCTTCTTTTTTGTTGATATTTTACCATTTACAATATATTGTAATATAATGTAATATAATATAATATAATATAATAGCAGGAAGCACCTTTATGAAGTACTTGAAAGGTGCTATAAAAATGTCAGCATACAGTGTAACATGTAATGTAGTGTAACACAATAAATATATGGTATGATAGTTTATTTGTATTGTTTGTTTATTTATTTATTTATTTAAAGCACTTATTTTGTGCACAGAGTCAGTAAGTCTGAATCTGAATCATGGATTGATGCGATAGGATTTGCTAAATATATATAATACATGTACTGTTATATAATGTACAGCTATGAACGTAATTGTAGTTGTAATCAAATAATTAATATATATAATTAATCTACGTAAAACTGGACAGTGCTCCAACGTAGATTGATGCAAGGTCAGCTATAAATGTAATTGTAATTGTAATCAAATAATTAATATACATATAATTAATCTACATTATACTGCACAGTGCTCCAACGTTGATTGATGTAATGCCACCTATGATTGTAATTGTAATCGAAGTTTTATATAATGTTATTCATTTTGAGTCGGTTACAAACTTTGCATTTAGCGTTCTCTGTTTTCTTTCCAGGTGAAAGACTTGCCAGCTGGAAAGGCTTTCCTCTGATCATGCTATCAGTGACTGTGATGAAGCTGATCGCATTCTGTTGTTGATTCGCCTGTTGCTGTTTGTAAGCGTAACGTTTTTTCCTACGTGTTCAAGGCTTTGTGGCATTCTTTCCAAATGGTCTGCCTCAAGCTTATTGGAAGATCTAAGCCTCATCCAAGGAGCTTTTAAGCCAGCATTGGTCTCAGCCCCATTCTTCACTAGAGAGGCTTAAACTGTTGACGTCAAACAACACAGCCATAATCTTATCAGAACACAGAGAAGCAATAGTCTTGGCAATTCTTGCTCTTAATGATCGCTTAGTAAGAGGGGCTTAAACTTGGAATTTATCCAAGACCATTCGTTGGTCATGGGCGGTGTTAGCAAGCTGCTAATTCATTTCTTAATTCATTAATCACCACTTCTTATTAGCCAGTCTTTATATCTAAGTCAGGCACCCTTTATCCAGTATCAGCCCAGTGTATCTAATTGAAAGGATAGGGATTAAGGGGCATTTATGAGGCTATACATACATAAATATATATATGTATATATATATTGAGAATGAGAAATGAGAATATTATATACACAGTGTTCAGAAAAAGGAACCACAAGATAAATTGCAGTAGCTGAAGTTTTAAAACTGTTAATACATTTCAAAAACATGCATAGCGTAAAAGTCAAGAGTATTTATAAGGACTCATAATTTAAGTTTTAAATATAAAATTGTTGGCCTAGACATATCTGCAAAGGGTACTGTATGCCACTGCCCAAATGCAGTATTGATAATTCAATGAAAGCCACTGTCAGACTTAATGAAAATAACAATGACATAATTTTAAAGGAACCGTTCATTAACCATAAAAATTAACAGTAAATAAATAAGGAAAAACACATTTAGTTAAATTTAAATTTTATAAATTTTACTTGTTATTCAAATTTGTCTAAGGGTGCCTCTTTCTGAACAGAGTGCATATATATAATTATATAATATATATAATATAATTGGAAGGTTTTTTGTTTCTGTTATTGTCATAATATGAGCTGTTTTGGCTACAGCTTTGTCTTTACTGAACTAAATGCAGATCAGGAAAGAGCTACATTGTGACAAAAACTCTGTATACATTGCCACAATAAACCCGTTCTTTTAGTAACGTATTATTGACCGTAGAAGCCAAAGAAGTTTGTTGAGATGTGCATAGTTGTGTGATAGCTGTAGAGAGGCAATGTATTTAGGGCTTGGAATTAGCTTGTTTTAAACTCTAAATAATATTATTCTTTTTATTATGCAGTATTATTATTATTATTTTACTATTTAATAAGTATGTGTTGTCATTGCTGGCGAGATACATTTTACATTACTTGCGTTAATGTTCATAAAACTATGAGGCAATGAAACAAGAATTTCTGCACTTATCAAGGTTTGAACCTGTGGCAGACTTAACCTGGACACTATGTTGGTTATACTTTGGCCATTTTAGCTGCTTAGAAGCAGGTATCTCTTTTCCATCCATATACTTTCTAAACTTATACATTTGAATCTAGAGTACAGTCAGTTTTTTAGTTGGTTGTTTGATTTGCCTCTTCTCTCGACTTAGCATTTTCGGAATACAGAAATTTGGAGTTATGCTGTTGTTTTTGGGAACTCTTCAACCAATTTCTCTCTTCAAGGTTCAGTTCTAGAAAACCGAAACCAAGAAGAAGGGCAGTTTCTTGAGCTAACCCTTAGAGGCAGCTATGGCTATGAAGTATTACTGCTTTCATTTTTCTTGGCCTCGGCATATGAACCCGATTTTCCCACTGACAGTGTACTGTCAGCATACTCACTTTATCGCCGAGTTCGATGACGAGGGCAAATGGAGCAGATATCTCGAAACGTCTTTCTTAATTGGTGGGGATTTGAACCCTTGACCCCCTGGGTCGACAGTTCATCTCCATCCAACTTCGATCTTAGAGATTCAACTTTGGAAATCAACCACCAAATTATCCCTATTTCTTAACAGATTGGTATCTATTAAGAAATAGACTCCACAATGTCGGAAAAATGGAATCTGCCTTATCATTTTTGGATTTCACTTTTTATTGTAACGTTTTCCTTGTGACATGCTTTTTAGTTAGACTCATGCATAGAAATTTCTATAATATTTTGTTGTCTGGCTTATCAGTGATTGCTTTTGCTTTTGTAACAAATTCGTTTTTCCATGTTTGAGATTAAGTTACTGATTCTGAAATGTCGGATGTATATTGTTGCATGTACGCCTTGGTTTAAAAGTATTTAACGTTGACCAGTTAACACGAGACTAAAGAAGGGTGTCTGCCACCATTTTTCTTGGGAATATTTATACATTGTGAAATAGAGGGTGTCTAGTCCAGGGCGTGATTTGTGGGGCAAAGCAGTGGAAAAGACCTGGAAAAGACCGGTATGGAGAACCAATGAGGAGGTTTCCCTTTTGCTATAGAAGCTGTACCGTGGTGTATTCAGGTGAAATGATCCGCAGGCAAAATTAACTGGACTTCATTTTATCTAATAGTAATTGGATTAACAAATTAATTTTCAAGTTAAGTGTAGACTGGTCTTTTATTGGAAGACCAATTTACTTACTTTACTGTAACAGTCTGCCTGAGGCATGGTCGCCGATTGGATAGAGCGCTTGGCTTGTAACACGGAAGGCTGGGTTCGAGATAACTCCTCTGAGGCAGTTACTGTGTAGGATCCTTGAGCAAGTCCTTCACTCACAAGCGCCATCTGTTGATGCTTAGTCATTAGATAGCGGCGCTTAATAAATGCAGAAATAATAATGCCTGCCTGGCCTATGCATCTGGACTTGGAACGGAACCTACCGTACCTGCCTCATCAGTTCTGTTTCTGAGTAACCACATGTACATAAACTGGTTCCCATGACTTTATGTGCTGAAGAAATTCAGAGTTTACGATTACTTCTTACAGTGCACTGTCAAAAGTAATGTCTGCTATTAGCCAACACTAGTGTAGCTAGGGTGCTGAGATAATTTATTGTCCGATAAGAAAAACTAATCACTGAAGCCTGCTCTATAAGTGTGGCTTTTTGTGGTCGTCGGATAGAAGTGCCTAGTGGTAGGACACAGTAGCTGCATTTTCTTACCAGACAGTGTATGTACATTAGTATCCCTTAATTTCTGTTATTTATTTTGTTATTATTTTTATTATTTATTTTTAGTTTTCAGTAACAGATCATTAAACTTTAAGTTGCCAGTATTATGAGTATTACTAAGAGTTCATGTATATTGCAATAGCCATGTATATGTAAGTATATATTGATGTATTGATTTGTATGCTTGCATATTGGTGTGTATGTATGTCTGTCTGTCTGCTTGTATGTATGTACGTGTATGCCTTTATCTGTATTGATGCATATGTATACGTTTATTTATGTGTTGGCCTATGTGTGGATGGGCCTACATATATGATTGTTCTGAGGCCTATAAATATTAGCTTACTAGTGTTTGTTCCAGGACATTTAAACAACACCTTAGTCCAGTTATTCAAGGTTAATTTGTGTGTTGCGCTGTGCAATCTGGGACAAGGTTGCTTCTGAAAACCTGCGAAATTCTTGAAATTATTTAGCTCCATTCAGCGGAGACTTTGCTTAAGAAATTATGCTTGATTGTACCGCATTTTAATTCTGGTTTTTATTTGTCAACCGTATTAAAAATTACTGACTAGAAAGTATACAAACACTTTGTAAATTGACACAAAGCACAAACTAATTTCTTTATCAGCATCCGTGGCATTCCTTCCTTAGATTGTATGGGGTTAAAACGGACTGAATCGAGTTCACGGGTACTTTGGAATTCTAGCGGCCCAGGGATTGTCATGGGAACGCCCACCTAGTGACACTAAAGCCAGTAGGGAAAAACTGCCGATCTAAACTGCTGGCGACACTCGCAGGCTAAACGACTCGACCGACAAAAGTTGAAACTGAACTCGGGCTAAATCGAATTGAACTAAACCGAAACTGAAACTGAACCCGGCCTACACCGAAACTGAAACCCAAGCCTAAATCAAAGCATAAGCTGAAACAGAGCCCGGCCTAAAACAAAACTGAAGCCGAACTCAATTTAAGCTGACTGAAACTGCCTACTGGGCTTATGACCTCACTGTCCTATGTAATAAGCTTATGTAAGTGGTTCTTCCGTTTTAGAAAACTCGCTATTCTCACGCCGTGGATGCAGCAATTCTGCCCCAGCCACCTGGAACAGTCTTCCTATTTACAGTACTTACACGAATGTCTCGCCAGACGTAGGCCTACACGTAAAGCGGCTTGTTGTCTGACCGCTGTGACCCACCCACGCCTATGATTCTTCGCTCAGTCGATGGACATAGCGTGTTAACAAATGCATTACTTACTTACTTATTTACTTGCCTTTCTCGATTCTGTGTACTGCCGTTTCCACGATGCCTCGCAAGCTGTCGACTTCCTGCGCTCGCTTCCAAGTGGAATGGAGAAGTCGGAGGTTTAGCGGGTGGAGTTGGTTATTGTCCACCACAGAAACTTTGCTGTTCATTCCATTAGATCTTTAGATTTTGTTTACAAAACGGACCTACTTTGATTTACAACACTGGATCGCCTCAAGACCACAACAAATTTAGCCAAACCCTTTATCGTTATCGACTGTAACTTCATCCACAGAGCGATTGAAAGTCCGTAATCAACAACTAGCTGGTCTCTAGGCTTATCGTGCATTGAACTAGGGGCTCTGTACTACCTCAACCACACGAATTAATCGTCAACCTACAGCAGGGAGAACGAGAAACTACGGGTCACGGAGTTTCGCATGGAGTTGCGTTACCATCTTAAGTAGCATATGGCTCTTATCCAGCATCCGTCCATTGATCAGTTTTGCAATGAACTTATCTAACATAATCTAATGACTTATATAGCGCCACTATCATAATGCCAAAAGCATCAATTAAATGTCGCTTCAAGTCAAAATTTCAATCCAAAATCACAATCCGTTGGAGAAGCCGGGTCGAATTCCGATAGGTCAGAGAAACCAGAGGCTAGAGTATTACATCCATGCAATACTGATCGGGCCCCTAAAAGCATACGGCTACTTAAGGACCAATAATACTAACAATAATAATAATAATAAAATAATAATATTATTATCATCATCATCATCATGCATGTATTTGACCAGTTCTGAAGCCCCTTTAATTAGTGCCTCAAAATAGCGACAATCGCTAGTCTAAGAGGATAGTTACACACGATAATTAACACAATTACGACTACGAGAGCGACGACGACGATATTTATAGCCTAATAAATATAAGCCAATGTAAAGTCATCCTTATACTGTGTTATGGGCTTACAGCGTTGACCTGTTAATGTTTTAGCCTACGACAGCTGAGCCCAAGGCCAGAGGATCCATGTCCTCCTAGATTCCGCTATTAGCCCTATTTCACATGACTGTGCCTCAACATAAGAACTTGGTTTAAAAGTAGGTACGTACGTATGTAGATGGCCCAATTTGCCGCAATCAGTCACATCCTGAATTGCAGGCATAGCCCAGCGCTACATGTTTAGCCTCCCATTTACTTAGGTCAACAGCTGTTGACCTAACCCCCACATGATTCACGAAGCGCAATTACCGCATTAGGCGCAGTTGTCAGGCGCAGCGGTGTGTGAGGCCCTTTCTCACTTTTCCAGTGCATTCAGATCCGGTTTTTTGAGGAGGGAAAGAAGAAAAAGGAACTCTGTGGACGTACAAGGACCTACACACACGACTCATGACAGAACCGTGCAATCCTATGAATTTAAATCATGCCTTTTATGCGAAAGAGGGTCATTCATTTTCAGGTTGACTCAACTGGATCTTCAGAGATTAAAGTAGGCCTAGGCGTCAGTATAACTGTAACATGGTAATGTACATGTAAGCCTACTTCTATAGCGACCGCAAGGCCTCAACCCTGCTAGTTTTCAATGAATTTATCGGGTGAGATCCTTCACCACCCTAAACAGTAACCGTCTCAGGGAAGGCTGGAACCCATACTCTCCGAGTTACAAGCCGAGCGCTTTAGCCAGTCTGCTCCCGTCCCCCACCCACAATCCGCTACCGAGCTATATATATATATACGTATTCGTATATGTAATGTAAACACGTATTATATATATGCGTAAGTAAAAAGTAAAGTATCCCATATCTCACAACATGTAGGAGAGGCGCTCATCTCCTTTTCTTCGCCCTTGAGCCCGCAGTGGACGAATCCCAAGGTTCTGAAACCAGGCCAGGGCATCGAAGGACTTGCCGTTTACTTCCCAGATTACGCCAGTACCAAATTATACTGCTTGGTGACAGAAGCACGGTTTGCGCAAACAACTTCCCTGGGGTGTTCACACGGAATCGAACCAGCAACCGCATGATAACTGACCAAACGCTTTACCCCCGTGCCGCATTCGTATATAGACCTATGCGTCTATCTAAAATTAAGTCTACATAAGATATACATTTATAATACAATTACGTATGCTACATAATTGTGTCCGCAGACGGAAAACGGGTTAGTTCGCAAAATTCAGGATGTGTTCCAGACTACCTCGAGGAGGAACGGAAGAAGGAAGGAAGGAGGGCAGCTCGCTCAATAGCATACGACATCGACACCAACTTCACGTGACATTCGTCAGCCAATATAATTTGACCTATGACCTACGCTACACAAAACTAATAGAACAAAACAAGAGACTGCTTTGTCATCTAACTGGAGCATTTGACTCAACCCCAAAACATTATAAATAGGCGACTGCTGGTGCTGAGGTCCGTCATGATGCGTCTAAGCAGATGATCCTTCTGAAATTCACAAAGCACCCTTGTACAGCAGAATGATTATAACTTTAATTTGTTTACCCGAGGTAGGTATAATCCCTCAGGCGGTGAAAAATTAGTCCGCAGACAGTAATGAGCATCTGGAACGGCTACGTCTCACCCGGCTCTGGAAGAGAGAAGGTACTGCGAAAGGCGACGGCGTTGAAGCGTTGAATTATGATTGAAAGCCGTTGAAAGACAGCTAGATTCTCTCGCGTATCCGGAAATGCGATATAGACAACGTCCCAAATCAGAGATGAAGGATAAGTGGAAGGACAACTTTAATAGCCTCGTAATAGTTCGTAATCGTAACCGTAATGGCACATTTATATAGCACCTCTTCAAGAAAGCTACTCAGAAGTGCTCCAGACCTAGCAACACAAGACCATGATCAAATAGAATGGTCTTCAATCTCTGGGAGATTAGACAGAGAAATGGGAAGAACCTCGTGTCGCAGGTCACATGGCAGACCGTTTCAGGGATTCTCAGACAGTCATTCCGAGTCATTTAGGACCTGCCCCCCATAAAGCCACGTTCATGGGACCCCAACGGTCATCCTACTTGCCGTTTATAGGCCCCATCTGCGCTCAAGGAAAGTGCCTATCACTGTCCACAAATGAACGTACGCCTTATGGTCATCTCAAGATTTCTACATTTTCATAAATATTATACCATATCCGTAATTTTATTTATTGATATAGGGCCTATATAGTCCCAATTATCATTTTAATATAATTTGTAATTGCTTTCCGATTCTATTCGGCTACTAAAATGTCTGTTTGCGCATATAGGGTGCATTTTCCCATATGACGAGCCTACCAACACAAGTTGGGAGGTTTAAAAAGCAATCCTGTCATTGGATTGTTGCGGTCGTGTTTGCGGCTCAGCCGAATGATGTTTCAATCTCAGGACCATCCTTCTGAGCCTTTTCTATGGACCTGTATACACAAGGGCGTTACCGTTATCTTCTCCTCTTTGCGCATTACAGATTAATGTGGGGTAAAAATTTCTGATGAAAATCATTACAGTTACCAACAACATTTGAGCGGCCTAGCAAAATTTTTATGGCATCTATGGATCCACAATTGACCCATTAGAGCAGCAAGGACCGATTTTCACTTATTTATTACTGTAATTAGTGGTTAGTGGTTAATTAATCATTATTAATTATCAATCATTTAACCGGCATTATAGCAATTGTTCCTGAATGAAAGCATAGCAGTGCTACGAACCGGGATCCTCACACGCCTTTGTGTAAGGATTCTATAGCTCGCATACCGATAATCGTTATATTTAAGAGATTTTAACATCTGGCAAGCGGGGTCCGTACACGGGAAACTTAACTGGCGTGAAGTCCATTCAAACGGGCAGCGGTGGTGAAGGATCTCACCCGAAAAATTCATTGAAAAATGAGCAGGGCCGATGCCATACGGTCGCTACATAAAAACGTGTACATTTACATTTTACAGAGCTCTGTACGTTACTATTGAAATAAGCCATCTGGCTTTACTCAAAGCGGATCCGGAGGCCAGTCATGACGCCCCCGAGTTCAGGTAGCTAGTGCATCGAGCAGATGTGCAAGGTATGTGAAACCAGAGGCACCCTACACCTCTAAGCTCTGATGGAATGGACTAAGGCAGATGGTGTCTTCTTCTGGATCCCGCCAGTGGCCTTGCACCAAACCGAACCGAACTGAAACACTTTCGTCGTCATCATGATCATTATGACCATGATCATCATCATCATCACGATCACGATCGTCATCATGATCATCGCCTTATGCCACCCATTTGGCGGCGGTGGGCGCAAATAAATAGTCACTATTCTTTTCGGTCATCTGTCCAATCTAGTGGTGTTTTTCTCGTGTATAGTCCAAGTCTTCTTCTTCGTTTTCCTTTTCTATCTATCGTAGTCGTGGTCCTCCTTTACTTCTCTTTCCTTCGCATGTTGCAGATTGGCGGTGTGTAGAATTCGTTCAGCCGCCATACTTTGCACGTGACCGTCAGAATCTGCGCTGTTCAACAGCAGTTTTATTGTACACCAAACAATTTCATGAACATTAAATGCAGGGTTACTATCACAAGTGACAAAGGAGAACTTTTAAGGGACCAGCCACAGGCACCGCTAACGCAGCCGCCTTACATTACGCAAACCATCAACTGACGGACTCAAATGTTCCGATGTTCGGTGATCTACCACGTGAACGGCGAGGCAAGCGTGTGCACCTGGCGTTGTTCCTCATCCTTGACGTGACGCGTTCCATGCAGGAACTCTGAATATTCTTTTCAACTATCAACTGTGGATAGGAAACGTTGGTTGGTCCTACGTGTGCGGATGCAGGAGCCCAGCAGTAGTGACTTTTCTGCTTATCTAAGCACTGTTATAGCTAATGAACTTTCCGTTCTTAATTACCCACAACATCGTTTAGCGTAGGTAGACAGCACCTCCGATTAGTTTCTTTTAAATCGGCGCTATATAGATTTCTAATTACAGTACAGTTGAGTAGTTAATATGACTTCAGAAACACTACTTCTTATGTGAAGTAAACAAATGCTTACGCACGAAATTCTTTCACATAGGCCTACAAGTTTCCAAATAGTACATTGTACTTAGCTTCGTAGGCTTGCAATGTTAGACAAACTGATTAGTCATTGGACTGGTACAACTTGACGAGATTTATTTATACTCAAAGTCTACACCGTACGGTAAACTTACTCGCATTTTTAATGTTTCTTCTGTGTAGGTAGAGATGGTACCAGTTGGTTAAGATTACTTCAAATGAACCGCACTTGTAGCACTTTGCATCAATGTGCGACATAACTGCCTATTCGATAGCGCGCCGGATCTGTAATCCAACAATTGCGGGTTCGAGACTCCTGAGCGGACTCCGTCTAACGACTATTGAAAAATTGTTACAGCACACTTGGCTCGCGCCTCCGATTCACATTTACCGGCACTGCGCACATAATAAGTGCAATAAATAATAAATAAATAAATAAATTAATTAATTAATGGGAGTCGGAACCTATATCCGTTCGAAGGCTTGAACCGTCCCAGTTCGAAAAGTGGGATGGCAGGTATAAGTTTTTGTCGTCCCACTTTCCAATTTGTTAAAAAACTAAGTCGCGGGAACCAGCTTCTTCATAGGCGCTCAGTCAAAACAAAATCCATAGACAAGGAAGGGTTCGGTTCCAGGTCAAGATCCAAGTCAGGCAGGCAGACAGCCGTCAAGTAGGAATGCATGTTTGTAATTACACGCATCGCTAATTTGTTCATGTACGTTATCATTATCGATCTCTAGCGGTTCACTCTCGACGCCTTAGGCGACTCACTTTCTTCTTCGTTGAGAAGTAAGCCGTCCCACTTTTAAAACCTTTCCGACGCCCATGATTAAAGAAATGTTCAATAAACTGGATTTAAAACGGAGATAGATCCCGGATGGATCTGAAGTTTGCACCAAACAGAAGCGAAAAATGTCGGAGAATGAATATTCTGTAGATTGTCTGAACAAGGTGGGGTGACGACCGATGGACAGAAACGAAATGTATGGAGAAGATGCATATTCAATGGAAGATAGTCGGAACAAGGGGAGTAAAACCCATGGATAGAGGAGACATGTATGGCAAATCCATGAAGTTCCCTACAAATCGCACACTGTAGGGATTTGGGGATCAAAATCCCCAAAAGGGGATCAAATCAAATTTCGCAAATCCTCTGTTTCTCTATCCTTTCCGTCGTTCACCCATCATCGACATCTGTCTCAAGCCCCCCTCTGTCTACTACTCCTTAGGTGTTTCATTCAAAACCAAGTCTCACCTTCTCAAGAAATCTCACCCTGGTCCATCCAATCCACTGCCTTTCCATTTCTCTCAGCTTGAACACAACTCACCCTAACAGCTCCTTCCCCCCTCTTTTTCAGGTCTTCTGGCAACCAGACTCGGTTCTTGACATGGCATCTTTGGACAACCTCACTGACTTGACGCAGCGCTCGTGAATAAGCTGGAATGCCCTGCGCTTAGCTTTTAAGTGGTTCTTCAGAAATTTCGAGTTTACAATTACGATTCAAATCCTCTCAGTGGTTCAGATTATCCCCTTGCCGAGAAACATTTCCCAATGCCACTCCCCCCACTGCTTCTACCCACAAGTGTCACCCCCGATCCACCGATTTACATCTGTTGCACGTACAGATACACAGATCTCGTCTCAACTCTTGACCAGAATTCGTTTTCTACATCTTCTGTTAGGCTAAGCGAGGCTGTCACCAAGCAACGGAATTGGTAGCAGCGCCCTGTTGCTCTCCAGGAACGTTGGAAAAATACTTGATCGTAGTGGCCATCTCAGGGTATCGTTAATCACCAGGTGGCCGCGGTAGTACCCAACTCAAACTTTACCCGGAGCCACCATTGTAAAGCAGGTCTTCGTCATTCAAGATCTAAATGCGCTAAACAGCAATACGTGACGTTTACACGCATGCGCACTGGACAGTTTCATACAATCCGTCCTCATAGGAACTTCCAGCAACTCGTAGTTGCAGCCAGTGTCGAACTTCAGATCTAGCCGTCTTAGTAAAGCCAATTAAAAGTGTTACAGTAATTAAAGTAGACTTCTTGTTTATTAATTATTAATGTCATTGTTGTTATTATTATTAGTAGTAGTAGTAATGCATTTAATAAGCGCCACTATCCTAGTGATTAAGCATCAATCGATGGCGTTGTGCAATTGAGAGTGAAGGACTTGCCAATTCCCCGCACATTAGGGCCCACCCATCTCAGAAGAGGCTCGTTCTCGTACTCCCCGTGTTACAAGCCAAGCCCCATTAACAGCCACACGCATCGCTCGCTATAAGAGGACGACTTTGATGATAGTATCCGGTTGCCTCCATCCAGATGGTAGCAGGAAAAGATTTCTAAGGCAGAGGAGTAAGTGGTTGTTAGTTAATACGGCGGAAGACAACCAGCTAACCACACTGCCACAGAAACATTCCTCATTTTGGGGCGAATTTAAGGCAGAGGTTGAAAACCCCATTTCAACCGGCTAAAACCTTATTCAACGATCATTTTATAAGTTTGGAATTTTGTGAGTCTGATTTTAAGACGAATCTTAGTTGGAATTATTAATTAATAGGCGTCGGAACCTATATCCGTTCGAAGGCTTGAACCGTCCCAGTTCGAATTATTTATTATGTTCTCAAGTATAATTTGATATGTTTCCTAGAATTATTTGTCATATTATCTGGTATTAATTAGCATACATATTATTATCGCCTAGGATTCCTCCCTCAGTCGCGGGTTAACAAGTGACTTAACTACTTACTTATTTCATATAATATTCGTGATTTTTGAAATGTGCGTGTAGGTCCAATGATGCTTTGTCGTGCTAACATAATGTTCAAGTGCCTTCCACTACGAAGAATTTGACTCCAACTGGAACAACAGTCAGAAGAAACTGTGAATTAGCAAATGCAACTGGAAATGCTGAACTGTCTTTAACTTAATGAAAATCACGACAATTCTTACAAAGAATTAATGAATAGCATGTCAATTCCTTACAAAGAATGAATGAATAGCAAGTGAATGAATAGCACGTCAATTCCTTACAAAGAATGAATAGCACGTCAATTCCTTACAAAGAATTAAAGAATAGCATGTCAATTCCTTACAAAGAATGAATGAATAGCACATCAATTCCTTATAGAAGCAACGAAGAAGTCAGTTATTATACAGCAAGAAGCGACAACGGTAGTCTCTTCAGAAAGAATGAAATCAGTTACTTTACACAGTGACCTATTGCTAGATATTTTTGCGCCTGCGGAGAGTTATGGCAATTGTTCCCTTCCCGTAGAAATTTGTAATTTGAACTAAAACAGCAAAGCAACATAGAGAAAAGTCACGAGTTGAACATCAATCGATGACATAATGTAGCCTTATGACATTTACCCAAGACTCGAGACAACTTTTCTAGCCTTTAAATCTTTAAATCAGTCTTTGAGAACTTCACCCAAACTGACGATTCTCAATTTCCTAAACTGAGCTTCGCTTAGCTTCTGCCAATTCATTTTCTATGAAGGCAAGCAATATTCATACAGTCGTGAACAAAAACACTAAAATGGGGTATTACACGTTGCCACTATTCCACAAATTTCTGACCCATTGCCACTGCCTACGCCGTCGCCTCGTCAAACCTCCCCAAAACCGGCCCTGGCCTTCGGGAAAGGTCAGAGGCGAATGTCCAAGTCCTCATGCCCTATCCTTGGACATGACGCTTTGGGCTTGAAAACTACAACAGGCGTAAATTTGGATGTTGAAAGATTTTCTTCTTTATTAATCCATAGCAGGAAAATAAAATTTTGATCTGACACGCGCAACATTTCATCCTACAAGACAGAGATAAGGGAGAGAAAGAAATAGTGTCTGGCTGAGAGGACAGCGATGGTTACTTTGACAGCGGTGACCAATAAGCTTAATTATATAACATACCAGCACCAGTCGACCTTTCTCAGGGACGTCAGTGACTTTACAGAGTGATAAAACGTTATTCAGATTTTTGAAGAAAGGGCAAAAGGCAAAAACATGAAAGGCAAGACATCAATCACTACTCAGAAAGAATGCAAAAGAATATTATTTTACAACAACAACAATAAAGAGAATTTAGAATTCTTTTACAGAAAGGATGGACGGCTAATAAATTCCTGCACAGACTTGCACTACAATAATTTCAAGGATAACAAAAGACAATTAAATTAATTTAAGCAAAGAATTAATTAAATTAACCACTAATCGTGAACATACAAACTTAGTAAGTTTTCCCTAATGAACAAAAGCGCACCATTTGCAAAGTCCAAGAAAGCATTTTCTGTATTCATCCAAAGTAAAAACCACTCCACGTGTTTCATACTGGCTGGCCTGAAAGAATACTGTTTGGTTTTCTTTTCATAGCGCTACATAAGTGACCTCTTAGCTTTCCTGGTACACCAGCTATACGAGGGAATATATAAACAACGCGTCGTCTGCTCCGGCGCTCGAGCCAAATCATAAAGTTGATGCTCCAGCCTCAAGCAGCTGCTGCAACATCCGCCAAGACTTGCCCCGAAAGAGGCTTAGCAGTCAAACAGTCATATACATCTAAGCGAAGGCCTACCAGTGCAAGAGGCCTACGAGTCAAACAGATCATTCATTCCATGAAGAGCTGTTCTAGCCAAACAGGTCTACTAATCTATGAAGAGGCCTACCAGTCAAATAGGCCTACCAAACTATGAAGAGGCCTACCAGTCAAATAGCCCTACTAATCTATGAAGAGGCCCACCAAATAGACCTACAAATCTATGGAGGCCCATCAAACACCAATCTGTGAAGAGACCTACCAGTCAAATAGGCCTACCATTCTATGGAGGCCTAGTCACGCACAAACAGGTCTATCGAACAAAAAGAAACCTGCTGGCTCAAAAGGCCCATCGATTCGGAAGTCCTCTCAATCTAAGACCAGGTCTTCCATTCAACAGGCCTACCAGATGTCTACCAGTCGAAAAGGCCTATCAACCTAGGAGTAGGCCTACCTGTCCAATAGGTTTATAGATCAAAAAGAATTATAATACAAGAGGCCTATCATTGTCAGAAAAGGCTCATCCGTGCAACAGGCCTACCAATCTCAGAACAGGCCTGTCAATATTTCAATAGGCCTACTAGTCTAAGAGGTCAACATATCAAAGAAAAGGCCTACCAGTCTAATAGGTCTACCAAAGAAGAGGACCAACATGCCTATCAATAAAAGCCCATAGATCTATGAGGCATACCAGTCCCAAAGACCGATCAGTTCAATAGTCCTACCAAGCTCAGAACAGGCCGATAAATTCAGAATAGGCCTATCCATCTAACAGGCCTACCAAAAGTAGACCTGTCCAACAGGTCTACTAGTCCAAGAAACCTATGAAACCGAGAGATCTATCAGTTGCACAGGCTGCCTAAAAGTCCAATAGGCCTAACAATCGAAAAACAGGCCTATTATTCAAAGAGACCTCATTCCAAGAAGAGGCAAATCCAAGCATATGCCTGTTAATCGAGGATCCTTACTAGTCCAAAAGACCTACGATTCCAAGATGCCTGTCAAGTCCAAGAGGTCTACTGCATCTAGAGGCGTCTCCGAGTCCGCGAACAGGCCTATCAGTTCCATAGGCCTATCGCTGGAGCAGGCCTACACGTACCATTCCAAGAATCATTAAAAAGAAAGATCATTAAAAGGAAAATCTAGAACAGAGCTGCCCCGCAAACTTCAATGCAGATAATGCACTTAAGCTGCGTTTAGCACTCGTGATTCATTCAACCGCGATAAAAGGTATCAGTGCTGGGGCAAGTGCCGAAAGCTGGAATTGCCTGCAATCACAAGACCCAAGTAGCTCAAGCCACTGACCTCCCATCATATCTTGTTTGGGCTGAGCCGGTAGACGATTAGTGGTTCGAGGCAGTGTATCCAGTGGGGCAAGGAGCAGACAAAGGGCAGGAGTGAAATGTATGTGAAAATGTGATTTTAATGATCTGAACCAGTGGAGAAGTTTCCCCTTTACCTCTAAAAAGCGCATTCGTGTTTAGGCCACCACTTCCCGCAACGAAGAAAACCAAATCATCACCTATGGTGTACTTCTCCCTGGAGCGTCGCTGTTTCCACCAAACGTTGCCAGCTGTCTCCGTCTCTTTTCTGGGATCATCCCCAGGCTGTGTGTAGTCAGAAATTTAGTCGGTGCATGTGGGACTTCACCACTTGTGGCGACGTGAGGCAAGGGCGCACGTACAACAAGACCGAAGAAGTCCGTAAGCTGCTCTCACAGAAGCGTGGTCCTTCGAAGGTTCCACCAGAAAGACAAATGGATGGATGGATGGCAGCAGCCTTTCAGTACAAAACGATCCTATCAGTAGCCCTGAAAACACTAAAACCGAGCGCAGGACTGGTTAAATGTCGAATTTCACGCGGCCTCAAATTCTCTAGCAACAAGGGTATGATTTAAGGTACCCAAGGGGTATACAGGTATATATTTTCTATATAGGGGTACTTCATCCTCACGGGTTCAGACTTCACAGTATCCCTCATCTATATACGCTTGAAACTGACTTTCCTTCCTTCCTTCCTTAAATCCCTGGGCTGCCTGCCGTTGGCGTCAATCGCACACCTCCAATTGACCACGCACCCTCATGTTATCCATCCTACATTATGGTATCGTCGCTGGCTGTCAACTGCATATAATCGTTTCCTTTCACATCTTCCTGCCGCGCGCTGAAACCCAAGTTAAACTGACTTTACTCTTCTGTAATTTTTAACCTGTCCACGCAATTAATTTACTCGTCACGAAGCTTCGTCAAATGAAAAAGCACATCGACCTGTGAAAAACCATCTTCAAACTCTGTCGAAATAATCCAATTTATCGAAGAACGTATATGCAAGAGGGTGCAACGATTACGAGCTGAAAAATCAACCGCCCTACAAATGTAGGCTTCGCCAACCAAGGTTACTTACCAGAAAATGCATTTACAGAGTGTAACATTAATATATGTAAAATGCACTTCTGGTAATCTACCTTTGTGGCCAACTCGTCAGGATTCTGAAACTGCTATACCCCTACAGCTAAGCACGCCAGTTCAACCGTCATTTAACTACTGTATGGAATTCTACCATGCAGACACGTGCATACAGAATAAGTCTCTGCAAGCGAAGCTGATCCCATGCTCCATCGCCTAGTAACATATAATTATTAGATCCTACGTATCACCCAAAAAATCGATGCAAATTACGCTTATACTCGGGAACGCCGTGTTTATACTTAAGCCGACATAGTCACGTTCCTTATAATATGGCAAGCGGCCATGTTTAGACTAACGCTGCAGTTTCACACATATCCTATTACAACCTATTACAACCAATTATATGCTATTACGCAGACGGTTTTCTGAAGTTACTTTCCGGTTTATTTGCCCTAGTTGCTCATCAGTTTGGTTATGATTATGATGACGAGTTCTCTGCTCGAAGGCAGGTCCATTGGCTTTATGTCACCCGGGGATGAGACGAGTGAGGCGGTTTCCCGTTGTCTTCCTCACAGACAACTGTGGGTGAGCAACTTATAAAGGTCGCTACACAGTGACTTGCGGCAGATTCGAACCCGCGACCCTCCGGTTACGAGGCACAGACCATACCACTACACCATCGCGTCCCACTAGTTTGGTTATATTGAATATTTTTCTGCAGACGACACAGGCTGTGATTCATTTGTCTTTTTCAGGAGCCCGTCTAAAAGTTAAAATTCTCAAAATGAGTCACAGAATTATTTATTGTTTGAAAGGATTGGCTGCAATTACTTGTGCTCAAGTGTTGATAATATAAATATGCAAGTTTGCCACAATACATTTGACGAAGTTCATCTTACACACACAAACATTTGATACACAGTCTCAAACGTTAGTGTCATACGCTGATAACGGCGCTATAGAAGTCATTAATAGACTAAGCTACTAGTTCAACAGTTATTTTTTATTCGGTAACTTGGTGCTAATGAATTCATCTAATCTGCCCTATTCTGAAAACTTCTACAGGTAGGGCTGCCAGGGGTATGGTTTTGAACCGGAGTCTGGTATAACGGCCTTCTATCCGGCGGAAAAATCACAGTTAATATCGGACGCATAGATGCCCGGTATTTTTACTTGACGTTAAAGTTCGTCTAATTGCCTCTAAAGCTATTCAAACTCAACGTCAAGTTTCACAAGTTTAACCATGCTAGACAAATTAAAAACAGCTGCTGAAGTGATCAAGGTTTCTTCTTTCTCTTTGAACTTTCGTATCTGGCTGTTACATCTCTTCCTAGTGCGACTTCAAGTAAGCATTAGGTTCCTTTCCATCATTTTATATTACCTTAATTCTGAGGTCAATAAACAGTTTTCGACGCGGTAACGCAAAGATAAATATATTGTAAGCTCTGCCCTATCTTGACCAGACTCATGGTGTTTAATCGTGAGCAGCATATCATCTGCACAAGTATCCCGCAACTTCGAACAAGTGACCTAGCAACCCTATCTACAGCTCCACTGTAATACCGTGCGACTGGTGGATCACAGAACTCATTCAGCTGTAAACGCAGCAGTGGCTTGACTACCTGGACACCTGACTAAGCAAGTCGCCGATATGCGCAATGATGCATGCACAGCTCCAGCTGAGTACGCGACAACTCAATGCCACTTGTATCTATTCGGTGGGTGACTGGGTCGAGCTCGGATCGCTCATTATGTCTTCACCGTCATAAATGTGCACTCCGGGTACCATTCCAACTTCCCTCATCCAAGGCGCTGTCGATGAACCGCTTCTTTCGAAGTTCTGTTGTAGACGAAGGACAAATGTAAATGTACACAGTTTTCTTTATGGCCTCAACCTGCTCATTCTTCAATGAACTGATCGGGTGAGATCCTTCACCGCCGCTGCCCGTTTGAATGGGCGCCACGCCATTTAAAGTCCCCGTGTACGGACCGTACTAGCCCGAGATTCAAATCTCTGAAATGCATGCCAGTGGATCAAAGTGTTCCGTCATGTGGTCATCTCTGAAAGTTACAAGTGCGGATCCAGGTGAAATCAAGAAGACGGCTGCCACCCAACCTCTAACTGTCCTCTCAAACGTAGGGACTCGACTGATGCTGCCCTACAACAGTGGTTCTCAGTGTGGTCACCGGACCACCTGACCGGACGAAGGAGCGTTTTGGATTTACGGTGGCACTCATATCGAAGATGATGGCCACCGACGTTACGCACAGTTCAATAAGGTCGATTTTACACGACGACGGGGGTCTGGGATTCGAACAGGGGCGCAGAGGTCAGAAGTCGACGCTCTACCCGCTCAGCAATGCGCCACCTCCAAAGATGAAGGCGAAGGCGACATGCCTGGGGTGGGAACCGCAAAACGTCGTCTGCAGGCCTCGTGTTCTTCCGAACGAAGATCTATCACACAGCTGACCAAGTCAATTCCCTCTGCAGGTTTTGCTTCATCAGTTGCGCCAGATCAGGCTCATATGACGAAATGTATCGTTGACCTCTTCCAACGCGGCCATTTTCATCCTGGACTACTGCAACTCTGTTCTTGCAGGCCTGCCGCAGTTCCTAATACGTCGGCTAGTTCTGCCTAAACCTTCCCTGTGCGCAACCTCTTTAAATTCTTGCATTTTTGGACTATCTGCCACAAACAGGACAGGATAACATTAAAAGGTCTTCTCTTTGGACAAGCCCGGATGGCTGGTGGCCATAGAATACATCAGTCTTGTGTTCCTGTCTCAAGCCAGTAGGATCGATAATCGTTACGCTCTGTGCCTGTGGGGACACGTTAGTCCCGTGCTCCTGCAAAAATAACTAGGACATATTTTGCTTTCTTGTATATATTAAGAAACAATTTCAGCCTAATTAGGTAGCAACTTTTAGACTAGTCAGGCATCCATGTCTAAGTGCTTTTGAAATGTTCCCAAAGGCGCCTTATAAATATCCTTATAAATACATACATTCATAACTCCGCCACTGCCTTTAGTCAGGTGGTGCCAGTCCCAAGCCTGGATAAAGGAGGAGGGCGACGTCAACGGCCTTTGATGCCATAAGATGTTGTTAAACACTGGAACTACTACATACATTCATACATACAAGACATCAATCCATAGTTGCTTCTAGTGGGTAGAGTTACAACTGGTATACATAAACAATCTGGGCATACATACAAAATCTGCAGCAAGTCCAATCAAAACCCCAAAACATAATAAAAATGGACATGAACACAGCAAAGTGGGAAAATATGATCTGAAAAAAATAACAAATTTTTAGTTGTGGCCTGAAATAAAACACAGAATTAACAAAACAAGTGTAACATGATTTTCTAATGCGTTATTGGTGCAAGCTATATATATGACACATGACTCGCATGCTTATGCACAGACTTCTTATGCATTTTGTGACATCCTAAAGCACCTGCAATATAAGCTTAAGCTATACATGTTTTTTCAGATCATATTTTTCCAGTTTGCAATGTCCTTGTCTGTTTTTATTATGCTGTTGGGTTTTGGCTTGGACTTTTTCAAATACAGCATATAAAGGATTGAAAACAATTCCAAAATCTTTAGTAAACTTCCCTGAGCTCCATATCTAAGCATCTCTCGTTAATTTAGTTGCTCAGACTGCAAGTGAAATGCAGCAAGTAACTGCTCGGAAACAAACCTGAACTTTAAGAACTTGGAAAACTTTTTGTTCTGCTCCCACTCTCTCAATGTCTGTGCATCGCTAACTAATATAAATTAACTATCAGTATGCATACTGTACAGCATTGTATATACATCAGCACATGGTGCATATATGTATGCATGTGCATGTGCATCGTATAGCATATGCACATTTGTATGCTGTTATATCCTCTGTCAGTATACACTTTTATCTACAGGAAGATGCAATCTTGTCCAAGTAAACCATTTTACTTCAATCAAAGTAAATTTATTTCCTGCATCAGGTGCGAAGCTGTGTGTTAGCACATGGTCCTACTCACCTATTCATCCTCCTGGACCATTCAGGGGTTCAAGAGGGCACGAACTGCGGGATGCCTGGACTTTTAAACACCCTGTTCAAGACTCTGACCTACATACAAACCTTTGTTTTACAATTCATTGTAGGTGAATATAAAATGTCAGTTAAACACAATAAACTCCGCCCGTGAAAATAATCCAGACATCTGTTTACAGTTTCAAACAACATCAACTGTCGTGTTACAGAAACTCTCTCTGGCATTACATTACATCACAGTAACCATTCTCTCTACATATCAAACGATATCCCATTGCATACATGTAGGCCTGCAATACAAACGTAACAGTTAACAGCTGTTTTGTGCAGCTCCAAGACCTTATTTGTTATGAGATTTCAGATTTTGTAATTCAGGGGAAATAGGTCATATACTAACTACAAACAGTGCATAGCAAAGTCCAATTAAAGTCTGTATAAGCACATAATTGTTAATTATGGAATCATTATTTATAGCATCGTTATACTTGTTAATAACAATTACGGTATCATTATAGTTATTAACAACAATTAATTAATTAACGCATTTCTTATAACTGACATGATAGATTTTGTAGCCCATGCATAGATTACTTGGGTTACAACAGCTACATAGGTAGATGGCCAAATAAAGTCAAATATACTCCACAGGCAACATCCAATGGACTTGTATACACTAACAAAATGTGTTGCATAATTAATAGTCTTTTCATTCACGACTACAGTACAGAATTCCGCCACTTACCCTGCCGACATTAGCACAAATGTACCTCAAAGACATAAGCTGCACTGGTTCACCATGTGACATAATAACTCACAAGCGCTACACCTAACTCAACACGCACATGGGCGATACTCAAAGTCAACAGTGCTGGACTATGTGAGAAAACACACGTATATAAAGCATCAACTAAAACTGGGTCGCGTCAAAGACTTCAACATGCGCAGGACCTAAACGCGCGTGTCACATCTAAGTCACGACTATACGCATCAGTTATACGTATACCTGGCCAACGGGAAGCATCCGACCCCCACGCCGAACGATACCACGATCATTTTCGAGACCATCCACGCAAACTGCGACAACCCGATCACCCGAAACTTCCGCAAAGACGACTTCGAGTTGTCACGCGCAGAAATCTCCAAAGACGATCCCTCCCAGACAAAAGATTCCCTAATTGCGCCTCTACGATTATTCGGCTGCGCAGAAGCGCATGTGTCGGTCCGTTTGCCAAACAATATTACGTCATCTATAAACAGACCCGCCGGGCACCTTGCACCCGTTCCCGCGCTAAACGCGCCCGTACGCCTCGGCCTGAGCGGCGCGCCGCGGACGAGCGCCTGATTTATATTCATGAATAATTCGCAAGGCAAACTTATTAACTAAAAGAATGAAAGCGTGAATTTCAAAGGAATATCGTTACCGTCGTCAGCGGTTCCTCGCCTGTCAGTCAGGCACGTGACTTTGTTGACTTTGTACGGCGTGTTTTTGCGCTGGTATTCTGGGCCCGTTTCAATCATCATCATCATCACAACAGGCTTGACAAATTATGCGAGGTCGTATTGGCGTGTTTCTATTCGAAGGATAGGGGCCCCGTTAAATACCCCGAACCATTTACCCCACATACGAGCAAAAGGAGATGGAACCCTTAACTTAAGCTAAGCATCACGCATTGACCAGCAGAAATGTTAGAAGTTCAGCCCGTACACTTACAGATGCATTGGATCGAGAAAGGTTGATAATCAGCACAGCTTAAGTCCACCGCATTAACACAAAACTACGCGTCATTTTATCGTGCAAATAAACTAATTCTTAACGCATCCGGTGCGATTTAGTCGTTGCTGCGCAGAGCGGTCCTTGGAAAATGTTACTGCGCAGTTCGACATAAACATTATTTATGCATTAGCTGAGCTACTGCGTAGGTCCGACCGCGATAGGACATTTGGCGCGAGTCCAGGAACAACTGTCGCCTGTCTGCCCGTACAGAACGCGGCCAGAGCGGGCGGCACGCCCACAGCGTTTCTTGGTAAAGGTCTGTTTGTCACTTGGAAAAACGTCGTTCTCGTCGTCGTCATTATGGGTTTCAGATGAGTAGAATCTGGGTTGAGGTTTACGCAGGGCTCCGGCCCTGCCTGGGTCACGTGGGTTCCCGCCTCCTCAGAACCTGCGTAAACAGAAAGCGGTCACGTGACGCTGCTGCTTCGCTGGCTGGCGAGAGCCTAGCAAGTTCCCGCCGCTGCACCGGCGTTGGCGCGTGTCCCAGAACGCTATGCGCAAGCGCCATACATGCTATGAATATGCATATATATCGCAAAGTGTAAATGTAAATGTACACGTTTTCCTACCGCGACCGTATGGCCTCGACCCCCTATTTTTTAATGAATTAATCGGGTGAGATCCTTCACCACCGCTGCCCGTTTGAATGGGCGCCACGCCATTTAAAGTCCCCGTTTACGGACCGTGCTAGCCCGAGATTCAAATCTCTGAACTAAGCCACGACCGGGACGCGAACCGGCATCTTCGAGTTCAGAGCAGAAATTTCCATTCATCTTTCTGCCCTGATGGGATTGAACCCCGACCTTTTGGTTGAAAGTCCAGCACGCTAGCCACTAGGCTTGCGAAAATATAATACTGATTTAGCCTAAAACAAGCATTGGAAATTAAAACTCGATGAATTACTTACGTAAATGTTTATCTTCGGCGATGTCGTAGTCGTCGTCATCATCATCATCATCGGCATCATCATCATAGCGTCATCGTCATCGTTTTACAAGGTGGAAACATTTCTTCAACCTACTGTGATGCCATTGTATATGATCGTGCATAGTAATGTACATATATATGATTACATGGTCATATGGCTGTACTAGTTTGAGAAATATTCCTATCATCCTATGTATTTCTATATATAAGCCTATATACATATGTCTGCCAAGCAGTTATTGTCTTATTATACAGTCAAGTGTGTATATATATATATAATTGCCATGTATTTATATTGTTTATATATATTTTTAACTTCTATATGATTGTGACTGCTGGCTAAGATAGCAGCACATACGAAGACTATTCACGAATTCTCCGTGCCACTTGAAAGAGTACGTAACACGCGACCCACGTGGCAATGGAAGTGTTCTACATCCTATCCCACAGTTAATAAAAAAAAGAAACTATTATATCGAATGTAAAACACAGAGCAACTGCGCCAAGGCGTTAAGTGCGCAGTAAATCTACAATGGGAGAACACAAAATGAATGATTGCATCTGTTATGACCTACAGCGACGCAGTCAGGCCAGCTGTAGGCTTATTGGGGCTGGTACAGGCTTGTCCAAAATACAGCCACCCGTCCACGACCCCGCCCGCCGACGGGGTTCATCCAGACCGCCACGCCTTTCTAAAACTGAGGGCTTTGATCAGTTTCTAGCAACTGCAGTGGCTAAGAGCCTTGACATTTTTTTGATTGACCTAATAGGCCTATGTATATCACTTGAATATCAGACTTCAAGGAAAGTATCAGTTTGTTCGTAAAAGTGGGATATATGAGAAAAATGTAGTTGTATTCGCTGGTAAGCTGCTGCAGCAACAGATGAGTCTGGAAAAGTTGTGCATTTTCCAAAAACTTTCTGCCAGGCCTGCCGAAACGTATCCTGAATTACATGCACTGTAAATGCTTTGAATTTACACACCGATGTACTGATTACAAAGAACACAGCAATGAATGCTAATAATTGTAATCGTCACATTCTAACGCGCTCCTTAAAAGCTAAGCTCAGGGCACCAGCTTACTCACGAGGAGCACTGTGTCAAGTCAGTGGGGTTGTCCAAAGATGCCATGTCAAAACCCACTCCGGATGCCAGGAGACCAGAGAGAGAAGGGGGTAAAGGAGCTATAGAAAACCACGTACATTTGCATTTATTCCTGTCACTTGATTTGCTATCAGACAGACTGACTGAGACCCTGCTGCTAAATTGGACATTTGACAGAGAAACGTAGCATCATGGCAGTGCCTTGCTGTTCACTGTTTAGACATTATTAGCAGTGGCCGTCTCCTAATTACATTAATGGTGTTGATATATATATATATATATCAACATTAATGCAGTTGTTTATATATATATATATTTATTTATATCTATAGCCTTTGTTGGTCGACATCAATACTTGCATAGCACCATGTTGTTCAGTAATACGCAGTAATGTACCTCAGTATGATGAACCAGAAATTCAGTGTCTCCAGTAAACTGGGTTCAGACTTGCTTCAGCTTTTAAGCCTTTGCTTTGCGAGTTTACTTCATAGGTTATAACTGAGGCTATAATTTTGAGACAGTATGCTTGGGTAATACCTTAGTTTTTAGTCATTTAAAGTCACTTTCCAGTATTTCACTTATACCACTGTGTTGTTCTGAGCAACTTGTAGACTAATGTCACTGCTGCAGTGTGGATTCTCACAACAGTTTAGCCGATAGTAAGAATGCAACTTTTCAAGTGCTGGTTTAAATGTCTTTCGAAGATTTACTTTACTATTATCTGTTTAAAGCAAGCAGACTAGGTCATATGGTTACAGTACAGTGGATAGCCACTTAATGACAGGATAAAGCAACAAAGACCAAAGATCTTTCAAAAAGTATTTTGAAAAAAGTATCTTCAAACAGTATTTTATTTTGTATTTTCAAACTACTTTTTGATCAGTATTTTATCCTCTATTTTCAAAATACTTTTAAAAGTATTTTGCACATCACTGCTAGAGAGATAATTCTATATCAGACATTAAATTCATTCTTCAAAAATAAATCATCCTGTCCTAATCACTTAGCATACGATAACAATTGCACACTACAGTAAATTATTTACTTATTAATTAATAATTACTAATTCTGACACCATAATAGTTTCACAAGTGATTTTTCCAGTATCTTCTGCTTTTATTACAGTTGATTGAAGCCAGCCCTGAGAGCTGGCAAATATAGCCATTAAGAAATTTGAAGAATTAGAAGTCTCACTGTCATAGTCGGTACTTTTAGAAGTTTCTTTAATAATTGAAAGCAGTAATGAAAGCAAGAAAACTAAAATGTTCAATGCAATTGGAATAGAATTTGTTAGAGATGTATTGCAAATTTGTGATTGAAAGACAGAGGACGATGGAAAAGTACAAAATGGCAGAAGTAGCAAATGGTCTGCAACTCCAACCAGGAAACAAACCCTACCAAGTTCCTGACATGCTCCACCTCTAAGGAAAAAAGTCTCGCCAGAACTACGGCAACTGTCTTACCCAAGCTACCAATTCTGCCCCTCTTGCAATTTCTGCACAGGCTTTTTTTTATCCAAAACTCAAAACAGTACTTTTAAAAACTGCCTGTCCTAATTCCTCTTCTTATCTTTCTCAATGCTCCAGTTCCACCCTATCTGACTGCCCGTCTACCTGCCTAACCTTTGACCCTGACCCTACCTCACACACCAATTTTGTTTTTGATTAAGTGCCTGTAAGCGCTTAATTAAGCGCTGGTTTCCACAGCTTGTCTATTGTAAGCACTGAAAAAAGGTGGAGTTTAAAATTACAGCTCGGCTTCGAGTTCTCCTATGACTAAGCTGGTCTCCTTTGAACAACATGGTAAACAATTTAATGGCTACAGACATGGTAATCTGCTTCTAAGATGTGTTGTGTAAAATTTTTTCTCAGTATTAAATTTATGAGTTCAAACTACTTAACTTACACAGAAGGCTGTAAATTTGGCTAATGAGAACGTTTCGTCCATGTGCTTATATTCGCTTATCGCTTTCTTGCTCCTTTGCAGGGATTTCTGAAAACAACACACAACCATCTGTACCTGTGAATGTTTATAAAGTTTAAAGTAAGTCAGTTTATAGGTTCAGATAGGTAGGTAAGTAACAGCAGGTAGGTAAGTAAGTGAGTGAGTAGGTAGGTAGTAAAGAAGTAAGTAATCTTTATTAGTGCAAGACAAATACTCACAGTTTACAAACAATGACGCATGCAAAGCAGTACCGGTAAGCAAAAATTTCAACAGAAAATGTAACTTTAATTGAACTTTGTGTGCACAAGCTACTCTATGATTGTTCAGAATTGTGCTTAATATTAACATTAATTAATAAATTAACATTAATTAACATTAACGAAATACATTCACACCAAAAAAAAGAATTTTAGAAGAAGAAAATGAGAAATCTGATAGAAATGTTAACCAAACTCAAAAACAACAAACCACTGCATAATATAATTCAGAGGATTTATAAACTGCCTGGCGGTAATGGTGGATATTTACAGCTTAATTTATATGGCTCTCAAGAAAAATCATTCATTCAGGGCATTACATAGCGCTCCTACCAGATATCTATTCAGAGGGGCTGCCATCCTGCCCCACCAGAAGAAAACAGTTATCTATTTGTTGAAAGATGCATGTAAGGAATGAATGATTACCTAACATTACTTTACCTTTCCTTACATGACTTACATTTAGGAAAAAATTGCATGATACCCAAGTTCTGCGGAATTCACATAACAAACCCCGTCTGATTCTTCGCCGTGTAATGTTTTGTATTGTTCATTTTGTTCTTTTCCTTTTCCAACTGTTTGCACTTTTCGTGTTGATACTTCTCGCGCTGCATGTTGTAGTCACCTTCATAGCCATACGACAGTAACTTTGAAATATTTTCGCCGTTCTTCCCAGCATTTGAATCATCTCTGAGTTAGAAATACCAGATCCATCACACCTAAGAATTATGCTCGATTCCAAGAGACAGGGCTTTTACTTTACATGGAATAATACTTTTTTAAACTCACAGAAGCCAAACAGAACAGCAGAATAATGTGCAATGACATATGCATATTAAACTTAGCAAACTAACTGGTAATGTATGAAAATAACCTTGTAGTAAAACTACCGTGAAATTCATTGAAATAAGGTTTTTTGCAAAATAATCTTGGAAAAACTGAATGAGGTACACCAAGTGACAAACAAAAGCAGCAGTAAGAGTTTTAAGAGTTTAACCAGTTAAATATTCTAAATATTCAAATAATATTAGTGCTAAAACCAAAAAGAACAAAAACAAATAAGCTGAAACTGAGATGTATTTTGAATTGTGCAGTGAGAAACATTACTATGAAAAAGCTATGTACATATCGGTCTATAAAACTGTCTTGATCCGAAAAGGATTTGAGCAAAACAACTCATTGGCAGATTTCCAAGCAGAACATTTTCTTCCACTGCATACACAAATACTGTTTTAGTGTTCAAGAATGAAAACTATAAAAAAATTATCAGATGGAGGAAGAAAGTGTAGCACAGGAATAAAGAAAGGAAAAAGACAGAGCAGAAGAAGAATGTGTATAACATCTGCTAGTTTATTTAACAATACCTTCATATCAATAGAAATTTAGAAAAAGTATAAAGTGAGATTTAAAAAAGGTGGAAGGAATTAAAAATGCAGAGGTGCAGCTGCTTTGCACTTTTTCTCAGAGATCATTCAAAAGTAATAATAATAAGATGAGTTATAGCGTGCCGTAGTATGAATTCAAAAGCCCATTCTTCTTACTTTACACCCAAATTTTGTGAAGACGACTTTGTTGCATCTTTCTTTTGCTGCTTCTCAGTTCTGACTCCATATCCAATCTTCCTGTCCTCATCAACCTTTACAGTCTTATCATTAGCCTTGTGGCCTAAAATATAAACAGTGATTACATAACATGAGTGGCACAGCTTTCAAAAATATCAAGTATAGTGGGAAGAAGATGTTCAAAGTGACAACATAAGGTGAGTAATCTTGTACTTGTGAAGTAGCAAGTTCAAAGTTCACTCCTCCAACAGAACTCAACTTAGTCACAAGGCTCAGCTTATCCAAGAGAAATCCAGAAAACCTCAGAAAGCAAGCCAACCAAGGAATCAAAGTGGTTTTAAATTAAATTACAGTTAATTACAGAGTGAGACAGTGTTAATGGATATTATATATTCCACTGACACTGATTTTAATTACAGATGAGAATATTTTAAATAAAATTTAACAGATTAAGAAGGTAAAGATGAAGATTAAGAAAATTAAGACTAAGAAAAGATTTTAAGAAAATTTAATTACAGCTGAGGAGATTTTAATAAAATTTAAAAAGAATAAAAAGATTAATATTAATAAGATTAACAAAATTAAGAAGATTTTAGGAGAATATTTAATCACAGACAATGAATTTTTACCATATTATTGCTTATTACTATTTAGAATTATTATAATTATTATTTTTGCATTTATTATGTTCACAATGTCAGTGAACCTGAATCTGAGGCATGAAGCAATTGTGAGTGAAGGATTTGCTCAAGGCCCCTCCACAGTAACCGTCTCAAGGGAGGCTCGAACCCGTACTCTCCACATTACAAGCCAAGCACTCTACCCAATCAGATACTGTGCCCCATGCTTAACTTGTTCTACTGAAGCTAAAATAGCGAAAGGCTTAACCTTCTCGGTCATAAACTGTTGACTTGTCAAAGGCATAGGGTGTTCGCTCTGCACTGTAACCTCCGCATTCATTCTGTTGACATTTGGGTCTCAGAGGCTGATGGACCATATAGTCTGGCAGTAGAAACTCATACGGTCTGCAAAGACAAAACATAGAAACACATTATCAGATTGTCGACTCAGCATCATTAACGTAGAAATGGTTGCCCAGTAGCTAAGTTGCTGTTAGATTTGCGTTACGGTTAAAAGATCCTTTAGGCATAGGCACAGGCATAAGACATAGGCATAAGGCATAGGCATAGGTATAAGGCATAGGCAGAAACTTCTATACCAGAAACTCGATATAATATGCTTTGTAAACACATGAATTCTGCTATAACATGGTCAGTACATGGATCTTAAGCTTAGTTCACCTACAGAAAATAACATTGTTATAACATAACCTCATGACAAGATGGTTCTTAATATGTCTTTCAAAGACAGCATTATGACAAGTTTCACATGTATAGGGCACAAGGTTTATGCCACCCCTATAAGTTAGAATCTCAGCAAGTCACATCTGAGCGATCCCAATCTTTTCATCAAGTGACTATATAAATAAATTCGATGTGTGTCTTACTGGCCTGAATTCAAACACACCCATACACTAATAAGAAGAGACATTCCACCATTTTGGGCTCGCACTGTACCCATAGCAGGCCACCAGTTGCCACTAATAGCATAAGGTGACCCCCACGCTGGGGCAAATGAACGTGATTATCTGGGTAGGATGGTGTAAAATCTACTAGGACACCCTCCCAGTGGTGGATTCAGCTACAGGCATGGGGATGGTTTGCTCCCCGCACCCTCTAGGTTATATGCCAGCACACCTCAGACCTGACCCGTGCAGGGTGGACTGCCAGAATATTGCACCCCTCTAGAAATGCCCTTCCACATGCAAGCAATCCTAAGCCGCTACTGCTCCCTTCCAATAATTTAAATTTAAGTGGAAGACATACTTATCGGGAAGCTGTTGTTGGTTGGGATCTGTGTAGCTGTCATAGAACCATTCGCATCGTGGGTAACCAACCGGCTGCTCGGAGGGCGGTTTTGTTGGGCGCATCATGAGCAAATCAGGTCGACCTCCTTGTTTCGCCAGCCGGATATAATCGCTGTCTGAATCACGTATCCAGAGTCTTTTGCACGGTTCCTCCTCTGGCAGATGGGAAACATTGCTCAGGCCTGGTATCTGGGAAATCGGTGGCACAAGAACGGGATCCGTCCTTGGCTTAGGTTTTGAGGGCGCATGGTAAAACCAGCCTGGAAATAATAAGCACATTCATGGCAAATTCATTTACAATGTAAAAGTTTGAGATCTACTTTGGCAAGTAGATTACAGATAGGCTAGCAATTACATTACATTATAAAATTACATGTTTAGATTACTTTGTTAGTAAGTGTGAAATTATAGGCGTTGGTGTGCTGGAATGTCAGCATAGAGGTTGGGGGATCAAATCCCCATCAGGGCAGAAAGATGTCATGCGATTTCTGCTGGTGCCAGCAAGTAAACTCAGCTGTAAAACGAGCACATTAACTTTATGCTGTCAGTGGGAAGATCAGATGGCGATGGTGAGGACTGGCCAATCACCATCATAAGCCAAGGCTAAGAAAATTGAAGTTTCAAATGCTTTATACGCATGGCTGCATCTCGATCGGGATTGCTTAAATGGCCTGCTCTTCTTGTCTTAGCAATTGTTATTAGTTAGTGTACATTAACATTTGTGGATAATCAGAGATTACCGTTCATCTGCTGTAGCTAGTATTTTGTAAATAATACGACGCATATAGCCAGTATTTTGTAAATATACGACTCTTACATAAAACCAAACAAGGTAAATATTTGCAAAAATTACCATAACAAGCACCTAACAACCATTCTGGGTACAAAACAGTAAAAATTCTTTTATTAAAAAATTTATGTTTCTCTGCATTGTTCTACTTTTCGGGCCACTTGCTCCGTTTTTACCATGGCCTAGCTGAATGACACCTATGTGAAAGATGTGTGGAGTATCTATAGTTCATAACCAGCAAACCGTACTAACCCTGATCGCTGACTTTACTGCTGAAAGCCATCTAAACTAATTTAATTCGCGAAATAGACAAATTAATAAAAATAAACCGTCAATTTAGCGGAGATTAAATAACCATTTAATTTGACAACAAACTTCTCGCGCCGCCTTAAAGAGCAACAATTACAGTTGTCATAACAACATCGGAGCGCTCTCGAATAGCGAGATTTAGGACGTGGATTTTCGGAACCGGTTTCAGTATTGCTCGAAATGAAGCGTAATCGTAATCGTAATCTCGAGATTTCTACAGCGCTCAACGAAAGCTAAGTCGCAGGAACCAGCTTATTCACAGGCGCTCAGTCAAAACAAAATCGATAGGCAAAAGGGTCAAGATCCAGGAGTCAGGCACTCAGACAGTTGGACGGCTACCAAAGATCTTAGAGTAGTCTACGACTCTAAGATCTTTGCGGCTACGGTGGATGCTGTTTGAAATTGAAGCGAGAAGAGAGATAAGGGGAAGAGGAAGAATCAGGATAAGATTTCTGGAAAAGAAGTGTTTTCGGTCCTGAGTGAAAGAACTGCGCAGAAACTGAAAGAGGTGAAGTGTTGGTGAGTTCGTATGATTGACCAGACAACTGTCGCAGTTCTGGCGGAAGTTTATTCCAAAGGGGTGGGTAATCTGTTTCCGATCTTATCAGCTAGATAAGATGGCATTCAAATCTGTTTCGAATAAAGATTATATATGAGTAAACAGCACGAATTGCAAATGTAAATTTCTGTGCTTTCGCTATAGGGATTAGCAACATCGAACGTCATTTTAAATATCGCATTCATTAATAATTACTTAAATATTACTGTGCGATATAAATACTGTGCATTACTGAATTATGAATTCGGACCTTCCGATGCGTGCGAGGTGTACGTTGTGTAAACATCGTCTTCAAGCATGCATTATTTTCTTAATTTTTGTGGAGTTTATTTCGTCCTGTAAATAGTAATAAAAAATAATGGTTTGGTTAATTAAATCAGAGATGGTTTCTACTCAGAATGTGTTCTCATAAAAACCCAATTGAACGACTAAAATCGGCAGTAACCAACGGAGATGCTACAGCTACCAAGCGACTTCTGAAAGGCGGAATTGATGTCAACACAACTTTTTGGGTAGGTTGTAAGCAGACTGAAAATATAAGTTTTCGCCGAAAGCAAACGTTCGAGCAACTTTGGCGGTCAAATACGTTAAGACTGTACGACCTTTTGCATATATAATTTTCATCTCTTCATTGCCGCCTATCATCTTCCCGCAAATGATGAGAATCAGTGTGCGCATTTGACAGCCGATTTATCAACAATATCATCCCCTAGGACACTCGTTTATGCCACTTCCTTTGAGAGTAATAAAATGTATCAAGTACCGCTTCACACCGAGATTGATACACCCTTCGTTACAGTCTGGTGAAGGATGCCTAAACTTACTGGGTGGGCTGTTTCAAACTATAATGAAGCATGTTCTGAGGAGGACTAGGAAAAGATACTGAGTTGTATTGCAAAATGTGTTGACTTTCATCATGCAATTTCTGTTTATACAGCATTTAAAATATAGAAAACATTGTAAAGTCCTTATATTATAACGTTTGTTTTATTGTTTGAATTTCAGTATGAAAGTAATTTGCTTCATGAAGCAATTTTGTGTGGACATCCACATATTGTTAGGTTACTGATCGATGCAAAGGCCGACGTCAATGCCAAAAATAAGGTAAAATTGTAACATTTCTTGCATGCAGTTTTTGACCTCACTTGCCATCATTAAGTTAGGGCTTATAAAGCAGCAGATCCAATTGAATTTTCTGTTCCTCATTTGTGTGATTTTTTTAAACGATGATTTCATGGCCTCAGTTTTATTCTTGTGCAGATGATTTTAATCGTTGGCCTTCATTCTGCATCTGAGGTTCAAATCTCAGTGTTTCATGTGAAATTTACATTTTTTCAAGCTGTGCAGCCTAAATGATTCATTGCATTTCATTGTCCTGTTAGTGTCTCGTGTGAAGATCCTTCAGCCCCAGACTACACTTTAAGGACTGATACAGATCGCAGCAAGCAGATTAATAAATGTCAAATTATGTTACATTACTTTGCTTTTATTTTCTTAAGAGAGTTTCAGTGCCTAATACCTACAAGATATTTAAATTATCTTGAGAATGACTTCTTAGCAGTGAACAGTTGGCTCTAATGAGATGAGTTATCACATGTTGGAGAGTGGGTTCTAAATTATTTCCTAAGAAAAGTTGTATATATATATATATATATATATATATATATATATATATATATATATATATATATATAATCTCTTTTTAATAAGCAAGGATGCATGTGTATGTTTTTGCATGCATGACATGTCATACATAAATGCATACGTACCATAAATACATGCATATGTAACAGTTCCACGACATACGTCCATTCGTACATAACCCATAATTAAAACATTGTTTCAGCAACTTTTATTAACATAGGCAAAGTAAGCAAGTAAGACGTTTGTTGACATGCCACATGTCCATTGGCTGAGTGAGGAATCGTAGGGATAAACATACTGCACATGTTGTTGTCTTAGCCATGTACAGTACTTATCTCTTGCTCCATATTTAACAATTTAATGATCTCAGACACTTTTCTAGGTTTTGTTTAAACTCCAGCTGAAGTGTGTCTTCTGTAGTTTTCTTCTGGGTTTTTAATACCTATAGCTTTTTATTCTTAGGAATAAGTCTATTGACTCTTTGCTGAAAACTTTAATGTCGTAGGATGGAAGAATGCCACTGCACATTGCTTGTCGCAATGGAAATGAAGAAATCGTGGGTATGTTGCTCAAAGCTAGGGCACACATCAATGCACAGACACATGTAAGGAAAAATTTTTAAAATGCATAATTTCTCTTAAGTCAACACGTGAAAGAAGATGGAAAACTTTTCCTCAGATAATGGGTTCAAAGCAAACAGATTTTTGGTTTTAGCTCATTTTTAATGAAGTGCTGCAGTTCGAGAATTCACACTGTGATTGAGGATAATGTGCTAACGTTTATCTTGTTTTAAATTTTTAGAGTGTATGGCAATCAATTCAGTTAAAATTACATGTAACTTCGTACTGAAACTTTACAATGTTCACTTGGAGTCACATACAACTATGACTGTATCCTGTTATCTCTACCTCAGACATCTGTGTTGAACTTTTTGCTGATGATCCACTGAACTTTGATTTAATAAATTTTTACTGTATTTTGTTTGGAATTAAAAATGGAATTGAATATATTGAGGTATTAATGTTGTGATAGGTCTGTGAAGTGCAATATACTAACTGTGTTACTGAAATAAATATTTATGAAACAGGATGGCAAGACGTGTTTGAATACAGCTCTATGGCGAGGTCATGCAAACATTGCCAACATGTTAATCTACAAAGGTGCAAACGTTAATCTTGCAGATCAGGTAGGCATTGTCTAAAAGATATTTGTAAAATGCAAAGCAATGTTAAAGGAAAAAATCTGCTTAATATATTGAAATGCTGTAGTTATGATAAGCCTCTCTTGAGTGTTAACGTCATGCACCTCGTTTTTAAGGTCGTAAAAGTTTCACTATGCATAGAGCTGATTTTATTATGACAAAGCTGGAGTTCAATGAAATTAACAGATGCGGTGTTTGTTTACAGTACATTACGGGAAATGCTTGCTGTAAAAATCTGTTTGGTTGCAATTACCAGCCTTCCAGGACATAATTGTAATCGTAAACTCGAAATTTCTAGTGCCCAGCAAAAGCTAAGTCACAGGAACCAGTTAATTCACAGGTTCTCAGTCAAAACAAAAACGTTAGGCATGAAGGGTTCGGTTCCAGGTCAAGATCCAAGTCAGGCAGGCAGACAATCTATGGCTAAGCAAGGCTATGATGGGCGGTGTTTGGAATTGGATCTGCAGGATAGACAAGGGGAAGAAGAGGAATCAGGATAACATGTAATGATGGTTTGTGTGCCATATACTAGTATAGATCTTGTTACATTGCATTCGAGAAAGGGGCTATATAAATTGTATTGTGTTACTGGTACATGTTTTGCAGGATGGATGGACTGCTTTACATTGGGCTTCCAAGGCCAACCTAGTTCCTTGCGTTGAGACCCTGATAGCAGTTGGTGCGAACCTCAATGCTTTGGATAAGGTATTGATGGAAATCTATGAAACTTGAGTTGTAATGAGCTTTTTAGAAATTACTATATATGCAGCTAAATTTCATAACTTCTTTTAAATTAAAATTTTCTGTTAGAATTGTCACTGTTTTTTCTATAATCTAAATTTTGTGTTTTTGCCAATTAACTGAATGTCCAGTATTTCAAAGTTTACCGTCCAAAACTTCTCTGTGTGTGCAATAATCTTTCTGTTGTTGTTGCTGTTATTTGTTTGCTTCATGTATTGGAAATGAAAACTAGTGAACTGAATAGATTCTGCTTCTCTGGCTAAATTGAAATTTCAAATCATAATGGAAATGATTTTTATATGCTTCAAAGTTCGGCAGATCACCGCTCCATGAAGCACTACTGGCCACTGGAAATCCTAGACTATTGACACTACTTCTGTTGCATGGTGCAGATCCAAATATTCAGCCTAAGGTATTTATGTTTAAATGTCTTTATGTTGTAGTCATTGGTGAATGTTATAAATGTTGCGGGATAACTACTTTCATTATGTAGAAAAGAACAGTTGTCATTGACTGTTCATATATTACGGAGTATATTCCATTCATTGCCGTTATTTGGTTGTGAAATTGTTATTTTAGTACTACACAAGTAATTTATTATTATTTCTGCATTTATTAAGCACCATTATCTAATGACTAAGCATCAACCGATGGTGCTGAGCTACTGTGAGTGAAGGACTTGCTCAGGGTCCCAACACAGTAACCATCTCGGAGGAGGCTTGAACCCGTACTCTGAGTGTGTGTGTGTGTACGTGTGTGTGTGTGTCATGTCAACAGAAAAATTGATTGAAAACTTGACATTAGGCTGTTTTCCACATAAATGATCGTCATCTTTCTTAGAGCTTTTTGCATGGGTGCCTTTAAACCTAATGTTTCATTTGATGGTACGGTGAAAGTGTCTGAGGCCAGAGGAAGTCTTGCAGAAGGTGCTTACGTTGATCGTTTTGTCTGCCAATTGCAGTTCAATAACACAAGTACTATGACGATGTTGCTGAAGCAGAGGGATCACAACCCAGAACTTATCAATCTGTTGATGCATGGTGGATACTCGTTACACTTGGATGTACCTCTGCACCGCCAGCTCTTGGTTCCTTCTCCCTGTCTTCCAACCAATGCCTGTTCCAGTTCACAGCTTCTGAAGGCACTTAACCAGGTGCCATCTCTACTTCACCTGTGTCGTCTCGTTATAAGGCGCCACATCAACAGGTGTCATTCAGGAAGATCGATACTGAGGAAGATTGAACTGCTGCCTCTGCCTTTTCAGATAAGGCATTATTTGGCCTTGAAAGATGAACTTCCTGCTCTCTGATCGGCTGTGATATTAGAAATTCCGGATTTAATATAGTATCTCAAAGCAAGAAAGAAATAACATGACCATACTTGTTAAAAGGAAACGTGCTGAAGACAGAGAGAAGTGCTGACCGGCTTCTCAAGAGATGTAATGAGTCTTAGTGATGACTGTTACCAGCAAAATTTTTGCACGATGTAAATTACTAAGCAAGTTTCACTAGTCTAAAATTTAATCTCAGGAAGCAAAACAGTTTGGTTTTTAAAGCAGCAAATGGTAATTTTTTAATTTAGGTAATTCTTTTCTGCTCTGCTCTAATGAATGTTTACAACAGATTTGCTAGCTAGATGGAATTTTCAGTGGAACTTTTCTTTGATCTAACAAAAGCCTTCAGTACTGTCAACTATTGTCCGATTGAAAAACTTGAAAGCTGTGGCATACGAGATACTCCACTTTGCTGGTTTAGGAGTATTCACAGAAATTATCTTGATCACATTACAGGCTATGTCCAAGGGTGTTTTGTCACAAGTAAAACCTGTTCGATGAGGGTTCCACAAGGACCTAATTTGGGCTGTTCTTGTTTCTACTTTATATTAATGATCTTCCTAACTCGTCTGATTTATTCCTTTTGCAGATGATACGAATGTTTTTTTATCGCATAGATCTTTAAACTCACTGTTGGAGCTTGCTTGTTTGAACTCGTCTATTGCTGCCTGTTCCAGCCTAATTGATTATCACTGAATTCGTCTAAATCTAGCTATAACCTGTTTGTTCTCACAGAAAGCTACTAACGCATCAAAATATAACAGCGTCTGTTGAGAGTTGACCAATTTCGCAAACTAAGATGTGTATAAAGTATTTACATACATACACATCGTACCTGATCCCAGGGTTATTATTATGGCAGTCAGCAACAGACGAGTTCTAAGTTAACTAGCTCTAACATTTAAAGATTTACCCGATACGGCACTGTCATTACGTCATCATGAATATCGTCCATCAACTGCGAATCGCAACTTCAACTGGCCTACTTTTCGCTCCAAATCTGTATGGCACATCTGTTCATTTTCGCTACTGATAAGCGACAGTCGAATTTCCAGCAGAAGCCAAGTGCGCTGACGAAGACCGTGTCAGTCAGAAGACCGCGATTGTTCAACGCAAAGTCAAGTCTAACAGTAGGTTCAAGTGACTCGAAGCAGAGAAGATGGTGCTACGATTCCACGTTCTGGTTGTGCTGTTGTCTGGTCTACTGGGTGTCATTCACGGAGGTAAGAACCGCTTATCTTTTATTTGCACTTTGAACACTTTATTACGCCCGAAGGCATAGAAAAATTAAATGACGCAGCAGTGCATTTGACACAAAAATACCACGAGCCTTCGAAAACAATGTCAGGAGCATATGCTGCGAACATATTTGTAAATATATATCGTTAGTGAAATTCGTGTTAAAGTTGAGTTCAGATTCACAAGCAGAATGTTTACAAAATAACATCATAAGATATCTTTAATAAAAAAAATACATGTTGAAGGAACTAGACGCATAAAAAGAAGTGGGTAGATTAAATTAGATTAGGTTCATCAAGTCCTGGTTCAGGTTGCTGCGTCCAGCTGGAACAGTTTAATGAAGCTGATTTTAAAGACATTACATTGTGATTACATTGAGCTCTTAACGAGCGGGCCACTCCCTTCTCTGTTCCTCTCCGACTCTGTATAAGTCTCTACATCACATATTTATTCAGTCAGTCAAGAAATCAATCAATCAATCAATCATTCATTCATGTACAGGGAGTTTCGTTTTTCTGAAGATCGTCTGAGACGCATGACCGCAAGGCAGGAGACCTACATGGAGAGATTAATCCTATTGGCTTACGAGTTCGAGGCTGACCCGGAATTGAAGACAGAGTTCGACGAAGGAGTTCGCAACAGCAAGGATCTAATAGTTCGTATTCAAATCAAACGGCTTTGCAGCGCCATCTCCTGATACCAGAAGTTATTAGATTCGGTTAAGTTAGCCAATTAATTACATTGCGCTGTTGTATAATGGCTTTAAACAATTTCCAGTTCATAAACGATATAGTCATGTGTACTTCTAATGTGTATTCGTATGCATCTGCGTTTGTATCTCCCTTTGTCTGTCTATGTCTCCATCTGTTTGTATCTGTGTCTATGTCTGCATTTATCTGTATATTTGTCTTCTATAGGGCCTATCTGCATCTTTGTCTGTATATTGGTCTGTCTACGTCTGCATCCCTGTTTGTGTCTGTGTCTATTTCTGCATATGTGTCTGTCGGTTTCAGTGTCCGAATAATACGTAGGCCTGTCTGAATCATATTAATTACACTCAAGATTTGAGACGGGGTTTTCTAACTGACACAGGATGTGGCATCAGCTTACAAATATCCTTGCATTCGAGTGTATGCTTTACCAGTACATATTTTCATTTTGAAATCTCCAAACCGTAACAGATTGCCTCATAAATATTTTTCTTAAAGTGGTCCAGTATCAGGATTACTTGATCCAGGATCAGGATTATTGATCAACTTTAACTGTCGATTCAATCTGAGCTTCTACTTCCAATTAGGCTACTTGCATTGCGCCGCTATCTAACTCACGAGGCATCAAGGCCTGTGGTCCTCGACACTCAACAAGAGACAAGATAAAGCACATGTAGCCTATACTCAGTCCTCAGCATGCTCAGCGGGGGGGGGGGGCACGGTAGCATATTGGAGAGAGCGCTCGGCTTGTAACGCGGAGAGTACGGGTTCGAGTCTCCTCCGAGACGGTTACTGTGTAGGGACCTTGAGCAAGTCCTTAACTCACAATTTCTCGGCGCCATCGATTGATGCTGTCATTAGATAGTGGCGCCTAATAAATGCAGAACTAATGCTCCTGAGGTTTAGAGGATTTGTCGGCTGAAGTGGCCATTCGGTCGCTATAGAAACACGTGGACATTTATTTATGTATATATCTCGCTATTTATACAGCGCCTTTTAAAGACCTTACAAAGACGCAAGTAGCCTACTTTGGTACTCTAGTAGTAGCAGGCCTACTTTACAGCAATTTGCAACTAATAGGCCTAAATAGAAGCATGCGAAGATTATGATAGTAGGTCTATGTTCTAATTGTCAGTTTCCGCCGGTCATTTTGAACTGTTCGGTGGAATTATCCCCATCGATACCCACAAGTGGTAAGTGCCTTAGCTGTTCGATCATTCTCTGTGTCAGTAAAAAATAAAACTGGCAAAATCTGTGCTGTAAATATGGAAATAGCTCTTACCTTAATCCTTCCTGCCTAAATAATAATAATTTATTTATTAAAAATAAATATGGAAACATCTCTTACCTTAATCCTTCCTGCCTAAATAATAATTATTTATTTATTAGGAATAAATATTGAAACAGCGCTCACTTCAATCCTTCCTGCCTAAATAATAATTATTTATTATTAGAAATAAATATGGAAACTGCTCTTACCTGGATCTTTCCTGTGTAAATAATAATAATAATTTATTTATTAGAAATAACTATGGAATGGCTTTAACCTTAATCCTTCCTGCCTAAGTTCCTACCTTTTACTCATTAACGCTGTTGTAGCGCAACTATATTCGAAATGTAATTTTTCTGTGTCATAATTAGAAGTAAGTCATACTTTGTAAGGGCATTGGCATAGTGAGTGGACCGGGGAGGTCGTGGTCCTCCCCTAAAAATGCTGGGCAAGAGGTGCTTTTGCCCCACTTTTGACCAGAAGGATAAAAATTTGAGTGGCTCATTTTTCTGGATGGGTTCAAAACCTTTAGGAAGTACAGAGGAAAGGTGAGTCATAGAGTAGGCGTGGGTGTGTGGTAGGATGGCTCAATCAAGCATGGAACCGACCGGCCGACGATTAAAAAGGTCGTCAAAATCCCTCGTAGTCGCTTTTCTCGCCCTTGTCCCCATCTGTGCCTACGCTCTTACTTGGAAGTTTTTTCCAGCATATCAACTAAACAGGGCCTAAGCACAGCACTGCAACTACAGACGAATTCGGCTGCGCCAAGGAGTTGTAGTAATTTGTAAGAGGACACGCAGTATTTTGGTTTAATGCGTTGTGGTGCTATGGCGAATTTTAAACTTTGCTTTGCAGCTCACACAGTTCGTCCGAGTGACATTAAGGTCCTCGGAGCTTTTGGAGACTCAGTCACGGTAAGTCATCACCATCATTGTCATCATCATCATTATCATCGCTTCGATCTTCGTAGTTGAATCATCGTTGTTGACATTGTAGTCACTTTCATTCTGATCATCATCACTTTCATCAACATCATCAACGCTATTTGTGACGATTCTTCTATTTTAATAAACAAAAATTGGCTTACTGTAAGTTAGTTTTCCTTTCTTGCTGATAATATCTGCGTGCTTTTAGTGCCTACTTAGAATTTTTTCATAAATTTAATGTAAACGGGAGGAAAGAATAACCGAATCATTTGCAAACCAATCCCAAAGTAGGGCGGTGGTTGACTGAAAGCGCTTAGCCTCTCACCTCTGTGTCTCAGGTTCGAATCAGGAGTCGTTAACGGGAAACAGAAATCTAACTTTGGATCCACGCATCAATGAAATACTGAACATTTTCCCGATGGTCGAAATGTCTGCGAAAGGATCCTATGCCGGATGCTCCTGTTCCTTTCCTCTCGTTTATATTTACTGTAAATTCTTTTATTTACAGATAATACAGTTAGTGTGGTTAACTATCTGATCATTGATGACGCTGAGTTTCGGTGCTACTTACTCACTTATTTCTTGTAGGCTGGAAATGGACTGGGTGCCGAAAATCCTCCACAGGTAGCCATTGAAAATCGCGGAGAATCCTTCACGTAAGCGATAAATTTCGATCAACAGCCAACTTAATGTCAACAGAAAGACGCTGTAGAAATTAGTATTAGTTTCACAAACATGCAAATAGGTTTGAACCAAGAAATTAAAAATGTTAAAACGATTTCTTTTTTAAAATGATAAAAACGTTGAAAACATGTTAAGAAACCTTCGTAACCGATTGTATTGCAACGACGCTCATCTGTCCTAACACTTCTTAGCCCTCCCGTCACCTCATCCTTAAAATTTGGAAATCGCTCCATAGCCATAGCTGCCCCACCCCTCTGGACTAAACTCCCGCCAGAATTACAACAATTATACTCAAAAAACACTTCACCTCTTTCAGTTTCTGCGCTGGTTTTTCACTCAAGACTGAAAACGTTTCCAAAAATCTTATCCTGATTCTTCCTCTTCCCCTTATCTCTCTTCTCGCTTCAATTTCAAACACCATCCACCGTAGCCGTCCGACTGCCTGACTCCTGCATCTTGACCTGGAACCGAACCCTTTTGGCTATCGATTTTGTTTTGACTGAGCGCCAGTGAATAAGCTGGTTACCGCGACTTAGCTTTCGTTGGGCGCTGTAGAAATCTCGAGATTACGATTACGATGCCAAATATGCCTGCTTACGATGGCGTCTTATCTGTAATGGACCTAATCTCGGTCACCCAAGAAGGAACAACACAACATTGAAATGCATAATATATTGTTTAATTAGTCAAGTATCCTGCATTTTCCCCTATAAATATAAGCACCAAATAATAAAAACGTTTCCGAAAATAAAAAAATTTAAAACGTGTATTTTAAGAAAAAGAAAAAAACTGGATTGCTATGATGGATTAGATCAGACGCATTGGACAGGATGGATTGTTCCACATTAATTTAGAGTAAAAACGGATATCATGAGATAAGATTATGTTGTAAATGGATCCCAGTAAATTTTTGCAGATTTAGTCGAAATTTATTCTTTACAGATTTAATACTGACGTCAGCTCCAAATAACCTTTATTTGGAATAACCCGGTTATCGTTTAATAGTAGAAAAGACATTTTATACAGTGCCATGTTAAATGATTAAGGTTAAAGTAAAGGAAACTGCTATCGACAATAAGTTGTTTAGTTTTATTAATAATTAGTATTAGTATTATTAATTATTAGTAACCCTCTCATCAAAACTGTTGTCTGTTAGGATTGGCGGAGATTATACTCTGGATGCCGGAATCATCACCCTCACAAGTGAGACACCAAACTACTCCTAGCACTTCTGATACGCCACACAGTGGTCCAATTGGTAGCGTTCTTGGTCTGAAATCCAACGATTGCGGGTTCCAGCCTGCTGAATCGACTCCGTGAAACGATCCTGGACAAATTTTTCGCGCACTCTTGTCGCTGAGACAAAACAGTATAATTTGGTACCCGCGTAAGCTGTGAAGTCTTGCGATGCGCTGGCTGCGTGATTAGGACCTTGGAATTCGTCCATTGCTGGTTCACGAGCGGAAGAGTAGGCAATGAGCGTCTCCTACGTTCCAGATCAAACATGAGGGTTTTACTTTATCATTTTTGATGCTCCTGTTAGCTTTACTGTCCTGTCCCTACGTCTTCTGTTTAGGCCTAACATATATGTCTATTATTCGGATTTCCAATCCATTGCTACTCTACTGCATTTTCCTAAAGAACTGAAATCGATTTGGTAGGTTTAATTTAATTTTTTTTAATTTTCTAGACAAAAGAAGCTATTGACTATTACTAAAGGCTCAGTGGAAGTTTTCTGATATTTCTATTTGGTTTTTGAAACTTGAACTAAGTGATTAAAACTCGACAAATGAAATATTGGAATTTTCGGCACGAATTCGAGTCTGTTTACAACTCGAAGCCCTTACTTATCTTAGCAAAGTCTAGTGATGGTTCTTTAAAGGCGCCACATAATTTGATATTCAATTTCCTTTCAGCGTGATGTATAGTCACATCTGGAACTTATTTCCTATATTTAGACTTCTTCCGCGGCTTTAACTTCGATGTCAAAGGTTACTCGGTCTGCGCCAGTACAAGGGACAACATCGCCAAATCCTGGCTGAATGTAGCTGAACCAGGCGGAGATAACAGGTGGGCGAAAACAGGTCCTCGCACCTATTTAAAGTCACACGCAGAGACCATAGTCTCATTCAGAAACTCCTTTACGACAACGGGGAAAACAAAATTAGCGGTGAAGGTGATGATAATGATGTATGTATGGATGGATGTATGTATGTCAACATGCACGCATGTATGTGGATATTTATATATCGCCTTTTAGGAAACTCTCCAAAGCGCTTGAACATGGTATCTAACAGGTTTATAAGGGCATCTCTTTAAGTTGAAATGCTGCTGCTGCTGATGATGATGTTGAAAACGATGATTATGATGATGATGATAATGTTGCAGCTGCATGACGCTGCTGATACTTATGATAATGACTACGACGATGACGCCGACTACAATGAGGATGACGACGACAACGACAATAATGAAGCGACTGGCCCGCTGCTTAAGCCGCACGGGCGACCAGGCTGCTGCCGAGGAGAGTGAGTTGGTTTGTGGCTGAGTTGTCCATCTAAGGGGATAGGGTTCAAATCCCATTCTGGTATCAAAGTCTTCCTAACACGAAAACCTTCCCCATAATAAGGCAGAGCCTTCTTACTCAGCCTAACGCTGCGGCGCAATGCGGGCAATCCAGGCAAGGCTGCATCGTCAAGATTTATCCGAGGTGGCCATTCATTATCTGAATATAGAGTGGTGTCCACGGTACTCGGGCAGAGTACTACAGCTCCTACGGGCTGATGTGGGTCCTTTTGGCTCTCCTCAGCAGTCGTATTTACGTTATCTTTGCTACTACCCTGTTCAGTTTGGCGCAGTATAAATTCAGACTCATTTCCACCAATTCGTCCTTAAAACGACTTTCTAAGACTGACTGCCTCTCCATAAGTTTCTCTACTAATTCTGTTTGGCGCAACATAGACTCGGTCCTTAATTCTATCAGTTCATCCTTGAAATGACCTTCCAAGGCTAACTGTCTTTCAATAAGTTTCTCGGCTAACTCGGTTTGGCGCAACATAAAGTCTCTCTCTGATTTCTCAAGATTTCCCTGTATCTGTTCGACAAGAGAGGCCAAAGAAGTAAGGATTTCTTGAGGTACAGGCCTAACTACCGAGCTTTCTTCTACTTCTACGTCGACAGACCTTACCTCACCTTCAGCCATGTCTGCTTCCGTACTCATAATCTCAAATGCAAAGACACAGTTGATCACAAACTGAGATTATAATTTCCCACAAGAATTACTTACAAATATTAAGTCAGACTTCACTTTAACTACTCTATAATTAATCAAATATCTTCTCTATATCTTCTCTGTCAAATGACTTAGACCCAGAGCATTTAAATTACGATTCTCTCTTCGATTAAAGAGAAAGAACTCAAATGAAGATAATTAAAACAACTCGCTGCGCAAAACAACTTGAGCAGAATCTAGTCATCAGCCCAAGACCAGACGACTACGGTCCATCCGTAGTAGAATTGACTAAGCACTCGTTACATCCTACGACGGCAGAAAACACAGCAGTGGAACGAATCGACGCCCTTCCCACGGTCGCTCGGCCTGGCCGATGCGTCACCTACTGTCATCATCACTGCCACCTTGCGACTGCAGCTCCAAACAGCTCCTACTATCATAACCACTGCCAGCCGACACTTATATAGCGCCAATACAATTTCCGTTACAATGACGACAAAGATAATGACTACGACGACCATGATAATGCTGAAGATGACGACGATGATCTATTCTTGTTGGTTGTAGAGACATGCCTGATCAAGCCTATGACATCATAGTTCGAATGAAGAATGATTCAAGAATCGATTATGCAAACGATTGGAAGATGATTTCGCTTTTCATTGGGTGCAATGACCTATGCTTCTCCTGCGAACGCTGGGTGAGTCAGTACGAAGGTGAGTCAGCAATAGGGTAAGTCAGTACGTTGGAGGGTAAATATGTGGGTGACTCAGTATATGTTGGTGAGTTGGCATTTGGCTCAGTTAGTATATGATTCAGTGTGTGAGTGGGAAGTATGTATAAGTGCATGAGGAAGTTAGTGTGTGGCTAGATATGTGGGTAAATAAGTATGTGGGAGTCAATGTGTGTAAGTAAGTATATGGACTGGTACCAAGTGGAATATGTTTAAACGTTGGGATGTGGATAATTGACTCAGACGCCGAAGCGAACAGGAAACGCATTTGCAATCTGCCATCTATTGACGAAATGACTTCCCGTTTACAGTTGGAAGAATTTTCCTATCTGATCTGCAAACTTCTTGAGCGCCTTTTAAATAATTACCAAGGTATCGAACTGAACAGATATCCAGAAAATGCGCTATATAAGTAAGCATCATGCGGCGCTTTATCGCTGTTGCTGTAGGATCGATATAGTCCGGAGGTTTACGAAGCCAACATCCGAGAGGCTGTTGACATTCTGTTTAACAACACACCCCGCGTCATCGTCAACCTCATTGCCTTGTTTGACATCTCAACTCTTAAGAACCTCAGCACAGGACCCCTCTGCGATGTCCTTCAGAAGTGAGACGATTAATCTGACGACTACATGTTTTATTAATTAACTCCGATTAGCAGATATTCAGTACGTATTAACGGAATCACAACGATACTGTTAAGTGCCAGATCATCTAACAAAACAGTAATCTTTTCAACTGCTTTAAATTACGTCAAAGCTTCGGTTGTGTTACAAAGTGTTTAATTCTTGTACAAAGAAATCCCTTCAGAAGATAATAGGTTCTCGAACCACTCACCTGCTAAGTTCACGATTATAGACACACAAACTCAGTTTGATACTGTTGTGATACTGAGATACTGTTGTGTTGTATTAAGTTACGTTCTGTAATGTTATGTCAACTTATGTTTACTGTACGTAGCCTATGCGTGTATCCGGCTATTTAGCGCCGTTAAAGAACCTCACAACTGGGCTAAAATTTACACTGTTTTCTGTGTACAATGTTTAAACTGAAGTATGAACGGTACTTTGGTAAATAATAAATGATAGACATTATCAAAAAAATTATAGACATTATCAAGTCTTAACTCTTCTTCGGGGTTTCCAAAGGTGCTATAGAAATGTTGACTTATTTTTGTTTTGTTATATATTAATTTGATAACCTGAAGTAGGCGTAATCGTCAATCTAGAATGTCCATTTTAGCTTCAGTGGGAGAACCGAAAAGGACGCAACGGCCCACTAATCAAGTCGCCCAGTTATTATAAGTAAGTAAAGCTCCCATGTCCCCTGAGGAATGCAGGGGAGGCGCTCATTTCCTTTTCTTTAGGCCCTTGAGCCGGCAATGGACGAATCCCAAGCCTCTGGACACGAGGTCAGTGCATCTCAGGACTTGTCGTTTACTTCCCAGCTTACGCCGCACCAAATTATACTGCCTGGCGACAGAGGCAAACAACTTGTCCCGAGTCGTTACACGGAGTCGAACCCGCAACCGTTTGATCATTGACCAAACGCGTTAGGGATAGACCACCGTGTCGCACCAGTTACTATACCACATGTTAAACACTGAGTAATGTAATTATCGTTATCGTAATCCCGAGAATTCTACAGCGCCCAACGAAAGCCACGTCACGGGGACCAGCTTATTCACAGGCGCTCAGTCAAAACAAAAGCGATAGACAACAGTGTTCGGTTCCGGGTCAATTATATTATAGAATAGGTTACATTACTTGTTTCAGTCTCTTCTGTAACTGTGTCATCAACGAGACAACAAGGCCTCAGATACGACAGACTCAGCTGGGCTACTACGAAGCACTCAAGAACATCACGGAGGACCCCAAGTACCTCTACGGCCGAGAGGACTTCGCCGTTGTCCTCCAGCCACACATGAGGGACATGGAACCGCCCAAAGACGTAAGTAGGCGCTACATAAATCACAAATTCTCACTGAATGTAGGAATGCTATCGATTGAATCCGGAACCATAATTGCATGCACTTTATATATAGTACGTATGATTGACTGACTGAATACATATACATGCATGCATATATATATATATATACACTGTGTCCGGAAAAATTCCAAGGCTTTACGGTAAATATGAAAATAATTAGTAAACATTAATCGATTTTTAAAATTCCAAAAACAGTTTAATCCTGAAATATTATTGAACTATAATTTATGTTCAAAATGTCCGCCATTGGCTTCAACGCAAGCTTCGAGACGTACACGCCACTGACTAACAGCAGCATCGAACGCCATTTTTCTAGCAACTTTCTTTACAAAATATAAAATTCAAATACGTCACTGTGACGTAATTTTAAACGGGGGCCGTTAATAAATTACAAAGAATTTTGTTGGTAATTATGTACGGATCAAAAAGGTTTTTAAATTTTTAAATTGATTATTATCTACTATAGTTTTTTCATTCATATTTTAGAGCCTTGGAATTTTTCCGGACACAGTGTACACACACACACACACACACACACACACACACACATATATATATATATATATTACGTAGTAGAATAAGCTAGTTGATCATCAGGTTTGAATTTGATTATATTGCATTGCAATGGGCCAAATGTTCAGAACATATCAGATTCTAAGTAAGTAAGTAATGCAATAAGTAAGAACTAAATAGGTATGTGTAAATGTACGTATGCAAATGTAAATTTACACTTTTTCTATAGCGACAGCATGGCCACGACTTTCCTCATTTTCAGTGAATTAATCGGGTGAAATCTTCACCACCGCTCCCCGTTTGAATGGGCATGTAGGCCTATGTGTATCATTTATATACAGCCTTTGGGGGACCTCTCAAAGCACAGAATACATGGCTATCTAACTGATTTAAACACATGTTATTTAAGATAGGTTGAAAATGTGTGCCGAGCAGTAAAAAGCAACAGTGCGTATACGCAAGAGAAGACTGAACTTTATCCACTAAAAATAGATGAAAAAAGTTGGAAACCACACAATGTAACTGCATGTGGGTGTAAACACGGCCATGGTGCCGCTTAATCTAGATCGGATTAAACTAGATTAACAATACCTATTTCTAAATCCAGTGGTCTTCAATATACAGTAGTTCTTTACTATGAAATTATGACTTCTAAATTCATCTCAGAATCGTTTCCTTGTCTGTCATACGACGAACTCAAAAACCCAATTAAAGAAGCATTATACAGGCGAACCCCCAATATTCTGTCTATTCTGTTTTGAATAGCCCGTCACAGGTGAATTCTTACCTGGATATCTTGGTCATGATTGCGTTCATCCGACTCGCGCTGCGCATCAGTTCTATGCCTTCAATCTTTGGAACAACCTGGTAAATGAAAACTACTTTTACACCTTTATTCATTCGTTCATTCATTCAGGAAGCCAGCCAGTCCGTCAGTCAGCGAGTCATCATTCAATCATTCAGTCAGCGAATCATTTCATCATTTATCATTGTAATTGATTGCTGTATTCAGTTCGTCGTATTGCGAGTATGTCTATACGTCTGTGTGTCTGCTTTTCTCAGTTGATACCTGTTGGTAAAAAGCCTTTGTCATGCGAGATGCCGCTCGACGCTGAGACTCCCGTCGCTGCTTCTTGTCCCACTACTGTAAGTAATCGCAATCGTAATCATAAGCTCCGCTAAGTCCACCGTGGAAACCAGCCATACATCACAGAAAAAGCGGCGCGACAGATGGCGTCACGTTCAGAGAACCTTTCCCCTATAGCTCCACAACGAATTGTTCAGTTTCACATGACGTAGGCCTACAGAGGTTCTGCTATTAGAGGCTGCGGGTGTCTCTGCCCGGCTGTCTGCAAGTCTGTCTGTGTCTGTCCATCCATCCATTTGCGTTCTCTAATAATGATTAGGCTGATATATACGAGGGTTGATCAATAAGTAATGAGAAAAATATATTAGACAGCAAATCTGGACCAAAATTGTTTTATAGTTTTTCAACATAATCTCCCTGAAGCTCAACACATTTTCCCCAGCGATGTTCAAGTGCTTTTACACCCTCCAGGAAGAAAGTTTTATCCAGCTCCTGAAACCAGTCATTTATGGCATGGATAACACTTTCATCAGTGTCAAATTTCTGTCCGCGAAGCGAATCTTTCAGATAACGAAACAGATGGAAGTCAGACGGTGCCAGGTCTGGAGAATAGGGTAGGTGTTGTAGCAGTTCGAAGCCGCACTCGCGAATTGCAGCCATTGCAACAGACGAGGTGTGAGCTGGAGCATTGTCCTGATGAAACACGATACCTTGACGCAACTTCCCTCGACGTTTTTCCTTAATAGCCACCCGAAGTTTTTGGATTAACTGTGCATAGTAGACACCCGTGATAGTCTTTCCACGCTCCAACTAGTCAATCATCAAAATACCCTCACTGTCCCAAAATACGGACGTTTTCGTTGGTACAGGTCTCAATAGGGCGGCCAGAACGGTGCTCGTCTTCAATTGATTGCCTACCGCGATTAAATTCAGCTACCCACCGATAGACTGTAGCCTGTGAAGGGGCATTGTCCCCTAAAACCTTCTTCATGTCCGTTGCAATCTCATTTTGAGTCAATCCTTTTAAATGCAAATATTTAAATAACCGCACGTTTCTCGTTTTTATCCATTATTTACAACAGCCGCTGGGCAGACGGCTTCCGGCAGTTGCCTAGCAACCACAGTAATGGCCCACGTGACAATTTAAAAATAAAAACTCTGCTAAATAAGTAAGTTAGTAAATAAAAATAAAAATTCTGCAAAAAACAACTGTCTAATACGTTTTTCTCATTACTTATTGATCAACCCTCGTAACTCTGTGAGTCAAGAGATTCTTGATTAAACAAATAAATCGGTCTACAGTAACGCAGATGCTTTCTATGATTTATGTTGTATGTTGACAGCTAGTTTAGGCCTAGGCTACACATGTAGTTGATATAGGCCTAATTCATACAGACTATGTATTATTTTTGCTTTTATTAGACTAACACATAATATTATACACAGTAAAAATACTGAACAAGTAATTTTTTAATATATATATTCTCTCCAGTTTCAAAACGAACACTTATAAAATCGGCTTCTGTAACTGAACTTGAACAGGAAAATTGCTTTCACTGCTCGTTCATTACCATTCAGAGACTGAGGTTACGATAGGTCTAATTATCACATCTGCATTTTCTGGCCGCCGGTTCGCACGCCGATAGTGGCTATAATCAGAGATTTTAATCTCGGGCTAGCACGGTCCGTACACAGGGATCATAAATGGCATGGCGCCCATTCAAATTGGCAGCGGTGGTGGACTCCACCCGATAAATTCATTTTTCCGAAACTTCATGGAAAAATGAGCAAGGTCGAGGCCATACGGTCGATACGAAGCCTCATTAAACTCAACCATGTCGCTTAAAACCCAATACATGGCCTGGTTAGATATACTGGTTAAAGCGTAGGGGGCCTACCCCTACGTCAAAGCGTCCCTGAGCACGAGGATGCCGGTTTGCATACCCATCGTGGCTTAGTACGGTCCGTACACGGGGACCTTAAACGGCGTGGCATCCATTCAAACGAGCACTGAGAACTATCGTATCGCATTGTATGGCTTGCGTTAGTGCGACGTGAAAATATGCCATTCTTTATTAGGCCTAATATCGTAATTAATTATATATTTTTCGCTATCTGCTCAGTAACGGTCGATTGCCTACGCAGTCTGTTAAACCAGAACCGTTCGTAAAAGTAGGCCTACTAGCCAGTAAATCACCTGTCAGCTTTTGTACATCCTTGTACGTGCAAGAATACATTCTCGTTCCCTTCAATGATCACGTATTTCTTTCCGGCCAAGAACTTGTTGTGATCTACAGTCAAAGTCACTTTGGTGAGGCTTCTCGCTTTTGTGCAAGAGGTTGTCTAATGGCTTTCAGGTCGTGACTTAATTTCAGGAATTTTTATGTCCGTACATGAGAAGACCTAAAATGATGAGTCACCCATTCAAAGAGGCAACTTTGATTAAGAATCATATTCTCACCTGATGAACTAATTAAAATGAGCAGGTTTTACGGGCGTTCGAAAACCTATGCATACATAGGTCTGCATTTGATACCCTACCTTATGTACTTTGCAAGATAGATACACCGATCAGTTATCGTCCGGGCTTCAAAACGGATTACGATTTTGACCTATAGGGTTTCACTTCAAGCCACCATTGCTTGAAGCCTTGTGTGTTGATAACGGCGCTATGGAAGTCACTAGATTAGATTAGACATATCGTTCAACGTAAAGTTACCGCATAGTGCGTTTTCTGTTGCACCCTTCTTGTTTACATGAATATTTGCCATGATAATGGCGCTACAGAAGTCGATGCATTCGATCAGATTTGACATTACATATTGTTCAATGTGAACTCATCAAATGCAGCCTCTTTTCCTAACATGTATATTATTCGAATATTTGTGTTCTTTAGAAGCATCCTTACATCTTTACGAATCTCAACAGCGACGTCGAATGGCCATGAGAAAACCAGGAACTCCACTCCACCAATGCACCCGTCTTCCCCAGAAATTACATTGTAATTAACTATACTGTACTATATTACAGCTGTAAAGGCCTACGTATACCGTAAATTCTTCAACACGGCACGTTATAATATCCTAAGTCAGTTACTAAACTATAAACGATTTATTTATTTTGCCATGCGCACACTGGCCTACTTACATTTTGGACCTCCGCTCTGGTCAGTGTAGGAATGCACGCCGATTCTGGGCATTAACTAAAAGGTTATAAAAAGAAAAAGACTAAGGACAGGGGAGTGTCTCTGTCTTTATGTCATTGCCTACGAACACACACTACACACGCTATGATCTCGATTGTCTGACCACAATTAAAGTCTCGATTATTATCAGATAGCCTACTGGTCAACGTGAAGTCCATCATGCATTTTATCTTCGTTGCATTCATAAGGATGAAGTTAGGCTCGCACTCGACACCAGATGCCTGGAAGGCGACACATACATCTACAAGCTGTGCAGGTTCACTCAGTTCTTCTTCTCGAGGATGTAGGACGCTACATCGTCAAGTGTCTTCATCATTCCTAGCTGCTGTCTGTATTCATTGTCGGTTTTATCAAGCAGCTTACAATACCCGTCTACGCCGGTAGCAAAATTTGACATCAACCCTTTGAAGTGAAATGGAAGCCAGTCACCTTCACCCTGATCTCTCGCTACATGGTTGTCTCGTGACCTGCAAGGCAATACCCAAGGTTTTCTTTCTTCCAAAAGTTAGAAGCCAGTTAGAAGTTTGGCATGCACGCACAGTACGACAATCCTCGACTATACTCACACAGTCGCTTCGATGTGATCTTCAACAGATACAGGCAGTATCGGCATCCGCAACAAGCCCAGGCAATTTGACTTTCGATCTCCGTTTCTGATGCTTTAGGTAAAAGCAGATTCGTGCGTACAGCTCCTAAAGCAAGACAATAATTACACACTTATATCAAAAATTTCTCATGCACACAGTCGCGTCACACTGCGAGTGGCAGGTACACCAGAAGATGCACAAATAAATTACTAACCAAGTTTCATCAGTCTGAAATTTAATCTCAACAAGCAAAACAATTTGGTTTTCAAAGCAGCAAATGGTAATTTTTAATTTAAATAACCCTATTCTTCTCTGGACTTGTGGGGCAAGGCTGCCATTTGGTTAGAGCTATCGGTTTGTAAGGCAGAGAGTACGGGTTCAAGCCTCCCTTGAGACGGTTACTGTGTAGGGATTTTGAGCAAGTCCTTCACTCACAATTGCTCAGCACCATCGACTGACGCTTTACCCATTAGATAGTGGCACATAGTAAATGCAGAAATAATAATAATCTCATGAAATGTTAGCAAGAGCAGCTTTGCTAGCAAGAAGTTAAAGAAAGTTTACCAAAAGAACTAACATCTCTCCTAGGATTGCCTCTGATGCCAGTGTTGACTAGTTGTTTACTTGATAACCGTTGGATTTCGTTGTACGTTGTTTGCACGTTGTCCATTACGAGGAATGCGACCACCAGATATTTTGTACGGTTAAGGTCATACCAAGTGATTTCGATTATAAATGTGCTTTTTATCTTTGCTATTTCATCATATCCTTACTAACTTATACAGAAGATAATAACTTCTACTAATTTAGACAAAAGTTAATAAACCAAGATCTTGCAAAAACAATAAGTTTGCCTTTTAATCTATAGTTTCAAGAAATCTGTAAGCATCATTCAGACAGCTGAGAGCTTACAAGGGCAAATAAACTATTGCTATGAGGCTGCCAGAGTCGAAGCAAGGATTTCTGGTGCCGTCAGTTGATGCCTAGTTCATCAGAGACACTGAAGTATAGAAGTCAACAGATAGACTCTATCGAGTTAGAAGTGGTGCAACCCTTTTTTTGACTCTAAAGTTAGCAGTCATTGTTAAAACATCTGAATGCTTTTCCTAGTAATTTAAACAACTGGTTATGGCTAAAGTCAGGCAATCCCAGTACTTACTGTGGATGATTTTCTGAATTGCCTTTCAAAATATATGCCTTGTAGCATAGATGTTTTTCAAAAACCAACGAACTGGAAGTTTTGGCAAACTGTCTACAGAAAATATATTACCTCTATTTATTTGATGCCCTGTCGACAGATTTTTTGGGGTGGCTGTCGTTTTCACAGCTGATGTTGTTGCTTTTCCCAGTGTTGTTGTTGCTTTTCCCAGTGATGTTGCTTTTCCCAGTGTTGTTGTTGCTTTTCCCAGTGTTGTTGTTGCTTTTCCCAGTGTTGTTGTCTCCTCTTCTAAGTCAAAACTTGGTATGTTTTTGCACGTTCCTTCACAGTAGTCATTTGTCTCAAAGTTGTTTCCATTTCCGAAACAGCCGCCCCAGTTAAATATACTGCAGTCTTTTGTGACGCTGTCGTAGCGATATCTCGGACCAACACTCATCGAAGTGCAAGGGCCGTCATCTTCCGGCTCAGCACACACCACTTTATGGCACTCGGAGTAACACTTCCTTTCAGTCGGAAAACTGTTGGAATTTCCTCCGTATTCACAAGCCTTAAACTGTTCACAAAGCCCAGTGTATGGATTGAACGTCCAGCGATTGCTAGAGACTTTACAGCTTCCCGGATTTCGTGGTAGAAAGCAGCGAGCATCCAAGCATGTTGTACGACATTCCAGCAATGTCTTGAAGGAGTTTTCTTCGTCGTCTTGACACCCGTTGTGTACGTAAGGGCGACAGTGACCGGTCCTGGTGTTGAACTCCCAGCGCAGCTCATAGAATTGGTTGGCATCATCACAGGGAAGATTGAGTTTCTCTTTCAAACATGTTGACTGTGTCACAGGCGGAGGATTCGGCATGTAACTGGGTACTAATAGACAAACATCAATACGCTATGGTATTATTAGTCATGCTTAGCCGTAAGCTTGTTTGGTCTAGTGCAAAGAAAACACCAGGTAATCCAGTATGAGTAAACAAATATTAATAAAATGAAACACATTCAACAGCAACGTAACATTACAACGTTTTGATTCAAAAACAACTGTCAATTTCAAAATAGGCCTATGGGCAAAATCCAAACTCATATCCAGACGTTAAGGGACAGCATGTTCGCAGTCCTCCACCTTTCTGACTTATAAAACCTGTCTTGTGATTGAGTGTGGATACCAACTTGATGCCAACCTATCTGAACAAGTCTACGCAGCCTGTAATGTAAAGGTAGGATCTATTTTTTTTTAAACTGAGTCTGGAGCATTCTCGTACAGCAAGTACCATAAGAATAGAACACGACTTACAACAAGTGACAAGGTGATTTTAAGAAAGTAACATGTCTCAAAACGATGCAGGCAGCATCACAGTGTTTTACAAGCTCTTAAGATTACAGTTTCCCACAGTATTATACAAATGCTTCAAGACAATTACAGCAGCTCTTTACTATTTACATGCGAGGCCTACGACGTACCTTCGATGAAGACGTTTTGTACGTTGTACATGCCAATCTTGCTCACGAGGCTCTTTTCCAGGAAATGCTTGCACTGGGTCAGAATGGGGAAAAAATTAGTGTAGCTTGTGCTTATGGACAGTGTCACGATCCCAACAGTAACTGCCACATGGCCGGCCTGGTCTTCAAGACTGAGCAATGAACAGAAATAGCGTGTCTGCCAGAACCAATCTTACACTGTACGCTATTAGAAAGCATGAACAGATAGAACTTCCAACTCCAGCGGAGAGCCAGTTTAAGTTTTCTTCTAAGTTTTGTTTGTATTTATGTATTTGTTGTCTGCCTTGAGTGCAATAAAGTATATATAAGTACAAATATATACTGTACATGCACATAGTAATAATCATACGTATATACTGTACATGCACACAGTAATAATTAATCATACGTTCATAAGGTAAGGCAGTTGGACATTCACAAGATTACATTATCACATATATACTTCTGCATTTATAAAGTAGGGTTATGCGAGTACACATTACAAAGCTTGCAATATGTAACATAGTACATGTTTGTTTCATCATCCAGCTGTGTTAGGATTTTGTGATTTTTATCCTGCCCTAACAAAAAACCCTGGCCTAAGAAAAGGAAATGATCACCTCATAAACATTCTTCCAAAGGACATCTGAGACACTAAAAGTATATGAACACAGTAAATATGAAAACTGTTGTCTCTCTCTCCTTCTGGAAGTAATCCCTCCAAGGGGAGGCGTCAGACACATGGATCCTTCCTTTCCATTTGTTTCCAGCATATTCCTTCTTCAGCCTGAGGAGCTTTAGATCGTACTGAATATGAAAATTATTGTGTAAGTATTTAAAGATTCTTACTTTGCAGTTGCAGTACACTTTACTACATCTGTTTTGGTGCAGACTTCAGAAACCTCAATCAGTTTATCCACCTAAAAAAGAAACAGTTCACTCATAATTAGTCTTAGAAGCAGCCGTTACCTATGACCAACTCAGTTACGTGCTTACAGTACATTCTAAGTAAACACTGCTCAGTTGTGTTGCATTTGGATTTTAAACTGTGGATTCATTTTGCGGCACGGTGGTCTATCGGTAAAGCATTTGGTCAACGATCAAGCTGTTGCAGGTTCGACTCTGTGTAACGGCTCTGGGCATGTTGTTTGTGCACACTTTGCCTCTGTCACCAAGCAGTAGAATTTGGTACTGGCATAAGCTTGGAAGTAAACGGCAAGTCCTGTGATGCACTGGGCCCATGTCCAGGACATATTGATTCATCCACTGCCAGCTCAAGGACCAAGAGAAGGAGATGATCGCCTCCCCTACCTCTCACTTGTAGGATACGTTACTTTTTACTTCACGAAGCATGGTTTTAAAAAATGCACTGACCGTCTGACAGATCAGTTGAGCAGCATTTGGAACAACCTCAGTGAACTTCAATCGAACGTCCAGTGGGACGATCACAGCTGAAACAGACAAAAAGTGCTACAACTCGTCTTGACTGAAGTTGCAGCAGTGCGAGATATCTGTTGAAATTACTGACCTGCCCGGATTCTAACTGGCACCAAACCTGACCCATCAGACCTGGTTCTTGTGGACTTAATTTGAAATAGCGCCAGTGAATAAAGTGGTACACAGGTACATTTTAAAAATGTATCCACATAGAATAATGATCGTAAATAATGAACAGTAGTTCTCCTTCCCTGACAAATCATACCTCGCTTGTGCATGTAGATAGCACCTCCGAATAGTTTCTCTTGAAGTTATGCAGTACAAATTTACAATTAATTACGATTACAATTACTCCAAACATGCTTGAAACAGTAGTGTATAAATTGTGTAGTGTTAAGTGGCTACTCTACCAAAATCAAAAAAGAACCTTTCAACTAAAATCCAATGCAGATATCAAACCCTCACCTGGACATTCACATTTCGGACAACCATCTTGTGTAGGTAGCAAGTGGCAACCATACAGACATTTCTCAACTTCATCACATTCTGGCCAAAATAATCAGTAAATTGTATTTAAATCCATGTTTTCATGTGGCTCTATGTTTATATTATGCTATTTATTATCGTTACATTTTAAAAAATTACTACAATTCCCAGTTCCTAGTAGTAAACAACGCAGTACGTTAATCTGATCTCATCTTATTAAATCTTCAAAAGAGTTCTGTGTCTGCAATACAGCAGCACACGATCACATAAAACCTGATAAATATTTTTTATTTAAAAACGCTGTTACATGAGCAAAATCAGTAAACAGAATATCATAAAAATATACGAGTTTTACTATAAATCTAAATTGCATCATGATGGGTCTTTCCAAAAAAGCTGCAATTTGTAGTGCTCTAGATACACATATAAAGTATATACAAAAGTAAACTTTTATTCAATAAAATAAAAACAATAAAAACAAAGAAATACTGAAAAATGCCAAAAATATTTCAGGTAAATGATATCCACGTACCAGAGACTGCTCAAGAAATGCCTCTTTGGATCTGTTAGGCAGCCATGTTTCAGCACCTCCGAGGTTTCTTAAAAGGCGCTATAAAAATATCCACATACGTACATGTAAAAGGTCGGTTAAAAAGCAATACAAAGCTTCATTTGTACCGCAAAACATAGCATATACATGCTTTACCGAGGTATGTACAAGGCACATTACCTGCTGTAATAACTGACCTTTCTTGCAGTTGCAAGTTGTACAGACAGTTGATCCATCATCTTCAACATCGAGTTCCACTTTACAGTCTTTTCCTAATCATGAATATATTATTTTCAGTATTTTTTAAATTTTAATTATTATCATTACTGCATGACTATAATTTTTAACCCAAGGCAGATATGTACCTTGCATGAGAAAACCCTCGCAAAGTCGGACAAGCAAATATCCAGTTAACACACTCAGAAGGCAAGCATGCACAAAACAGGTAAAAACGAGTTAGTGAGATGCAATCAGACTATATTTAACCTAATCGGACTATATTTAACTTAAATTTAACAGTGAGTTGCAGTTATCAATTTCGTTATTAATTCTGAGATCAGCAAAGCACGTGAAATCTGTCGCATGCTTTCTTAGAATTTGCTTCTCTAACAACTGGAACAGAAAAACACATAAAGGTGACAAATTGTTTGGTAGACAGGTTTTCATTTTAAGAACCAGTTAGTTAGGCTGACATTATTTATGGTAATCAAGCCTTTAGGTTTGGCAACCAGTTGTTTCAGTTTCTCTGTTCACCATCTAGTAACAACTTGCACTTGCTGCAGTTTCTCTGATCTCTGTGAGACTGAGACCGAGTGCCTGTGAATAAGCTGGTCCCCGTTACGTGGCTTTCATTGGGCGCTGTAGAAATCTCAGGATTATGAATATGATTATGACGTTGTTACCCCAGATAGTAAGAGTAACTCTGGGTTTCATTCCGCTCACCAATTTTGTTGAAAGAGAGTTACAACAATCCTGATTTTTCATTCTGCTAACAGATTTTGCTGACAGAGTTATACTAACTCTGATTTTTGGTTTTGCTAACCAGTTCAATTGACAGATAGTTATAATAATCAGGTTTTTGTTTTGCTAACCTCCACAACTGGAACAGATCGTACAATTGTTGGGGTCAACTACAGGAATGCACTCTGTGTTGTTCTCACAGATTGGGGGAGAACAAACAACAGCTGTTAATTGGAAACAAAAACGAACAGTAATTGCCAGAAAAATAATGTTAAAATCCTGTTATTATAATTAAAAGACAGCATGCAGAAAGCAATGGCTGCAAGGCAATAACTCTCTCTGGCAACAATCATCAGCCCTTCTTAGGATGCCCCAAAGAGAGATTATATTTAAGAATTATGTATGTATGTATGTATTATTATTAAGAATTATATTCCTACACCTACATTTATTTGTTTATTTCTCTATTTTATCCTATTTACGTGTCATCAGTAGTATAACCAGAAAACAACATTTATATCATTTTAAATGCTCCGGACTTCTGGTGGGTCTTCTCACTGTGCTAACCTAACATCAGTTACATGCACCCAACAGCAAAGTATGAAACATTGCTACTAAGGCAGGTCTTGCAGTAGGGCTACATAAACTTTTTCTATTAAGTTTTTCTTGTGTTCTTAAATACTTGTAAACCAATGTGTGATTAGCTAGCTATTGGTTAGTAAAGAATATACTTACTTACTTACTTACGAAGCAACATCAAGATGTCTGAGGTTTTTCTCTAGATGTCTGAGGTTTTTCTCTTGACTTTCCTTACCTTTGCAGACAACACCAAGTCCTGTGGGATAGTTAGAATCCACATCTATGTAACCAAGCAAGCTTGTGTTAGCACCAAAGGCCAAAGCCAAATGATTGTTTCGACTCTGAAGTGGTACGTCCTCATCCAACCAAGCAAAATAATCAACTCTTTTCTTCTCTTAGAATGAAAGAAAACATCAAACAACATAGAGCAGACAGATCAACAACGTCAGCAGTCTGATATGTTTTTAGTTTCAAATCTTGAAAATTAAATCAATTTATAGTTATTCTGTGTAAATTTCTTGCAGTAATCATTTGATAACTTTTGACTAAAGCACAGACATGAAAATCTTAGAGCTATCCAACAACTCCACTGATGCTTACGTTCAAGGTAGCTTCACATGATAAACTATTTCCAATTCACATAAAGGGTTGGCCACATAAACTCTGAACTAGCTGCAGAGCTATCAGACACAGCAGGTTAAATGAATCATGTAGTGATCAAGTGATTAAATGTGTGATCACAAAGCTGGATAATATAATGACAATAGAATCATTTAGCGAATGAACTTTCTGTTAATTCATTCAGCCTAGTGACTTAACAAAGAATTTATTTAATCATTCAAAAAACCCGTTCGTTCACCATTTTCGAGATCAGTTAAGCATGTTATTTGAATCAGTTTTATCAAACATTTCATTTACTTAATCAGATTGAACGGATTGAGATAAACATAGAAAAAAATGCTGCAAAAGTTTAAATCTCACTATAGACAATTATTAGAATAGCGGGGATTCAACATTCTCCCTGATCAACTGGAGTTTCTCCCTGACCTATTGACCTTGCTTCTCCAGTGGAATATGACTTTTGACTATAACCTCGCTTGAACTGGCCATCGGCTGATGCCTTGTGCATGACGACACCGGTGCTGTAGAAGTCATTAGATTAGACAAGATTATGAGAAAATGACTCAGAATATGATTTTTAAGACTCATCGTTGTCAGATTTGATTAAATTTATAAATACTTTACAACAGAATGCAGATGATTTACAATTAATTTAGCTCAGATGTATAAATGTAATTGATTTGCATTAACTAGATTTTTTTTATCAAATTTGACTGACTTGTAATTCTTCTCCTTTGCTGCTGTGCCTTTAGCTGAGCCCAGAAATTTGATGCAATACTCAATCACAATATAATTATTAATTAATTAATAATTAAATTACCCAAAGCACTAATTTCCCAGTAGTAATCCTCCATATTCGATGTCCTTGATCCACTTGTCCAGATGCCAACAGGCACAGTCCTTGACAAAACCTGGCCTTTGACAATACGAGACAGCATCTCAAGTTCCTCTTTACTTCCAATGTCTGCTGGATGGCTGCCCAGAGGACAAAGCTTTACCGCTTCACTATACAGCTCAACTGAAAGCCAGAGGCTTTCAAAAGTGTAGCAACCTGTTCCAATTGAAACCCATGGCTTCTTGCATTCTGTAAACACATAATTTAAACACACTACACCAGAGACTCATTAAAACATGCTTCATTATAACTCAAATCCTGACAAAATTAGTTCAGCTACAGAAAAGGAGGAATGAAGAGCGTTATAGGTAAGTGATAGGACTTTGTACTTTGTCTCCATGTACGGACTGTGCTAGCCTGAGATTTAAATCTCAGATGACTAAAGTTTAAAGCTAAGGAGCCGGAGGACGAGTATGAGAAGAAGGAAATGAAGCACGTGAAAAATCATTAGCATAAACAATAGCTGTAACACTTAACATGCTATTCTATGCTAATGACTTCTGTAGCACCATTATTATAAAGCCAATGCATCAACCTATTTTTTACTTCAATTGAAATTGCAATCAAAGACCATAAGAAATTATATGAAATTCTCTGGGCTAGCAACTTAATTTTCTTGCAATGGGCCTGCCATACATTGGACTACAGTTCACGCAATCGCTTACCAGGTACTATGTCGGTTCATTTCGAATTGTTTAAGTATAACCATATGTTTTATTAAGATCACTCTGGACTATATTTATGAAGTTGTGTAGCAGATTCTGATTAAATATTCTGACCTGCATCCTGGGTTGAATCAATGATCAATATTGACAACTGAATGACCAATGGGAACAAAAGAAACTTCAGATTTTCAGCCATAATCCTTGCAACCATAAACAACACATGTCTACCTCATAACTTCTACAGTGAGTTAATAATAACACAATGGCATCCAATGACAGCATACCAAAACCTGTTTGCAAATCTGATCAACTGCAGTTTGAGTCAGTTACATCATAATAAATAGAAAGTATATCAAGTAACTGTTTCATAAATTCAGTATCTCAAAGTTCTACCTAATGTGATTGTAATCGTAAACTCCACACTTCTACACCCAAAACGGCATGCCAAGGGTGGTACCCTATCAAAAGGAGTGAAATATCATTTTTTGCCCTAATTATAGTTCACTTTTTTATTTTTGCCCACATTATTTTTCCCTTTCTTATTGTGTGCATTTTAATGTTTGCCCTTTTTAATTTTGTTCTTTTGATTTCACCCTTTTGAGAGTGAACGGCCGTGAGTACCAGCTCATTCACTACAATCACTTTCTTTGCTTTAATCAACAACAAAATCGGTGAGGAAAGTATGGTCTAGTTCGGACCCAAGTCAAATCCAAGGCCAGACAGGTATAGACTGCAATCGACAGCGATACGCCATTCACGCTACGGCGGATGGTGTTTGGAATTCGCCATTTATGCCTACGTTAATTCTTCTCTGCATGAAATAAACTATGTGCAGAATGCTCAATTACTTCTAATATGCGTTTATACGCTCGATGAAATCCAAGTCGTGCGCTGAAGCGCTTCTGAACAGATAGAAGCACTACGTAAATAATGCATTACATTACACTGTTAAAGTTACATCGCTGACATTACGAATGTCTTCCAAAACTTATCAAACTATAGGTCCTTAGAAGCCTCTTACTCCAAACTTTTTAGATGTCGCTGAGCAGTTCAAATAAAATTACCAGAATGACAATTATTTTTCGCTTTTAGTTTTAACTGCACTCAATTACTCCGCAAAACGGCGTCTATTTGTGGTAAAACTGAGGCAGCCGCCGAACTGCAGGTAGCTTACCGTAAACTCTCGTTTTGTAGCCTTTTCTGCCTACATGACCTGTCATGTCTGTCTGTCTGTCTGTATTCAATGGATGGATGGATGGTGGATGGATGGATGGATGTATGGATGGATGGACATTCCCGTCAATAGGTAAAAACAACTAGTCAAAAGTCATATCTTAACTATAAACATGCAAAGAGCTGCATGTTTAGTATTACGGCCTTCAAGCAAATTTAATAAAAAGCAAAAAAAATCACCCGATGCTAGCGCAATACGAAACAATGTGCCGGCATAAGCTATTTTATCACAATTGCGTCTTTGCCGTCTGCTCAATTTGCTTTTATGCTAACAACAGCTTTAACTAGGATTCGCCTGATGGTGCTAATTAAAACGTCACGAGAACAATTTTGTCAATATTCGTATTGGTAATATTAATATCGTCTAAGCAACTGTGATTTCACTTGTGCGACAGCTCATTTTGAGACCTTAAAATTGAAAATTTTTACTATCAGGTTGTTAGTGTTGTATTAAAAAAATAAAAGTTTAATACAATTTCGCACAAATTAAGGTATAGTAATTATGGTCCTCCATTCAGTCACTGTCCCATTTTAGGGGCAAGGGTTTGATTTCCCGCCTGTGAGACAGCTAGAGTTTCAAATGTTCCGATACTTTAATTATTACAAAAAATGCTGAATGCACATATTTATTCCAGCAACCTTTGGCATGAGCGTCAACGGATAAGCCATAAAAGAATCGTATTCGTAAACTCGAGATTTCTACAACTCCCAAAGTTCGTGGGAACCAGCTTTTTCACATGCGTTCAGTCAAAACAAAATTGATAAGCAGGTAGAGTCAGATTCGGTCCCATGTCATGATCCAAGAGTCAGGCAGGCAGAGCCGGCGCCAGAGTATTTGGCGCCCGAATGCTCCATCTTTAATTTAGTACTGTTGTTCATTATAATCATTTACGAATCATTGTTACTTCTAAATAAAACAAAAACACGGCACTTAATAATTTTGTAATTTTCGTATAATTCACTTATTAATAAATGGTGGCAAAAAGAAGTGCTTTGACGGGCTAATTATTTCTCAGAAGTAGGAAACAGTAAACAGAAAACAAATCAATTTAACACACGTGAAATTCACATCAAATTTACGTTATATTGACGTACAATCACAACAACTAGACATCACATTGAAGTGTCTGGTCTACTTGGCAGTAAACAACTTCTTCGGTTGCAGTGCAATGCATATCAAATTCCAATAATAACACCAAAGATCATAGTACCGCCATACTGTCCACTTGCTTAGACTGTGCACAACAACTTGAATGTTGGCTGCGGTAACGAGGAGTCACTCGTAAAGTCACGGAAAATTTTCTTAACAGAAAATATTAGTACGGCTCGTGTAGAGGTGTTGAGCGTCATATTATTAGGTGCTCTTGCGTAGGAGAAGTGACAAGCGTGTAGAATCGAACACACGATCGCCCTACTTAAAAACAATATGGCCGCCACAGACGACAATTAGTTATTGTAATTGTAATCCCGAGATTTCTACAGCGCCCAACGAAAGCCGCGCCGAGGGGACCAGCTTATTCACAGGCGCTCAGTCAAAACAAAATCGCTAGGCAAAATGGTTCGGTTCCAGGTCAAGATCCAAAAGTCAGACGGAGAGAGCGTGGCAGCTAAATGGGGTGGTGGTGTTTGGGGTTGGAGAGGAGAGAGATAACAGAAAGAAGGGGTGTCAGAGTAATATCTGTGAAAAAGGTATGTTTTCAGTTTTGAGTGAAAGGCCGAAGCAGAAATTGCAAACGGTGGAGCATACATACCGGAATCACTCCTAATTAATAAGTAAGTTAGCCATCCGTAGTAAGCATCCACAAGTATTAGACTAACAACAAGTTTATAAAATACTACTATTGGTGAAATAAATCATAGTGTAACACAAGGGTATCAATAAATTAAGAAATTGGGTAAGTTTCTGTGAAGGAGCGCAGAATCGTAATTCGACACAAATATTTTTATTGCGCTGTGCATGCAAGTTGAATTAATTAGCTTTTATTGCGCTGTGCATATCGTTGTGAGTGACTGACTTACTTATTAATTGGAAGTGAATCCGGTACATGGCAGCACTCTGATTTCTCTCGCAGTCTGTGGCGGCCATATTGTTTTTAAGTAGGGCGATCTCAAGCGGCCGATTCTATGTTTACCGAGGAAGTGACGTAATTGCTTGCAAGCCCTCATTTAAGCGTTGATGTTGCTCAGTGGAAAGTTGAGGCCAAAACACAACATGGCTAAGGCTGAGCAGAAACGAAATGTTGCTTTGATAACTGGAATTACAGGACAGGTAGAAAATCTCTCTGATGAAATTCACCGCCTTTGATGCTGCTGTTGCATACCTTCGTGAAAGAGTGGTCTGTAGTGAAGACGTGAAATATTATTGATGCCGGTAAAGTTTCGTTACGGAGCTGGTGACGTGGAAGTTATTGGGCTGCCATAGGCAATCGAAATTGAATAAATAAACAGGAGTTATCTGATCAGAACTGACCCTAACAACAGTTTCAGCTACCACCACCAAGCGCACTTTGAGATACTAACTCCCTGGGGCCTGGCATGAAATGCTGTAGTTATAGCGAATCCCAAGCTGTATTAATATTATTACGAAACTTTGTTAAGCGCATTAGGTCATGTAGCTGCGTGAATTGGAAGAGAGTGAGATGAAGGAGAGTGGAACAGAGGAGACATTATTGCGCCACTGTAACTGTAAACAGGATCATTTTTAAAGCTGTGTGTTTAGAAGCTTTGAAATGCTGTGCTTTGCTGTTAATTTTTATTTATTTACATTATTACTATTTTAATAAATATATTATGATTAATTTATGTTTTTACTTTGTTAATATATATATATTTTGATTATGTTATTACTACTGTAATAAATATATTATAATTATGATTGCATACACTATATGATTATGAAATTTTAGCAGTTGCCAAAATATAAACTTTGTTGTAAAAATAAATTTCATTTCAGGATGGCTCTTATTTGGCAGAATTCCTGTTGGGTAAAGGCTATGAGGTTAGTGAGATGTTTGCTGCTTATACTGTGTCTTGAATTCACTTAATGTAATATTATTGTTGTAAATTAAACCCAAGTGGTGGGAATGAGCAAACTTTAGGGAAAGCAGATCACTGTTGATATCAACACCAAAACAGCTACAACTGTTCTTTTACAATGAATGCATAATAATAAACAACTGTATATCAAAAGAAGAATTGCAATAGGAAAGGAAAACTTTAAGAAGTAGGATAACTACCAAGCAGAAAAAAGAGTCTAGAATTAAAGAATAGAAATGTAAAAGGTCTTGTGTGGAATATGACGTATGGATTGGAGACTTGCATGCTAAATTATGGTATTTCCAGCTTCGTTAGTTTGACGCTGTGGTTTGTCATATAAGCTCATTATGAGCCCGTGAAAGTATCCTATGCTTTTTAAACTGAGGTAAAGACACATTTAATCTGATATACTGTAACAGTCTTGCTATTATTTATTTTAATTGAAGCTGTATTGCATTTAGTAAAATTCTAGAATTTTGTAGTTTCATTGCAGTAGCAAAACACTAGTAATTTTCATGATCATTTGTGTAATTTACAGAGTAATTTACAGGAGTGCAGTTGCTGTTTTTCTGCCCAAATTGTGCTTAATCACAAGAGCAGACCATGATGTATGGTAAGCAAGATATTGGCTGTTGTTTTCTTCAAGGTTCACGGTATTATCCGCCGAGCAAGTACTTTCAATACTCACAGAATCGAACATCTGTATGAGAACCCGTTATCTCATGCTGAAGGAGGTTTGTGTATACTTGGGGATTTGCTGTACAGTCTACATAGAATATGAGTTGGGTCTGGGTGTAAGCTGTTGTGTGGTTCACAGGTCAGTTGGGTGAATTGGGTGAATGAATTGGAGAATTATTTGAATTTATCAATCAGTTGATTATCGGTTGATTTCTTCAATCAATTGAGTGGTTTATAGTTGAATTTATTACAGCTAAGTGTAAACTAGGAGGACTGTGGTTGATATTTTTGATCAGTTGAGTGGTTTATGGTTGAATTTGTTGCAGCTAAGTTTAAGCTTCACTACGGTGATATGACAGACAGTTCTTGTCTCGTGAAGATCATCTCTCTCGTTCGACCAACAGAAATCTACAATCTCGCTGCTCAGAGTCACGTAAAAGTGAGTCTTATTGCTCTCGTTCACCTCATTACGAGCCTCCCTTCTTAAAATCATGTCTGAGTGCCTTAGAGCATGGGCTTGTTACAAGAAGTCTGTGTTTATAATGTCGTTACAGTTTACGGATAAGCATGTTGCTGGATAGGGTTCTTCAGAAGCATTCATTTGTGCTGGTGCTTTTTTATATTGAAAACATCCCTGGGTTTAATATGTATGTGTTCACAGTGGCTGTTGCGTGACTGGGATAAAATGCTGATGTCCTTATGCTGTTAGATTTTAGTGATTTGACTGTGCACAGTACCAAAATGTTAAAGTAAAACTGTGGCAGATGTTGTAACTACAGCTGCATCACCAGCTTAGAGGGAACACTCGCTGATGGTTCAATGCTTCTTACTTCGACTTCTTTTGGAACCAAAGGCAGTCTTTGAAAAAATTAAAGTCCATTAGCAGGCTTAAGACTAATTACGTTTATTGATAAAATTTATGTTCATAATGACTTTACCACCATTCAAGCTAGTGTAGTCGGTGCTTTAGTGAGGTACTTAAAAGGTGCAAGTATAACGTTATTACGTACATACATGCATACATACATTCATGCATACATACATTCATACATACATGCATACATTCATACATTCTTACATACTTGCATGCATACCTATATGCATACTTTCATACATTCATACATACTTGCATACATACACATACATAAATACATGATGTATACCTATATTCATTAATACATATATGCATGCATTCCTACATGCATATTTATATATGTACATACATATATGCATACATACCATGTGTGATGTTATTATGAGATTATGATTCAGGTTATGCTGTAAAGCTGAATTAAATTTGTAATCCATATATCTGCCAACATTTTATATGAATTTTAAAATAATGTAATGAGTTATAATATGGAGATTAAGGAGTACATTCTCTCATGCAGGTGTCCTTTGATCTCAGTGAATATACAGCGAATGTAGATGCAGTTGGAACGCTGCGTTTGCTCGACGCTACACGCACTTGTAACCTGGAGAAGCAGGTGCGTTTCTACCAGGCGTCGACGAGCGAGATGTTCGGCAAAGTACAAGAAATTCCACAGAAGGAAACCACTCCCTTCTATCCTCGCTCACCATACGGTACTTGTCGTTGGAATTTATCAGCATATTTGGTTTTTCATTTGTTGGTTCTTAGCCCTGGTGACCTGTGGTTTTTGATCCTCTGGGCAGTGATGTGTAAAGACTTTTGAAAAGTATTTGAAATGGCGTTTAAATACTTTTGAAGTATTTAAACTGCTTTTCAAAAGTGTTTTACCTATCACTGCCTCTGGGTTGCCAGAACCTTCACTGGCTGGTTATTTGGAACAGTTGGCATATTACTGGAATAATGGCAGATTGCTCAAAAGTTTGTCTGCCTCTCAGTTTGTCGTATGCACCATTTGCGGAAGATTTTTCTGGTTGTTGGATTGTTGTTTTGTTAGCGAGTCAGTGAGCGAGTCAGTAACCCCAGCTGAGCCTATGATTCGCCAAGTCCCAACCAAACCTCTGATGGTTTGTCTTACCAGAGGTACATATTAAAAGAACCATTTTCTGATCTTTTGTGGTTTCAGAGCCTCCATACTAACCCCAGACTGCCTTTATGCTGTAAATAAAGCTCCTCTGTCCCGTAAAGAATGTAGGGGAGGCGCTCATTTCCTTTTCTTAAGCCCTTGAGCCAGCAACGGGCAAATCCCAAGGTGGATATGGAGCCAGTGCATCGCAGGACTTGCCACTTCCCAGCTTACACCAGTACCAAATTACACTGCTTGGTGACAGAGGCACAGTGTGCGCAAACAGCTTGTCCAGGGTCGTTACTCACAGTTAAACCCCCAACCGCCGTGTGGCATTGTAAATGAGCAATTAGTTTAGCTGTTTGCCTGGAAATTATAAGGTATGAACTAAGGTGATGGCAACGGCTGTAAATACCTTCTTCCAATGTCTTATGTGATAAAGCGTGGAACAGTCTTCCTGACTATGTGACTAATGCCCCATCCCTGGACACATTCAAATCACAACTCAAGATACATCTTTTTAAGATATTTTATGACTGCAGTTGATTTTTGGACTCATGTACAGCGCCGTTTTCTTCGACCTCGGCTGTGCTACGGCGCTATATAAATTGTCTTATTATTATTAAGGCTAGAAACTTAATTGGCTAAATTTAACGCATTTATTAGAGAAGGTGTTTTAACCTTGAATGAGAGAAAAAGTGACAAGAGAATTTTGGTGAGATATTGTTGTTTATTTTGCTTTCTGTTATCGCTCCATGAGTCATTTGTCTGACTTTGCCCTCTTTTTGATTTATTCTGTTCAGAAAATCGTAATCTCTTCACTGTCTTCAGTTTATCTTTTGAATTGTTGGACTTACAATAAATCCTGATATAAATCCAGTTTTGCTATACCATTTAGCATCAGCTTACGCCTGCATAAGTGGTTTGTTGTGTAAGAGAGATGCTATGTAAATAACAGATAGAACTTGACAAAAGTCTGCCATATGCTTTTTTAATAAATGATTTTGTTTCCATGATAAGCTGAGTTTCTCTTACAGGTGTAGCAAAACTCTACGCTTACTGGATAGTTATCAACTACCGTGAAGCATACAATATATTTGCCTGTAATGGGATTCTCTTCAATCATGAGAGTCCGCGAAGAGGTTGGCCAGTTGTCGTCTTGACACTTGTGTTTGACCCCAGAAACATCGATAAGACCTTTGATATGTTGGGACAGAAATTCACCACGTTTTGCAAATCAACATACCCAGTTTAATTCTAAACGGCTTCAGAAATTTGCTATGCATGCAGAATAAATTCACTGCTTATTTTAACTATATTTGTAGCATATGCCAAACAAATTGTGTGTCAAAATTCGCCATTTGGCATTCACTTTTTGTCAACAGTTTTGAGAAATTCTGTATCCTCAATTTTCTTGAAATATTAATGATGCAGAATGCATATTTTTCACTCAGTTCATTAAGTGTGTATTTTAAATTTAAAATGACAGTAAATTTTGATCTGGTCATTTTCCTCAGTCCAAAATGTGGTGCATTTCTGTCACGCATATTACTTTTGTTTGAGAATTTTGATGTAGACTGCAAGTTTAAAGCACGATGGTTTTCATCTTACCTATAGCATGTTTTCCCTGCATGTCCTTTTGTAATTACTAACTGCACGATCAGCTCGGCCTGTCAAAGTGTCCAACACTAGCTGTACGAAAGTATAAAAAACACAAGTAGAAAGAAGGACTTGCTTTGGCCTCCAGTTGACTTGTGTCAATGAAGAAAAGAGTAAGAGAATTGAGGAGAAATGGTTTGCTGACATGGATTAGAACTAGCAGGTTTGTTACAATGTCTGTCTAATTTGTTTCTCGTGAAGGCGTTGCAAAGCTGTATTCCTACTGGATCATTCGTAACTACCGCGAGGCCTATGACATGTTTGCCTGTAACGGCATCCTCTTCAATCATGAAAGCCCACGAAGAGGTACGTTGGCTGACAACGTCTCTGAATTGCTTGACACTTGCTGGCGCAGACCTGAAAATTAATAGACTGATAAAAACACCAGAATCTTGTTATAACGTGCTTCATTATAAGACAAATTCTGATATAACATGGTCAGAGACGTTGGTCCTAAATTTACTTCAGCTGTAGAAGATGGCCTCAGCTTAGCGGTCTCATTATAGGCAGGTTTTTGATCAAGCTTCCAAGGATGGTGTTATAACAAGTTTCTGGTGTATCTGTTTTTCATTAGTTTGGTTTATTTGGATGCTTATTGTTCCTAACTTTATTCCTTATATGCATTTTTTGAACATTTTGTCTCTGATTCCTAATTGAGACTTTACATAATGAATGAAGAGTAGTTGACTCTTAGATGTTGTGATAATTTGCATGTCTTTAAACTCATTCTCTTAGTTACTGCTTTTGTTTGCTGTCCTGTATATTGTACAGTGGGTTAAGAAATTCGGTTTGTTTTTCTGTTAAATTTGTGATTTGTTAATGTTTCTTTTTTTCTAATAGCTGTGTGCCTTTTCAAATGAAGCATTTGTCATTTCCATATAAAAACCCCTTAAGCCTTTTATTAAGTTGTATTTATGAGTTATTCTTCTTAGTGCATGTAAATTTTTAATTAAAATTTAGTATCTATTAATAGCAAATTGATAATGCACAAATTACTACCTGTAGCTGCTATTCTTGGCTAATTTTTAGTTTCATTCCTGTACCTTTAGTAGTTCTAAAATTTTTACCCACTTCACGTTGCTGGTCAAGGCTGTACTAATCAGTTTTGAAATTAATAATGACTACTGTTTTACAGCCATTTATTTTATCTGATTTTAAGTGATTCTGAATGAACAAAAATGTGATAAAAATGAGAATGAATGCAAATAATAAAATGAATGAAAATAATGAGGTGAATAAAAATAATGAGAATGATGAGAATGAATGAAAATAAAAAGAATGAATGAAAATAATGAGAATGAATGAAAATAGTGAGACTGATATAGAATAATTATAATACTCCCCAGTTTAGTCCATGGAATATACCATTGTTTGCTTTCCAACTTTCAAAATATCTTTATGCATATGTGTGCGTGGAAGAGTCCGCAGGTGCATGTGTTCTTGCATATTTGTGTGAGAAAGAGGGTAATGAGAAGAGGATTATGCCCAGGTTTTAGGAAATGACTAGTCATTAACTACAGTTACCATTTTTTTTATTAATTTGTTCACTGATGCATTTCTTTTACATGTAACGTAAGATAACTTGAAATTTAAGAAATGAAAAATTTTAGCATTTTCTTTTGTCAGAAGTTCTTTTGAAAAACCATAGTTGGATAACTGAAATGGAATGTTTGCCAGCGTTTATACCTATGGCGACAAGACTAATTAAATTCTTGGGAATTTACCTAAGGCGTGTTCTTGTGGGAATGTTAATTAATTAATGCGATTCTGTTCCTAGCATATAATTGTATGCATATACATGTTTGCTTGTTGGTTTTTTCTGTAGGTGAGACCTTTGTTACGCGAAAGATAACTCGTGCCGTTTCAAAGATCCACTTGGGCCAACAGCAGCACATTGAACTTGGTAACTTGGATGCAAAGCGTGATTGGGGTCACGCCAAAGACTACGTTGAGGTGTGAAGTTCGCTGTTTCTGTCATGGTATTAACATCTTAACATTTCTGTTCTTAAAAGGCGCTACATAAATCTTAGACAAATGTTCAGTAGCAGCACAGGCACATTAGAAACTTCTGGCTGTAAACATTGAGAGAGCTTGAAGAACAGCATTTTTAGAGATGGAAACATCAATCGTAAGTCTAAGAACTCTCTACAGTTAGTGCAAGAGGAAGATATTGCTTTGTTGTTGAGGAGTAACCCTGGTAATTTGTACATATGAATTCTCAAAGCGTTTTCTGTACAACTTCAAAGCTAATACAGTTTTTCTCTTTTAAGTGTCTGTTCATTAAGTTCTTTAGAAGAATGTCAAAGCTGAATAATTTTGAGGAAAATTCCTTAAAAGCTGACAGCTGCCATTGGAGTTAAAGCATATTTAAATATAAAAGTAAAACCGTAAAGTATCCCATATCCCACAAGTGAGACAGGGAAAGTGCTCATCTCCGTTTCTTGGTCCTTCAGCCTTCAATGGACAAATCCCAAAGTCCTGGACATGGGGCCAGCACATCGCAGGACTTGCCATTTACTTTCCAGCTTAAGCCAGTATCAAATTCTCCTGCTTGGTGACAGAGGCACGATGTGCACAAACAACTTGCTCATAGTCGTTACACGGAGTCAAACCTGCAACCACATGATCATTGACCAAACGCTTTACGAACAGACCACCTTGCTGCACATATTGAAATGTAATTCAGTGGTTTGTTTGGTTTGTTTAGGCAATGTGGTTGATGCTCCAGACAAGTGAGCCAGAGGACTTTGTCATATCGACGGGGGAAGCTCACAGCGTTAGAGAGTTTATCGAGGCTGCCTTCAAACATATCAGTGTCACCATAGTGTGAGTTGCTTGTTCACTTTACTTTCAAGGAATGAAAGGTGCAGAAATGGTTTTCTAGGACACTGAAGTATGCTGTCTGTTGGTGGAAGTTGCCTTCCCTTTTCTCTCGGCTTAGGCTTAACCCACTCTAACAGCTCCTTTCCCCCTTCTCTCTCTGGTCTTCTGGCAACTGGGCTTGGTTCTTGACATGGCATCATTGGACAGCACCACTGACTTGACGCAGTGGTCATGAATAAGCTGGTTCCCTGCACTTAGCTTTTAAATAGTGCTTTAGAAGTTTGGTTTTTTTATGATTACGAACATGTGAGACCTTTGAGAATTTCCTTTGTCATCTGGGATTGACTATTGTCCATTTGTTGATGCCTTGTGCATCAGACACCGTAGCATTTATATAAATAACATCATAAAATGTCTTATAACAGAGCTGTTGTGACCAACAACCAGGCATTTCTGATCAGCATACATGCCTTGCTGGTTGTCTTAATGTGGCTGTAGAGGTTGTCCTTGCTCACCAGGTTACTTGACATTTCCTTGATTGTTGCAGCCATGCTATTGTTTGCTGTTAGAAAGAGTATACCTGTGGGAAGAAGCAGACTCCTGCAGCCTATGATGTCATTTTTTTGCAGGTGGGAGGGGTCGGGAGTTGAAGAGGTTGGTAAAGACAGTGCTACTGGAGTAGTCCGAATCAAGGTTAATCCAAAATACTACAGACCAACTGAAGTTGTAAGTAGACAAATATTCTATCTCTTTACCTGTTAGTAGTCACCTGGTCTGTTCTTAAGCTGCTTTTAATCAGAACCGTGGATTTGATCTTGCTGCGTTTCTTTTCTTTGCCTAAGCAGGTACAGAACCGTTCACACTGCAGAACCGTTCTTCCTTATTTACACAATTGACTGGCTTTGCGTGATGTTAGGGGCCATGGCGTAGTTGACATTTTCTCATCCAGTTATTAGTCAACTTTTACTCAAAATATATACCTTTGGGAGGTTCTTAAATGGTGCTATATAAATAGCGAGGCACATACATTTTCTGTTGCCTGCCTGAATTGCAGTTTATTTTATCTGTTGTAAATCTGTTATGCCTGAATTGCAGTTTATTTTATCTGTTGTAAATCTGTTACTTCTGCAAACCGATGCCAATCTCTTCCTGTCCATCAATTTTGTTTTGACTGAACACCTGTGAATAAACTGATTCCTGCAACTCAGCTTACGTTGGGTGCTTTAGAAATTAAGTGAAACTTGGCTTGATCCTTCCTTGTTTTGGTTTTGGTTCCAGTTATCAATTGTCCAGAAATGTAAAGAGGGTGGTGAGGGCATTGGTTTTTTGTCACAAATGCTGTTTCTTTTGAAGTGATTGAAGCTGATTGGAATATACATAGAAACAATACCTTTGAATGCCTGTTTATCAAACCGAGACAGAAGCACAGGTCCATGGGTTCCTGAATGCAACCGGGCTTGCTAGAGACGGCCGGATCGTTGTCTCAACAAAACAGTGTCAGTTTCACATCAAGCACTGAAATTCAGACCCATGATACAGATGTGACAACATATCTCAGACGTAATTCAAACCACTGATGTGTTGGCAGTCAGCCAACTCTTGTAGTATTCAGGCATTTAGATTTTGTTCTGTTCTGCAGGATTTCTTGCTATTACTTCTTTTGTTGTTTGTTTTCAAGGATTTCCTGCTAGGTGACTGCAGTAAGGCTAAAGCCGCTCTCGGGTGGACTCCAAAATATAACTTTGATGTAAGTGTTGATTGGATAGTTACTAACCATTTCCCTGCCCTGATTAGTAGCATCCGTTTCTTCAGTGTGGAAAATAGTGCTTAGCAAATACTTGTGCATTGCTTATTAATGCTCTTGTTATGGGGATATATATTGTTGCGTTGAGGATGACTAACATGTTGTATGTTACTCAACTTCTGCAACTCTAGACTCTGTGTCTTCCCTGACTGCACACTGCTTATGCTAACTAGAGTAATGCACCAGGCTGCACAACTATGTCTTGGACTGTCTTAGCAAGACCACTTCAGATCACCACACCTCAGATTCAGATTTACTGATGTTGTGCATGTTATAACAGCTTTTAATAAATAAAATCAGTCTTGCTTTTTGTTCTCTGCATTGGCTTCCGGTATCTGAGCATATATATGCTTCAAGCTGGCACTCATCATGTTCAAAGTACGTGCAGGTTATCTGCCATTCTACTTAAACATGGTTACACCCAGTAGCTTTGTTGAAGGGCGATCCTCTTCGATCAGCATCCTCTGGAAAATATGTTGTTCCTGGAACACGTCGTGTATTTGGCCAGCATTCATTTACAGTTGTTGGTCCCACCATCTGGAACTCCCTACCTCCTTATGTTTGCAACTCTCTTACCAAGGTTGTCTTACACTCTAAACTGAAAGCTTACCTCTTCCAGTCTGTTTATGGTGTTAGTGTTTCCTGTTCCCCAACTTCAAAGTGCACTTTTGACCTTTGAAAGAAGGGCATTATCAAGTTACAGTTGTATTGTATTTTTACGTTAGTATTGTATCAGCTTGATCTGGTCAGGATAAAAAACGAAAGTGTTATCATGTTCTGTACTGGATTTGTTCCAAATAGGTTCAAGAACACTTCTGTGCTGTATGAGCCCAAAATTAGGAACATACAGTGCAAAACGTTTTCTTAAATCTTCTTGACCAATGCAAATCTGAATTTTTTTAGACACTGGTAAAGGAGATGATGGAGGCTGATCTTGCTCTGATGAAAGCTAATCCGCTCGCTTAGCTCAAAAATTTGTTGTCTCTGGCAGTTGGAGGTGAGGGTTTTGTTGTTGTTTTGAAGAGTAACTCAATATTGCTATGTCAGTTTTCCATAAAACATGGAAGCTAGAGATGGGGACTTTTGTTGCACACACTGATAATTTGACTTAAGGTGATTTTAAGACTGTTCTCATAGATGGACGACTTTCAACTTAGTGGAAGACATTGTTATTACTCTAGTATTACTAGTGTTTGTGAATACTGAAATACACAAATGCCAGCCAAAGAAGGTCATGGTTGGATGATGACGACTACGACGACGATGAGTTCTCTGCCCGAAGGCAGGTCATTTTCTTTAAGCCACCCGAGATGCGTGAGGTGGTTTCCCATTGTCTTCCTCACAGACAACTGTGGGTGAGCAACTTGTCAAAGTCACTATGCAGTGGCTTGAGGCAGATTCGAATCTGTGACCCTCTGGTTCCAGACCATACTACTACACTACTGCATCCCACTCTCATCTCTTCTATCCATGGTTGGGTAGAAAAGATAAAAGACAGACAAAAACTTTGTCTGACTGGGTTGTAAAGTAATCATTCATTTTATTACACTACAGTGATGATACTACCTTTGTTATAGTTTGAACAATTACAGTGCTTTGGTAGTTGAACAACTTGTGTCTTTTGTCTAGGTTTCTCAGATTTACATTATTACATTATCACTGATGTGTGCCACTCAGTCGCAAGATATTGCCAGACATCTGCTGATTTCACATTCACAGAAACGAATTGTTGTTCTTCATGTTTATCACTATTAGTAAAGTTTTAATTTAGAAACAGTATTACCACTAATACTTCCAGTATGTTGCTAATTAAGTGTAGCATAGACTCGATAAAAATGATCTCATTAACACTTCAAGGAGGCACTCATGACTGATGTCATGAAGGTCTCTTGAAGCTCTCCTGAAGGCTCCATCTGAACATGAAAAAGCAAGTACTTGCACACATTATGTTTCTCTGTCCAAGTACCTAGATCAAATTGTTGCTTGGAAATTGAAATTTCAGAAGCAACTGGAAAAATGTCTGGTATGTTGCTTGACATTTATGAATCTGGTCTAAATTCATGCAGTGCCACTGTAGGAGTATGTAAAGCATCAACTGATGCTGGGTGGAAGAGGTTATGATCCTGTTCAAACCCCCAGTAAATTGAATCAGCCAGTGTTTAGTCCTGGTGCAGTTTTAATCAGTGGTGATGTTTAATTGTTTATGTGGTCTCGGAGGTTTATCACACCCAGAAAGGCATTGTAAAGAATCAAATTAGAAATGAAAATTCCAGTTACTAACCTGTCTGTTTATAGGGTTCATGCATATAAGAATGGTTAAGCGTGATTTGGTACAAGTTGAAGGAGCGATCTGCTCATGTAGGGTTGTTTTGTTTCAAATACTGTTTATGAGTTTTTATTTTTAATCTTGTTTTATTGGTTGTGGAGATGTTGGTTTACCAGTTAAAGTTTAAACATGGAATGGTTTGGCCTATAAGATATATATGAAGGGAATTTCGTTTGATGCAGAGCATGACATAACAGATTTATGGAGTCGCGTATGGCATTGCATAGTATAGCGTTTGGATTATGCACTGTGGTGTATGGATGTTGCTACAATGAACAAAGACAGTATTGAGTCAAGATCTGCAAGGCAGGTAAGGGCAACAAATTGAAGGCAGCAGAAGTAGGTAGGAGGTGTTTACCTGACAACACATTTGTAAGTTTGAATTATGTAATCTGGCATTTTTTCTTGCTGAAATTCAGTCCACTGATCATTGAATTGAACTGGAGTTTTAGTTCAGCATTACAACCAGCAGCAGATTTAAAATTCGTACTTGACATAACTTAGTAAAGGGGTTGTGTAATTGGAAAATAATTAGAATGATAGGCCATCAAGTTTAGGGTGTATGTCCATTAACCCCCCAAATCTGTCATTGGAAATATTCTGAACTAATTTGATGCTGACTAAAGCTACCAGATAATCAGTGTGATTTAGCATGCGTGACCAATTTTAGGGTAGGTTTCCGTGTGCATAGCAGGGCATATTGTAGCAGTTGATTGTGTACTGAGATTTTAAAGACAATCTGTAACTATGTCAAGGTTTGTTTAGTTGAAGTTAAATTGGGTCGTGTAACTAATTTTTGTACATGTGGCAGTAACTGGTTGAAACATCACTTTTATCATAGCTGTTAACGTAATATTCCAGCTTCCATATACTGGGTTCACTGATGATTTACATGTAAATAAATGGAAACTAGGTTTTGTAAGTTGAAATAAATGGATGTATTACTGCCTGTCTATTTTAATCTGTTTGTTCATGGTTACAAACAAATCATTTAGAGTCACCAGATATAGGTTTTTGTATATTAACATCTCGGCAAAGTTCCTGTGAAATATGCTGGCAAAATTCTCGAGTAACAAATTTACTTCAGCATTAATGTCAGTCATGGCCAAGTCTAAACGTCAAAGGTCTGTTTAACGTTAGGTTGTGGTCTGTTGGTGGTAGTCTTTTGTGTCACGATCCATCCAGAATCTTTGCTTTCTCTGCCTCTTCGGTGAATCATGTCAGAGTTTGCATTGAATCGCTGGGGTTTTGTTACTGAGCTTTGGAAAACCTCCGTCAAAGGCCTCGGAAAGAACGTCCTCAATGCTCGATACAAAAATGAAACTTAGGTCCTTCTGAAATTGAAAAACAAGTCAAAAGCATGTAAAGAAAACCCACCATGTACTTGCTCCATTTTCTAGGCAATGCGTAGAATTATTTTCAAAATGTACATACATTACAGGGAAAATGAGCATGTAATAAGAACAAGCTCAATAACGGGCTTAAAGGAAGCTTGATTTTGCACGCTGTGCTACAAAGAAAACATTCTAACAAGCAATGACTATGCCAGTGCAACTGAGTAGCAAAACATTTGTGGCCGGTTGAAATTTGAAAAGGTTTGTTACGGTGAGGAACTATTAGTGCATTACAAGCTGTGTAAAAATATATAGCATAATATGCAACATAGTAACATAATATGCAACATAATAATATATAACAATATACAACACAATAACAATATATAACATAATATACAACATAATAACGATATATAACAATATACAACATAATAATAAATAATATACAACATAATATAATAATATACAACATAATAATATATAACATATATAACACCTTCATTATCGTGGTTTCTTGCAATCTGAATAAGCTTACCTGAACATGAAGTGGAACATCGTGAAGATCCTTCTCGTTGCGTTTTGGAAGAATGATACGTGTCAGACCAGCACGATGTGCTGCCAGCACTTTATCCTTAATACCTCCAACCTACACCAGACAGAAAATGCTCAACACATCTGCACAACACTTGAAAAGCCATTCACTTTAATGTTATCTGTTTAATTCCACCACGGGCCTAACCCAATACAGAAACGCAGGGAAGGATTGTCCCCTTATTACTGATTTCCGGTTCAGCCAATGGGCGTATGACATGTTAACAATGTATTACTTGCTTACTCTATCTCAACAAGAGATTAAGCCTCACAAGTTTAGCAGCATCGCATGGAAACTCAGACAATCCCCTGCAAAATCCAGTGCTGTGCACACACAGACAAAACAAAAAACAGACAAAACACAGACAAAACAAGTTATAATGGACCACTGGGGTAAAGTGTCTTACGAACCGGAAGAACGAGTCCTCGCAGGGTGACTTCCCCCGACATGGCCGTGTCTGATCGAACACATCGTCCAGTAAAGAGAGACACAAGGACAGTCGTTATGGTAACGCCAGCAGATGGACCATCCTTGCTTATGGCACCAGCCGGGAAATGGATGTGAACATCGTTGTTTTCGAGCAGACCATGTCTAACATCTATGCCCATCTGCCAAAATAAAAATAATTACATGACATCATTTCAACCACCAAAACATTATTATTTTTATCATTATTATTATATACATCTAGAACAGTGTTCAGAAAAGTCAGTTCAAAGATTCACAAACTTCAGCTGCGTGACTCCGAAGCCAATTCAACGCCAGGTTTGCCGACTCCTTCATGACATCTCCGAGCTGTCCAGTCAGAATGAGTTTGCCCTCTCCCGGCATCTGGGTTGCCTCAACGTACATAATCTCGCCTCCCAAGGCTGTCCAGGCCAAACCGATGGCCACACCCGGCTGTGACAGACGTTCGCGAGTCTCGCTCTCAAACATTGGCGGCTGAAAAAATTACACATAAATCAGTGTAATGTATTTAGTGTGTGTTCAATGAAATTTATTTTTCTTATATGCCACTATGTAATGACTAACAGTAGACAATGACTGATTATGTTCATTCGTTCATTGGATTTATATAGCACTGATAACAGGTACATGTAGCATTCATAGCTAGAAGAAGATGCAGATGCTAAACATTTTTGGTTTGCTCAAAGTCCTGACATTGTTACAATCTCAGAGATAGCTCAAATCTGCACACTTATTATATCAAAGTGCTCTACCAATCAGTAATTCTGTCACACTTACTTCCAAACAAAGCATAACCATTTGTAATTCAAACACCTCAGACAAAACTGCCATAAAGTTGAAAGTATGTATGTAGTTAGACAACTTAATATTCCACCTGTTAAGCAGCTCTCAAAAAACTTACTCCTCTGCAAAAAGTACACTCATCTGCAACTGGTACCATTAGGCAAAAACCAGCCATGAACTTCTGGCTCCCATACACAGTACTTACTTGCTTACTTGGTACTTCCTGTGCAGGTCTGCAAATTGGGCAATGCAGCTTCTCCATTCATCTCTGTCGACTGCCAGTCTTCCTGCCTTGTCCCACGACATCTCCAGACATCCAAGGTCATCTCTGATAGTCTCTGGCCAGTTCTTCCTTGGTCTTCCCCTCCTCCGTTTCCCTTCAGCAATCCGTGATTGCATGATTGGCTCTTTTACCTTTGTCCATACGAATTACATGTCCCATCCATTTTCGCTATTTCAGTCTTCTCTTTCCCTGACACAGTACCCTATCAGTAATTTGCAGCATGTATGAAAAATACACGTGACTATCTTACTCCCAAGACATCCTCCACCGCAGCATGGTCAATGACTATCGGCATTTCAGGTGGCAGGATGTGCATCATTTCGATTGACTCTTCCAGGCGCTTCTTTTCTTTCTCATTCTCATCCAGAATGACCTTCGTTGGTCTGTTGTCCAGTGCAGTCGTTTTCTTTGAATATTGTTGGGCACGTTCTGCGACTTTCACGGCAACTGCTCGGCAGACGGCCCCAATACGACGCTCCAAAGTGCGCACTCCGGCCTCACGTGTGTAGCTTGAAACTAACAGGAAACCAACCAAAATGGAATCCTACTTCTCCTCTACAGATGCATGCATTTGTCACCATCAACATCGGCTACAAGATCCAACCACAGTATATGACTACTCATCAATCGATGCCTTGCTAAATGATTCCTAGATTTCAGCAATCATGACGTGGGATCAGTTCTTGTTCTTGAACTGGTACCGTCACATCACTGAATAGCTTATTCAAAACAACTCTTCAAATTTTCATTGATAAACTGTCATTCCAAAACTCTTCAGTTTAGTCCGTTGACCAAGAGGAGTCAACCCATATTCAAGGTGATCATCCACCTTTGATCCGACACACTCGAGCATTTGCAAACCAGTTCTATTCAGAGACATCAAATATTCAGAAACAAAACATCAGTAATTTATCTCTCTGGGTGTCTGGCATGTTGGAGTGTGCTTCTTATTGTTGTACATGCTGCAATGTTTCGGTGTGGGGACAGTTTGGGGCAACTTTGGTACCCCAAACACTGTTTCAAAAAACTAGATGGATGGATGGTAAGTTAAGATAAAATACTAAAGAGTTACATTTACATAATGTCTGTAGGGTGAAGAAATGACTGAGATATCACTGATTCAAAAATGATTCATTTATAGGGTGTTGTCCAGTAAAATAACTCATCATCTGGTCCTAGGTGAATACAATTCTCTTGTAGGAAAGGATTTAAAGACACTGATGAATACATAGAAGCAAATACAATCTTAGCGCTTAAAATACCATAAAAGCCAGCAGCGTACTGATAAACTTAATGGAATCCTCTGGCAGTTCGAGGTGTTTTGATGTCAGGCCATGTTCGATAAACTGCTTTGGAATGAGGTGCCTCATGGCGATGTTCAGCTTTTCCTCGTGTGTGTAACCGGGAATCTGAATGACTTCCATTCGGTCGAGCAGAGCGGCCGGAACTGTCGCCAGGTTGTTAGCTGTTGCTATGAACAAGATCTGGGACAGGTCAAATGGCACGTTCAGATAGCTGATAACAGTAGTCAAGAGAAGAAAACAGTTCTTGGACCTCAAAATCTCAACTATGAAGAAATTCACTACATCGGAAACTTATTACAAAGCTGCATTGGAAATCATATCAAGCTCTGCCTTATAACAAGGTCGAGTTATAGTAAGGTCATCTTCTAAAGCTGAACTAAAGTTGGGATCAATGTTCTGGGCAAGTTATATCAGAATTTGTGTCAAAACGGAATGGTTCACAAGGGGTTTCTCGTGTAATTCGTTCTCACTGTTTGCTCCTGATGCACAACCCATCTTAGCACTGTGCCTTAGACAGCTTATTAAAAGGCATTCTAAAAATGCTTTAATAAATACAGGTACAGGCAAATGTAATGTAAATCTTCAAAATTTCTCAGTGCCACACAAACGCTGCGTCAGGTAGACAGGCTTATTCACCAGCTCTATATAAAGGACAAAAATGTAATTGTTACGGTGTTGCTCAAATTCTTCATGAAAACAGTAACAATTGTTGAAGTTTGTTAAGAGTTATGTTTACTGCAACCATTGTTGAAGTTTGTTGTCTGAAAGCTACAGTAAACTACACTAAAAATTACAAACAACTATGAAAACTACAGGCTACACAAAGCCATGAAAAGAAGCTCAGAGGATACTGGTCAGTAAAGGTATAATTCTGTTCTGGATCAAGAACTTCAAGCAGAGCAGCAGCTGGGTCACCATGGAGACTGCGACTCTGAAATATAGAACCAAGAATAAGATAAATTAGAATTTAGCAACTCAAGCCTTCCACTTCAATCTACTTCAAATACAGTATAAAAAAATTTGGTTTAGCAGTTTAAAACTCTCTCTCAGACCAAAAACGATTGATCACTAATAAAAAATTAGCTGGAGAGATGAGCAGTTATTCTTGAAATGTTGATTTCAGTTCATCCAATCCAGCACAATCCTGTCTAAAAAGCTTTTTACTACTTCAGTAATAATTCACAAGTCATCAAGAAACGTCTCTGCTCTAAGAAACCTATAGACAGGGCCACAAAATCTGCATGCAACCAACTAATTGATAAAAAACGACACACTAAACAAAAATGTGGCCAATATTCACAACCTCAAAGAAAACATCATTTTCTGGCCCTTCTAGTAAGCGACAAGTGGTCTCTTTTCAGTGCTCTAGTCACAGTTACTCAAGTACGGCTTACCATCTTATCGACCTCGTCAAGCAGGAAGACTGGGTTCCTCACGCCCACCTGTTTCAGCCCCTGGATAATGCGACCTGGCATTGAACCAATGTAGGTCCTCCGATGGCCACGTATGTCCGACTGATCACAGATGCCCCCAAGTGAAATTCTGTGCATTTAAATATACAACGAAATATAGGCAAACATTTGTAAAGCATCCAGAGAGGGGCTTTTCAGATGCAACATGCAATGTTATCTTAGCATATGGTTATATTTTGAAAATTCTAACATGTACCAAATTATGTATATTGCATTTATGGCTCAGGGAACAGTATAAATATTTACATCAAACTCCTCCATAAAGGTGAGAAAGATCACTAGATTATTTCATGAGAAATAATCGAATGGAAGAATGGATGACACAGATTTGTCTGAGTTTTATTATAAATTGCTTCATCAGTTTCCATTCACTCCAACTTCATCCAGTAGAGAGACAGTAAACACATTATTCCTCTAAAGAAACTTCTCAAAAGATTGAAGGATCATTCTGCAAGACACAAGCACACACTCAGCAATCCAGAGACACATCCCAAACTTTAAGTAGCTTTCAAGTTCCAGTTCAAGAAAGAGGATAAAAACTTGCAGAAAATGTACAGTACATAACAAGTACAATAAGTAAGTACAATTCTTCATGTCATCCACGTCATTCTTCATCCATCCATGTCATCCAATTCAAACGGTGAGCCTTATTCAAAGGCGTGTGCCTTATGTGCTGATAAACTTATGTAATAATAACATCATCAATCCACTTAATGCAAAAAGTGTAAAATGGTGCAGTGTAGCGGTACTAGTAGGTACATGCCTGTACTTATAGCACCTTTAAAAACTATGCACAAACCGAAACTGACATGAGACTATTTTCTAAATTACAAAAGAACATCACAGCTGCACCGAGAATTATGCAGACGAAAAAGGCACCTATGAAATTCGCGGCCAAGTGTGCTGGCTATCGAGCGCCCGATGCTGGTCTTGCCAACCCCTGGCGGACCCACAAAGCACAAGATGGGACCCTTGAGGGTGTTCTTAATCTGCCTCACAGCCAAATACTCGATGACTCTCTTTTTTAGTTTTTCCAACCCATAATGGTCGACGTCCAAGTCAGCCCTACAGAAAAACAAGACGAAGAAAATAAACCACTGATTCGTCTAAAGGCATCATCAAAGAACTCAACTTATATTACAACACAAAGAAAAGAATAAACAGTTCCAAAGTTTGTCTACAAGCCTCTTAATTTGTATCAAAATTAAATGCGATGTTAACTAGACGTCATGTATATATACCAACGTGTGTATACGCTGCATCATGTAAATGGTATACAGCATCATCATCGTGGATTGACCTGGATTGAACTGACCTGATTGCAGTTTTGGCTTTGATGAGCCATTGGCTGATGCCTTGTGCATCAGACAGCAGCACAACAGAAGTTACTAATTACAATTATCTTACCATACCTTACCTTAACTTAACTTATATTACCTTACCTCAACTTACCATATCTTACCTAACCACAATTACAGTACAATAACAATTACACATCTTGTTTTACGTCATATGAAACATTTAGCTTTAAACATCTTCAAATTAGGTTACACCCCATCATGCATTGCTAGAAGACATTTCACACATTTATATAGCTCCACAACAAAAACCCTCAACAGCATACCCAAGCTTGTAAAACCAAACTACCAAGACAACATATTGTCATACACACACATTACATCCACATCCAGTTACACAACAGCGTGGTTGTACCATGAACCTTTCTGAACAGACTCCACATAATGATCTTCGGGAAGTTATTCACATCTGATAACCTGTGCACGTGTATCATGAAGCATCTGAGTTCCCGGCCAGCCTAACTGACAGGCTGCCCAGCCAGCCTAAATAACAGGCCGCCCAGCCAGCCTAAATGATAGGGTGGCTGGTAATAAGCACATTCGACAGGTACTTAAAATGTACTGTATAAACATTAAACCACAAGCATTATATTACTTGAGTGAGACTGGGAAGTAAACAACTGCAAGTCCTATGATGCACTGGCCCAATTTCAAGGACTTTGAGCTTCAACCTTTGGTCATTTGCTACCTAATAGACTACATCATAGCCCTATAAGATAGGAGACTTAATCTAAACAAAGTAAGACTGACAAAGTGGTGTGAACCTGGCCTGTTTAATATCCAAGCGATCGGTTGTTGTTCTGGACCACGGCAGCTCAACCATCAAGTCCAGATAATTCCTGTGGCAGATGATTTGACGATTTATTAGTAAACTTAATCTAAAATCCTCCAGACTAAAGTATTGCTACACATACGTCCAAATAAATCACATGAAGTCTGTGAATATCACACAACATCTTTCTACGATAAATTCATGTCGAAAAGTAAAAAGGTAAAGGTAACACATTTCTATAGAAACTCCTACATGGTCTCAACACAGTCTAATCCTTGAGTCCTTTTACCTTTCTCTTCGTATTCAAGACAGGGAAAGGTAAGGCGATTGCTTACTTATGCATTCACATAAGGTACTGATCGTCTTCGGTATCATTTTACTTTACACCCACTCCTACAACTCTCTCCTTGCTTCAATGTGTAATACCTCGGAAACACTAAAATCCCATAGTAAGAACTCCAATCTTTCTTTAGCCCATTTTCTAAATAACACCTAATCACAATTTTCAGTAATTCTCTTAAGTTTAAGGCAGAAATAAAGTCCAACCCAATAAAATATAATAAAGTGAATGAAAAAGCTTAAGACACCCGATAAAATCAAACATTCAGAAACCTGTTTGAGACAGAAAATAGTTCCATACCGAATCATTGCATTTTCGGGCATCATAGGCGGCATCTTCTTCAACCTCTTCAGTTCTTTCATGGCTGCCTTGTGCGCCTCTGGAGGCATCGCAGCAGCTCTACATGAAAACATAAATAAATTTTATTATTTGTTCGTTGCACTTGTTACATGCTCAAGGTCAGTAATTATGTACTCAAGGTCAGCAAATTTTAATTATTAGTGCTAAGTAAATAAAAGATATTATTTAGTATCAGTCAATGGTGTTTAGCAATCATATGTTCAGGACTGTGCAGAGTCTCTCAGTGTAAGTAAGACGTGTCCATCAGCTGTGCGAGGAATCGTAGGCATAAAATGCATCTTCCTTTCTTCTCTCAAGTACTGTAGTCTGATGTGTGAGTTACCATACGTACATGAAGTTTGCTGCAATAAGAAATAAGTCAACGTGAAAAATGAAATCTTCTCACTTTATTCTCCGTTCAAACTCCATAAAGTCATCAGCGTCGTCGCTTTCCTCGTCTTCGTTAAGTTCAGCCCGGCCTCCCAGGGTTCTTAGGTTCTTCTGCTGCTTAGGAATCACTGATATCTGGTGTTTCTTAGCTTTTTGGATCAACTTCAGACCCTGGTTAAATAAGCAATAACTTCTTTTAATAAGTTCATCATCACTCACTCATCACACAGAGGTCTGCTGCAATATATAATATCAGTAAAAATAGGATAAAAAGCTGTTACAACAAAGAATACCGATTATCTTGGGTATAGTGTGCATGAGTGCATAATGTGAACCCCAAGTTGCAAAATTTATCCTATTGTAAAAATCTTAGTACCTAAGTATAATGCACAGGTGAAGTTCTGTGTGCTCATGTAATAATTACTGTACTTACTTGCAGTCTGACCACTCTAGTACATATAATTATATCTATGGAGTAAAATAAACAACATCCAGTGACATGGCTTTCTTTTAATTTATTTCTCAAACATAACTATGCACTCTGAATTAAAATTATAAAAATATTTTAAAATTAGCCTACCAAATATAAGTTAAATAAATTAAACCAATAAAATATGAGGCATCTCAGCCGATGCAAACTTCGTCTATTGCCTTTTGTTAGCGCAAAAGTGGTCTTTACATGTGATTGGTGTTTACCGAAAACAACTAAGAACTTTGTTCCTACGTACAATGTGCACCCAGACTTTGAGCAGACTTTTTTCGGGGAAAAAAAGTGCGCACTTTGGCCGAGATAATACAGTACATGTTACAGTCAAAACATATTCTACTAAACAAAATTACAGTTAAAATTAAGAGCTAAAAGGTTCCAGACGACACCACTGTAAACAACTGAGACAAGGCACCCTTGTGAACTGAAGGCAACAATGCCAAGACAGGATGTGGAAAGGAAAACCTCAGTTGTCAGAAGAGAACCGATATCACTGAGTAACAATCCGAGAACAGTCACCTCTTTCTGGGTAGCATCACTTGACAATGACCTGCTAATTCCATGCTGCAACAAGATTGAAACCAGGGACAGGAAAGATGGAAGGAGGATGAGCTGGTGTTTGGGTTGGCTGGTTAGATAAACAGATATGTATTTACGTATGTGTATGCATGTGTATGTATGCATGTATGTATGTATGTACTGTATTTTATTCATTTAGTTATTTAAAGCACATAACGCGTGCAATGTCAGTACACCTGTATGTTCACTAGGGGCCAAGATGGAATCATGCAAAAGCCAGGGTGCTAAAAGTAGTTAGTCTTAAGAAATGATTATTATTTATTTATTTTATTTAAAGCACTTGTAATGCGTGCAATGTCAGTAAACCTGAATCTGAGGCACGGATGATTTAAAAGATGATAGTGAGTTTGTAAGGTGGGGCCTCTTGTGGTAGACAGCTCCAAATGCAAGGAGCACAGCAGCTAAAGGAACATGATCCTACAATTGTCCTGAACCTAGGTTCCTGCAACAAACAGTATCAGATGAACTGTATGTTATACAGTCTCTGAAGCCTCAAAAAGTGCTAAAACACGGTTATCTAACAGCAAAAAAGTAATGTACAGTAATGTGGGTTGAAAATGTTTCTTGAAACAGCACATACTTTCAGCAGAAGATATTTTCCGAGGAAGACTGTTCCAAAAGTGTAGTTCAGTGGTAGACAGGCGGAAAGACAGAGGACAGGCAGACAAACCTATCAATTGCATTAACACTGACATAAGCTGCAGACAGAGTATGTTCATATTACACAAAATGTTAACTGTATCACATTTAACACTAAACATAATATGCAATTAATTCCAACCTCAATCTGTCTCATAAGAAGTGGAAGGGTCTTTTTGAAACGGTCGCTGATGTCAACAGCATCGAGCACTTGAATTTTCTCACTGTATGAAGCTTTTACAAGAGATGTGCAGATGTCAGGAAGATGGTGGACTGGAACACTGTCCAGCATCTTCTGCAAATGACATTCAAACACCGGCTATAAATGCAAGAAAATCAGATCGCTCACACAAACAGCTTTATCTGCTGCATAAATTTATGGCGATTATTTCAAGGGACGTTCATCCTTTGTTAGATCCTTTATTAAACCTTTATCTTCACTGGCCAGAAAAACTTCATTCCAGTGTGCAAACACATTTAGGACAAGAGCCGCATAAGAGCAAGAAACTGCGTGGTTGGCATACACAATACACCAAAACCAATGGTACTATTGCTACTGGCATCTGTATATATTGATAAGAGGCTAAATAACCACAGACTGACCTCTACTGCATCCAAGTCTATGCAGCAGCCAAAGCAGTACCATAACCAAACATGTTATTATCTAGTAAGCCATTGGCATAACCAAACATGTTATTATCTAGTAAGCCATTGGCATAACCAAACATGTTATTATCTAGTAAGCCATTGGCATAACCAAACATGTTATTATCTAGTAAGCCATTGGCATAACCAAACATGTTATTATCTAGTAAGCCATTCGCATAACCAAACATGTTATTATCTAGTAAGCCATTCGCATAACCAAACATGTTATTATCTAGTAAGCCATTCGCATAACCAAACATGTTATTATCTAGTAAGCCATTCGCATAACCAAACATGTTATTATCTAGTAAGCCATTCGCATAACCAAACATGTTATTATCTAGTAAGCCATTGGCATAACCAAACATGTTATTATCTAGTAAGCCATTGGCATAACCAAACATGTTATTATCTAGTAAGCCATTCGCATAACCAAACATGTTATTATCTAGTAAGCCATTGGCATAACCAAACATGTTATTATCTAGTAAGCCATTCGCATAACCAAACATGTTATTATCTAGTAAGCCATTGGCATAACCAAACATGTTATTATCTAGTAAGCCATTCGCATAACCAAACATGTTATTATCTAGTAAGCCATTCGCATAACCAAACATGTTATTATCTAGTAAGCCATTCGCATAACCAAACATGTTATTATCTAGTAAGCCATTGGCATAACCAAACATGTTATTATCTAGTAAGCCATTCGCATAACCAAACATGTTATTATCTAGTAAGCCATTGGCATAACCAAACATGTTATTATCTAGTAAGCCATTCTAGTAAGCCATTGGCATAACCAAACATGTTATTATCTAGTAAGCCATTGGCATAACCAAACATGTTATTATCTAGTAAGCCATTGGCATAACCAAACATGTTATTATCTAGTAAGCCATTGGCATAACCAAACATGTTATTATCTAGTAAGCCATTGGCATAACCAAACATGTTATTATCTAGTAAGCCACTGGTGACTCTTCTTGTTATTTGTGCACTATTGGTTTGCTGAACTTGTTCGTTTACATGAACTTTAACACCATTGTGGCTAGCATAGGCAGCACTTTCATGAGATGCTCAAAAGGCACTTTATTAAGTGTCAAGATAACGACCTAACTAACAACCCTGTGAGTATTATGCTTTTACTACAGTATAAGCGGAATAGATCTTCACAGATCCAGTGGATAGAAAGACTGTAAGCTTTCAGCATGGACAAAACTGGAATGGAGGTATCTAAAATCTTGAGTCTGGCCAATATTCAAATGAAAACATCTCCAAACCATGAGTTTCACCAGAAATTTAATAACTTACAAACCTTGAGTTTTGCCACTGTTGGAATCGAAATATCGAGCATATCAACGAGCGTGGATGCCTGCTCGCGAAAGTGATCTGCCAATCGAACCAAATCGCTGTTATTCTTTGTCTCATAATCTGAACAGAAACATACGACTGCTGTAAGTACTTGGGTACATGACGGTCCAGTGGCTAAACAAAGAGGCACTGTCAACCCAAAAGGTGTTTAAACCCTTTAAACTGTTTTAAACAGTTTAAACCCTTGCAATGTTGCGATATTTAAACCTTTGCAATAAGTCAGATATTTCAACATATATCTTTCACTAGGAAGCTCTAGTGAACTTAGCTATAAAATGAGTACAGTGACTGTACACTGTTGGTGGACCAGACCCGTGCATGGTGGACTGCCAGAATGTGGCACCCCTCTGGAAATGCCCTTGATCCCCAAGCAAGCAATCCTAAATCTGCTACAGATTAGAGGTTGTATTAGAGTACTACAGTATTTGGGTCTTTGAGAAGAGATTTTAACGGAAAACTACCTTGATCGTTTTCGAGTTTGTCCAACTGTGTCACTTTGGCAACCAGGTAAGGCGATTCTTGCAGCAGCTCGTCCACTTTAAAGCGGCAGAGGCCAGTCACCAGCAAAGTATAAGTTGGTTTGGGCCAATTTGTGCCCGTAACTTGGACAACGACAGCTGCAGTACCAATTGAATGCAAAGCTGTGTGCTCTTCCTCCTAAGAAGGAAAAATAATAAAAAATAATAAAAATAATTTAAAGATGGCAAACAGTCAGAATATGACACAGCACAGTCCAACGTAATGCCTAAACTGCTTGCACAGTACGATCATCATAATCATTATGATAATCGTAATCATTAAGTCAAGGTTTCTACAGTGTTCAGTGAAAGCTAGGTCATGGGATCCAGCTTATTCACGGCGCTCAGTCAAAACAAAATCGATAGGCAAGAAGGATCGGTCCTAGGTCAAGATCCAAGAGTCAGGCAGGCAGGCAGTTGGACAGCTACGGTGGGCGGTGTTTGGAATTGAATCTGCAAGATAGATAAGGGGAAGAAGAACAAAGTACAACTGTGACATTTTAAAACATTTGTCCATGAACAGAAAGAAAAAGTGAAGCTCTGATCATAATACAAATGATGTTGGCATTTAATCATCAAAGATCTTTCTTAGTTAAAGATAAGGCGTAAAGTTCAAGATAATCACATTTATGGTAGATTACACATGTTTGCATTACCCTTTATGTTCCCTACTTCGCCAATCACTTGTGCATGTATAAATTTTGTGTCACAACTGACTTTTCTAACCATTCAGTTATGCATAACACAAAAGCGCTTGCCAGCTGCGGAAAAGCTACTTGTGTCCTAACTTACTCACTTACTCATTTTAATCGATCACAGTGGTCTATTCAGTAGTGCACTGGACTCTGTAATCCAACGACTGCAAGTTTGAGCCTACTGAGTGGACTCTGCCTAATGACCCTGAAAACAGCTGCTTTCGTATGTTTGTCTTGTGCCTCAGATCCATATTTACAGGCCTTCAGCAATAAATAAATATGTGTATATATAAACCACCGAGCACAGAAATATGGTGTGGCATCCTTAAACCACTAAGTCTCATTAGGCAAAACCTACATCAACATCACCAGGTTCAAGTGGTACAACACCAATGATGGTACTGCTCAGTGAGTTCCGACTCAACAGACGACTACGCACCATGTTCATGCTGAAAATAAATATTTGCATTTTAATTCATAAAATTTTTCAAACCACTAGCTTCATCCAGCCTCTCCACCTCTTGTCCATATTTTGCTTATCCTTTTCTAGAAAATGACCTGTATTTCAACCTTGCTTTACTTATTGGTGGTGCACAGTAATCTAGTAGTTAGCATGCTGTCAATCCAGAGGATGGGGATTAAAATCCACACCAGGGCAGAAAAAATTTAATAATTTCTGCTACACTTGCGCTCCCTAATGAAATCTGCTATAAAGTGACAACATGGACTGTTTGTTGTCGTTAGGGAAAATTATGCAGCAAGGAAAAGGCCTGGACATCCACGCCAAGGTTAAGAAAATGAAGTGCTAACATTTCATACTCATGGCAGCCTCTTATGGTTAGTTCAAAGGACTGCTCTTCTTACTAACGGAAGTTTAAGTAAGAACAGTGAAGCATGGACATGTAAAATGTAAATGTATAGGCTTTCTATAGCGACTGTATGACCGACTCTGCTCGTTTTGCAATGAATTTGTCAGGTGAGATCCTTCACCACCGCTACCCGTTTGGAATGGGCGCCATCCGATTTAAGGTCCCCGTGCACGGACCGTACTAGCCCGAGATTTAAATCCCTGAAATAAGCCACGATCGGGACGCGAACCAGGGATCTTCACGCATGCATAGAGGCTCCTGGGTGTACGTATTTACCTATGTATATAACTAGGCCAGTCGTGTTTACGATTTCATTGGCGCTACATGACGCTTGCAGTTTATGCTTCAGATGTTTCCACCTCCTTCGGTCTTATCAAAACAGACGTTTTCAGTTAAATTTTGATTGAAATTTCAAATCTTAAAAAGTTCAATTGAAACGCGTAAGAAGCAAACACAGCTGATTGAAGCCCGCAGCGAATAAATTTAGTAGTCTAAACAACAATCTACTTTAGAAGCACTATCTAACTTTTACAGGTCATACTTGCGCAGCTGGCGAACTGGAATTCTCATGGAGGATCCTGGAAGAAGGACATTATCGCTTACAAGCAGCAGTGGAAGACGCCTAGGAATCTGTATCGACGTCGCCATTTCTCTCGTTTTTGAACTTAGAACATTGAACTTCTGGCCCTTCTGTATCTCTGCCGCAAAATTGTCTAACCTACCAGCGGCTAAGTAAAAGCCGCTGCAGGTCTTCGCGCGGCTGCCTTGCCAGCGTTAAAATCGGCTTCTGGTAAAGGCGTCTTGCCCAAATTGTAAGGAAGCATGTTAGCAATATTCTAGCTAATTCAGTTTAATGGAATTTAAATCTCCGAAATTTTTCCTTGCCACGCAAAAGCCGCATCACCATGGCAAACTGAACGAATCAAATCAAATCTAGAAGAGTCAGGTTGCGTGGTAATTTTCGGTGCCAGGTCAAGAATGGGGTAAAGAAAAGATGCATGGAAACATGGATTCTAGTAGAACTGACGCAATTAATGGAAGCCAAAGCAAATGCAAACCCCAAAAAATTCCCAGCGCCACGCAAAAGCCGCATCGGGAATACCAGCTTCTTTGGCGGAGTTACAGTATATCAAATGCAGTCTGCAAGAGCCACGTTGTTTGGTCAGTTTAGGCGCCAGGTCAGTCTCAGTGAACGTCAAGGGGAAGACTGAACTGGCCTAGTTAGCTACATCGGTAAGTGCGTACACCAAGGAACCTCTGTGCGTGAGGATCCCAGCTTCCCGTCCCGGTCGTGGCTTATTTCAGATATTTAAATCTCGGGCTAGTACGGTCCGTGCACAGGGACCTTAAATGGCGTGGCGCCCATTCAAACGGGCTGCGGTGGTGAAGGATCTCACCCGATAAATTCATTGCAAAATGAGCAGGGTCGAGGCCATACGGTCGCTATATAAAACCTATACATTTACATTTATTTACACCGTGCTACGGAGGAAATTAATTGGTGGTGTTCGTGGTATGTGCAGGAGCGGAAGAAGGATAGAACAGCTTGAAAAGTTCAGTTTTCAGTCTTGAGTGAAAAGCTGCAGAAGAGAGGGCAAGCGTAGGAATGCTCAGATTGACAGGCGACAGAGGGGATATACCAATTGGTACCTTTTCCAAATGCATAATTGTTGAATTAGGCCAGCATTTCATAGTGTCACTTCATTACGATTGGCTAATATATCTGGCTTTAAAAATGTTAGAACAGTAAAAGCAATATGTGAAATGAGCATAAGAAATAATTCATTAGCTGAACAGGCCTCAATAGTTTGTTTTTTAAATATTAAGTAGATAAATACTAGTAACACTATCTTCTAAGCAGTTTAAATGAAACTGTAGGGGTGGAATAATGCTCTAATTTTGTTGTCTTACTTATAAATGAAATATTACATATGACATTGTTTTCATCTAATGTTCATATATTTGTATATTACAAGTAACGAAGCCTAGGTGTATTACCAGTAAATAATCCTATGGGTAATTAAGCCAGTAAATAAACCTAGCAGAATTACCAGAAATAAAGTCTGGTAGAACTACCAGTAATTATGCCTAGCAGTATAATCAGAAATTAAGCCAAGGAGTATTATCAGTATACCCTGACTATTATTTATCAGCTCCTGAAACAGCAATAGCAGTTATTTGCCAGCACTCAAAAAATCTGCAGCTGACAGATAAACAAGACACAGACAATGACAAAGAAACAAACAGATACACACACAGACAGGCAGACCTAGGCAGAGAGACATACTAAATGACACAGACCAACACTGGAATACATACATATAGGCCTACATTGTCACAAAGTGTGAGTCTGAGTGACAGAAAACCAAGACGATATAGCCCAGCTCATGCATGCCTTGGGGCATGGTAGCCGAATGGATAGTGCGTTCGGCTTGTAATGTAGAGAGTACAGATTTGAACCTCCCTTTGGATGGTTACTGTGCAGGGACCTTGAACAAGTCCTCTACCCACAGTTGCTTCTTGCCTCAAATTCGGATTTACCGACCTTGCATGCGTAACCAATGCAAAATAATAATACACGTTAAATTTTTACATATTAATTTTGATCTTCTCATTTTGTCCTTAAAGGTTAATTGCAAAATTTTTAAGTTCGTATCCTACTGTTTTAGCTATCGCTTAATGTGATGTTGGAAATAAAATTTCGTTCAGTAAGCTTATGTTTAAGTTGTCTTGAGAAAAGTTTTATAAAAGCCAGTAATAATAATAGAATTCAGAACGAAATACCCCATTGGCATTTGCAAATTAGGTTACAAAAATAAAACTGGAAAGAACTTGAACAGTGCTCTTTGACTGAATAAGGAGGCCTGAATATAAACGAACAGTATAACAAAGAGTTCTTTATTATTCAAAAACCATAAAATAAAAAAACCTTTGATCATTTTTAACTCAGCTGGATCTTCCAAGAATTATGCACAGTGTCCTTTCTAAATATCCATTTAAATTTCGTTAAAAGTCAACACATTTGGCTTTTAAAGGGTTAAGTGCTATGCATAAAAAAGCAAATGTACTGGTGCAGTGCAAACAAAACTCTGAAATACATCAGCTGCTCATGAGCAGGACCTGCTCATCTGCAAACTTCAGATGTTCAATTTCACACAAGCCAACACGTAAATGAGCAAACCTTGCTCAAATGCAAACTTCAGATGTTCAATTTCACACTGCAAAAATTTCAGATGTTAAATTTCACACTGCAAACTTCAGATGTTCAATTTCACACAAGCCAACATACAAATAAACGTCAACACTCGAATGTCTCATGAACTTAGCGAGACAAGAAAGTACAAAATTTGGGGTTTGTCATTCTTTAAGACTACATGGAACTCATTTTACGTGTTACAAATTAACTCATTTCAAATGTACTAACTCAGCTTATATATATATATATATACATACATATGATATATATATATACACATACATCTGTGCATTGGTGCATAGATGTAAACAGGGATATTCAAATGTAAGTAGGTCAATTACTAGTACAGAATTTGCAGTTGGTGTCATGTAATCAGGGAAACCATGGCAACAAACCGATCCCAGACAGCCACATATTAATTGATTTTAATGTATTTCTCACTGGCGAACTGGTCACAACTCTTGCAAAGATGAAATTACATGGACAAATAAATATTATAGAAATGTGTCGACTGTTTAATTGAATACAGGGCTAAAGACTTGTAGGAGTCGTAGGCTATCCACTATATTGGCAGTGGGGATTGCTGCTCTAAATAGGTAGCGCTGAAGTAAAAGCTGGCATAAAATTTTACTTCTGGTAGTTTGTTATGGGTAGCCATCAAGACCAAAAATATTGCATCATTATTTCCTATGAATCTATCACCGTTTACTTGCCACAAAGCAGACCAGATGTCAGCAAATGCCTCGCCACCAAGTGTATTAATGTACAACATTTGATAAAAGAACAAAGTATATAACTATAGCTATAAAAGAATTCAAACACACCTCTTTGAACTTGAAGGATGATTGTCAGAAAGATAAAATGAGCATTCAGTTCTGCCAAACTTTATCATTTGTCTTGTCTTGTCCTTAACCCTCCTTGAGCTGAGGGTTGACAGCACCACCGACAATTCTGTACCATCTGCTTCTGTCCCTCGTCTCTTGTAATAACTGGTCAAACGATAATTCAGTCCATGGCTTGATGCTGTCTATCCATGTCATCTTGGGTCTTCCCTGAGCTCGGGATCCAGGAATTGTGCTTTTACCATTTACGGATGATAAATGTATGCCTGTGTATCTTCGAATGTTCTTATGACTTAAGTCACAAGTAATTTCTGAAAGCATGCAGTTTGATGCTAAATAAACCGAACATTTTTGGACACTAACAAACTCAGAAATTTATTTAGTGTTATTATCCTGAGTTACTGGTAATACATGCTTTCTAAATGCAAAATGCATATATATGGCAAGAAATACATATATATGTTTAAGAAGCTTAAACTCTGCAAAAAGAAACATGCTCACACATAATATCACTCTCTACAAAGTACAAAATCTACAGCAAAATATTCAAACCTTTTTATAGCCCAGTAATATACACTAAAATACTGTATATGCAAAATACTGCATAGTATAGAAATGCCTGCTCTTCTGTCTTTTCCAATTCCACGAAATATGAATCATGAATGAGCAAGAGGATGAGTACTTCAACAAAACTGAATCAGCTATCAAAGGAATGACAGAAAAGTCATATGAAAGAATACAACGAAATAAAATAAAATGGAAAAATGAACAACCGAATTTAAACTTTTGGGCTTCTTTTCGTAAGGTAACTGCAAATATTCACAAAAACTAAACTAAGTTTTCTTGCTCTTTTCATGTATCAATTCTTTTTTACAATTTTCCGGCAACTGAAGAAAATCCAAAGCAGTTACAACAGCGGATTGGCAAATAAAATGAGTATTGGTCAGACAAATTACAATCTAATTAGTTCTAAATAAAGAAGATGGTTGCAAATGAGACAAACTGAACAAGTTAAACAAGAGATGATTATTGTAAGATTCTTGATCCGCAAACAGGTACAGTAGCTGTACAAACTACTGCACAATGGAAAAGTAGTATCGGCAGCTTTGCTACTAACAACAAACAACACGTTCAACAAGTCAAACAGTAGAAGAAAACTAGAAAAATCACAAAATGCAAAACAAGTGGCAAAGGCGAGGTTAAATGTCATACCTTAGAAAGGCAAGGAAGAGCTCTGGCTATTAACAGCAATTAATTTGCTGTAATCTGGCAGTTTCTTTACAGTGTAAAATGCTATGACAGAAAATAGTTTATTCAGTGACGAACCGTACAAAAAACTTATTCGATGATGAACCTTATAAAAAACTTATTCGATGATGAACCCTATAAAAAACTTATTTGATGATGAACCCTATAAAAACTTATTCGATGATGAACCCTATAAAAACAAATGGATGTAAGAAATTGCATCTGATTGGTTTTTTACCATTCATGGACTTACCAAATGCAGAACTAACGTAGAAATCATGCCCTTAAATCAGTAGTTGAGGGCAACTGCTGGTTATTAGTATAGTATTAATGAAACCATAGTAGCTGATTTTAAATAAACCAACCTAGTACTGATGGTTATCATAGTAACTGTTCACAAATAGGGGCTGTCAAATGTTCATTACATTATATTGGTGCACGATGTAAAGTAACCCATGGACGGCTATGTACATCCTGGGCAGCCTATGCAGTTTTTTAATGATCACTGAAAGGCACATAGTTTGATCAGTTTTCTTTTGATAAAAGAACACTCGCTGTTCAAAACATTAAAACCTTTCATTTATACACTGACAACCAGCTCACAAGTAGTATTATGAATTGTGACTTAATTTGTGCATTCTTTAATTAAAACAGCTGTAAATGACCAATGTTGTATGGTCAGCCAGGAAAACAGTAATAATCTGCCACATCACATATTTTAAAACATTATGTAGGGTTTATAATGGATATATATGTGTATATATATACATATATATACATATATATATATATATATATATATATATATATATATATAGCAAGGACCGTCTAATGTGAAGCACCTTTGAGGTTCTTAGATGCTACACTAAAATGTCCAGATATACGGGTACATACATACATACACACACATATATATACATACATATACACACATACATACATTACTCGGTGCTTTCAGTACCTCTCGAAGAAGCAGTGGTCTGTTTGCTCAGTTTCTGAAGTCCATTCTTCTGATAAGATGACAGGCTTCCTACAGCACTGAGAGGCAACGGATTCGAAGGGTGGGCATAACCGCATGGCTGAAGGTGAGAGTATATGGTCCCTTAGATAAGACATAATCAGTTAGCAATATTGCATTGTAAAACACTAAAGCAAAATCCAAAATCACTCACAAACAAAGCAAGCTTATTCACTTGGAAAAACGAGCGTAATTCGGCCCAGTCTCTAATAAAACAGCTGCGCTTATTACGTCTTCATCTCTGCTGTAAACCACACATAAGGCACTTGCATCAAACATAACTTGGGTGAACACATTTTAAATAATACATATGGGCATGCCATGTTCAGATGTACTGAACTGTATGCAAGGACATTGGCAAGGGAGGTCAAGGTCCACAGTGAAAAAAGGTAAGAATGATCACCTAAGCGAAAAGGTCGTCAAAGTTTTTTGAACCATAAAGCAACACTAATTCTTACTTGGCTGTCCCTCAAAACAGAATTCCTCAGTGCCCCACTTAACACCCCGTGCTGATGCCCTTGGCTGCACACCTAATCTAACGCAGGTCATGTTTTACGACTTGTATGCAGGTAAATATCGTAACATTTATATAATGCATTTAAGAAGCAGTCTACTTGGCTGTCTTACGCATCCAAAAGGCACAACTTGAGGCAACATACAGTAATAGCTCATTATTACATGCCTTTGTCAACATTAGTCTTCAAGAACCATCATCTGAAATGTAAATGTAAATGTACATGTTTCTCTATGACAACCATATGGCCTCGACCCTGCTCATTTTTCATGCTAGCCTGAGATTCAAATCTCTTAAATAAGCCACAATCGAGTTGAAAACCAGGGATCCTCACTCACAGAGGCACCTCGAAACACTTTAACCAACGTAGCTGGTTAGGCCAGCGGTTACAAGAAGGCACAGAGTGTCGAAGTAAACATCTGAAAGTACTTCTGTGGCAAGAACATAGAAATCAGTACACATACTTCATTTTTTCTTTGAATTAAACTCTTAAATGCTAGTCAAAATCTTGAAAGAAAATGTATTAAAAAGACACAGCGTGAGCAAATTCGGCCGCAATAGTCCTGCATCATCGATGAAACAACATTGCATCTTCAGCTGCTGAAAAAATATGTTCATTCTTCAAAAATTTTAGTTACCACTGAAAGCAAAAGACAATCGAATGCAACTGTCCATTAATAAAACTATAACACCAAAAAAGTAATACTCTGCATCATCATAAAGTTTGGTGTAAATCGAATAAGAATTAATCCTTTTATTATTAATGACAAACATTCATATTTCCATTTTTACTTAAATCAACATTTAGATACGAATTCCAGTAATCAACACCCAAATTTTGACATAATTTAATCCCATTGTCTCACTTCATGTAATGCTATTAATTACAAACCGGCACTGAGCTGAGCTCTAAACATCTGTGGTAAGAAAATGATTGCCTCCAAGCAAAAACCAGATTGGTCATGAACAGTTTTTAAATCAATCAAACAGCATTCAGTAGCCTTGGTTTATGACTACTGAAAAATGCCCTTAACAAGAAGTAAAAGTCACTGAGAACTGCAGAAGATGCACACCAATTGAACTGTTCTGTACAGATTCCTCCACTTACTTATTTACAATTCCCTAACAATAAACTCATTTATGTTCCCTTCAATTTCTGCAGTTCCTTCGTCGATTTTAACCCCTTAAAACACGCACACAGTCGTGCTTATTTCTACGCAGAATCTTGCTGGCAATAAAGAGTTGCACGAACTTCATTTGGCTGGATTGGTGACATCATGCAAACATACATCTTGAAGTAGATGACAAATCTCAGTCTATTCCTAACGATTGCTTCAATTCATTATTGCTTCTTACGACAGACACTGAAGTGTGTTCATATCTTATGATGCTGGTGTGATTTCAAGAGCATTTGGCACTGATGAAAACGACACCAAGTCAGGCTAGCAGACTGGTGAGTCTTATTGAAGATTCTAGCCTGCTACTGTACAGAATAGGTACTATCGAGTCCGAGTACTATTTCTATCACTGAAAAGCACTTGCAGTATTTTGAGCTGAAACTTTTTAGAGCAGTATGCACCAACTCGTCGACGGCACTTGAAATTTGGCTTTGATGCTGAAGCTGCTTTGTTCTGGTGGCACTAATAAATGGATGATTGAAGCGCACATTTTGCTGCCATGTCTAAGATTTCAGGCGTTAATTGAGCAAACTGATAGACAAGGCGCTGACCATCAACCTTGTTCAGAATTCCACGAGCGTAGTAGTACCTGAAAGTGCAATTAACCATAATTATTTTTAATCTAAGGCACAAATGACTTCTAGTAAATAAATTAGCATTGGATTTGAAAGCTGGTCTCTGGAAAATTAGTCTTCCTCCCAATTTTTGAGGCCATCCAGAAATTTGTTCATGAACACATGAGAACAGCAGCACACGGCAGTGGTGGATTCAGAGGGGACAGTATGACCCCTCTTAAACAAGGTATAACTGCTTTTCTTCTTATGCCCTAGACCCCCAATTGCCCTTTCCCAACTGAACAAAAATAAGTAAGTCTTCTGCTTCATCAGCCTTTATGCTTACCCTGTATGTATGAATATATAGCCTCAATCCTGCTCAGTTTTCGGTAAATTTGTCAAAGGGAATTCCTCATCACTGCAGCCCATCTGAATGGGCCCACCACATTTTAGGTCCCTAGGCAGGATCAGATGCAGAAGTCAGTGGCGGCTCCAGTATTGCCTGCGAGGGGAGGAAGCAAAAGCATTTCCAAAGGAGTACCACATTCTGGCAGTCCACCATGCATGGGTCTGGCCTGAGGGCATATAACCAACAGGGGTACAGCGGGGGGCAAACCGCCTTCACACACCTATAGCTAAATCCACCACAGGCAAGAGTTGAAGCTAGAGTGAGGGCTATAGGGGTCTAGGGCATAAGGAAAAAAGCAGTTATAATAGACATCAATTTACCTTGTTTAAGAGGGGTCACACTATCCCCTCTGAATCCACCACTGCCATGTATTGATCATAGAGACCCACATGCCAAACTGCTACTTCCCTCTCAGTACTGCATCGATTCTACACCCCTGTATCATCGGTAAAAGGATGTAGACTGTAGACTTACCTGCAGTTTGCTCCATGGCAACCACTGACTAATGCCTTTAGCATTATTACAGTGACACTGTAAAATCTCAGATAATCATTATTGGTATTATTGTTATTATTATTAACTAATATTATTATTAACTTATATTATTATTAACTATTATTATTTTTTTTAAATTATTATTAATTATTATTATTATTATTTATTATTATTTTTTTTATTATTATTATTACTACTACTACTATTACTACTATTATTATACCTTAGTGCTCTTCCCATTGTCTCGTAGTTCATGTCTGGCTTGTTCTTGTGAAGTCCCCAGAGCCTTGAGACTGCTTTTGAATCAACAAGCTTAAAAATGCCATGCTCTTGATCAGTCCATTTTATGTATCGTGGACAGTAATCCTTGCTGAATAGCAGTTGGAGCAGAAACTGCCAGAGGTAGGTAGTGCAGCCATCTCTGCGGAACTTTGCTGCTAAGACAAGGTCTCCGTTCTTTGACCGATTCACTGCAACACAATAACGCCTGTCTCAAAGCCAAGAAAAATTAGGTTAAAGCTAGGCAGGTAAGGCAGATAATGTAAAGTAAGGCACAGTGAGCTAACTCAGCCAGTCAGTAAGTTGTTCAGTCAATCAGTAGTCAGTCAGTCAATCAAACATCAATGAAGCAACCATTACCCAACTTTCATTCACTCCTCAATCACTGATCAATCAATGCTTGTCTTTATTCCATCAACAAATGAAACAATCCTATTCAGTGCTGACGAAGTGTCATTTGCACTGGATTTACCACACAAGAGTTTCTTATAGTAACGTTACATAAATATCCAATTACATAACACTACATGTCATCACTGCTCCATTTTGCCACAGCAGCAGCAGCAGCAGTATCATCAGTAGCAGCAGCAGCAGCAGCAGCAGCAGCCAAGTTATACTTTACTCTGCAACAAATTTCTGTGTCATGTGCTAATTTGATGCCAAATAAAAGCCACCCTGTAACTAAATGAATTTCAATGAAAACCAGATGATTTACGCCTTGTCTAATTTAAGTCCTGCCAACATGACAGATGGGTTGGCCATGCACCTACTTCCCAGTACGTGTGAGCCAACCGACTGCAATCATCCAGTCACTGTGTGTACCACATCCAAGATTCAAGCTCTCAGACACACTCCCACACCCGTTTCCCATTTGGGAGTCTCACTTGAAAAATTTATTGGTACTGAAGTATACAAATTAACAACCACCTTTTTTTCTGGTTCACCTGGACTGACTTTCCTTTCCAAATTTATCCTTCCCCACTACCCTGGGCATCTCCCAGATGAAACCCTGTTTCTTCACTAATGCCTACTCGTTCTTTGCAGCCATTGGACAAAGACTTTATGGATAAGGGGCTGCAGTAAATGTCACAGACCAACGAAAAGTGTTTTCCCTGATCTACTGCAGTAGGTGTAAAAGTTTCAAAGTTCCACATTTTTCAAAAAATATGTTTTTCATTAGACTCTACTTATTAAAGTGTTACCACTGTAAAACTTTTGTGTGTTGGAGGTTGTTTTTTGGTTTTCCCCAAAGGCCCTAGACTCACGACTCAGTAGTATTATAAATGAGTTATATGTTATGTTTTCCACACTATGTAGACATTGTTTGGTGTTAAGGAAGATGCTGAAGGAAGTACTTACAATAATAATAATTATAACTAATAATTATATAATTATTATTTTAACAATAATTTAATTCCCACTATCATGAGGCCCAAATCAATTTGACAAGGCTCCAAGTGAATACTTGCATACTCTTAGTTACAGCACAGTTGGTGAGCTTGATGCATCTGGCATCGCGCTCACCAACAGCAGCCTAATGCTATAGAGCAGTCCTTTCACGATGCTAAGACGAAGTTGTCTGGATATGACCCACAGCGGATGCAAGCACTTCATTACAACTGAATTACTTACAGTTAAGAGAGTAGCAGAGAAACACACACGCAGCACCACTTGTGGATCCTTCAAAAGCATTACACACACCAATCACCCACATGGAAAAACACTCAATCATGACTGGCATGGTGAAGAGCAGTTTTTATTACGGATGTGCTCCTAACAACGCCAACCTCTCTTAGCCTCTCTCACACGAGAGACAGTGGCTTTCGAATGCCTGGAAACAGGTGAAAGCCGCGTAACCATGTTGGCACTGAAACGCAAAACTGCTAATCGAAAACAGCGCAGAAAACCTCTGGCAGCTGATATGCTTTTTGATTTGCAACGCAGATACAGCGTTGAAAAGCAGCCAGCGCTACCACTGGCCACTGACAGGACACTCCGGTCAACACAAATTGAAAACAGCAACCAAACTGTGCAGCTTACGTTTTGATTTTTCACAGACGTCTGCCGACGAGCTGCCGTCTGGAACTGTGGCATCTACCTGGACAGGTGAGTAGCTGAAGCCATTCCTCAGACACCTGTTAACGGTTGTTTCTTCCGTCTGGATGCTGTAGCTGCAGGGAAGAGAGCGGCAGTCGCTGTCGCAGGCGTAATGCTGGAAAGACTGGAGTGTATTGTTGGCTACTGTTGAGTAGCTCTGGTAGAGATTGAAGTAGTTAATATCCATGGTGCTTGGGTAGACGAGCGAACACAGTTGGTGGACTGGAGGCTGTGGTGCAATGTAGCTCAGTGCAGGCACGAATATTGGACCTGGTTGAGGATACAGCGAATTTGAATGAGGAAAGTGCCCTCGAGACAGATTCACCAAAGGGCTTGGGCTGTTCAAGATGTCTGTTGAAAGAGAATACATTCAAACATGTGGATCAGTTACAGACAGGCAAATTCAAATATAAAACTAAAACTACTTCCACATGCAAAAGCATCAGACGTTTACACTTTTAATATTCCGGCACTACATAAATATTTGATTAACCAATTTTACAGAGGTTCTTCAATTTCTGCTTTAAAAAATATCACTGTTATGGAAATGACTGATGGTGCAGGTGAAATGTAATGCAACATACAGTAGCATGCTGTAATAATTTGAGGTAATGTAACACAAATTTATGGAAATTTACATAGTAACTATTAAGTGTCTCTGATTAATGCACAAGCACACACAAAACAAGAAAAATTACAGTGTGATAATAATGATAATGATAATATTAATAATAATAATAATAATAATAAGATTTATATATAACATGGCCAAAGCCAAAAAAGGGCACTGTTTTCTGCTTGAGTTAAAAAGCAACAACAGTCATATGACAGTTTAAAAAGTCTAGAGTCGTGACTTGAGTGTGTCCAGAGAAGGTGCATTCTTCACATGTGATACCTTACCAAAATGGCCTCTGTCTTACTTTCCCTAAAGGCAGATATTAGAGATTTCATCTGAGATTTAAGGGCATAAGTTTGGACTTTTGCCAACCGATACCTTGCGTATTTGGTTACCTGCACCATATAAGCAATGAGATAAAAACATAAAAGACACTGCATGAGAATCAGAAACAGACAATGTCAAACCCCGTCCTTGCTGGCTCCAGCATCCTCCAAAAACATGAGACATTTGAACAATTTTCCCAGTTGCTAGAAAATACTCTACAGATGTTTAATGCTTAAGTGCCTTTATGAGGATCCTAAGTGCAATTTAAGAGAACACGGATAGCTTTCCAACATAAAAAGAAACAGTTATGAAGAAGTTTAATGAAAAGCCGGCTTTCCATCATCACTGCCGTGGGTGTTTTGCCAATTCATAACCAGGGGCCATGACTAACCTTTGAACTCACGGCTCATATGTTACTCTTCGCTAGTCAGAAACGAGTAACACCCACCGTTGACGATGACAAGTGAAGTTATCCGCAATACGCATAGGGGCCCAGCCCATATAAACGATACAATAAACGCCGACGGGAATCCGTAGAAATGAATAATTTATGAGAAACGGGAAGAATTGATTGAGCAACCGCTTCTTAAGCCTTTGATATCTGAATATAGATCGACGCTCCCCACAGACGACCTTTTCTTAAGGGCTTAGACGTGACTGTCAACCCAGCTGCACCACAACAACCCCTCTTTACCCCCCTCGTGATGCACCATACAAATAGGCAATGCAATCCAGGCCATGCTCTTTGAATCCACTGTTTTCAGAAGAGGACTGTGGTAAATTGGTAGCGTCGTCTAACCATTTTATTGGGCTCTTCCTCTTCCAGAAGGGGCACGAACTCTTCTGAAATCAAGTCAGGGGAGGATTTTTAAAAGAGGGCATGGATTAAATGTTCATATTTAATAAATATAAATTTTATAGTTTCTATAAACAACATTTAGAATAACTGTTATAATCATAATCAGAAAATTGACTAAAATTGTATCATAGTGATTCTTGCAGCCTGTCAAAAATAACAGTGATGATATTTTGGGGACAGTGAGCTCTCTGGTGTGTAATTGTCAACATTGCAGTTTCAACAGCATAGAAATTAGTTACTATTGTAATGCAATGTATTCTAAACCAAACAATGACTACAATTTGTTCTTTACAGCTACACCTACTCGTTGAATGCTCTTTACGATGGCAATGCTATTAGTCTATCTAACTGGAATAATACTCCAATATTATGCTCTGTATTGTAGGTTTTGACATTGAGCATTTTAAGCTGTCATATTTATATTCTAACAAAGATATTCTAAGAAAAATATAATAATACTTAAATAATAAAAACAATAATAATAATAAGAAGAAGAACAACAACAACAACAACAGCAACAACAACAACAACAGCAACAACAACAACAGCAACAACAACAACAGCAACAACAACAATAATCCTTTCTAATATTAATAGTGTTCCTAAACTCAGTTATTACTGTTGAAAGAGAGACATAGGTAATAATTCGCCTGTCAACAGAGAATTAAATTCTGAACTTTATCAATCATGCACCGTTAGGAAATAAGACAAGCACAGCCATAAATCAAAACAACATTAAAAACACCACCACCAGCAACAACAACAACATCACTTAATAATAAGTTGCCATCAGATAGAAAAGGTCGTGGCAACGAGATAGTGATGGACAGCAAAAATATCTTACAAGACCAAGCAGCACAAAGAGGTGATGGCAATGGGCGATGAGCGATAAAAGAGGATAATTGGCCGGGCTGGCTGGGCAAGGAGGGGGTCGACCAAGAAGGGAGGAGTCAGAAAGGGAGTCAGAAGTCAGGAAAACCATTTAATCGGTTTTAAATAAAAGGAGTAGAAAAGCAGACGGAAGAAGTGGGTTTGTGTAGTAGAGCAAATAAATCCGGTGGCTGCTGAAGAGAATGCAAATGATGGTGCAGTAAGGAAAGAAGTTTATCTGCTCTTTGTAGAGGACGGAAAAATATGTAGTGGCGAAAAACTAAGAAGCAGGCTATGAAAGAGAAGTTAATTAAATAAATAACTCACCTTGTTCCATGTAGAACAGTATTTGTTGTATATTTTGAACGTTAGACAATAAAGGACAAGATAACTAGTAAAATATCTCACCTGGTTGTAGAAGAAATGGAAAGGCAGATGGTGATCGGTGGCATCTAGTATAAGGTTTGCTGAAGCTCTGGTTGATGTTGGACAAACAGACATCAGGACTTCCACAGCGGTTTGAATAACTGCTTCCGACCACCCTTGTTCTTGCACCTTTTCTCTGTTCTGAGAAGAAAGAAGCATCGCTCACCATATAGTCAAAAACAACTTACACAGAATTAGAATACATGTATTAATAATTGAATCATCCAAAGTTCAGTTATGTGTTTGAGCTGTGAAAACACAGTTACGTGTTTGAGCTGTAAACACAGTTATGTTTGAGCTGCGAACACAGTTACGTGTTTGAGCTGTGAACAGTTACGTGTTTGAGCTGTGAACACAGTTAGGTGTTTGAGCTGTGAACACAGTTATGTGTTTGAGCTGTGAACACAGTTACATGTCCAAGCTGTGAACACAGTTACATGTCCAAGCTGTGAACACAGTTACATGTTTGAGCTGTGAACACAGTTATGTGTTTGAGCTGTGAACACAGAATGCATGCTGCTCACAACTTGTACTATTCCTTGCACTAGTGTAAGATGCATGATTTGCTTATTATACTCTGGTGATACCACGACTGCCGCAGCCACTGCCTCCACCACCACCACTGGCAACAACACTATCAACATCACCACCATCCTGACAATCCTGGTCATTTATTTCACTCATTCTTTAATAAGTCAGTAGAACAGACCTGGGTGAAACTGTCCATCCTCTTTGTTGGACCATGATCCATCTGGGCTATCAGCTGGACTAGGCGGCATGGAAACTGAAACAATCCAAAAAATCTAGGTCTAGCATACTAACATTATTATTATTAGTAGTAGTAGTAGTATTTTTATTTTTATTATTACCCAAAGGATTATATTCCAAAGGCCTGATAAAAAATTGTTTGCCAGACTCATGTGATATGGAATGGCTAATCTTCGCTTAGTTCTGGATCGATGAAAGTGCCATGCAAAGCAATTGATTGCATGGCACTTTCATATATTATTATTATTATTTCTATTATTATTTCTATTATTATATGTATTCTGTTCAGGGTCCCACAGCAGTGACTCCTAAAGATGCAGGGAACATAGATTTAAGTATGCTGGAACTTCCTTAAAATACTGCTTTTGGGACCCACATCCAGTACCACATTACGATGACATCGAGTTATAATGAGGTAATGATTATTGTAAAGCTGAGCTCGAAGTCCTTAGGCATAGTATAACAGTATAATACAAAGTATGTATGATATATCATGATTTTAAGTTACTTTCAATTATATATATATATATATAATATATATAATATATATAATATATATATATATATATATATATATATATATATATATATATATATATATATATATATATATATATATATATATATATATATATATATATATATATATATATATACGTTTGCTCAGGATTGTAGTGGGACTACGTGTCTAGAGAATATTTTTTGTTGTCAGGTCATTCAAAGGTTGCCAGATATTCTTAACATCTAAAGAGAGGTAACGACAGCTGACAGCTATCCTGACACCCCTTCTTCCTCTCATCTCTCCTCCTCTCCAACCCCAAACACCATCCCCTATAGCTGCCACGCTGTCTCTCCATCTGACTTTTGAATCATGACCTGGAACCGAACCCTTTTGCCTATCGAGTTTGTTTTGACTGAGCGCCTGTGAATAAGCTGGTCCCCATGACGTGGCTTTCGTTGCACGCTGTAGAAATCTCGGAATCACGATTATGATTACAATTACGATAGGTTAAAGCGCTTGGTTTGTAAATGTAAGCGTAAAGGTTCAAGCCTCCCCAGTGGCAGTTACCGTGTAAGGAACTTGAGCAAGTCCTTCAGCACCATCGATTGATGCTTAATCATTACACAGTTGTGCTTATTAAATGCAGAGGTAATAATAATAATCACTCAGTTTTTACAATCCTCTTCTCAACAACAGATCTCAGAAATGCACCGAGAAGTTGATTACCGGTAGTTAAATGTAAATGTAAATGTACACGGTTGTCTATAACGACTCTATAGCCTCGACCCTGCTCATTTTTCAAAGAATACCCTTGTGGTGCTTGCACTTCACCAAAAGTACCTTCAGCTGCAATCTGTTAGTTCGATTATGGACATAGGTACAAAATAAAATATTACCATTACTTACTCTTACAGTTGAACAGTTATTATCTGAAAATAAATCCTACCTTCTGTGATTTTACAATCTTTGAACATCATGTGAGGCCGTGAGTCAGCATTCGCGCTGAATTCAGAGGACGAATGAGTTCTTCGAACTTTCTGACGGACGTCTTCATCTTCGCTGTGATTGCTAGCTACAACAAGAAACGACACAGATGTCAGCATAGGATATGCGTTGTCATAGAAACTCCCTGGTGCTAAATAAATGCTCTTCAACAACATCCTCATTCCTTTGTCCAATATGCCGAACCGCTTAACTTCCTAGCGCAAACTCACTGAATTGCTCCATATCTCAGAGAAAACTGACCTAAAATATTTCATGCATGGCAACAATCTCCAAGCTGACACTTTCCAAACATTAATACTGCCTCACAAAGAAGAGTGTTGTATAAGGTTTATCTGCTGATTCTGGCATTTGCTTAAAAAGCAAAAGCACACATCTTCAAATAATTATATTCTGTATGCAAATCCATAAACAGAAGCTGATTTTGTGCATTTCGACGATGATTTCGTTACAGCAAACACGGCCAGAGACGAAGTTGCAGACCTGTATGTAACTGATGTGCATCAAAACTGAAAAACTGAGCAATGGAGAGGTCTGCATAGTTCATTTTAACATAACCTAACATGACTAGTGTCAGCATTGTTTTTCGGGTTGAACTGTGGTGGATGGTACAGGGAAACGTAAGCGTGCATGCAACTTTGGAGCTTATTCATTGATGTATTCAAGCAGGTAAAGGGTACGGGCCAGTGTGCAATGCATGTATATATGTATGTTTGTATGTATATATATATGCATATATATGTATATATATGAACAAACATATATATATATATAGTCATTTAGTTGGTAGTTGATTAGCCTTCAAAGTGGTCACTGTTGACCGGTTAAGATAGAAACTGTAAATGTTTAGGTAACAACATTTGTTCTTTGAAGAGAAAGAATTCAATACAAATATATATTGAAAATTGAAAATGAAAATGGCCTTTGTATACACTGTAATGAGAGATAATGAGACATGTTACCTGGTGCAAAAGATTATAGGTAGCTCTTAGGACAGTGATGCTAGACTATGGAATTAGGGAAAGACAACTAGGGTTTAAGTTGCTCAGAAGACACAGGCCTATAATCTGTGTTAGAACCCCTGCAAATTAACTGGGAATGCTTCCTTCATAACTTCTTCTTAAAAGCTGTGTGTGCCCACTAAGGCAGAGTACAATCACCCAAACCATTCTACAAGTCCACGACTCTTGCACTTAAGAACTTCTGCATTAACGTTCCCTTCGTTTTCTTAAATAATTGATACCAGTTGCCTTTAGTGGCCTTGTTTGGTGCTAATTCATAGAAACTCTAGCACTGCGTTCAAGCGATAATCTGATATGTTTCGTAATCGTAATCCCAAGATTTCTACAGCGCCCAACGAAAGCCGCGCCGCGGGCACCAGCTTATTCACAGGCGCTCAGTCAAAACAAAATCGATAGGCAAAAGGGTTCGGTTCCGGGTCAAGATCCAAGAGTCAGGCAGAGAGAGGTGTCCTCTGCTCCTCCTTCTAACCAGTGTTGTTATCCCACTCCTTTTCAAACTTTCTTCATATAAAGACAAATACTATGAGATCACCACATCGCACTAACATCTGACTTTATTTTACTGTGAAAACATTTGCTTAAAAATCTGATGGTCATCTTATAATATGTAAGATCTGTATGGCACTAATACAAAAGTTGAAAATACTGATATATCATATTCATGTTACAGTGGACAAAATTTCTGGAATTCATCCAGATAATAAATATTATTATTATCATTATTATTTATTATCATTATTATTATTATATTATTACTATTATTATATTATTATTATTATTATTACTATTATTATTGTTATCATTATTATATTATTATTATTATTATTACTAATATTATTATTATTATTACTATTATTATTGTTATTAATATTATTATTATATTATTATTATTATTGTTATTATTATTCATTCATTCATTCATTCATATACATGTAGCTAGCCTTTAATGTACAACCAGCTGGTGCCCTGTGCTTTAGACAAAATCACTATAGAAGTTGTTGGATTGGATTACGTTAGATTAGAGTAGAATTGCTGAGATCAGACATCAACAATGATGCACTGAGCAACTACGGCCCTTCCACTGTGCATCTGTTGTAAATCATTCCAGTGTAGCAGCAGTGGAATCTGGCATCTTCTGCTCGTGGTCATTTAGTGCATGGGTCATTATCAAAATCCAGTCATGTTTCCCATAACATCATTAGGACATTGCATTTGAAACTTAAATCTTGACTTTATCATATAAAAAGTTCCAAACAAGTTTAAGATCACACATGCAGACAATTGTTCTTCATGCAGAAAATCTTACTGGTCAAAGAAGGGTAAAGGTCAATCAATTATAGTACATAGATATAGCGTGCATGGACGATTCATTTCTACTCTACATTCCATTATATCTATGAATTAATCGCTAGTTTACGGTAAAATGCAATGCAGTGTAAGAGTACATCTGAAACTGCTTATAACACTCTTTGTTATAAAAAACATTTTGATGAAATCCAAAGTTATCATTATAAGAAGGTTCTGGTATAATGTGAACAAATCCAAAGATACATTATAACAATGTTCTAGTGTAATGTAATTTAGTGACAAGCAAGAACACACTGTGCTATAAAAGACAAGGATTAGGAAATCAAATTATGATAACTAAACAACATAACACAGATCAAGGGCATGATAATAATTTGTTACCATTAATTAAATATACTTTGTTTACAAAACATTAATTCCTTTTGTCCATTAATAAGTCTTAAAATTGCCTTTTATACTCAGTTAACAAAATGCACAGATTACACTTTTGCTGCTAAGTTGTTACTTATTACTACTTTGTTTAGTTGTAGTGCATTTGCATACTGCAAATCACACAGTTTTGTTGAAATCAGTTTTCTATAGGACGAATTCGCTGCCTGAACCCAAGCAAAAAAATCAAAGCCAGGGCTAGGATAAATCGACAGCGGCTGACATCTTTAAATGACACTATGCCCTTTGTTCATCTCCCGATACAGAAACTGGGTTATCCGATGACTTTTAGACACCACCCCGTTTAACCTGCCGCCAGCATCAGCAGCCAGGCAGCCAGGCAGGCAGGCGCAGTCCAGGGACGCTGTCCTGACGCCAGGACCTTAGCCCCTGGAGTTCTCCTCTGCTTCCTCCTTCCCCTTCCTTTGAAAACCACTTCCTACTTGTCAAGTGGAGTCCAGTCGGCGGAATTCTGCTCCACCCACCGAGTGAGTGGCTGCCTTCGTGGCTAATTGTCTTCAAAGGCGCATTAGTCACAGAATGATTCCAAATCCTTATCATCAGCCTACAAGCTGACCAGGATTTCATTTATCACTGTATCAGGGTCTTGGTGAAAACTTCCTAGTACACTGCAGACCCCAGTACGCTAGGCAGTCAATATATACTGGATTTAGTGTACTGACAGGCAGTTGTACCAATTATTATAGGATATTAAACACAATATACCCGTTCTTAAATAATGTTATATAATTACACATACACATATGTACGTACACATATAAAATTATATATATATATATATATATATATATATATATATATATATATATATATATATATATATATATGCACCTTTTAACTAAGTACTGTCAGTCAAAGAGCCATGTTCCATTGCTTTGAGAGGCACCTTGAAGGCTCACTATAAATGTCCAGATACATACATATATAATCACGTACCTGGTAGGGCACACTATTACATGACTACATATACACATTATATAAATACATTATATACATTATATAATCATGTGTCTGGTAGGGTACACTATTACATAACTCGGACATTTGACAAAAATTTGAGTCAAATGTCTGAGTTGTACATGATACAAACTAAAGTTGTTCAGGGCATTGTTAAATTTTACCCTTAACAATTTTCCAATTTGTCCAAATATTTTACTGGGCTCATATAGTAACACACACAAAAAAATATATATATATCAATTCACAGTCTAACACTGATGTATAAACGGTTTCTGGTGAAATTCTAAAAGAATAATGGGTCTATATTCTTCAAGTTGATACTGCACATTGTGCCAACATATAGTAACTATAAAAAAGTGCATGTTAAAGCGTATTTCAAGGTTCAAAGCTAACTGAGACTCAAACCTACGTGCATCACAACACAAGGCCCAATATGCCAGAAAGTACACAACAGTGCTAGAATGTAAAAGAAGACGATAACAAATTTCTGAAGGTATAAGAAAGTACCTAAATATTTCAGAAAGCATCTGAAGGTGCCAGAAAGCATCTGAAAGTGCTAGTCAGTACAAGAAAGTAACAGAAGTTATCTGAAGGTGCAAAAACTGACTCATCTTCACTTGACGTCGTAATCATTATACTAACTGGGTGTAGCATGTAAAAATTTCACAATGGCAAAGTACAATAAGTGGTTAGGCGTAACCCAGCCTGAACTTTCAAATGAAAACTGGCGTCATATGTGAAGTGGTGCACTGACAGTGATGATACAACAACATTAATAATGTCTTCTAAGCTGCCAGTTCATTGCTCCAATAGCTTTGTACATTATTCTCCATTCTTTGGCAGAAACTCATCAAACATCCTTTTTTATTGCCGTAAAGCACTTTGCGTCATTTTGTTATACATAGCAATCATTCACAACAAATACAGATTGATGGTGTTTTGAATTACGTTGACTGCAGAAATGAGTCATACACAAACCACCTACTTTGCACACAAGTATGCTGTAATACATTAGTTTTTGTCAGCAATAATAAATGACAGTCTTCCTTATCTCAGAGTGGACGAGGCACAGTAGGGCCGACAATGGAAGAGTTCCAAAATTCTGGACACAGACCAGTATATTCCCAAACGGCCTCCTTCATTGGACCCACTGCAGCCCTGCATGCCATTGCTGGCTAACTATGGATCGATTGTGGGCCCAACAAACATAGCTGTTAGGGTTCAAGAACCTAAGTGTTCATTTTCTAGCAGGAGCTTTGTAATACACAGCAAATGGGTGGTAACAGATGACAACGCAAAGTAGGATCGACTACCACCAGTGTCATCTAATTAGGTGTTCATCTACCAGCACAAGCTGTGTAATACACAGTAAATGGCTGGTAACAGATGACAGTGCAAAGTAGGATCGACTGCCACCAGTGTCATCTAAGCAGGTGTTCATCTACAACAGTAAATGGCCGGTAACAGATGACAGTGCAAAGTAGGATCGACTGCCACCAGTGTCATCTAAGCAGGTGTTCATCTACCAGCACAAGCTGTGTAATACACAGTAAATGGCTGGTAACAGATGACAATGCAAAGTAGGATCGACTACCACCAATGTCATCTAAGCAGGGCTACCTATGGGGCGGATTGGGTAGTTGGACTGCTGCCGCTAGGCTTGTTGGTAGAATCTCCAAGTTTGATCGTGTCTCATATTACATGCATGACGTACTTTGCCTGCCTATTTTACAGCACATGGAGTTCATAATTTGAATGAGGGATACGCCTGCCCGCTCGCAGAAGTTCTGTCGCCCTGTCTCGGGTTTGGCTGGCTGAAAATTCCTACACTGCATGACTCGAGTGAACTTGTTGTCCCTTTATTATTTTCAATATTATTATTATTATTATTATTTTATGCCTTAGGTACTTATGATCCCTATGATTATTATTATTTTTTACCTGAGATAAAATTATTAATTATCATTATTATTAGTATTGTTATTGTTATTATTATTGTTATTATTATTATTATTATTTATTGTTACTGATGTTGTTATTGTTACTGATATTGTTATTGTTTCTGTTATTGTTACGGTTATTATTAATACTTTGATTCAAGGTAGGAATGATACCACAAGATTGAAATAATTCTGCTGTAGTAGAAATTAAGCTACATTAGAAACTTTATTACCATTATCCTTATTATCATTACTTCAGTACGACTCTTAGTAATGTAATTGTTATTTTACTTTATTATTATAACACCAATTTTAACAGGAAAGGTATATCCTTTTAACTTGGTCATTTTCAGCAGATTATGAAAACCAGAGTTATTTATTACTATTTATTATTTATTATTTGTTATTTATTACTGTACCATGCCTCATCCCAGAATGGTTACCACAATGCACATCGCAATGCTGATCAATCACAGCGGAGGTATTTTTTAAACAGGAAGTCATTCATCTGACTGATCAACAGGTTGTTTAGTGCTCTCGGTCTCTGTCTCTCTGTCTCTCCCTGTCTCTGTCTCTGTCTCTGTCTCTCTCTCTCTCTCTCTCTCTCTCGATTACGCATTTAAACAGATACACAAACTAAACAGCGTGCTATAAAATGCAGTGCCCTACTGAAATCACACTCCATAATGTAAAAAAATTACCAGAGCTTGGCAATCACAACCGCGGAGGGAAAGGGCCCGCATAATGGACCACTAAACCAAGCGAATAAATAGTCAATGATATAGATGCTGCTCGATTATACCAGCATTCAACCGTACGGAAGCTGAAATCTGCAAATTGTGCGAATTGATTAATCTGTTGCGGGAGGATGCACAGTCCTCCACGTAACAAGGCCTGAGATAGGAAATGTATTGGGCTGCCTCATTCCCTGCATAATATCATATATCCCTAGGCAATCGACACGATCTAACTGCCACTATTAGGGACCTGGCTTTGCTCCAAGCAATTTTCCAACCCATCTTCCACAATCTGCGTCTAAATTGCCGATTTATTTATAAAAATTTTAGTAGCTCCCGTTAGGAAAAGCGTTATTTATAATAGCCGTTTAGTTACCTCACTCTGTAATGACACTCATCATTTATTAGCTCTGCAAATCTGTTAGAGAGGAAAAGCTAACTGACGCAGGGGAGATCAGGGTAAGAATGCACTTGTTTGCTGTGCCAAGGGGGTCACCCACATCCATAAAGCATCCCCAAATAGATGAAGATGGTACTACAGATTATGGTGGTGTTGGCAAAAATGGTGTCACTTGTGATGGTAGTCTGGATAGATGCAGTGCTGGCTGTGTCTGTATTCTGAGGACGACCAAAACTGGACCAGATCAAAGAGCTTCACAAGGAAAATTTTCACCTGACTTAGGACACCCTCGTTTACATCTCTTACCCAACCACGTTTCAGCCCCTTTGGGGGTTCTTAAAAGGTGCCACATATATTCATACACACACATATAAGTATGCAAGTTTGCTAATATACATATGTACAAACATACACAGGTGATAATGGGCAGGGTGATTATATTTACAGTGTATACGTGATCAGTGTGAGACCATTACTGAAAGCACTTCGTTGAACCAATTAAAACACACCTCAAGAATCAGATATATTATTATAGGCCTATAACTGAAAGACGATGCCCACAGGCAGGTCCATAAGGCTTTATGCCATCTAGGGATGGGAGGGGTGAGGTGGGTTCCCGTTCCCTTCCTTACAGACAACTGTGGGTGAGCAACTTGTCCAAGGTCACTATGCAATGGCTAGAGGCAGATTCGAATCCGTGACCCTCGGATTATGAGGCACAGACCATACCACTACATCACTGCACCCCATTGAAAAATAACATATATTTGTCAAAAAAGAAGAACTAAAAATTGTCTTGATATTTGCAGTCTTGATTTCATCATATAAAAGATTTTATTTCTACCAGTATTCTTTCTCCGCTTGCAAGCTAGTCTTTAACACACCATGACAATTGTAAATTATGCACTTCGATTTGGACTATCATGAACACACATCAGTGACCAAGAGAATTAGGAATAAGCCACTAGCCTGCTGTTTTGCAAAGTCTATGCACACAGCTTAACTGTTTAATGATATGGGAGAGTTGACATAAGATCAAAGGACCCGGAAACCTTTGATCACTGACTACTCAGCTACTCATTAAATGCAACAAGCAACATTTAGCATAACTTACACCAAGTTAAGCTAAAATAAGGTACAGTAATTGGTTAATGTTCATTTATTAGTACAGAAAGGATTCAGACTTCAAAACCTAAATGCCTCGTTCTGTGCAATTATAATTGGTATGCACCACTCAAATAAGTGCCTCCCCTACGTCTCACTTGTGGGATTGGGATACTTTAATTTACTTACTTACAACGCACCATTCTAAAGGAGCAGAACTTTTCCTCCTCATGGCTTGCAGCAACAATGCAAAAGCAACACAACTATCTGCAGATAACACCATTTACTTACTTACCTTCCTTACTTGATCACAATCACTGATGGGGTAATATATTCCCTGTTAAGCGTACAAGGACCCAGATGGTCTCACAGAGTGACTGCCAATAAATCCCTAAAAAAGTACTGCACTTAACTGATTTTTACAAAACATGTTACTATCATTAAATTTTAAAATAATGCAAAATCTCCCCACACACCAAAGACTGGAGTCTGCTTACCCTGGGAAGCTGGATTCCCCCCCCCCATTCAGTGCCAGGAGCCGAGACTGTTTGAAGACAACACATCTTTTCTTAAACAGATATCTGCAGATGTTAGGATTTACCAAACCCTGTGTGCCTAATTGCAAATTTCAGACTTCATCACGCTTTCAGAAAACACACAGATAGCTATAAATCATGTAAGAGGAAAAGCACATTGAAAACAAGCTCAAGGTCTAACATTTTGGCTACTGCAAACTAACTTAAAGATCATTTTAGGGGTGATCAAGGTTGGAGGTTTGCAAAATTCATCTTACAGGTTCATTCAAGTTCAGTGGATGGTAACAAATCGAAAGTGACATCCATCTTTTAAATTTTCACCTAGTTTTGCTGCATAGTTACACTAATCAGCTAGATAACCCTGGTAATGCTGTTAACACAAGACCGCATCTGCCATCAAGCAGTACTTAGAACCTGGTGCCGGCATCATGCAGCCCTGAAGCAGATTACATGTCCCGCAATGCACCATGGCCAGGACAGACTTGGGCTACTTCATTTGTTAGATTCTTAGGGTCTCAGCAAACAAACATGTATGTAAGTAAGTAAATAAGCAATGCATCTGTTAACACCTGTTAACATTTGTTACGTATTGCCATGAAGTATAAGAATTTTGCACAGTACTGTAGGGCAGTTAATAAAACACCATGTAGGCAGACCTGTGAACCATGAAGAACCAGCAAAACCAAGAAAACCAGAATTTAAGGCCTCTGAACCATGAAGGGCCTGAATAAAACCTTCTAAACCCCAGCTGACCAGAATTAGACCTATATGCCACTTCATTAAGGATCATCTGGAAAAATACCCAAACCACAAGGAACCATAACAATACCTTTGAACCATGAAGGGCCAGATATAAATTAACATAAACTTTCTAAGGACAGTTCATATATTTCTAAGCCTGGTTTTCAACAAAGTCAATGGGTTCCAACTGAAAAACAAGTCACAAAAAACAATACAAGGTCCATTTATGATCATAAGACAGCAGCAGCAAATAATGACAAAGCCTTAAGTGAATCAAATGTACAGAGTCATCAGTGATGCTGCTGCTGCTGCTGCTGCTGCTGCTGCAGATGATGATGATGCTACATGTAGTAACTAGTGATAATGACAATGACCATAAATAAAAAAGGCATCATTACAACTGGGTCAAACCAAGGAAGGGGTTGATACATTATAAGACAGGTACGGGTGACCTCTGACTTGCAAGAACAGTAAACCGTCAAGATGGGAATATGAAGAAGCAATGGGGATATGATACCCAGAGCCTAAAATGTAGAAAATGGCCGACCCAATGAAGGGCAGGCAAGTGTAAAGAACAAAGTAAGCCGATACTGAAACGTAAATGTGAGACATAAATTCAAAAACCTAATATAAATACAGAACTTATGCAGTACAAAAGGCAATGTTTATTGGTAAAATTACTCCAGATCTTTCACATTGCCCCTGCAAGTCATGTCGGGATCAAAGTTTCCTTAACTCAAATTAATATTATTAAATCGGAGATGCTCGAAAAGTAGCCCAATGTCTTATACGCAACAGATAAGCCCTCACTGTCTGTTATATCTCTGAACCCCAGTGGCAGATTCTGTGGGGCATAAGGGATGTATGCCCCTCCCAAACTTATTGGACTACCATTTTACCCAATTGCCCCTCCCCCATATCTATTTGCCCCTGGAACTCCAAATCTGCCCCTGCCTTCTATGCAAGCATTCACAATTTTTGCAAAATGGGATCACAACTCTAGTCTTTAAAAGCAACATATTCATATTTCTCATGCATCAAAAGTTTAAAGTCAATACAATCTAAGCGATCAAGGGAACAGTAGATCTGTATGTTCTGAACTTTCATAAAATACGACAGCAATGATGGTTTGAAATGAATTATTCACAGCTTCACTGACTGACTGACTGACTGACTGACTGACTGACTGACTGACTGACTGACTGACTGACTGACTGACTGACTGACTGATTGACACTGACTGACTGACTGACTGACTGACTGACTGACTGACTGAACAAATAAATGAATGAACATGTAAATGAATATAAGAATTAATATACAAATAAATAGAAAAACAAATTCTTGAGTGACAGTGAAAGTCCTTTCCTACAGCCTAGTAGCATCAGTACAAATGTTGCAGAAAATGAGTAAGTGGCTTTGTAAAATAGCAGTTCATAAATCAAAAAGTTCAAACAATCTTTGACAGCTTGGGATATTATAACCGACAAATTTTTCACATCCATCCCATTCTGTCAAAGCAGAGCCGAATCCCAGCCAGCATTCTGTGCAACTTGTAGGATTCTACGATAAACACCTACAATATTTATACAGGATGCAACTTGTGAGGCTGTATCACATTTCCGGAATTCGTAATTCCCGTTCGAACGGGCCGCGGCATATCTGGGATGCATTCTTAAGATATCGGCTGAGTAGCACCGAAACCTGGATCCAGTCCAGGACTACCCATGACCGGCGCTCTGGTAAAGGGCAAAGCGGCAGAGTCGATTGACTGACAGGCCCATAAACACCCACTCTCCTCACGCACGCGGCAGCCGCCGTTATCCCTTTACTCGCACACGTCCGCATCTCCTTCTCGCTCTGTTTTCGCTGGGAACCACTTTTTATGAGTTTCTCTATTAGTGGGAATTAAAAAGGAATATAGAATCTCGGCCGTGAAGATGGGAAAGTCGAATCTTTTCTTAAAATTGAACCAAGATATGTAGATAACTTATGCAAATGAAAACCCTGATTGCGAATATGTGTAGTTGGCCACCTATGTCGCTCGTTCCACATACGTGGTGCTTCCTTAAACACTGCTATTTTTTGCCAGAGGGGAACTGGTACATCTGTAGGGATGGGGTAGTGCTGTTACATAACAATCTGTACTAGCATTTCCAAATGTCTGATAAAGTATCAGCATTTGCAAACCATTAGTAATCACATAAGTACACTTATAGTAACTGCATAAGTACACTTTTCAGTAACAGCAGTACGCTTTTCTGACTACATACAAATGCTGTTTTAATTATAATTTACAAATGTTTCAATAAATTATAATTTACAAATGTTGTTTTAATAAATTATAATTAAGTATGTAGCTAATATGTTCGGGTTTATTCACATGTATGTCTGTGTGTATATCTGTGTGAATGTATGTATGCGTATATGTGTATTTACAAGTGTGTATGCATGAATAAAACTGAAAATGTATGTAACACCTTCCAGACAACTTCTGAAATTACTGTTCTGTTGTGTTAAATAGTTAGCAGTGCTGTTAACATAAGGGCAGCAGTTACTTAACATGTTAACTAAACATGCTTCAACTGAAGAGACGTTAATTCCGATGCTACAGACAACCAACAGCTTGCAAAGCAATACAGAAACCAGTATGCTGTTATTTCTGGTATGCGGTGTGCCTATTTTTACCCCAGAACGCGGCAAAGGTTTCTTCGCGGAAAAAGAAGTGCTTCCAAAAGTGCTACCGCAGCCAGCCACCTGCAAACGGGACTTCATGCTCTTTTGCTCTTTACCTGCACAGCCACTTCGGCAGCGGAGAAAAATTGCACCGACGGCGCAATAAAGAGTGCCACACTCCACCACTAGATGTATGCCCAGTCCTTCTGAAGAACTACCTAGCGGAAAGACAGACAGAGGAAGAAAGGAAGGGATGTTGGCACAGTTGTTTTTATTGGTAAACTAAGTATTCATTTAAGAACCCATAAATCATGAAAGTGTTTACAATATAATGGAAACTTTCAACAGTAGCTGTGGCATTAAACCTTGGCATAAGTAAATTACTCGAGGCCGACAGCCCAGGGTAAAGGGGCTTTAGCTGATAGCCCGGTAGTGAGTGAGGTCCGATCAAATGTTTGAATTTCCCTCAAGTTGTTCATACGGTCTATGAAATTTTATAATCTTCCACTCAACTTTCAAGTTCAGCCTCATAAATTAGCTAGATTACATTCCACTGAAAATATCTGAAGAAAAGTCCAAATTATACAGTTTCTTCTTCTGAATTATTCTTTTTACAATTACCATACAGTAGTTTGACCATAGAGAAATGTCACATGTAAGAAATGGTATTCAGTGGAAATGTTTACCGATTTTTATTATGGCAGAATTAACAAGTTCGCCTCCAGCAATAACAATCTGATGGCCATGGCAATATAAAACACTCAGTCAGTCATTAAATCAATTGATTGATTTGAATAGTATGTTTCATGGGGAACATCCTGAAGTACCAGTGTTTTTCGATAAGTGTACTTGTATGCAACATCAACCATGCCAAAGACTGAAGCTGAGAACTTTGTTTTATGGTTCCAGATGCTTTTTATTTTGCAAACGTTAAGACGGACTGCATGTACGCTGGGTTGGCTAGCAGGCTGAATATGAGGGAGGAACTAAATAACCACATGTACTAATGCACAGTATTTTACAATCTTAAACTTAATGTATGATAACATGCTGCAACTACGCTGTTCATCTACAGACAATGGACTAGAGAGAAATCATTGGTAAGAGGTGGAAGTTTCACCTAACACCAACTGCAGAATTTTGGGACGGTTGCAACAAGAAAACCAATGAACACTTATGACAGGAGGGGTTGAATTAGGAAAGACAGGACGAGGAAGAAGAACAGGAGGGGAAAGAAGTAAAGGAGAAGGTGGAGGATGGGCAGAAGTGAAGGAGAAGAAGGTGAAGAGGAAAGAATGAGGACCATTGGCATAAATTCATCTAAATTACAAAGGTGAGTAGATAACATGCCATGTATACCCTGTACCTCTTCTCAAACTATAGGTAAATGATTCTCTGAACTGATAAACTGTGGCTCACACAATGGCAAGCCTAGCATTATCAAAACAGCGCTATAGAAGTCATTAGATTCAATTCAGTTAGATGCTAAAAGGACTTGCACACAGGGTTAAAAAGTTTTGACTCTAAACTGAAGAGGCAAGCCCACCAAGAACTGTCATCTTTTTTTACAAAGCAGACATTCAGGAGAACTGGTAGCCTATGATGAAGATGTCGGCTTGAAAAGGAGATAGAAATGGCCAGAATAAGCCGTGTTATGCATGTTTTTTATCCATTTCACAATTAACCCATTTTGAAACCAAGCGTTGTTTTAACATAGCGTTGTGCAGTCTGTATGGACTTGTTAGTCTGCACTTCCAGTATGATGATATGAGCACATTGTGCAAGCAATACTTTTGAAGCAATCTTCCATTAAAAATACTAATAGCTCCACCATTAACTGCTTAAGAAACATTTGCAACCTATCTCAAACTGGACATTTGCAGATCTGTTAGTTAGCCATGTTTCAGTGTCTTAGAGAAAAGATGCTATATAAATGATAAAATACATACATATTAATAGCAGTAATCAGTGTGCAATTCATGGATGGCAGTAAAGGAATGACTCATGGGCAGGAGCTAAATACATATAAATTAAATATAAATTAAATTATATGGAAAAACTGTATCTCAAATGGAAGACAATATAGGCCTAATTGTACTACAATAGAAGTTATGGGCTTGATACCTGTCAAATTTTGACAATGAGAAATTAACCCTGCAATTCCAACAAGAGACGCAAGTTGAAATAATCAAGCAATACTCGGAACTAAACTAAGAGAAAGATAATAAATAAAAAAGAAATGGAAATGACACCTAAACTGTAGCTGACATGCTATGGATAATTCAGTTTTCGATGTTTCAGATATAACTGCATTTGTGAGGTTCATAAAAGGCCCTATACATACATATATACATACATAGCCAGATACATACATATATACATACATAGCCAGATACATACATATATACATACATACACACATACATAAGTGATAGACTCCTCAAGCCACAAAGGAAGAGATGTAGATGACAATGGCATAAAAAAATTTTAAGAGCACAAAATGACATAGATGTCATGACAATATAGGCCAACACAGTGACTTCTATCAGTTAGCTCCTTTCATTTGCCTCTCATTGGTTTTTATCTGTTAGTTCCTTTTATTAACCTCTAAAAGTAGCTGACTCAGTGGCTCCAGAATCACAAAGGTCACTCTAGTGTTTTTATGTGCGTTGGTGCAAACTGGTGTGTCATATCCACAAAAATTCAAGCTGACGTTAGTTTCAAGAAAAAATCCTATCTGAAAAACCAAAAGTCAATATATCTACAGCAGTGGTTTTGAAGCAAAATAGTCAGATTTTTAATATACCTAATTCGACATTAAAAGATAAACATTGACCTCAAACCTACAAGAAGGAAAATCAAGCAAAGAAATCATGAATCAGGACCTGTATATATAGAAGCTGGTAATTGTAATAGTAATCGTAAATTCACAATTTCTAAATCCCTACTTAAAAGCTAAGTGCAAGGCACCAGGTTATTCACGAGCACTGCGTCAAGTCAGTGGGGTTGTTCAACGATGCCAGGTGAAGAACCAAGCCGGTTGCCTGAAGACCTGGTAGAGAAAGGGAAGAGGAGCTGTAAGGGTGGGTTGGGTCGGTGCAGAATAGTGCAGTCTGTCGCATTATGTGGAACCTTTCTGCACACATTGGCACAAATATTGGTGCAAAATGATAATAATTTTCGCATTAACGAGCAATGTTAACATAACTGTGCAAAAGAAATTATTTCTGTTATAAGCTCTGTTATAAGTCTTACCGTATCTTTTCAAGATGTTTTTCTTGAACCCCATGACAGTTCCCGGATGCGTTGGGGTGTCCGGCGGCGTTGATATATCGTGAAATTTCGTTAAGTTCAAAGGCTCGTTTGTCTTTTCTAGTGGACTGCTAAGGTCGATTGGGGAGTCTGGGCTCGACGGATCATAATTCCGGGAGTCGGATCTTCCGTGACCCTCTTCCACTTCAGATAGATATTCGGATGCGTCAGATGTCGAGCGAGTCTTGTTTATCGCCGAAATGCAAAGATCTGACATCGTCAAAGCTTCCATAAATTTTCCAGAAGATCGATATACTACCGTATACGACTTGAATGTTTTGCACAGAGAAATCAATTTCGTATTATCTGCGTTCCGGAATATTCCTCATGTTTTTCAAACATTTGCATTGTACAATCCCGTTTGAACTTCCGTGACCCTTTGTTTAAGGCCGTCGTCTGCTACAATTTTAAAAGTCATCTGCTCCTCAACTCGAAAGCGCTCGTTTTCTGCTTCCTCTCTCTGCCAGCGCATGCAATCTAGACTATTTTATTCTCTAAATTATTCTCCAAATCCTCATTTAAGATATTTTACGCAATAAAGTCTGGAGTCGTATCTCTTGTCTTTGTGTTTCGAACCGTTCTTAGAAGTTCTTCTGCACTAGTGTCGTCTGCTGCGTTTTTAAGTGTCGTCTGTTCAACGGCCGCCGCTGTCGTCTGCTTCCTCTTTCCTTGTCTGATGCGCTCTTCACGCAGCTCCGCCACGTGCAACTAGTTTCTGGATTGGTAGGCTCCGCCTATGCTCTCTCTCTCTCTCTCTCTCTCTCTCTCTCTCTCTCTCTCTCTCTCTCTCTCTCTCTCTCTCTCTCTCTTTCTCTCTCTTTCTCTCTCTCCCTCTCTCTCTCTCTGACCCCGGTATCTCTCTTGATACAGGTCAACGATGCCATTACGCCGTACAAAGCTATGGAAAGCCGAGCGTCAAACACTATAAAAAGCGCTAAAATATACGAATTTCTCGCAGTTAACAATTTTATTTGCACTTAATTTTTAAAAACTGCTATTCTAGTAGTTTGTTATCGTGCGTGTCCTGCGGCCTCTTGCCTTGCCTTAAATTTCTTAATTATTTTCTTAATTAATTAATTTTTAGTTAATTTTCCGATTATTAGTAGGCCTGTGACACATGGCATGTGTCATATGGACAATTAGTTTGTGGGCCAACTCACCTATTAAACTTGTAAGTAAAAACGGTAATGACAAAACCGAAATAATTCGTCACAAATTAATACAAAATCTGGGGAAATAATAAAACAAGTTACCAAAATTTCTGGAAAAGTCTTGAAAATCTGATAAACTTTCAAACTAACAACTTATAAAACGGATAAGAAAAATTTCATCAGAAAACGCAAAATGACCTTGAAATATCCCGATGACTAAAAATGGTCATAACAATTTTTTATTACGGTTTTGCTTAGGTCCCTACTTGACGCCCCCTCTAAAAATGTCTGGACTGGGCAATTAACACTCGACCCACAGTTGACAATCCACTAAATTGACTATTATAGGCCTACCATCGCGCAGTCCTTGAGCTGAAAACTGAAGACTGGCTTAGAAAAATGAATTTGTTAACACTTCATATCCATAGCTGTCTCTCTTGATTAACTCATGAGCCCACTCCTTTTACTGTAGCAATCCTAGTTGGCTTCAGTCGAGAAGTTGCAAAGTTCCTCGACTCGCTCGCTAGCTTTGATGAACCAAATCACCTACTTTTTCTATCGGGAGCAGAGATAACTCTAAAATACTTAATACTGATGTCTACCCAAAGTCTTGACATTTATATCATTGCGTAGCGGAATGTTTTTGAATCTAAGTATGATAAATGTAGATGAACATTTTTCAAAACGACCGTATGGCCTCGACCATGCTTACTTTTTCATTGAATTAATCGAGTAAGATCCTTCACCACAGCTGCCCTTTTGAATGGGCGCCACGCCATTTAAAGTCCCCGTGTACGGACCGTGCTAGTCCGAGATTAAAATCTCTGAAAACGAGCAACGACTAACGCGAACCGGCATCCTTACCTCAGAGGCGCCTTGACGTACAACTTACAAATGTAGCTATAACCAGGACAGTCTAAATTAAGTCCCCATATCCCACTACTGGAGCGTAGGGAGACGCACATTTCTTACTTTTCGGTCCTTGAGCTGGAAGTGGACAAATCCCAAGTGCATTACATGCAGGATTTGACCTTTACTAGCCAGCTTGGTGACAGAAATAGTGTGCTCGAACAGCTTGCCCAGGGTCGTTGCATGGAGTTCGCTCAGCAGGCTCGAACCTACAATCGTTAGTTTGTGACCTAGCGCGACACCGAATAGATAGATGATCTTGCAGCAGACGTGGTTAAGTCGTTTAAATAGAATGTCACTGTAGGATGCGATTTCTGGATGGAAAACTGGACTCAACCCTGTGGGCATGAGCGTAAAATACTACAATGGATGGAAACAATAATTAATAATTAACAATTCTGTAAGCTGGTATATACAGTAAAATGCACAAGGCATCAACCGATGGCGCACCAAAACGAGATCAGTGTCCAGAAAGTCATGGTATATAGAACTGGTCTAAACCAGTTAGGAGCAAGTTTCCCTTCGCCCCTATAAATCGCAACCTATATGTCGCCGACAGCCAAACGAATTTATCTGAAGGTGAAAATCGTCACATTACAGGAGGATGTAACGTCGAGTTTATCCTTCACATCTGCAACGGAAGCTTCATATAAAAAAATCAAGAGACGTGTAAAATATGACCGATTAACTTCATCACGGTCTGTGAACAGGTCTCTTCGTTAGCCGATGCTTCAGATCATTGAGATCAATGAACATTTAGCATCCTACATCAATGAACATTTAGCGAAGAAGGAGGTGGGGAAGGGAGAGGAGGAGAAGGAGGAGAAGGAGGAGAGGAGAAGGAGAAGGAGGAGGAGAAGAATATGAGAAGAGGAGGAGGAAGAGAAGGAGGAGGAGGAGGAGCAGGAGGAGGAGCAGGAGAAGCAGGAGGAGGAGGAGGAAAAGAGGAGGAGGAGAAGCAGAAGGAGCAAGAGGAGGAGCAGGAGAACCAGGAGAAGCAGGAGTAGGATCAGGAGCAGGAGAAACAGGAGGAGCAAGAGAAGGAGCAGGAGAAGCAGGAGGAGGAGCAGGAGAAGCAGGAGGAGGAGGAACAGGAGGAGGAACAGGAGAAGTGTGACGAAAATCCAGCCACTGGGGTAGCTGGTCCAACCGACAACGTATATCAGGCTGACCTATACCAGCGCCTGGCCTAAGATTCAATCGGCGTGAGTAAGGCTCCCGTGGTCTATCAGGAGGCTGAGTCAACAAAAGTCTTACTTTTCAACTTTTATTAACTCGCAACGAACGCTAAACCGTAAAATCTACGTTAAAATCTTGAGTCGCGTGTCGTTCTCAAGCCTTGTCGTCTTCCTTCCGAGTCGTCGAATTTTCAAGCATCCACCTCAGTCAATGTCTCGACGATCAGACACACCGAACTGGCGATATCGAATACTTTTATAGGTGGCCATGACAATTGATTAGAGACCTTAGAGACACTGCACTCGGAAGCCGGTCACATTAGCCTTAGAGACCGTAGATATAATAACCACTATACATGAAACCATGTGTACATATACTATACAATTATATAAGACCATATATACATGTATACTATACAAGAGACATAGAGACATTGCACCTAAGAGCGGGTTACATCAGCAAGCTAGATGTATACCGTTACACAAGCAGCAGGAGGAGGAGGAGAAGAAGAAGAGGAGGAAGAGGAGGAAGAGGAGGAGGAGGAGGAAGAAGAGATGGAGGCCCTTAAGCTAACCCTAAGAGTCAGCCATTGCTATGAAATGTTAGCGACGTCACTTTCCAGTGAATTACCAATTTTTTGGGGTAAACTAAGGTCAAAGTCAACGGCTCTGACTGCCATAAGATGTCGCTAAACACTGGAAAGCGACTTCACTTTCCTAGCCCCGGCACACAAGGGTGGATGGGGGGCGCAGTCCTCTCCCTCGCCGCCTGGTCTTCCTATCGACAGTGAACCGTCATGATTCTCATTTTACAGCTGAGGTCGCTAGGGGCGCACGTGAAGCAGAATTTTCAAAACATCTTTCTGCCCATCATTTGAACCCCAGACCCTGGATTGACAGTTCAGCGCCCTAACCACCAGACTATCGAGAACGATCAGTAAGTAAAGAGTCTGCCGGTAGCAGACATTTCCTTTAAGACAGCCCACTTGGGCGTGTACCAGACACACATACACATTACAAGGCTCTAACCCGACGTCATGGTAGTCATTACGATGATCAGACCGGCATACGTGGTGGCATCCGGCGACCTGAGGAAGCCCTATATTCATCCCAACCGTCGGCGGAAAATGCTCCTACGCATGTGATTCTGGGAAGTACGGAGCCAAGGATGCAGGTGGTCTTTGGTAGAGGAAGGGGAGTGGCAGGGCGGGGGAGAGACGGCAGCGTCTGACCCGGGAACTTCCTTTTTGACCGACATAAATAAGTTACTTATGTAGCGCTGTGTTTAGTGGAAAGTCGATGGAAGAACTAAGGACTGGACTACATCTTGATGTAATCTATGAAGAATTTATTAGAATCATGCTTATGTTTTGAATTATATTTTTCGAAATATCTTCGCCATTATGACGAATCTTTTATTATAAGTCTTTAACGAAACGACAAAAAACTCATGTGAATGAATATAACTTGTTAGAGCATAGAAAGACAAACTTAGCCTATCAACAGTTTGAAGTTAGTAGCTCTAAACCGCTGTTAATGGCATCGCTACAATACTAGTAAAAACATCAGTGTCACTAACAATATTATTAGCTTTAGTAATTTGTTGCTGCTGAAGATCTGGAGATTGCCTCTCCTTCATAACTTCTGCAAACTTTCTCCATGCCTCATTCACTTCCATGCCTTTATTCCACCTATCAAATTCTTTTCCTTCAACCTTTCCTTGCTACTTCATAGTCTGCTTGAAAGAAGTTGTGTCTTTTTTCATAAGCTTTGTCTTCCTGGATCTGCTGCTTAACTAAGTCCCATCGAACTATCTGATGACCACTAGTACTAAAATGCTCTCCCACGCTCACAATCTCTACCATTTTTTCGTCAGATGTTATCAATACGTTCAAAACGTTATTGCCATCCCTAAGTGGGTTCCGTGACAGGTTGCTGCATATAGATGGCATTAATAAAATCTAGGAAAATTATACTTTTTTTCTCTTTCTCTCCATCCCATTTTCCCAAATCAATATGGTAGTCGAAGTCTCCCATAATCAATGATGTTTCCCTGTTAGCCCTTTGTAATGGTTTGCATAAACCCTGATCAGCCAGTTCTGTGGCGTCTGGTGCTCTGTTTTGACAAACTTTCACAAGCACCTTAGATCTGTTTAATTGAATTTCACACCGGATGCTTTCTTTGAAGGCCTTGTTTCTTATATCAACCTCTCCACTGCATTAATGCTGCTTTAGACATACAATAAAACCCCTCCATCCCCATGTCCAACTGTTTTCTAGTCACCCCAATCCATTCAAACCAATCTGTAGGCCTTAACCATCTAAAGTCAGTTCACTGTCCATGATCTCCGATTTTGTAGATAATGTTACACCTATCTTCGTAATTTGTATCTGGTTGACATTTACAGAGCGAATTTTAAAAATTCTTCCCAGATTTTTCACACGACCTATAACCTAATATAAAACAGTAAAGCAGGCTATCCCATACCCCACAAATGAGGAGAAGGGAAGGCGCTCATTTCCTGTTTTTCACCCCGCAATGGAAGAATCCCAAGGTCCTGGGCTTGGGGCCAATGATATCGCAGCACTTGCCGTTTACTCCCAACTTACGCCGGTACCAAATTCTACTGCTTGGTGACGGAGGCACGCGTGCGCAAGCAACTTGCCCAGGGTCGTTACACGGAGTCGAACCAGCAACCGCATGATCATAGTGTGTGTGATACCACCGTGTCGCACACTAATAATATATGATAAAGTTAATTCCTTAATCTATTTATTTCCAATGCATTATACTGCACTCTGTGTTGGTCGGGAAATCGTCTGTAGGGAAGAGCGTTTGATTCTTCCTTGCTTATCGCACCTACGCTTGGATTTCCTGTGCTGCACGCGATGTATCGTTACAGGCAACGAAGCTGTTTGGTCGCTGCTGGCATAAGTAGAGCATCCCATGTTTTATTTTGGATAATATATTTTTGCTGAAACTCCAAATAAAGTCTCCAACGGACGTTCAGGTGTTTCTACGATGATGCTGCTTCTGCTGCCACTGCCGAGGTGAAGCCTTGGAATGTCGGGCTCCGTTTCGCAGACTGGCAGGATGGCGTGGAGATCGAACCCCTGACCTTTCTATTATAAACTTCCTCGGCCAACTGTTATCTCATCGGATGCAACCTGCGGCAGCTGCTGTAGCAGCAGCAGCAGCAGCAGCAGCAACCGTGTCGGTGGCAGCAATTCCTGTGTAGGTCGGCAGCATCAGCAGGTAGCGGTGCAGGGTCTTTGATAGCCGACGGAGGAAGAGATGGGGAGGAGGAGGAGGAGGAGGAGCAGGAGGAGGAAGAGAAGGAGGAGGAGGAGGAGGGGGATGGCAGGTGGGAAGTAGGAGGAGCAGGTGGAGGAGGGGCCTTGTGACGCCCGCTGGAGCTTCCTTGCTTCAGCGCCTGCGGGCGCCCCTCGATTTCAGAAGATGCTAAGTCGGAGCATCTATGACGTACGTATTGACATTTCGCACCAAACACCATCCTTCAGTTATCCGCCGCAATCGTTCTCCTCGTTTTCTCCGGCCTCATTTTTTGCGCGAAGTTTTCGTCCTGTTCCATCGTTCTTCTGTTTTTTCTTTTTCTACTGTTTCTTCTCAGTCTTCTGTTTCTTCTGTTTCTGTTTCTGTTTCTGTTTCTGCTTCTTCTTCCTCTTCCTCTTCTTCTTACTCTTTCTTTTCCTCCTCCTTTTCCTCTTCCTTTTCCTCTTCGTCTTCCCCTTCCTCTTCCTCCTCCTCTTCCACCTCCTCTTCCTCCTCCTCTTCCTCCTCCACTTCCTTTTCCTATTCCTCTTCCTTTTCCTCTTTCTCATCCTCTACCCCTTCCTGTTCTTCTTCCTTTTCTTGTATCCTCTTATCGTCTTATCGCCTCTTCCTCTTCCTCCTCCTCTTCCTCCTCCTTCTCGTCTTCCTGCATTCTCCTAAGCCTGCTCGTCTCTCCTACCCTTCTCTTTGTTCTTCTTCTCTGCCCCAGCTCTTCTTTCTCGCACGTTTTTCTAAATCCTAGTCTACCTGCTATCAGTCGACTTTCATCGTCTTCATCCAAATCCTTATTATCCAAATCCATCTTTCTCTTTCCTCATAATCATTGCTCTTCTTCTAACTGATCCGCTCTTTGCTCCTCTTTGTTTTCAATCCTCTTTCTGATCTTTCTTCCTTTTCAACATATCCCGTCTTTTCTCCTCTTCTCCTTTGGCTACTTCTCTCTTTTAAACTTCTCCTTCTTCTTCTCTTACCCTCTATCGTTTAAACTTCCATTTTCTCCTCTTTTCCTTCTTGTACTTCCGTTTTTGAAGTCTCTCCTCTTATTCTCTTTTCCCTGTGCTACTTTTGCTTTCAGAACTTCTTCTGCTCCTCCTTCTCCTGCTGCTGCTGCTGCTGCTACTCGGTGCCCATCCTCAGAAACCTTGGATGATGGATCTTAGCCACAAACAACACGACAGCAGCTTCCTGGAACGCTTCCGAGAGATTGATGGCAGCGACGAGGAAGTGATGTTTGCCTCTAAATATAACTGGTCCGGAATTTATTCGCTCAAAGTGATCTCTGCTGTATACTTCTACTTCTTCATGTTATTCTCTTCCTTCTCTTCGTCCTACTCGCCTCGCCTCGCCTCGCCTCGCTTCGTCTGTCTGTCTGTCTGTCTGTTTGCCTGTCTGTCTGTCTGTCTGTCTGTCTCGCTGACTCAAGCTTAATTCATTGACGTTTGTCCGTATGAGTGTTTCTCTGCCTCTTTCTCTCACTTTCTCCCTTTCTCTATGTCTACTTGTCTCTCTCTCTCTCTCTTTCTGTCTCTGTGCATGTGTGTCTGTCTCTGTCTCTGTGTTTCTGTTTCTGTCTCTCTTTCTCTGCATCTCTTTATGTCTACTTTTTATTCTATCTCTGCCTCTCTCTTCCTCTGCCGCTCAGTCTCTCTCTCCGGAGTTTTACGGCAGGACCGATCGACAGGTGGCCAAAACGATTGTACATACAGGTAGGGGTCAATACATCACCATCGCACTGTTTAAAGTACGAGTTAACCGCATTGGGTGAAATAGGATCTAGCCTCATACAGGTTAATGGTAATGTTTTCGTAGAATGGTTGCCCAAAAACTCAGACGTTGGAACCAGTTTAGTCGCAGCTGGTTTCAAAATCAAAACAAGGAGGAAGAGGGAGCTATGGGTAGTTTGGGTTCCAAGTCCAGATGCAAATATCGAGCAGGTAGACTGTTAAGGTTTGGAACTGGAACTGTGAGAAAGATAACGAGAAATGGGGAGTCAGTATAGGAAATTTAAAGTATTGTTTTCGGTTTGAATGACAGCCTGACAGAAACTGCAGAGATTTGGAGCCTGTAACACGGGTCAGAAGGTTGCCATAGTTCTGGCGGGAATTTATTCAAAAGAGGTAGAGCACCTTGAGCTACCGAACGATTGCCAAAGTTTTAGATAAAGGGACAACCGCCCTGGTCAACCCCTGGCAGAGGAGGAGGAGGAGAAGAAGAAGGAGGAGGAGGAGGAGTTGATCAGGGTGGTTGAATTGCGAATAATTGGCGAAGGTAAAACGGTTGGGATAATTGGAGTGAAGTGTGGAACTGTGGATTTCATATTCCCTTCGTCGGCAAATGCATCGGTATCCATTAACTCAACACCAAACTTGTTAACAGCTGAAGCGCTTGTAACTGTAATATCAGCAATAAACCAAACCTACATTAAATCGTAATCGTAAACTCGAGATTTATACAGCGCCCAAAGAGAGCTAAGTCACGAGAACCAGCTGATTTACAGGTGCTCGGTCAAAACAAAATCCTGTGCCGAGATTGTAAGGGGTGAGTGTTGGCGAGTTCGTAGGGTGGGTGAGATAACTGCTTTATAATAGTGGGAATTTATTCCAGAGGGTTAGAGCAGCTACGGCTGTGGGGCAATTTTCAAATTTTAAGGATGAGGTAACTGAAGGGCGAAGAAGAGCGGGTAAGATTGCGAGCAACTGACGAAGTTATGAGGGTTGGGAAGATTGAAGTGTTTGTGGATAAGTGATAGGACTTTGTACACTGTTCATTCAAGTATTTTAAACAATGAAATGGTTTGAGAACGGGAGTGATGTGATGGCGTTTGGGGGTTTCGGTGATAGCACGAGTGATAGCATTCTGGAAACCTCTTTTCGTTTCAGTGGCTATCTAAACTCAGATGGAGGGAGATATGACCATTGTGCACGGTATTATATGCGCCCTAATCCAACAGCAACCATTTGATGCTAAATCCATAATAGATTAGATTTGATCAGAGATATTATAGGACTGCGTCAGGTTAAATTAGTCAAGGTCAGATCAGCAAGCACAGATTAGCTCCTAGAAACTGTACTTCTGATTACATCCCATGCGACTGTCCGTTTTCTCCCGTGTTATAGGAACGAGTGTTATGTGTATCACGTAGATTATTCTGCGCCGAGCGGTGCCATAGATCAGCTTTACGACGGAAGCGAGCACATCCGGTGCGGGAGAGTGTCTGGGACGGGAAAAGGGAGAGGCGGCAAATACGGGGTTTGACGGCCCTCCCTCACCAGCCATAGATCGCCTGCAGTTTATGCCCGATGCTACCGGTAGATCGGGGAGACTTAGAGCGGCAGGAACAAGTGGCGGATGGTGCTGTAAGATGCCGAAAGATGCATTTTATGACTGACTAACGCAGCAGGCGCAGAAGTCGGTGTCACAGCCGACGGATGCAGGGATGCTGCTACGGTGGGTGCGCTGATGGAGCGGGAAGCCATTGGGGAGGCGTCCTCAGGCAAGGGAGCGATGCAATTCAAATTGTACATAATTGCCTCCCAGGTTGCGCCCCTTCTTATCTTAGGGAGCTCTGTGTTTTGGCCTCCTCCGTTCCGGGCCGCAGACTACTTCGTTCAGCGGTACGGGGTGACTTGCTTTTTCCCATCGGTCCAAACAGCCACGGCCCAGCGCAGAAGTTTTGCCATGGCTAGTCCCGCTTTTTGGAATGGGCTTCCTAATGACCTACGCCAGGAATTTCTTAGTCTGTCTCCTCCTCTTTTCCGCAAGCGCTTGAAGACCTTCCTATTTCCCAGTGCTTCTGGGTTGTCGGGCCGGAAGCGCCTCTGAGGAGTCTATCTTGAAGTGGCGCTTCATAAATTTTCAATTACATTACATTACAAGTAAAGTAAAACTCCTATGGAGACGTAGGGGAGGCGCTCATTTCTGATCCTCGGTCCTTCAGCCGGCATTGGACAAACCCCAAGGCCTGGATGCGGGGCAGGTTCATCGCAGGACTTGCATTTACTTGATAGCTAACGCCGTTACCGAATTCTGCTTGGAGACAGAGACATATGCGTGAGAACAATTTATCCCGGTTCGTTACATGGAGTCCGCTCAGCAGGCGCGAACCCGCAATCGTTGGAATACAGACCCAGTGCGTTACCGAACAGACCAGGGAAGGACGGATGTGGAAATTGGCTATAAGGATTCAAAAAAGGGGAGTCTGAAAAGACATTAAAGGGTACCGGTGGCGAAAAAGAATAAAATCGATCGACACAAACTGAACTCAATTTAAAAAAATTAAAATTGATGAAAATATGATAAAATTTGACAAAATGGTTCACACAGGAAACGACTGTGGAAGATTTGATGGTAGGATCTGTTAAATTCTGGCTGGGAAGAAAATTAAGGAATCAAGGTCAAAGGCGCGAAACGCCCGATTGTGAAGGAGCGCAAACTCCCACACTTTTCAGCCCTTGAGTGGAGGGTCATGGGAACATTGTGATTGGAATCATAAACTTCTGAGTTCTGTAGCACCCAAAAAGCTAAGTCGTGAGTTTTCAGCCCTAGGCCCTACTCATTAATTTCCCCAGCGGGGTCTGGGACGTCGCCCTGGTCGCTAACGATTTCACAGCGTATGTTTAAAAATTTCTTATTAAACTAGAACGTTGCTGTGCGTGCCAGAAAGAAGGGTTAGAACGAACAGCCTAACCTAACGTTTTAAATGAACTTTTTCACCTTTCTTGACATTAGGGTCATTAACAGAACTGTTTTAAGTTTTTTATATGAAGTAGGCCTACTTAGTTAGTTAGTTAAATCTTGTTTTTTCGTTCTTAGTTGTTAAGGAAATCATAGATTAGCTAAACTTGAATAGGTTATTCGTTTGTTTTTCCTGATTTTGGTTAGTTTTTAAATAAAGTAGATATATTCGTTGTGTTAATTGCATTTCACTCACTAGCTAATGTGCAGATAGGAGACCCTAACTAAGCGGGACTTCTATCCGTTCTGATGTGTGTGCTTTTGCATCGAGTTTAATTAATGACCTACAGCAAAAAAGCGATGTAAAGGCTATGATAATGATGATGGTGGTGGTGATGGTGGTGATGATGATGATGATGATGACGATTTATTTAGCCCTTTTCCCTTTCTCCTTAACCCCGCGATACAGTGGAGTCCTGTGGGAGTTTGCCACACTCTCGTGTATAAGGTGAAATTATCCTGCCATCTGGCGAATACTACTACAGCTTTTAAAGTGACGGTTTACATGTAGCGAAGTTCCAACCGATGACATCAGCCATGGTTGTCTTAGCTGCGCTGGTTACGTGTGCACATGTACACGTGTTTCTATAGCGACAGTATGGTCTTTGCTCATTTCTCAACGAATTAATCGGGTGAGATCCTTCATCACCGCGGCCCGTTTGAATGGGCGCCACGGCATTTAAGGTCCCGTGTATGGACCGCGCTATAGCCTGAGATTAAAATCTCTGAAATAAGCCACGACCAGGACGCGAACCCGCATCCTGTCGCTCAGAGTTCGGTGTATGACTAACACGTCTTCGATACTTCGCTACTTTAACTCATCCGTAAGGGCCTTAGCTGAGCCTTGATTGGTGCATTAGTTTAAAATTGCATGCTTGACAAATTTAAAAGCCAGAAAACGCCTTCCCTCGTATCTTTATAAACTGCTAACTCCATATCGAACTCCTAGACTGTTGCTTTCTGCTTCTTTCTGCTTCTTTCTGCTTCTTTCTTCTTTCTGCTGACTTGTTGCTGCAGCCTAGGTCCGACTTGCCACTCACTAACAGCATTTGAATTACTTGTTAAGAGGACAAAGGTCAAGGCTCATTAGAATAGGCTAACTCTGGCATTTTTGCATGATTCTATCTTGACCCCTAAGATTCAGAGTTACTGACTGCGCGTGCAACAAGTGTTCAAAATAAATAAATAAATAAACTGTAAGCAGGTAAGTAAATAAGTAAGTAAGTAAGCAAGCAAGTAAGTAAGCAAGCAAACAAGCAAGTAACACATTTGTTAACACGCCATATGTACATCGGCTGAGTGAGGAATCGTAGGCGTGGATAATTAGCAATCAGGTAATCATTTATGTGCAAAGAATAAAATTCTATATAAATGATAATGTTAGAAACGTTAGAGACTTTAAAAGACTTTTGCACATAGTGATCTCATGAACGAGCACTACATCAACCACGAGCTGGAACCAATTACTTACCATGTACGTAGGTGACCTGAACTCCTGAGTCAGTTTCCGGTGGCAAAGTAGTCGCAGCAGCAGCAGCAAGCAAGCAGACGACAGGTGTGCCGCGAGATGCTAGACATTCGATATCGCTCAAAAGGTCGCTTTTGAAGCAATTACATTAGCGGATAGATTTCATATTGGCAGACTATCGGATCGTAAATCTTCGACATAAACCTGTATCGAACCATTCAGAAGGGTCTCGTTTCAAATGCATATCCAGTTTTAATATCCCAGTCCAGGCGTGTTACTTTTTAAAAAAATGATTTTGTGCCACCCGCTGAGACCCTAAAAGGTTCGGGGACTCGGTTCGTTGAACCGGTTGAACCATCTATTGCTTCGTCAATGGGTTCGATTCAAATCGAGCTGCGGTTAAGTGAAACGGGAGTGGCAAAGACACAGTGGTGGATTTAGCTACAGGCCTAAATGTAAACGGTTTTATATGACGACCGTAAGGTCTCGATCCTGTTCATTTTTAAATGAATTTATCTGGTGAGATCCTCAACCACCGCTGCCCGTTTGAATTGGTGACACGTCATTCAAGGTCCCCATGTACGGACCGTGGTAATATTTAATATCATACACACATTTTACATACATGTAAATCTGATATGAAAGTTAACTGATATTAGCACACTGAGAATACCTACCTGAAGTTTGGAGTATTTAACTATAAAATATATATGTTTCGACCTTCTTCATTTTTCAGTGAATTTATCCGGTGAGATCCTTCACCACCGCTTTAACCATTTAAGGTGCGGGGCAGTATACCCACGCCCCTCTTGGCTATATGACGTCGCCCTTCCGACCAGACCCCAGCATGGTGGACTGCCAAGATGTGGCCCCCCTCTGGGAATGCTCTTGCTCCCCACGCAAGCAATCCTGGAGCCGTAACTGTCTGCCTGACTCTTGGATCTTGACCTGGAACCGAACACTTTTGCCTATTGATTCTGTTTTGACCGAGCGCCTGTGAAATCTCGGGATTACGATTACTATGGTTTGTTCACGTAGATAGCATACCATGTGCCCCAATTCCAAACAGTACACTACGCGTGCAAGATTTAAAGAGACAAAAGCAAAGGAAGACAACGACCTTATATATAGATATATATATAATATATATATATACAGATATATATATATAATATATATAGCTGCATGGAGAATAAGAAGAAACAAGACTTGGACTATTCACGAGAAAAGCACTAAATTGGACAGATGACCGAAAAGAACAAAGATGATTTATTTCCACCCACCGTCGCCAAATGAGTGATGTCAGGAACTTGATGCTGCTGCTGCTGATGATGATGATGATGCTGGTGCTGATGCTTATAGCTAAATCCGTCACTGTGTGTGTGTGTGTGTGTGCCGTTGCATAATAAGCCAAGTGCGCTGTGTAAACAAAACCCTACGTAAACAGCACACTTTAATTACAATATTTCGCTCGCATTATGTTCGTAACAGCGGCTCAGTTAATATTAAGTATATTGAATGATTTCTGTGGTTATGACCGCGCATAATTAATTTTAAAAGCGCTATAAATAATCTGTGAATGAATAAAAGACAAAGAAAGAAAGAATGAATGAATGAATGAATCTAACAGCATGTCACAGCACACCTGTCCTCTTAACTGAATGAATTAAGGAATTAACTAATTAATTTTCCTGAGCTCCTGGGAATAATCTGGTTCTCACGACTCAGCTCTCTTGAGCGCTGAAGAAACCCGGCGATCACCCTAGCGGACTGGCCACAAACACAAATGCAGTCGTTTTAGAATATTAATTTTATTTCAGTGATGCACGTATTATATAACAGTTTGATGTTTAAGCTGTGTCGCTTGCTTCGGCTCCTCCTCTTCCTCTTTCTCTTTCTCTTTCCCTTCCTCTTCCTCCTCCTTTTCCTCTTCCTCTTCCTCTTCCCCTTCCTCTTCCTCTTCGTTTTCCTCTTTCTCATCCTCTTCCTCTTCCTCTTCTTCAGAAGCAGAATTTCTTAACTTACTCCGTGAGTTGAAGTGTGCAGTAGGCCTATAGGCCTACATACGTGTGAGACAGGAAATCCTACACACAGAAATGGAGCAAGAGACGTCTACGTGATAGCGGGAAGATGCGTCGCCTGATATCCAGGTGCCGAGGACGGAAAGACAGAGATTTGTCTTAAGTCTTTCCTGATCCAGGAACTAAGAGAACGGCCGAAGTCTCAGATTAATGATGGTAATTTCAGAGTTACGACTTGTAGAGTACTGGTGAAGAGAAAGCCCGCAGTAAAAAGCCACCCAAAAGGGAACGACTGTTGCCGGCAAAGGAACAAACTGTGTTCTGAGGACAGGCCATCCTCGGTACGTTTACCATCCGGCGACCGCGGAAGAGGCTGAGTGGAATCTCGAGACAGGGCTTAACACTGTTGCCTCCCTTCAGGAAACGGCCAGCCCTGAATCTTCCCAGGAGCGAATGGACGCCGTGGGCAAAGTGCGGAAAGGCCATTTTACGTTGAGAGTAGAAGGGCATTTGATGCGGGTGGCTCTGGGCGTAAACTGCGCTGGAGTCACCCCCGGCCTGTGAAATGATGTACAGACCATGACCTCCACATTACGATTGTCTTGTCTTGTCTTGTCTTGTCTTGTCTTGTCTTGTCTTGTCTTGTCTTGTCTTGTCTTCAACCTTCCTCGAGCTGAGGATTGGCTGCACCGCGGACAATTTTGTGCCATCTGCTTCTGTCCCTCGTCTCCTGAAATAACTGGCCGAACGATAAATCAGTCTACGATGTGTTGTTATCGATCCATGTCTCTTGGTTCTTCCCCTAGCCCGGGAATTGTGCCTTGGATGATATCTTTACCATGCGAATACGATTACGATGAGGAATAAACCTGTGTTTGCACAGGATGTCTGCCTGTAG